>CM068834.1:78525855-79218355 GCA_028554795.2 Sinohyriopsis cumingii | reverse complement strand
AACATACAAATGATAAACTGGACCTGCATGTAATATGAACACTCATAATTATAAAAGAAATCAAATGAATTTAAACTTGACATTGAATATCACCTACAATATATGGAGAGAACTTAACTATCACTTTTTCTAGAAAATAACTTAAGCATATTAATTAAATCATTTGAAGCAGAGTATTTAAAAAATTCATTGTCATGGGATGTATTGCTTGGGAGTAAATACTTAATTCAGTTACATTGTAAAGGCACAAAATAAAGAGTCTTTAAAGTTTATTTTTATAAAGAAATCTATATCACTCTAAGTCAAAATCATTGGTATTGCTATTTTTAATATGACCATATTAATAATAATTCCAACACTTAAAATGTAACTGAATTTTAGCATAAGATCAAGCTGTTATAATAAAACAAACAAATTGCTCTCCCTCACTATATATACTGTAATATTAATTTAATGTCGACTTTCATCTCTCCTCTTATTTGAATCTCTCATCTATTCTTTCTACTCTCCTATCTTCTTTGCTTCTTGATCTCTTCACCACCAGGTTCTTCCTATCTACCAATCAATCACTCTCAAATGGTTTCCCCTTGATGATCTGTAACACCTCTTCCATGGTACCTTTATTTCATTGAACATTTCTGTTTTCTCCCTTAGAGCTTCTATGAGTTCTTGTTATGCCTTGGGTGAATCTTGTAGCTTCTATCACTTCTTGCTATGCCTTGGCTGAATCTTGTAGCTTCTATCACTTCTTGCTATGCCTTGGCTGAATCTTGTAACCCATGTCTTAACACATCTATGGCCACACCCATTGTCCTGTTAAGTCCAGTGATAGCATTGCCTAGCTTGTCCATCATTTTATTTGACCATGATGAATGAGGATACTGTTGGCAGTGAGCTGGAACTGGAACTCTACTCCTTCTGTTTGGTATTCCAATCTACTGATGTAGTGGCATTGAGTTTATTAGTATTTCAATTGACAGTGGGTAGTAATTGGAAAACTGCTTGTATGTGTAGACGTGAGGGTATTGCTATATGGAGCAGGAGTTGCAGCCAATGGAATGTTTTTGGATTTGCAATAGAACTGTCTGACAAGGGTGTATATCCAGATCCTTCAACATGTAACAGTCCTGTTAGGATATCATCAGTATGCTTTTCTAACAGTCCGGTTACAACCATGGCCTCCTCCAGTATCTCATCTGGTAAATTGATTTTAATTGGTCTTGCCTTTGAGTGCACACACTTCCTTGCTCATGAATAGAATAAACTCTATTTTGTCAGCCTCTTCATATCTGTGTCTTGTATCACATATGGGTGTGGGTTTTGTCAACCTCTTCATACCTGTGTCCAGTATCACATATGGGTGTGGGTTTTGTCAGCCTCTTCATATCTGTGTCTTGTATCACATATGGGTGTGGGTTTTGTCAACCTCTTCATATCTGTGTCTTGTATCACATATGGGTGTGGGTTTTGTCAGCCTCTTATATCTGTGTCTAGTATCACATATGGGTGTGGGTTTTGTCACCCTCTTCATACCTGTATCCAGTATCACATATGGGTGTGGGTTTTGTCAACCTCTTCATATCTGTGTCTTGTATCACATATGGGTGTGGGTTTTGTCAGCCTCTTCATACCTGTGTCCAGTATCACATATGGGTGTGGGTTTTGTCAGCCTCTTCATACCTGCGTCTATTATCACATATGGGTGTGGGTTTTGTCACCCTCTTCATATCTGTGTCTAGTATCACATATGCATGTGGGTTTTGTCAGCCTCTTCATACCTGTGTCCAGTATCACATATGGGTGTGGGTTTTGTCAACCTCTTCATATCTGTGTCTTGTATCACATAAGGGTGTGGGTTTTGTCAGCCTCTTCATATCTGTGTCTATTATCACATATGGGTGTGGGTTTTGTCAGCCTCTTCATATCTGTGTGTAGTATCACATATGGGTGTGGATTTTGAAGTAGGCTGGCCATTTTTCATTTCCAATTTCACCCTGGCTTCAGAATTCGTGTACCATTGGTCAGTGCTTTGGACAGCATTGAACATGCTGTTTCAGGCCACTTTGTTTTGAACAGGTAAATGTACAAATTGAGCAATAAAATGTCACAAGGCAATATGTTTGCTTTAAATGTGTTCAATTAATCTGATACATTCTTCGATGTGATTTTGACATCTAAGGCACTTGTAGGTCCTTCTCCTTGTGTTAATGAAATTTGACACTTAGTATGTTTGGCAGCCATGCTAAATCTGTATTAAAGGAAAAATGTAAAGCATTTTGTAATAATGGATAGTTTACATTACTCTTACACCAATCTACCACTCAGAAGGTCTTTTAGCCGGTACAAGTAGAGGGAGAGAAGAGAAATGTTTATTGAAAGTCAAACATAGTTTGGATCCATTCAGTAGAATAGTTTCCCCTATATAGTTTTATTTTGTCATGATGAATGAAGTTCTGTTTGCCATCAACATCAAAATGGATCATATAATTTTGGTAACTCCTCTTCTTGACCAAATACGGTCCATCATATGTTTTCTGCATCTTTGGACAAACTGCTTCACCTCTTGGTGTGCAGAGATACCACACCAGGCTGGTATACATGGGATGCTTGTTTCATATCATAATTGTCCTTCCATCGCTTGGCTGCTACATGAAAGTGTGTACAAGCTAGGATGTGACCTGTCTGCATCTTCTCCTTCAGCAGTTCCACATAGACTCTAGAGGAAGATAAAGTATCATTGAAATGGCTGTGCAACTACAAAATACTACTTCTGCAAGTAACCTTACTTCACGGTCCACCATCAGTAAGTTAGGAGTCATCCCAGTACACTTGTGGTGATGCTCTATATGCATCAGCAAGGCAACCTAGGCTAAAATCCCATTTACTTTGATCTTTGGATAGAGCTGCCCTTGTCACCTGGGCTATTGTCTTAGTAAATCACTCCACTTGACCACTGCCATGGGGATTTCTTGGTGTTGCTTTGGTCTTTCTAACTTCAAGAAGTTCACAAAGTTCTACCATAATTATACTTTCGTAATTTGGACCCTGGTCACTGTGTACATCAATGAGACAGCCATAATGACTTGTAACTTCCATCAGAATAACCTGGGCTGTAGTCTCAGCTGTTTGATCATGCACAGGAAATAACCAGGGCTGTAGTCTCAGCTGTTTGATCAGGCACACGAAATACCTCAACCCATTTCGTAAAATGGTCTGTGACAAATAATATGAATCTGTTTCCACTTGGTGTTCTAGGAAATGGTCCAAGAATGTCTGTTGCCAACTTGTCCATAGGTGAACTTACCATCGTTGACTCTAATGGTGCTCTTGTACTGTTCTTTGGAGATTTATTTGCTGCACAATTCTTTCACTGTGAAACACAACCTGATGCAGCCCTTTTATCAAACTTTCTGAAGACAATACCTTTTTTCAAAATAAGGTCATTCCACTGGAGTACATAATGATGTGTAGCTGGACTTGATGTGGCAAGCTCTTGTGCATGTGGTCTTTTGACCTCTTGGAGCCATTTTAAAACTGGACCAATGTTAGAGGCTTCCTGCTGTAATTGCTTCAAATGAAATGCTGTGTAATGTTTGACCATGGAATATAAGATCCGATAAAGCTGTTATCACTGCAAGATGCTACTCTACTAGATCTATGTATGCTGCGCATTAAGTATCACCTAAACAACAAAGGATACACTTGATAATGTCTTGTATTCTCTCTACAACTTATGTGATGGACCCTCTGCTTAGTTTGAACCCCATCTTCAGATGCAGCAGACTAGACAACTTTGTAACACTGAAGGAGGTCAGAATATCCAGCAGTGGATCTTTTGCCATTATTTATTGGAATTACCATTTGACTTTTGTTGTACCTGACTAACTTGTAGTCCTGGTCTCACCTGACCAGCTTTTAACCTCAGCTATACCTTGTTGACCTTTAATCTTGGTCTGACCTGACCATTCCTTATTTCCATCTAATGTGGCTGACCTTTAACCCTGGTCTCACCTGACCAATCTTTACTCTTAGCCTAACTTGGCTGCCTTTTAAACCAGTTCTCACCTGACCAGTATTGCTATATCAATATATAATGTTCTCACCTGACCAGTATTGCTATATCAATATATAATGTTCTCACCTGACCAGTATTGCTATATCAATATATAATGTTCTCACCTGACCAGTATTGCTATATCAATATATAATGTTCTCACCTGACCAGTATTGCTATATCAATATATAATGTTTCATTTGATACCTCTGATGATGAGTGTGATATGATTAAAATCTGACCCTGACATGGAAAATTGAGGAGATTCACCAAGTCCAGAACTGCAATGAACAAGTACTAGAACTTGACTGAGGAGCTGACAAATATGTCGCATTTTGAATTGTACTTTATCCACAACTCAGTTCCATATTTGATCATTCAGCCCATTTATTTTCACTACACAAATATTTGATGCAGATGATTGTGGGCCACTCTGTATGTCATTTGCCCTCTCTGTCATTTCTTACATTATCCACATTTCAGATATTCTTCTGTATCTACGTCAAGTCCCTTGGATTACAATAGCAGGATAAGCAATCTGCATTCACATATCTGGAGCCTGGCCTATACTCTACTGTAAATTCATACCGAAACATGTTGGCTTGCAGCAGCCATTGACTTTTGCCATCTTAATCTGGGTGTTTGAGCTTTGGGAGATTGTAACAACACCAATTGATATCCTTTCAGGGCCATCACACAAGTTGTATTCTAAAGAGGACATTTTTGGGTCAGAATGAAAGCCAGGGCAATCCATCGTAAAATTCCAAATGCGCTAACTGTGCTCTTAATTGGCTTACTATATAAAAATGTCGGGATTTCTGACCAAAATTCTTTGGCAGGCTGGGCATCATATTATTAATTTTGTTTGGGGGGGAGGGGGGAAGCTAGTTGTGTACTGTGCTGTATGTCAGTTATAGATGTATATGTCCTGTATGTGCTATACTGGTGTAGTACAAGTCACATGGGTTATGTATGCGCATTTACTCATGTTAAATTAAATATAAATTATTTTTAAAATCTGACACTACTTTTCTTTAATTGTCATCAAGAAACTTAACCATGAAAATTATTGATCGCTGATGTCGTTTACAATGGTCGCCATATACTAAACTTGGGTCAAGAAAAGTAGAATCAAATATAGGGTAGTAAAAAATTTTTTTATTAATATGCATAGCTTTCATTGTGACATTACAGCATGCAACATTCAATCTGGATCGTACTGGATCACACCTTTAGGTTAATTTCATTAAAATATGTATATGTACCTTAATATTGATTTTGTCATGTGTACTTTTGGGGCGTGTAAATAATAACCTGAAGGATTGTGGATGTTTAAGAATCCAAATGATGTGAATTTTTACCACTTAAAGTATGTAGAATCAAATTCTATAAAATGACACCCAAGACTTAAATAGTCTGTGTTGAACACATACATGACCAGTGTGACTTTTACTTTAGTGTGCTATAAGATTTTGTGTTTCTCTTGTAGTCAGAGGGTAGGGGTGGAAATTCAGGTTTGGGGTTTGGGTTTTTTCTTTTATTTATTTGGGTATGGCAATTTCTTTTCTGTGTGAAAGGATTTTGGGGTGGTTATTTTCATTGTTAAGGGATGGCAGTTGCTTTTCTGTTTTACTGCTTTACTGTGTTTCAGTTGTCAGGGGTGTGGGGTGGAGGAGGGGTGGGTATTCAGGTTTGGGCATTGGTTTTTTTATATTAATTTGGGGATGTCAATTTCTGTTCTCTGTAAAAGGATTTTGGGGTGGTTAGTTTCATTGTTATGGAATGGCAGTTGCTTTTCCCCTCAGTGGCTGCTACTTTCCTTGCTGTCACAGAATTGTAACCTAGTGGGTTTTTGGATGAAATGAACAAGCCAAACACAATGTAAGAAAGATGGAAATTTATGAATGAGTTAATAATGATAAATATATGATGTAAAAAATACAATTGAAAATAAACAAAACAAATATTGAATAAAATGAAGTGCAGATCCAAGAACCCTCATGGACTGCACTTACCCCTTAAACAGTTATGTTGTTCAACAAGAACAAAATTATAAAGATTCAAAAAAATAGTCTTTGAAACGACTTAAGATTCAAAATAATCTTTGACACACCTAAAGATTCAAAATAATCTTTGAAACAACTAAAGATTCAAAATAATCTTTGACACCTAAAGATTCAAAACAATCTTTGAAACAACTAAAGATTCACAATAATCGTTGACACAACTAAAGATTCAAAACAATCTTATCATGACTAAGATTCACAATAATCTTATCACGACTAAGATTCACAATAATGCTATCACAACAGACAGCGTTGTTCTGGAAGCTCCAGATGACTCCATGAAACTTTAGACGGCTTCGTACAGCTTTGGACTGCTCTAGTTATATTCATTATAACATTTCATATACATTCACGGCTACAGACACGGTCAGCTACCATAATAATCAGCTACTATAACAGTCAGCTACGAACACAGTCAGAATCATCTTCCACCACAGAAACAGCTTCCAACACAGACACAGCTACTGCCAACACAGACACAACTGCCAACATAGACACACAGATGCACAGACGCAGCTACAGATTCACATACGCAGCTATAATAAAACCAAATGGGACATATTAGTTTATGCATAATTTCTATATATATGATATTACTTTTAAAACTCTGCGTTGTAATAAACATTACGCGATAACACAGTACAAACCGAATGAGCTTCGCCTATCAAATAAATAGAATGTAAATTTAACACTTACCCCTATGGCTGGAGAATAAAGGAGAGTGTATACTCCTTGACGTGATCCAAAAAATGACCAGTGTGGTTTTTTGGGAATCGTCTTCCTTAAATCCATAGGGGAGTGAGTACAAGTCAGGGTAGAATACCCGTGCACCTAATGTTAGTCATGATACCCGACACAAGTAATCTGTGGCTAGGTACATGTTAATGCAGTCGCTTACCTGGAAAATCACATTCACCCTATATAACGTTGTACGCATGTACAACGAGAAATAGTCTAATTGTTTTCAGACAAAACCAAGTTATTTCTTTACCTAATTCTGTGACACTTGCTTTGTACTGTTTCCTTGTTGTTTTCTTTCTCTTCTTTTGTATGTTCTTAATACAGTAAAACCTATCTTGAACGACCACTGCTATGTGAGACCACCTGTTCTGAAAGACCACACTCTCATTACACATATTTATTGATTATATAGCCTTGTTACCTGTCTTGAGAGACCATATTGTTTGGCAAAAGAGGTGATCTTTCAAGATAGGTTCTACTGTACTGCATTTACATTGTTTCTCCTGCTCCTGATGTTCTTAATATCTGATGCAACTCCCTTGTCTGTCTGTGGTGTTCTTTTCTCGCTTTATTTGCTGTTGCTTCTCTTCCTGTACCTGATGCTCTTTTGGCATACTTGTCTTCCCTGTTTTGTTGTTGTTTTCTATCTGATCTTTATTGCCACTCTTGCTGCCCTGCTGGTTCCTTCATCATGGGTCTCAGTTGCCATATTACTCCTTACCTACCACTCTGGTGGCCTAGTGGTTAGAGTGTCTGCCTTGGATGCAGGAGGTTGCAGGTTCGAACCCTTGCCAAGTCATACCAAAGACTTCTAAAAATGGTACTAAGAGTTGCTTTGCTAGGTCCTCAGCATTAAGAGGTTTGTGCTAGGACTGGTCGGTCTGGTGTCAGGATAATGTGACTGGGTGGGACATCATGCTATATGTCTGTAGCAAGATGTCCATGTGCTAGACATCACTATAAACTGCCACACTGCAGACATCGTAGCAATATGACCGAAAAATTGTTAAAACTACATTAAAATTTCCAAGTCTCACACACACACACACACACACTCCTTACCTGACTGACCATTTGGTTCAAGGACTTCTGAAGCTTATTTGCTTATTTTTGTCCCTAATTGGGCATATTTGATTGAGATCTTTCCCCTTTTTTCCTCAACTTTCCTGTTCTGGGAGGGTATTTTCAGCTATCCCTAGTTTTAGTTGCAACATGTTGTGACCTTATGCTGGTGTTATTGCTGTGTTAGTTTCTGTTGATTAGATATTTAGGCTTTTCTTTTTCTTTGTTATTTCCTTTTTTTCCCAGTGTCTGTTTTTCTTTGAGTCATCTCGGTACAGCTGTGTCCTCCGACCACTCCAACCATTTGTTTGTCATAGCTGGGGCGGAAGAGAAAGTTACTCTGGTGCTATGCTTTTGGGATGACTATTAACTTTAGTTGTTTTGACTTAGCATTATTTGGTCCCTGCCACTGTTTTAGATTAGGCCGTTGTTATAGAGCTGGGTATCTGTCAACCACTCCGACCTTTTTTCCCCATGGTCAGGGGTCATTATTATTCTTTTCTTTTTAATATATATATATATATATATATATATATATATATATATATATATATTGTTTATATTTCAGATTTGCCCTCTCTTCCTATGTTGTTTATAATTTCTGTGATGTTCATCTAGGTGTTTGTTTTTGGCCTCATGTAGCTCCGAGTATGTGTTACATTCCCCAATGTTTTTCTGCTTGATACGTAGCTCCACCCTTTGTGTGTCGTAGTAAGGGCATATGTTTAGCACATGTTCGAGTGTTTCCGGAGTTGGATAGTGGTGGCAGTTGTGTTTATGAGTCCCTTTATGTATTTTCCTGTGCACCCTGCCAATAGGGTTCTACCCCTTCTTATCCTATTTATTATGGTTGCATTGCATGAATTTTTTAATGTCGAGTCGAGTATTTTCTGTTCCTGATTGCTTTCTTTTCTCTGTTGTGCGAGTGTTTACTTATGGTCATCTTATCCCATTTGTCTTCCCATATTGCGTTTATTTTATTCTGGATCATGCTATATGTTTCAGTGACGCTGTTAGCAAGCTGTTTAATTATGAGATCATTGAGATTGTTTCTTGCTTCTGCATCAGCATTTTCATTTCCTGGAATTTGCATATGGGAAGGGATCCATACGAATTCTACTATTTTATCAGTTAGCCCTAATTGTCTGTCTTTGAGTAGGGATCTTGTGTAGTTTATCATATTTGGTCTACTCTTTGACTAGTCAGATGCCAAAATTGGAGGACACTGTGCAAGTCACTCAGTATTACTGCTCTTGGTATTGGTTTTGCTTTGATGTGGGTTAGCGTTGATATTATAGACATGAATTCCACAGTATATATGGCACATTCGTCCATTAGTCTTTGTCCTAATGTAAGACCTAATTGAGGGATGGCTATGCCTGTGGCTGTTTAATTTGGATTTTTTGTTTTTGACTGTAGATTTTGGTGTAGGCCTTGTACTTGTGTTTTATGTAGTTTGGAATTATTCCCCTTAGGCCTACCGGGTTGTCCTGTATACTTCCTCTTGGATTTTTAAATCAGTTTGAGGCATTGGGCAGGTCCATGAGTTGGTTTTGATAGTATTATTTTTTCTGGTTTGATCTCTGGGATTTGTAACTCTTTTCTAATGTCTGCCATTATTTTTCTGCAAGGTATTGTACTTATCATTATTTTGTAGAATGGTTTGTTGCACTTTGCAAGGGTTTTGGGCGTGAAGTGGTTATTGTCATGAACTAACACTCTAGTAAAGTACCGGAGTATTGTCATGAACTAACACTCTAGCAAAGTACTGGAGTATTGTCATGAACTAACACTCTAGTGAAGTACTGGAGTATTGTCATGAACTAACACTCTAGTAAAGTACTGGAGTATTGTCATGAACTAACACTCTAGTGAAGTGCCGGAATATTGTCATGAACTAACACTCTAGTAAAGTACCGGAGTATTGTCATGAACTAACACTCTAGTAAAGTACTGGAGTATTGTCATGAACTAACACTCTAGTAAAGTGCCGGAGTATTGTCATGAACTAACACTCTAGTAAAGTACTGGAGTATTGTCATGAACTAACACTCTAGTAAAGTACTGGAGTATTGTCATGAACTAACACTCTAGTAAAGTACTGGAGTATTGTCATGAACTAACACTCTAGTAAAGTACTGGAGTATTGTCATGAACTAACACTCTAGTAAAGTACCGGAGTATTGTCATGAACTAACACTCTAGTAAAGTACTGGAGTATTGTCATGAACTAACACTCTAGTAAAGTACTGGAGTATTGTCATAAACTAACACTCTAGTGAAGTGCCGGAATATTGTCATGAACTAACACTCTAGTAAAGTACTGGAGTATTGTCATGAACTAACACTCTAGTAAAGTACTGGAGTATTGTCATGAACTAACACTCTAGCAAAGTACTGGAGTATTGTCATGAACTAACACTCTAGTGAAGTGCCGGAATATTGTCATGAACTAACACTCTAGTAAAGTACCGGAGTATTGTCATGAACTAACACTCTAGTAAAGTACCGGAGTATTGTCATGAACTAACACTCTTAGACTAGTAAAGTACCGGAGTATTGTCATGAACTAACACTCTAGTAAAGTAATGGAGCATCATTTCTTTTTGCCTTAATTCTAGTGGGGATTCTCCAGTAGTATCTGAATTTCATGTCTTGGTGTGCTGTTAAGTACTCCTGAGCATGCCTGTAGCACTTTGGATTGGATTGTATCTAATTTCCTGAGTAATGTAGTATTTACTGATCCATATACATGTACTTGTTAGTCATATTCAAGTTTATGTCTTCCTAGAGACCAGTAAAAGGTTATGAATTTCCCTTGGACAGCTCCCAAATTGGTGACACTGAGGCTGCGGAGCAAGTTGATATCCCAATTAAATTGTTTCACAAGTTCGTTGATGTGGGATGTCCACGAGAGTTCTTCATCGAGAATCGTACCTAAGAAAGTTACTTGCTTTTCACACATTATAGGCTGCTCTGTTGAGGTTTAGATTTGGAGGGGAGGGTTGCCTGCTGGTTTAAACAAAATGATAATGGTCTTTATTGGTGCCAGTTTAAGACCACACTTATCTGCCAATTTCCACATGTCATTTGGCCCTTTTTGTTGATGTTGAGTTACTGCACTTATTGTGGTCTTCCCCACTTTCCATATGCTGCTGTCTTCAGCAAATTGTGTTAAGGTGTTTTGGGTCAATGTTTTTTTTTTCAAGTCGTTTATCATGATGTTAAATAGTGTCTGTCTAATTACACTTCCCAAGTGGAGTGCCATTATCTAATCTTTGTTGTTTGGAGTTATCTTGTCTTATGCGGACTTGTACTTTTCTATCACTTAAGAAATTGGCTATCTATCTGTACATATTGCCAGTTATTCCATATTTTATATATCAACCCTCTTGTCCACATTATGTTGTATGCCGTCTCCACATCAAAGAAGATGGCAATAAAATAACTAGATTGTTTTTTTTCATTGTGTCCAAATGCAATTTTAACTGGATTCCAATCAAATGGGCTCATTAATAGTGTTTTGTTTATAGCGGAAGCCTCTTTGCATGACAGCTATGAGAAATCGGGTTACAATTAGCAATTCCAGTTCAGTACCCACGAATGTAGTTCTAGTCTATTTTTAGAGCATTTTTCCTCTCATTTTGGTGGTGATAGAACAGTTATATCTATGCATTTTTGGTAAACGTAATTGTTTATTCTTGAGAATATGAGCTTATGGTGTGGTTGTCTATGTTTATTTTGGTGACAGTACTCACTGAGTAATAAGGTCTTGGTGATGATCTGTAAGTGAAATCTGTGTTCTGTTTACGTGCTGCTATGTTGCTGTGTTTACAGGCCAGCCTCTCAAAGAAATGCTGGTAAACCTATGACAAGAACATCACCAAGAAGTCATCTTTGAAGGTATTTTAGAGTAACATATGATTTGTATTGATTGTCACGCAGTGGAGAGTTCAGTACTGAGGTAATGTATTCCTACACCATATATAAGTGTACTGGATGATTTTTTTCAAAGCCTTTCAGCAAATATATATTGAAATTCTGTGCCGGCACATAATAATGATTGTATCATATGGACAGGAAATGTAACATGCAGTTGGTTATATGGCCTATTGTCATATACGGATCCTGAAACAAACATATGGAAGAAAAAGCATGTTCACAGACTGGCGTTAATGGTAAAGTTGAGAAGTCTCAGAATATTCCCATTTATGCTGCAATAGTCTGTGTGTGAATGTTGATCACCTGATTCTAGAACTTTGTTCCGTTAACAACAATAGGCAGTGCTGCAAAGGTTATAGGCATTGCACTGGGCATGGTGACTTTCCAGACTGCATGATAATGATAAGTTGAAATTGTAACATGGAATAATACAGGTATCATGATATGTCCTATGCACCCACCCACATCAATATCAAAATCATGTCTGGCATCGATGCATGGATGGATGGATGATTGTGTTGAGCAAGAAGGAGAAAAAGAGTGTGGTCTTTATTTTGCTAGACTATTCTGGTATGATACTGCTGTCTTAAAGACATTCCTCCTTTCCTTCCTTTCTTTCATCCTTGACTGCTCCGGTGCCCTACTGGTTTGAGCGTCTGCCTCAGATGCATGAGGTCATGGGTTCGATCTCCAGCCGAGTCATACCAAAGACATACAAAAATGGTACTAACAGCTACCTCACTTGGCGCTCAGCATTAAGAGGTTAGGGTTAGGACTGGTCAGCCTGGTGTCAGGATAATGTGACTAGGTGTGACATCATGCTACATGTCTGTGGAATGATACCCCAGTGCTAGACATCACTATAAACTGTCACACTGCAGACATCGTAGTGATATGAATGAATTTTTTTTTAAACTACGTTAAAAATCCAAATCATACACACACACTCATTCATTCTCTCAGCTACTAAGTCATTTCTTGTTATTTTATTTGAGAATTTTTAAAGTTTTATTTTGCTTTCTAATTTCTTTATTTGTGTCTTCATATTGAGAGAAAACTGCTTTGACCTCAGCATAGGTCTCATCAGGTGGTTGTAACACAACAATGCAGATAACATGCAATGTGTTACCTACAAATTTCCCTTCTGTATTATGTGTTCCTCATTTTGTCTATGAGCACTGTCATGTCACATATGGAATTAAGATAATCTTTTATGTCTGCAGTGTCCATTGGCTCCTGCTAGACTTGCGCATAGGAGTGATCGCCCTTATAGTTTAACAGTCCTTTGCAGTAGTCAGACTTCCTATTGCCTTGTTGTGCCTTGTACCTTAGATGGGCCTGTATCATATTTCCTTATCTTGCTAGAATACATTGCCTAGTTTGTGGATGCTTTTGATACAACTGATGGTAAGTGCAGTCTTTTACATTGTCTCCATCGATTTCAGAGTCCTTGTTGAAAGTTTACCTTCCAAGTGTTTTGCTTTCTTTCCAATGATGATCCCAGTCTGTTATTGAGTCTGCTGGGGAAGTTGACATTTAATGTTTGTAACATCACCACTATTGTCCTCCAACAGTTGCTTGAAGATCAAACTGCATCGTGCTTTAATGTCTTGGCTGACCATATTCTCTTTGAGCCTTTTTCCTTCTCTTGTTCTTATTCCTGGAAACATGTTTTCACTAAATAGTGCAGAATTACACCATTTGAGCTGTAAACGACCTAAATGCATGGGGTCCGACAGTTGTTTTACTTGTGACATTGGCTGTAGAATGTTGTAAGCATTTTGGAAGCCAGCAGCAGCCTGTGCATCTCCATCTGTTGTTGCATGTCTAATGAGAATCTCTTGCAGCACAAATTGTTTCTCTTTTCTCTTGCCATGTCATACTCTGAATGTGGTACAACTGGTGACATATTTCCTGTGCAGTCGCAGGGCTTGCACGGTCATTAAAAGTCATTGAGAAATGAACACCTCAATTCAAGGCCTTGAAAGTCATTTATTTTTCACCTAGGTCATTGAAAGTCATTGAATGTTAGAGATTTTGCTTAAAAAATAAAAAGTGATTGCAAATTTTATTTTCGAACCATTTATTTTAAGTTTAATGATTTTTGGAAGGTGTTTGATTTTGTGGCATATGCTAGCAATTCCACTATTATCGTAATCCACATGAAGTAATTGGATATCACACATAGCGCCCCTTTGATATGATGTCATTAACACACTTTGACTTCACTAAGTTTAATTGTCACATTGGGTCCTGGACAAGACCTTCTGTCGTAGATTAAACCAAACATATTAATTGAATATTTAAAATATGGGCTATCTAGAAAATCCAACATAAAGGAGCTCGTATCGTTGCTTACAATTGACATGTCGTACACGTGCTCTATAATAACTACAAGGGAGGACACTTGTGTCCTTGCTCACACAACCTATTTAAGAATAAACACTGATATTTCAAGCTACACTTCGCATAGCTTAAAAAATTTGGTACTGATATTTAGCTCAGGCAGCCCACTGTGTATCTCTTTCAAACGTTTGACTTAATATCATACCTTTAAGTAAGGCCAAATCATTTTCCCACACATCTGGTCGACATTGCCATGATTGTGCCTGCTTAATATGCAAGCGAGATCCCTATGAATGGAATACTGTCCTCTCATTGGTTAAAAGAAAATGATGTCCTGTATTTATTTATAACTTATTTTCAGTTGGCCAATGAGAAGATAGTATTCCATTCAGCACGATTTGGCCCAGGTTTATTTTTATACAACTTATACTCTGGTGAATTAAAGCTGCAGTTTTTACACATCATATATAGTATGCGTCTAAGGAAGCCCCCATTTTCTTTCATTAGCAAATTGGAAGATGATTACCATGGCGATGAATGATATCATACCTCATTTCAACATT
The DNA here is from genome assembly GCA_028554795.2 of Sinohyriopsis cumingii. NCBI lineage: Eukaryota > Metazoa > Mollusca > Bivalvia > Unionida > Unionidae > Sinohyriopsis > Sinohyriopsis cumingii. Next base: position 79,203,581 of record CM068834.1, on the reverse strand, counting down.
TTTTTTCTACAGATCATACGTGTCCCATCATGCTGATTAAATTCTGTCTCTTTCAGGTCCAGTTTTGCTTTGGATGATGGTCATAGAATGTTTGCAGACCCAGGTGTGCCATTACAGTCTGGTGCCTGAACTGACTGGAAACCCCCATTTGTCAGCTTTGTCACTGTTGTAAGAGAACCTGTCAGCATCTATTCTTCCGGTCACAGGAACAGATGCAACACTGGAACTTGGTTGAGTATCATCAGTCAGATATGTGACTCCTTTGTTATGTGGAATATATCCAGGTTTTAAAAAAAGTTGTCTTCCTCTTCTTGTATCCTTTCATGGTTTCAGTTGCAATAACTGCATAATTTTTATTCAATACAAGATGTATCCTCTCTCTCACTTATATAATTAGGAAAAGGCATGCTACCTTGGTTTCAAAGAATACCAACAACTTTTCAATACTATTCAAGTATTGGAAGTCTAACATCTAAAGGCTCCTCCCCTTCATGGGTGGAAATGATATCATGTCCTTGGTTAGTACCCCTAGCTAGTGTATTTAGATGCTACCAGATCTCAGGTGTTACCTTTTACTGACAGGCTTAGGTGTAATTGCTTGACACCTGATAAGGAAAACCATTGACATTGATGTTCATGATAAAGGAATGGAGAGACTTTGCCGTAGAACAAAATTTGCCATCTTCAGTTTTTAAATTTTTACTACAATTGAAGTAAAATGTAAATTTTTATATACAAAAATTGAATTTTTTAGGAATGTTTAACAGTCAAGTTTAATTTCTAGTAATTTCCAGATTGGTGTTTGGACTAGAAACTAATTACAGTTTATTTGAATTGTTTATCTCGATTAGCAAAATCTCAGTTAAGTTTTAAATTTTGTGAATTTTTGAACCGCTCCAGTGGCCTAGTGGTTATAGCGTCCGCCTCGGAAGCAGGTCATGGGTTCGATCCCCGGCTGAGTTATACCAAGGCCTTACAAAAATGGTACTAACAGCTGCCTTGCTTGGTGCTCAGCATTAAGAGGTTAGTGTTAGGACTGGTTGGCCTGGTGTCAGGATAAAGTGACTGGGTGGGACATCATGCTACATGTCTGCGGCATGATGGCCCAGTGCTAGGCATCACTATAAACTGTCACACTGCAGACATCATAGCGATGTGACTGAAAAATTGTTAAAGCTACATTTTAAAAAAAATCCAAATCCAAATTGTGCTTTTTGACACTCGTCCATTTTGAATTTGCTTGTGTTTCTGTTACAGTGGTGTCAGATAAAAGCCTGTAGCTGTCATATTCATGGATCAAATTCCTTGAAACATTGCGGCACTATTTAAGAGACAGTGTTTTAATCATGGATGGAAGTTTTGTCCATTCAGGTGAAATTTTCTAGCCCTGTTTGTAATCGGGTCACAATTAGTACTTCGAGTTCAGTACCCATGAATGTAGTTTTAGTCTATTTTCAGAACATTTTTTCCTCTCTCATTTTGGTGGTGATATAAGTGTTGTATTTATGCATTTTTGGTAGGGATTTAATATTAGTTACTTATTCTTGAGAATATGGGTTTATAGTGTGGTTGTCTATGTATTTCAGCAAAAGTGCACAGTGAGTAATAAGGCCTTGGTGATGATCTGGAAGCAAAATCTGTGTGCCATTGCATGTTGCTTTATTTACAGTCCAGCCTCTCAAAAGAATGCCAGTGAACCTATGTCAAAAACTTTGCTGTGAAGTCATCTTTGAAGTTATTTTAGATTAACATGATTTGTATTGATTGTCGCACAGTGGAAAGTTCAGTGCTGATAAACAAATGTAGAGAATATATTGCATTTGCAATTGTGTTCTGGGTCCATGAGTCCCTGTCTCTTTAGATGGTATTTAAATCTGTTATTTATTGCCAGGCTTCTGGTTCGTATATCCTATGAAATCTGATATGGGGTAGTGAATTCTGCAGAGTTCCTACAGAATTCTGCAGAAAACCACTGCGGAAAATCTTACCCACTCTGCGGAATATATTCAAGAAAATAAGAATATTCAATGAAGAGTAATGTATTTTTTTAAAATAAATATTCATGAAATAATAATTACCTCACATGGATCTTTGTGGAAAATATGAAAACAATGTTTGCTACAAAACTTCTGATATTTTGGAAGCACGAGTCAAAACTAGCGATGACCCAGAAGGGAACTGTAGCGAGGTCACCACAATGACATCAAATGCTGGATTAGACTGAGAAATAACAGAGACGAAATAATAGCCAACTGCAGGCTCAGTACAATAAATAGTAAGAAAATCATATAACAGATACAGGTATTTATAACATTAGAGTTGGTTGCATTTGCTATCAACCAGTTTCATTGCTGATTATTCTTAGAAATATACTCATCACACATCATTGACGCCCCCCACCATTTAACATTGCTCTATAAACATCCTAAATCCCCACATTATAATACTGTCCAAAAATGTGTATCTCCATTTTTTAATGGTCGAAAACATTACCACTCTATGATGTGACTTCTTTTTTAACTGAAGAACATGAATCAAAGTTTTCTCGAGCAGATTTTATTGATTGGAAACAAAGAAGTTACAGGTGAAATATTAACTTAATGACATCCTTTTATAAACATCTATTTAGACTGATACATAAGCACTGGCATTTAACAGTCCGAAAACATATTCCATGAAGGCAATACAGGGAATCTAATAAGTATTTTGTTAGATAATGTTTGTTGTGCAAATACTATTATAAAGATAGTTAAAAGTAGCATACAAACATTCATACATTAATACATAAGTTGGCAAATAGCTTCATCCAAAGGGATTATGATTTTATTTTTATTTTGTATTTTTGTCACCATTCTGCTGGTAGGAGAATAGACTCAGAATGAAAGAAAGACGCCTCAAAACACAAAACCCCCCAAAACACAAAACCCGCCAAAACACAAAACCTCCCAAAACGCAAAGATCATGGGAGGCCTCTAATATTGTAGGATTAGTACAGGAATAAAACATAGAGTGAAAAATCATTTGAGATTAACCTAGTGGCTAATATAAATGGATTCAATTTTGTTCCATTGTTAATTTCACAAACTTCAGTATCTATAGTATAGTTCGTAGCAAAATATTTAATTTTATTTTGATTCCCTGTATTTAATTTCCTATGGACAAAATATCTTATGGATACTTCAGGCATGGCTATGTTACTGCAGACCGTGGAGTTATCATTATCTGATGGATACTTCAGGCAAGGCTATGTTACTGCATACCAATGAGTTATCATTATCTCATGGATACTTCAGGCATGGCTATGTTACTGCATACCAATGAGTTATCATTATCTCATGGATACTTCAGGCATGGCTATGTTACTGCATACCAATGAGTTATCATTATCTCATGGATACTTCAGGCATGGCTATGTTACTGCATACCAATGAGTTATCATTATCTGATGGATACTTCAGGCATGGCTATGTTACTGCATGCCATGGAGTTATCATTATCTCATGGATACTTCAGGCATGGCTATGTTACTGCATACCAATGAGTTATCATTATTTGATGGATACTTCAGGCAAGGCTATGTTACTGCATACCAATGAGTTATCATTATCTCATGGATACTTCAGGCATGGCTATGTTACTGCATACCAATGAGTTATCATTATCTCATGGATACTTCAGGCATGGCTATGTTACTGCATACCATGGAGTTATCATTATCTGATGGATACTTCAGGCATGGCTATGTTACTGCATACCAATGAGTTATCATTATCTCATGGATACTTCAGGCATGGCTATGTTACTGCATACCATGGAGTTATCAATATCTCATGGATACTTCAGGCATGGCTATGTTACTGCATACCATGGAGTTATCAATATCTCATGGATACTTCAGGCATGGCTATGTTACTGCAGACCATGGAGTTATCATTATCTCAGCATGAAGCTCTATAACATGCTGAAAAGCACCCATTTTTCAAGGCTGACAAAAATGTCTCTAACTCTAAGGAATCGAACCATGTGTGGTTTGTATGTCAAGCTAATGAAGATCTTGTCTTTATATTTTAATATATTACCATTAAGTTCTGTGGAAATGAATCAGTGGTCCAATCCCTATAGGGGTTGCATTAGCATGTGTATCCATAGTTACCACATGCATCGCATCATCCATTTCATTCTGATTGTCTGATTAAGAGTAATTATAGTAAAATTGATCTTCATCAGAGTACTTTAGAGCAGATTCTAGTGAAACAGCAAACAGTGATGATGATTATGGAAAACAAGCATGATTGTATAATTTGGACTGTGGAACCGGACAACTGTAGCAATTGAAAACGAGATGGGTTGATGGTACTATTTCCTATTTAACTGCACACAGATTTTCATGTATTATATAAAGAAGAATTACACCTGACAATGCATAGACTAGTGAGAAAATTAAATCTCTTGATGTTAGTCATTTGTGTATGAAAAATGTAACTAGTTTTGACCCCCTCTTATTTGGATAAATTAGGGACTATGTACAAAATGCCACACATAGTTCTGTTTAAGATAAAGGATCTTATTCAAAGTATATCTTTTATAATTCAGAAATATTTAGGTCTACAGTTCATTCTGATATTACATAACAATCTGTCTTGTACATAATTTCTCTCCTCTTGTATTTCTCATAGAGTCGGAATAAAAGTGTTTTCTTATTACTTATATTACGTTTTTGTTTTCTTTTTCTTGTAACATGTCTCTTGAATAATATGATTTCTTTTGTCTTCTTTTCAGTTGCATGGCAAGACAGGATTTTACTGTTATTGGGGACCAAGATGCTCATTACTGTTTCATTACAGACTGCCAAGGGCAATTACTGCTGTAACGTACTGCGTTATGACAGTGTATAGAAATTCCTCATGAATCTTACATTTCATGGCAAAGCACTACGACACTGTGCATGGGAATTCCTCATTAATGTTACATTTGGAGGTAAGCATCATTTTCCACAGCCATTAGTTTACAAGCATTCATGTCATGTGACTAGTTTCCGATTCTCCATGTGCCAGATAGATATTAGCTTTTAACTATCCAGTTTTCATTTTCACCAGTGTAAATATGTGACCTAGTTTTGCATTGGACATGATCACCTACTGTTTCAGACATGGTCCTCATTATCATGAAAGTGTCCCCACATTAGTAATGACATTTTTCATGAAAGATGGCATTAGTCTCGGCATGACAATGCTTGATTGAGTCTGTCGCAGAATAGTTTCTCATCCTCCACCATTCAACTTCGTTTTCTCCTGGCATTACATTTGTAAGTCCGTTTTACTTTTAATGGTATCTTTCATTCTAGGCTTCCATCACACATTGGATATGTTATCTTTTGTTCTGTGAACACTACATTCCACAGTTATTCATTTTTTAATAGGTACCAGCATCTTTGTCCTCTTTTCAACAGACATGAAGTGTAAATTATGATTCTCTTACTCCTTTTATCACATTGAATTTTACATTTTTCATATTCTATTCTACTGGGTTCTTTTTAAATGCATTAATTTCTTATTTTCAACTCTCTTTGTCAGGGTATTAGTTCACTGGGATAGGTTATCTCCCCATCTCAATTGTTTGAGAATGGGCTAACATATATAATGGCAATACAATCTGAACATTAACACATAAATAGAAATGGTGTTTTGTAAAAGGTATATTGCAGTTAGTTATTATCCAAAGTGACCTGCCTCTCAGAATAAATGGTATTTGTATACATATTTTGTATGCTACATTTTCTAAAATTAAATTTTACCTGTTAATCATTGTTCTATCTTTATTATAGGAAACCAAATTGACTCATAATGTTTTTTGTGGCAATGATGAAATAGTATTTACCTTTTGTTCAGAGTCACTGACATGCAGATCAGCGTCTAAATGTCTGGTTTTATTTGGCCATATAAACTTATATGGCATAGAAAATTCCTCTTTCTCAGCATCAGAGTGTGAAGATTTCCCTTTTGTGACAAGATTGTACTTTTCCTCTGAAAGTCTTTTAGGATATAGTGTTTTTGTGAGACCATTCTCTCCTCTTTTCTCACTTGTTACACTCTTGTTATGAGGAATATTTCCTGGTCTGAATTGAAACTTTCTCCTATGAAGTCAACGTTTCTTTTTTTACTTTTGATATTGTTGATGTAACTAGTTTATGCATTGAGTTTCAAAGTGTGAATTTTCTAACTGTTTAATGGTGTTGGAAATTTGCTCAGTTGATATTATTTCTTTGTATCAGTGTCTGTTCTGACAAGGATACATTTGGCTTCAGGTTCCAGACCTCAACATTTATAAATATTTCATGTGACAAATGATGAAAACTAAAATAGTCCTGTTAGGTGCCATAGACACATTAATATATGATTTTAAAAAAATCTCCATTTAAGGTATTTTAGGCAATCAAAAGATGATCTTTATACCATAAATTGATGAAAATGGGTGTGTGTAATTTTATACATCTTATTACATCATGCTTATATGTGGATTATTTCTTACATTCATTTTGGAATTGCACAGGAATTACATGCTAAACATTCTTAAAATACAAAATTCATTCTCATCATCTATAGACATTACATAAGTGTTCATTATCATAATTTACTGTGGTCAGAACATTGCTCAAGTTAGCATAGTACATACTTGGTGTCTGAGATCGTCATTACATAAAAATGCCAAAAATGTATGTTTGTTATCACATAAACACATTCATTTATTTATGTATTGGGTATGTTTTTTTCTTTTTCTTAAACAGGCTCAATTTTCATTGTATTGGAAATATTTGTTTACTATATGTAAAAGATCCAGAATAAACAATTAGATTTTAATGGTGATAAATTGATATTGTACTGATGTGTTCTTTATTTGTATTGCACAGATATTTGCTTTCTTATGAAACTCATTTGATTTTTCTTGTTTCTTAATATTCGTTTAATTGTTTAAGCACTAACTCTGATTACTAAAGCATTTTTCATAGTAATACATCAATGTTATAGAGAATATTCTTCTGATCATTGACTAAAATGTTTGCAAAATAATTTATTTCTTCATTTTGTAAAGTTTATTGCATAAATCATACAATTAATCTACATAATAAGTTAGAACATTTAATTGTTTTTTTACCCTTTAATTGTTGCAAAGGCTTATCTATATATATCTGTGTATGTGTGTGTGATAAAAGCGACTTCTAATGGTGTGCAGGTGGTATAACATAAATGTGTTGTCGCTAAATAACCAAGAGCAGTTGACCTGTGATATTGTGCATGTTATATATAACAGCACTGACCATGACAAGCTCATTTCAGAGGCTCAACAGTTCTATGTATATTGTGTATTATGGCAAGGACCTTTGGCAAGCTCATTCTAAAATCTTCAGAGGTCATCAGTTCTATACATACTGCTTATTATGACAAGGACCTTTGGCAAGATCATTCTAAAATCTTCAGAGGTCATCAGTTCTATACATACTGCTTATTATGGCAAGGACCTTTGGCAAGATCATTCTAAAATCTTCAGAGGTCATCAGTTCTATACATACTGCTTATTATGGCAAGGACCTTTGGCAAGATCATTCTAAAATCTTCAGAGGTCATCAGTTCTATACATACTGCTTATTATGGCAAGGACCTTTGGCAAGATCATTCTAAAATCTTCAGAGGTCATCAGTTCTATACATACTGCTTATTATGACAAGGACCTTTGGCAAGATCATTTTAAAGTCTTTGAAAAGTCATCGGTTCTATTCATATTGTTTATTATGGCAATATAATTTTAAAGTTTTCAAGACGTCACCGATTCTGTACATACTGTGTATTATGTCAAGGACCATTGGCAAGATTATTTCAGTCTTCAAAAGGTCATCAGTTCTATCCACACTGTGTATGATGGCAATGACATTGGCAAGCTGATTTTAAGTTCTTCTAAAGGTCATCTGCTCTCTACATACTGTGTATTATGACAAGATTATTTTAAAGTCTTCAAAAAGTCATCAGTTTTATCATACTGATTATTATGGCAAGGACATTTGGCAGGCTGATTTTGAAGTCTTCAAGAGGTCATCAGTTCTATACATACTGTGTATGATAGCAAGGACCTTTGGTAAGCTGATTTTAAAGTCTTGAAAATGTCATCTGTTCTATACATACTGTGCATTATTGAAAGATCATTTTACAATTTTTAAGAGGTCATCAGTTCTATATATATACTGTGTTTTATGGCAAGGACTTTGGCAAACTCATTTAATGTCTTCAAAAGGTCATCAGTTCTACACATAATGTGTATGATGGCAAGGACCTTGACTAGTTCATTTTAATGTCTTCAAAAGGTTATTAGTTGTATGCATGCTGCGTATTACAGCAAGGACCTCGACAAGCTCATTTTTATGTCTTCAAAAGGTTATTAGCTGTATAGATACTGTTTATGATGGCAAGGACCTTGACAGGCCCATTTTAATGTCTTCAAAAGTTCACTGGTTCTGTACAAAATGTGTATTTTGGTAAGCGCTAATAGCCATCAAGTGAAAATTTAGAGGACCTTTTGTGAAGACCATACATGATTTTGAGGACCTTTTGGCAAGATGATTTTAAAATCGTCATGGAGACATCAGTTCTATATATAGTTTGTATGATGGCAAGAACCACTGAGAATGTTTTACCAGCAGCATCACCAGCAGTGTCAATACCTTTATCACACACAACTTTGATGGCTTTCATGCCTAATTGTTTTGGTATTGGGATCACTTTTGGGGCTATCCCTCTAAATACACCTTGAACAACATAACCAATCCCATCTCAGTAGATAAGATAATTGTGAACTTATCACCCTGACCATTTCAGGCCCATGTTGGGTATTGTGTATAATTGTGTTATTTTGTTATCACTGATCTAATTGATCAAACATGGTAGTAATCATTGATAATATTATTGATGACGCCAGCGGCAAATAAAGGTTGACAAATTGCAGCTGCTTCATTGATGATTTTAGTGGAATTACAGCCGGCTCATCTTCCGCTGATCAAAATTTCCAGTTGATCAGCACCAGCGAGGGTGTATTGTTACAGAGTTTATCTTGAATCACTGACTATTCAGGGATGACATTTTGTTTCTTATGACCAATGCATTTGCACATCGCAAGTGGCAAGGCCACTTCCGTTTGCTTCTTCAGATGGCGATTCATAATGCAAGAGTTGTGGTTCAGGGCAGCGTTGCCAGAATGCCTTTGGCACAGCTTCTGCCTTTTCATTCATTGTTTCAAACCAAGCTTTTAAACCTGATTTTCTTCTTTCTTTTACTTCTTCAAGTTTACACTGCAACTCTTCCTGTTTTTCTTTCATTTTCTGTTTCAGTTTATGCTGCAATCATAAAAGAGATGCTCAATACTTTCATTTTCACACTCACAGAAAGTACATTTGTTGTCAACTAATATGTTAATTCTTTTTAGAAAATCATTAGTAGCGAATATTCTGTGGATTAATTTAAAGCTAAAAGAGATCATCTTGGTATCCTTGGTACAGCATTTCGCCCGGCTATAAATCTCAGACCACTCCTCTCTACTTATATTTTTATTAAATACTTGTATCCAAGTTTCTTGTTTTCCAGTGTATTGCCTTTTAGCTTTTTTTTAAAAGGATCTTTGTAAACAAACTTGATTGAATTTTGTTTTTGCAACTTCATTATTTTATCCACCTGCTTATTACAATTATTATGTACTAAATGGTTGTTTATGGCGTCTTTCCGTGCTTTTGGAATTTTGGATATTATAAAGTATTTCAAGAAATCATTGCTTCTAGTTTTTTGTTTTATTATTTCAAAAGATATTAATTACCATGATCATCTATTAGATCATTCACAATTTCAAAACCGGCTCCTGTCCAGGATTTGTATTGATAGGACATTTTTGGGGGGGTGGGGTGGGGACAAAATTGAAAATGCTCATGGATAAATACTCGTTAGGACTTTGCGGTTCCTCTTTCCCATTAGTTACTGCCAGAATTACATCTCTCCAAAAACTGTTTTAATGAACTTACTAAATTATTCTAAATTCCTTCTCCCTAAATTCCAAATTTTCTTTTTATTTCTGAGTATAGTTATATTGACTAAGTTCTGCCACGTTCCATTTTCCTTTTCCAGCAATCTTTTAACCCATCTTATCTTAATAGAACTAATTAATGAAAATATGTGTATCATATTTAGTCCTCCCTTGTTTTCTGGGGAAACTAGTATATCACGTTTTATTCTCTCTACTTTTGCACCCCACACAAACTTAAATAACGTGCGTTTTAGTTTTGCTTCAACTTTTGCTAATGGGAGGTGCTGAAAAAGATTCATGAATATGGGCAGAACAAGAGTTTTTACAACAATTACTTTACCAACTATTGACATATGTCTTTGACTCCTGCTTGCCAATATTCGTTTTGCCTTTCTTAGTTTCTTCATATAATTAATTTCCACCATTTATTATAAATCTGGAGAAAATTCTATGCCAAGGATTGTAAATTTAGAAATTGATCAAATTAGGCCCATTTCGGGACATATTCTTTCACTTGAAAATTTCTTGTTTAGAATCCAAATAGCTTGTTTTTGTTATGTTACATTTAAGTCCACATAATAGAAAAAAACATGCAAGATATTCATAGTTGCTTCAAGGGAAAGTTGAGATGGATCTAGAATAAAAGCGTCATCAGCATACTGACCCAGTTTATATTCACTGGCATCAAAGATTATTCCCCATATATCCACAATTTGCTTTAAAGTTATAGCTAAAATCTCAACCCCATGATAAACAAATAAGGTGCAAGGGTGTCTCCTTGACGACATCCTCTTTCAACTCTAAAGAAGATGACATATGCCCATTATTTGTAACACAACTTTTAGAGTCATTACAAAACAATTTAAACCACTTACAAACAGAATCAACAAAGTTAAAAGATTGTAAAGCTTCTTCCACAAAGACCCAGTTAATTGAGTCAAAGGCTTTTTCAAAGTCTATTAACAATAATAAACCATATCTGTTTTCATTCTCAAGTTAGTCCATGATATTGTACAAGAGCCTGGCATTTTCTCTAATGAATCTACCCTTCGTATATCCTTTTTGAGTATCACTGATTATTGATGGAATAACCATTTTAATCCTAACTGCAATGGCTCCCCAAGCAATCTTATAGTTAATATTTAAAAGTGATATAGGTCTCCAGTTTGTAAAATATCTTCTGTCTTTTTCTTCCTTTCATAGACATGTGATAACTCGAGTCTGAAAATCTGAAAGTTTTCCTACAGTATATCCGTAATTTATTGATCTACATATAAATCTCTCAAGAGACTTCCAGAGGAATTTATAGAACTCTACAGTGAATCCATGCGAGTCGAGACTTTTTCCGTTTTCTCTGTTTTAGACACATTCTGAATTCATTGATTGTAAGCAGGCCATTGTATTCATATATAGGCAGATGCATACATCAAATACATGTACCTCTGACTGGATAACAATTGTTACTTCAGCTTCCTTCCATTCCTAATAAAAGCTAAAATATTTATTACAGTACATATCATAAGCCAACATCCTTCCCATCTAATCTGAGAAGCAAAATTCCTTATGGTAACTGACTCTCTCTCTCTCGCTCTCTCTCTCCCTCCCTCCCTCCCTCCCTCTCAGAAAGATACAAAGCAAGGCTGATATGTGCAATACACCATTTCATTATACTAATGTTTAAATTTGAAAGGGTATATCAGACCTCAAGTGCACAATTAATGTACATATTTCTCAAGTGATATGATTGCGCATCTTTGTTCAAAAGCCAACAATGTTTAGATTCTCTAACTACAGCACTACTTTGTTACCGTATTTCCTGGGAGTGTTGAAGATGTTAGCAGAAGACAACATTTAAAATTCATTACCTGTATGTTACATATTTTTCAATAGTAATTATCAACTGCAGATTATTTGAAATTTTATAAAACAAAAACTTTGCATACGTGCAACTAGTGTGAACACCACCAAGCAAGACTAGTACTTGACGTGTCATCAATACGAGGGATTGTTGTTGTTGTAGGGCTTAACGCCATTTTTCAGCACAAGATAGGCTATACATGGCGGCCAGTATTAATGGTGGAGGAAGAACCCGGAAAACCCCCGGAAAGAACCACCGACTCACGAGAAGCTACTGGCAAGCTTTCTCACATAACTACATTAGCCGAATCCGAGACTCGAACCGACGCAGACAGAGGTGAGATGGCAGTGATCCGTAATGGTGAGAACTTTAGACCACTCGGCCACTCTGGGCCCCCGATACGAGGGATAAAAGTTAGTTCCATATGATTAACTATGATAATAGATTTACCTTTATCCAGCATAGGAAACCTCATATGACAAAAGGGACATATGTATGTAGAACTCCAATGATCCATCCGCCCAATACAGCACCAAACACTCTTTTCACAATATAGGGGGCGCTGTACAGACATACAGATGAACCATTTTTAATTAGGCCTCACCAAGGCTGATCTAGCAGGGCAAACCACATGACAAAATCCCATGAGTTACCAAAATATTGATGTTACTTCATAGATAACCCTAACTCTAAATGACAAAATCCATTTTCCTACCCAACCTCTGACTGATTTTCATGAAGTAACTACCTATCTATCAGGCTCCATAAAACATGTATCGTAGTGAAAACTGCATCCGGATCGCCCCATCCGTTCGTACGCTATTAACAGAAAACTGTAACCCTAACCCTAACCTATGCTACATCTGTGGGAAATCACAGGAATCCGAATTTCTCCCAAACTACTAAAAACAATTTTCATGAACCAAGTACTGATCTTTCAGGCTCCATGAGACACGTATTGATGTAAAAAGCTCATTCAAATCGTATTGTCTGTTCTTGCGTTATTACCAGAAGCACATAACCCTAGCCCTAAACCCTAATCCTAAGTCACAAGAATCCGATTTTCTAACGAATGCATCGACCGGTTCTCACCAACGAGGTATTGTTGGATTACTCTCATGAAGACGCATCTTTGTACATAGGAATCATAGAATTCTGACGATCCTTCCGCTACCTTAGTATCAAACACTCATTTCACATTATGGGGGCATTGTAGGTCGCAGATAGGCGGACAAACCATCCGAACCATCCTTATTTTTGTCTCATCAAGGCCGATCTAGCAAAGCAAACCACGTGTCAAAATTCCAAGGCGGTATCGAGATAATGTGGCAACTTGGCCATTTTACCTCAAGCAGACTGTCTTACGGTGCTAGTTTGGAAGACGGGCTTTATTCAAATTTATGTCGTACAGGGTATGTTTGTCACTCGAATCCAACTAACTCCATAAGCCCTCAAGCTACCTTCATAGGCTAGGTGTCTCAGCATGCATCTTTACCGGGCTCATCTGTTAGGGTCAAAGTTAGCAAGTAATTCAAAGGGGTTACTAAGATATTCTCCGAAAAAGATTAAATTCATCTAAAAACGACGCAGTCAAACTTTTATTAGAAAGGCTATAACTTAGCAAAAAAATCAAGCTATCTCAACAAAGTATTATTAGATTTATCTCCTTAAGATCCGTATTTGGATACAGGTATCATAAAACTCAATGCTTTATGGACACAAATCTATTTTTTTTATATTTTATGTCAACATATATGATATATATAAAATGTTGGTGAACTATATTTTTGCTATTGCACATCCCCTGCTCTCCCGCCATGAGTGTGAAACATCTACAGTGTTTCCTAATGAAAGCTTTCTTTGTGGGAAGATGTTTAAAAGTATGCCCTGCAAACACCTTCAATGCATGATCTTGGTGGAGATTTGTTTCTTTTAGACCCTAACAGGAGTTCCATCCTACAGACACCTTGCCTACCTGAGTATACCCCCCCGCCACTTAAGCTACTGGATTGGTCTGATCAAACATGCCGTGTGAGAAAATGTAAAACTTTGTTTTGGAGTTTGGCTATCATTCAATAAATAATGTATATGAACATTGCCCCAAACTATTTTCTCTAATCTTTCCTAACGAAAGCTTACTTTATTGGTAGATGTTTAAAAGTATCCCCTGGAAATACTCTCAACGCATGATCTTTGTGGATATTTGTCTCCTTGTGCCCCTGATGGGGTTACATCCTACACTCCCCATGCCTACTTACTTACACCCTCCCTCCCAAACAATATTCCTAGATCTGCCCCAAAAAGGTGTTGGAAAACTAATTATTTTAAAGCCATAAAATCAGTTAACTGGTGGGGGAAAATAAGATAGGGTACTAAATATTTTGAGATGTACCCATTGTCTAGTAAATTGAGGTGATTTTTTCGCTATACATTTTACAGACTTTAATTTATATAGTAGGGTTAAGAACTATTTAATTTCCTGCTGACAAAATTGCATATGGACTCATGTTGAAAGGATATGTTATTAGATGCATACCATGGAGTGTCCTGTTTTAGCCCTGTTTAGGTTCACATTATGGTGGGTGTCTAAAAATCAGTGTATTCATTCGCATGGAAATGGTCACAATTGCAGAGTTTGAGCTGCCAACAAATTAATTTAATCATAATGCTTTACAGCTCATTCAATGTTCAATAAGGTTAGAGGCAGAGATCTATCTGTTCTGGAAAATATATAGCAAGATTTTCAACAAGATGTCCACCATAGAGGCCATATTGAATGTCAGATCAGCATCTTTTTAGTTTAGGACCAATTATACCTCGTACAATGTCTTTAGTGAAAACCTCACATCAATTAACTGACAGAAGTACCCATAGGAAATATTTCTAAGATGGTCACACCATGCTGGCCATATTGTATCTCTGATCGGCATTTCCAGCCATTATGTTGGCCATGTGGAAAGGCAGATTGGCATATTTTCAAGTATAACTGATTTAAGTTCCAGTCCGATTGGCACAATTTTTAGCAATTATGCAGGCTATATTGTATCTCAGATTGGCATAATATCCAGTCGTCATGCTAACCATACTGTATGTCAGATTGATGTAATTTCCAGTTACCATTAAAGCCATATTGTATATCAGATTGGCATGCTTTCCAGCCATCATACAGACCATTTTGTACATCAGATTGGCATAATTTCCAGCCATCATACCGACCATTTTGTACGTCAGATTGACATAATTTCCAGCCATCATACAGACCATACTGTACGTCAGATTGGCATAATTTCCAGCCATCATACTGACCATTTTGTACGTCAGATTGACATAATTTCCAGCCATCATAAAGATCATATTGTACGTCAGATTGGCATAATTTCCAGCCATCATACCGACCATTTTGTACGTCAGATTGACATAATTTCCAGCCATCATACAGACCATATTGTACGTCAGAGTGACATAATTTTCAGCCATCATACAGACCATATTGTACGTCAGATTGGCATAATTTCCAGCCATCATACCGACCATTTTGTACGTCAGATTGGCATAATTTCCAGCCATCATACCGGCCATTTTGTACGTCAGATTGACATAATTTCCAGCCATCATACAGACCATATTGTACGTCAGATTGACATAATTTCCAGCCATCATACAGACCATATTGTACGTCAGATTGACATAATTTTCAGCCATCATACTGACCATTTTGTACGTCAGTTTGACATAATTTCCAGCCATCATACCGACTATTTTGTACGTCAGATTGACATAATTTCCAGCCATCATACAGACCATATTATTTGTCAGATTGGCATAATTTCCAGTCATCACACCGACCATATTGTACATCAGACTGGCATTATTTCCAGCCATCATACAGACCATATTGTATGTCAGACTGGCATAATTTCCAGCCATCATACCAACCATATTGTACGTCAGATTGGCATAATTTCCAGCCATCATAACGACCATTTTGTATGTCAGCTTGGCATAATTTCCAGCCATCATACCGACCATATTGTACATCAGACTGGCATAATTTCTAGCCATCATACCGACCATATTGTACATCAGACCGGCATAATTTCCAGCCATCATACAGGTCATTTGGTATGTCAGATTGGCATGATTTCCAGCCATCATACAGACCATACTGTACGTCAGCCATGTGGTGTATCAGACTGGCATACTTACCATTTAATATCAAGAATACACAGGGCTTTTGGTGAAATCCCCCTGAAGCTATGACAATCCGTTTAAATTAAGAAGCAACAACAAAGATTTGGTTCCCACATTCTGATCAACACCACTTTCATTTATAGCTGACTCGATATAACAAGCTTTTGTAAAAAGTGAAAATTCAATATAACCATCAATTCAGGAATTGTAGCAATGACACGACTTTTAAGATGGGTGCCATGGTTGCCATATTGGGTGTCAGATAAATATCATTTGAATCTAGATCGAACTAGAAATATATGAATATTGATGAAAATCACATGTTGATATGATCAGCCATTCAGAAAAGGTAGTGATAACAATATTTTTAAGTTGGCCACCTTAGAGTCAAGATTAGTTGTAAGACAGACACCATTTTGCAATATTGTCCAGAAAATCTAATGTTGACATAATCACCCATTAAATAGGAATACAGATAACATTTTCAAAATGGCCAATATTGCCATACTATATGTCAGATGTAGAACCAATGTTTGCTTTGACCTACTATGTTTATTTTGAACTTATCAATTTTATTTTGGATCTACCAGTTTTGTTTTGGACCTAGCAGACATCTGGATGTGTCCAAACATTTTTATGGTAATCCTCCCCGTTTTTTTAAATTGGATCGGTTTCGAACACAAGTATATAATTTAGTGCTGAAGCAATTTAAGTATGTTGCAATGCCCAAAGAAACCCTAACCAACCTTGGCTAATCTAATGATGGGTTCCAACCTGGACACTTTCAGTTTTGAATTCGGTGTGCTAAACACTAAGCCACCACAGCTCCTGTCACCATGGCAATATTTAACTTCTACATGACTTGTACATAATGAATATTCAAGTTTAAATCCTCTCAAGTTTTGTCCAATGCTGCTTTGAGTCTGTGATAATGTCTACATTGATGAACAATAGGGGGGAGCTGTTATGATGGTGTTTGGGGATAATAATAAGGATTACACTAATTTGGAACTCTGGAGAGCAGTTGTCAAATTTGTTCAATAATATTGTTGGCCAGAAATAATTTCTACATTCATTAAAAAGTTCGGAGGGTTGTTGTCCTGAACAGATTTTACAAGCAGAAATATAATCACTAGGTTGAAAGAATATATGTAGAAACACTTAAAATTAATTTCACTGAAAAGTCTGTTATTATGATTCAAATGTATACCAATGCATTTTACAAAGAAGTTATTGGTTACAAGCTGATAGAACAGAAAATCTCTGTTATACAGCCCTCATGGTGTGTTCACAAGCATAGTAATTTATGTCTCATTGGAATCTCCCACACTGCCAATTTGACTTTTACATTTGAAGGCTGGTTTCAAACTATCATCAGCATGGCTAAGCTTAACCTCTATCCTCCTCAGACCAAGTTCTCCCTCTGAATCAACATGGTGATGTTTCATCCACTGTAAAAAGGTCTGATCATAATACTCTATTGGTCTACAAGCAATTCATCCAGTGTAAAATGTTGGTACAGACATCTGCATCGGTTCACAAGTAATTCAGCTCTAAGAAGTCTTTTCAGAAATGTATATTGGTAAACAACTCATTTTCAACTGTATTAAGTCTGTTCAGAAATCTGCACTCAACCACAAGAAATTCAACTGAAAAAAAGATTCTCTTTAGAAATTTGTTTGTCCACATAATATTCAACTGTGTAGTCTCTTAAGAATCTATTGGTCCACAAGTAAGTTTTAAGAAATCTGTTCAGAATCTGTTTCAGTCCACAAGTAATTCAACTGTAAGAAATATGTTCAGAAATTTGTATTTGTCCACAGGCAATTCAACTGTGAGAAGTCTTTTCAAATATCTGCATCAATCCACAAGTAACTCAACTGTAATAAGTCTTTTCAGAAAGCTGCATCAATCCACAATTCAACTGCAGGAAATCTATTCAGAAATCTACATCAATCCACAAGTAATTCAACTGTAGGATATCAATTCAGAAATATGTTTTGTTGTTATGGGCTTAATACAATATTTAAGCACACAATAGGCTATATATGGCAGCCAGTATATCTGGTGGATGAAAAACCATGCAAATCAAAAGAAGAACCACTCACCCACTGGAAGCTACTGGCAGGCTTTCTCACATAACCTTGTTGGCCAGGCCTGAAACCTCAATTCTATGCAGACAAATGTTAAATGCCAGTGATCTGTAAAAGGAAGCGCCTTTGACCAGTCAGCTACCTCGGGCATGGATCCAGAAATTGGTGTAATTCCATAACTAATTTAACATAAGCTTTCAGTATAATTGGAACAAATCTTGGCTTTTACTCTAAAGATTTTATATGACTAAAACTTGTGGTATATAATTTTTACCAATAGCATTATTATGCCCCCAATGTAGTAGAAAATATGAGCGTATTATTTTGATAGTGTCTGCTGAGAGGTCTGTCCTGAATTCATTTTACTACAAAAGTCCAAACACTAATAACTTGGAGGCATACAATTTTTAACACTATATCAAGGTCAAATGAAGATACTCTGAATACATGTTCAGATCACTTAAGTAACAGTTTAATTTCTATACACCTTTTGTAAAAACATTTTCTGAGTACAATTAAGTACAAACCAATTTGCTAGGTTCATTTATACTTTATATGTTGATGACCTTATACTGTTTAAGCCATATAGACAAACATGGTTACATTTGTTGTTGTTGTTGTTTTTGGGTTTAATGCCATTTTTCAGCACATGATAGGCTATGCATGGCGGCCAGTATTAATGGTGGAGGAAGAACCCGGGAAAACCCCAGGAAGAACCACTGACCCATGAAAAGCTACTGGCAAGCTTTCTCACATACCCACATTGGACATGGTTACATATTTTTGTGTCTTGTGGACTTGATTTTTTCAACTTTCTTAACTGTGTTTTGTTCTAAAGTATTTTCTATAGGTATATTGGAATTGATCTGTACAATTTTTGACATTATTTAGTGCATTTTAAATGTGTTGTCAATCATCCTTCTGAAGGTTTTCCCTGCACACTGCAATTCCAACCCCAAATCTCAGATTTATATTAAAATGTTCATCAGTCTGCTCATGTCCGTGTTTTGCTGACCAGTACAAACTGCAGACCAAATGCCAAATTTTAACCTGCTAACCAATGTCCATACGTTTTATACACCTGCTCATTTTTATGATAAAAGTCAGTGATACGGGCAAATTATGTGTCATTTGTCAAGGGAGGTAATATATTATGAACACAAAAAAATTGGTAAAAGATATTTTCATAAAAGCTGTGTTCTAATTACCATACCTATATGACATTATAGCAAAATACTATAGTATTCTAATTACCATACCTACATTACATTATAATATAATACTATAGTAGTCTAATTACCATATCTACATCACATTAAAGTATAAAACTATAGTATTCTAATTACCATACCTACATCACATAGCATAATACTATAGTATTCTAATTACCACACCTACATCACATTATAGTATAATACTATAGTCAATACACTGGTCACAAGATCACAAGCTCCATGTCTTACAGTGAGTATGATACTGTAGTCATTAGACTCGTCACTATTTTAGCACTATCACAAATCAAATGCTCCCTGTCTTACAGTGTGTAGACTGCTAGAGTTGGTATCTTAGCACTATCGCAAGTCAAATGCTCCATGTCTGACTGTGTATAGTGCTAGAGTCGGCATCTTGGCACCATCACAAATCACATGTCCCATGTCTTACAGTGATAGATATTTTGGAAAATCATCTATAGCTTTACAACTTTTCACGTTAATAATAAACGTTCAGGAAGCAGGGCTGTAGAGAACAATCACAGGCCCTGGGGTAAGAAACATCTGTGCCTCTCCTAGTCTTGTTCAAACAAAAATTTTCTTTTATAAAATTAAAAAGTGTTGTTCGCTCTGGGCCCCCTTATGGGTTTGGGCCCCGGGGATATATCCCCCATTGCCCTCCCCATTCTTGTCAGCCCTACAGGGAGATAATCACTTGAACAATCCGTGCTACACATTGTCAATTTCTATTGATATCATGCTTTATTTATCCCATATAATAAATAATATAAAAAATCCACTTAAAGGGGCTGACACTCTCTTGTCTGCATATTGTGGCAGACATGTTGGATGCAAGAGTGTTACCATTTTCATTTTGGACCAGCTAAATACAATATGTCTTTTGGTGAAAAACCCATGATGGTATGGCCATCAATTCATGAGCAGTGATTACACAATGTTCAAGTTGGCTGTCATGGTGTTCAACTGGAGTGGACGATGGACACTGATTTCATTTATGGCCAACCAAATAACACAAGTCTTCTTAATAAAACTCCATGTAGATATAATCTTCCATTTCTATGCAGAAGTGATTACAAGAGTTTCAAGATGGCAGCTTTATTGGATATCAGAGTGGACCATTTTCATTTAGAATAAACCTCAACATCTAGGCTATAAATCAACAGAGATCAAAGACAATGCAATAATGTAATGGACAACCATACAATAAGTTCTTCTGGTGATGAACAACAGATATACAATGCTGTACAATAGCTGTAAAGGACAACCATATCATAAGCAGCAGAGGTAAAAGACTGTACAATAATTGTAATGGACAACCACACCATAAGCAATAGCTGAAAAAGACAACACAATAATGTAATGGACAACCATACCATAAGTTTTTCTGGTGATGAGCAACATATATACAATACTGTATAACAATTGTAATGGACAACCATATCATAAGCAACAGAGGTAAAAGATTGTACAATAATTGTAATGGACAACCATATAATAAGCAGTAGAAGTAAAAGATTGTACAATAGTTGCAATGGACAACAATATTATAAGCAAATGAGGTAAAATACTGTACAATAATTGTAATGGACAACCATATAATAAGCAATAGAGGTAAAAGACTGTACAGTAGTTGTAATGGACAACTATCCCTTAAGCTTGTTTGGCCTATGAGCAGTAGAGATAAGATTGCACAGTAAATGTACATCTTAAAGTTCTATAGCATTCGTACTTTCCTTAACTTCTGTAGTTTAGTTTGTAATCAGCACATATATTCTTAGCTTGTAAAACTACTGCCACCAAACGATTCTTGGCTTTTAAACACCACGGATAAACAATCAGTCTCTTGAACAAATTCACTTTCTGTCAAAAAACATCAAGGAAAAAATTAAACCCATCCAACATCTAGTCAAAATTTTACTCCTTTTTTTTCCAAAAATATGAAACAATTTTACATACAGATTGCTTATAGAAGTAATGCAATTCTCTGTCAGCTATTTTAAACATGTCTTAATCTAAATACTTTCTCTTACCTCAAATAAAACTGCCACTAAGCAATCTACCATTTAATACTGAGAGGAGGGAGTCTGGTCCAAGATTTTTAATAAAAAAATAATGCTTCAAAATAGATTAAATAAGAAAATCAGAAACATCCCCCATTTTCCATATTAAATGGAAGGTCCTTATACCAGTACAGCTAGTTAACAATGCAAACTGGAAAATTACTCACATCTTACAAAAAGTACATTTCCTACTGTAAAAGGAACTACTATATGTATTGTTAACATTATATTTTATTGTATAATTTCCATTTTTTTTAAAAATATGAAATATTTTTATAATACAATAATATAATAAAAATAAATTAATGAAATTTAACTATATTGTAATTTTTTAAAAAATGTAACCTTTGATATTATTTATATTCACATATACTTTAAAAAATTTAAGTCTAAATAATTAAATAAATTTTGTGACAAAGTCAACTAACCCATATTGATTAGAATGACTCCCACGAGTTACGTGCATTTATGAGGTATGATCTCAAATGAGGTTGATGACACTGCCTGCCTTCCATTAATCAAAAGAAATATTTGATTCTGACTCTTCTCAAAACACCATGACATTGTTGTTAATTTCTTTCACATAAAGCCAGATGATATTAGCCGAACGGCATGAACTAGGTAGGTGTGTGCGCAAACTCAATCGACCTTGGTGCGTCATTTAATGGCAACAGGCCAGTAAGCCAAAATCGAGAAATTACTTCAGCTTAATCGAAGCAGTACGGGCACATTCCCCAAATTGATTCGTCTGTCAACAGATAGTTACGAGAAACCACCAATTGTTATCAAACTCAAACTGCGGGAAAGTAGGTCATTTTTCGACTGCTCTTTACAGTGCAATTTGTTAGAGGTTTAACGGCAGATGACAGGGCAAACGCACAGAGAAGATAAGTTTGTAAAGGAATTACTATATGTAAATAAATTGGAAATAATTATAAAATCATAACTGTGCTAAATGGACAGAAACAAGAGGACCAAGGTAGCCTGACATCACTCACCTGGCCAACATAATGTAACGAAAGATCAGGCATATGTAGTAGTGTAAGAACCTAGCAGTGAACGCTGTACATAGATAAAATTAGGGCACACAGAGTACTAAACAGCTCAATAAATGCGATGCAAGATTGTCCCACTGGTTTATGCGGAACTTGCTCAATATCAAACCTGTGTGATAAAGACTTTTATCCCAAATTGGAACATTATCAAGTCAGAAATGTGTTCTACAGCATGGTCACAAGTTCAGCCAATCAGATTCCAAATGACCTCAATTATGATTGTATTTTGCTCTTTATCAAACTCATTCATGATCTTATTAATATAAATTTATATTCTAAGTTTTATCAAAATTCAATCAGGAATATGGCCTCAATTATGAGTGTATTTTGTTCTTTATTGAACTCCTCCAAGGTCTTGGTAAATAGGTTTATATTCTATGTTTTATTTAAATTCAATCAGAAATATGGCTTCCAGAATGGAACAAGCAGTTATTGATGGATCAATGACTGATTCAGGGACATGATACAAATTTCAACTGGTCTTGCGGTTTAGTGAGCTAAAAATGTATAAATGAGTTATTCTGCATTGAATAAAGCTCTGAACCATTCATGAACTGACACACTTCAAGACTCAATTAAAATTTCATTCCTAATTGAAAAAGCCATCCTTTTTCCTATTGCCAACCAGGTTTACATTAAACAAACATATGTTTCTTATTGCTACAATATTTAAAATATTGATGCATATCAACATCCAACAACATAAACAATCACTTACCAGTATATGAAAGCAAATAAAAGAACAAATAATTGCTAGTATCGACCGCTCCAATGGCCTAGTGCCTGCCTTGGATGAGGAAGGTTGCGTTTTACAACCCCGGCCAAGTCATACCAAAAACTTGTAAAATAGGTACTAGCAGCTGCCTCGCATGGTGCTCAGCATTAAAAATTAGTATTAGGACTGGCTGGCCTAGTGTCTGGATAATGT
The DNA here is from genome assembly GCA_028554795.2 of Sinohyriopsis cumingii. NCBI lineage: Eukaryota > Metazoa > Mollusca > Bivalvia > Unionida > Unionidae > Sinohyriopsis > Sinohyriopsis cumingii. The sequence continues at coordinate 79,180,108 of CM068834.1, read as the reverse complement.
GACAGTGGGACATGATGCTACATAACTACAACATAATGCTCAAGTGCTAGACATGAATGTAGACTGACACACTGCAGACATCATAGCAATATGACCAAACCATTGTTAAAGCTATGTTATAACTCCAAAAACATACACATAAACACACACACACAGGTATCGTGAACAGGAGCAACATACAACACTTATTAATTCCCATTATGAGCAGTTATTCTGTCTTTCCTGCATGGCCAGATGACCACTAAATTTAATAAAATTAAAGATAAAATCAGAAAAGTACTTGACAGTTCATAGAGAACTCTAATTGTTTTCTCTCTGCATCACACGTGGTTCATATCATAAATGATGATTTACTGGTATTACAAAGCAAATACAACATGAATGATATCACAGGGGCAACACTGTAACCAGTAGTAACACTCAACAGAAACTAGTTTTTATCAAGTATCAATCCATAACTTTCTTATTTGCATGGCTACTCAGGTTAGTGAAATATTAAAGCTAAGAACAAAAATGTGAAAAAGTTACTTGTTCTAATTGAATCCCAAAAGCATCATGAAGGCAGTCATTTCATATTCTTGTAATATTTTTGATCAGCTGAGATGATCATGAGTGTTTCAAACCCGAATGGATGATTTGTTCCTAGAATGGAGTCATCTGATTGGTCAATTTAAGCAATCATATCTTTTGCATTAAATTAGAAGATTAATGTTTATGTACTGTAGGTTCAAGTACATAACCCATGTTGAGATTATAAGACTATGATTTTGATAATAGATAATTGTTTGATATCATGCTTTTTGAATGTGATAAAATTCCTTCCTATTCAAACCTAGCAGAGTGAAATGACAAATTAATAGTTTATTCAAGAGGAAAACAAAACACAGCTGAACAGTTTCAATGGTAACCACATCAGCATAGTAAACAGCCATGTGTCAGGTACCACATCAGCATAGTAAACAGCCATATGCCAGGTAACCACATCAGCATAGTAAACAGCCATATGCCAGGTAACCACATCAGCATAGTAAACAGCCAAATGCCAGGTAACCAAATCAGCATAGCAAACAGCCATATGCCAAATGTGATTATCATTAAATCTATCCAAGGATCCAGGGACTTAATTCCATATTTAAAGTAATAGTCAGGACATATCTGAACTCAGAATCCAGAGGTTTACAATCACGTCTGAAGTCATCATCATGACATATCTGAACTCAGAATCGTGAGGTTCACAATCACGTCTCTAGTCATCGTCATGATATATCTGAACTCAGAATCCAGAGGTCTACAGTCACGTCTGTAGTCATCATCATGATATATCTGAACTCAGAATTCAGAGGTTGAATATTAGGTTTAAAGTAAAAAATTTTGCACACCTGAACTAATGATCCTGGGGCTGATAATTAAAGTCTGAAATCACACTCATGTCATATATGAACCCAGGATCCTGGAGCTGAAAATTAGGTCTTAACTTTAAAGTCATAATCACAGCATTGCATGATAGCTTATTGTAGCTATAAGAGTTGCCATTAAGAGATACTAATGCAGAATGCATAACGTTATATTTACATTATTTACAACTTATAATGATGTCTGTAATTAAGGTTTGCAAAATCCTCTCGTTAAGAGGTTGACAATTAGGTCTGAAGATATATTTATTATTTATCTGGACTCAAGATCAAGGGGCTCAAGGTTAAATATGAACTCTTAATCGCATCATTGCATGATAACTTATTTATACTATTTACAACTAATAACAATGTCTGCAATCGTGTATTGCAAAATCCTCAAATTAATCTGGTGGACTGGCTTACTATACGAATGCCACAATGATGGAGCTTGAATTTGTGCAATCACATATCTGTACACTAACTCATGTTTCCATGACATAATCTGTTGGTTTTCCATATTGATTGGTTCTCCTGATTTCATGACATCAACTATAGCTTTTCCATACTGATTGCTTCTGACGAAGATTACGAGTCACTGTCATCCGATTCTTTCTTTGATGGTTGAGATTGGCTTGAAATCAAAGTCTGCACAAGTCTTTCAAGAGTTTCAATCCTTCTGGGGTGTGTCTGTAGTGTGTCAAGGAAAGATGTACCTTGAACTGTTGATAACTGGATGCATTGAATCTCTCGTAATATTTCATTTTCAAAATCTGGGTCTCCACACTGCTTACTCAGAGCCACCAGTGTTGTGCATATGTCATTCCAAAATGTCTGGTAATCATTTGAATTCACCGTAACTGATTTTGCATGAGCAAATATTTCATTTCTTTTGTCTCTCAAAACCTGTATCATGTTCAATTGCTGCTGACTTACAGTAAGCACAATGTTTGTAAATAAGGCAGATAAAAGTGTAATATCGTAATCACCCAGGTTGGTACTTCCGCCCTGTGGAAACAAGATGTTCATTTGTGATTTATTTAGTATTCTGCTCTTCCTTAGATCGTCAATATCTATTTTGTTGTTGGCAAGAAACTGGTCAAGAGTGCAGTTTGGAGTAACTGTATGATAAAGCAGGAGCCGTCTAAGGACCCTCGATCCAACATTTACCAAGAGACATGCAATGTGCATGAACCTGTCAGTATCATCAACTGATGGGGGTTGTGTGACATGAGTTGTTGTGGAACTGGATGTTGGCGTTTGCTTGACATTAGTTGTGGAACCAGATGCTGGGCACTGCATGACATCCGTTGTTGTTGATGCTGATGTTTGGGATTGCATGAGAATAGCTGTTGTGGGAGTGGATATTGGGCATGGTGTGGATCCAGTTGTTGTGGATGGTATGGAACCAGATGCTGGGGCTTGCATGACATCTGCTGTTGGGGCTGGAGTGGGAACATCCATTTGGGCTGGTGTAAAATGGTTTGATATGTCTGGCAGAAGAACTACAGGGGCTGAAATAGAAATAAAATGATTCTGATACTATATTTAAACTGTTTTCCAGGTATGAAAATATTTTAATACAAGAAGAGAGATGTAAATAACAAATCAAATTTTACAGTTCTACTATAATAAATGAGATATCTATGAAATCTATCTATCTATCTATTAGTTGTTATTTTAATCTATCCCATGAAATTTTAACTTTCAACATGCAGTGTGAAGATTGAGGAACCTCTCCTGGTCATTTGTGTCAGGGAGATTTATTCCTTTGTACGAAAAGTGAACTGAAAAGATTTCCTAGGGTGAGGAGAAGCCCTGTAAATATGGTGGAAGATTACAAACGACTACGGTTCGTTGATAGCTCATCAATAATGGTGAATGAACTTATTCTGTACAAAACAAAACGAACACATTGCCATACAGTTTTATTGTGAAGCTGTGTGTGGACACATACTGTGACAGTGACATTGAGGCTGCAAAACGGACCTTGTTCTCAGTGGTACAAACAGTTGAGAGAATGATAAAGAGGTAGGGTACGGATAAATCTATTAATAATATGAAAGATATATTGAATTTATTTCTGTCCACAGACCCAAATGACATACCATGTTTTTGCCCATTGGATCTTTCAAAGTTGCCACCTGTATCTTACAATTATGTGAACATGTCAATTTTACTGAAGGACATGGAAAATGTGAAACATTTGGTGGACATACTTAAGTTAGTCCAGGTGGAGACGTTATGTGCAATGCAACATTTATGTGAAAAAATCCAGCCACATTCGACGGTCGAAAGTACATTGCCTCCCCACGTTGACAATTAGAACACAGCTCAGTCTGACATTGTTCTCAATGAGACTTCATCTGTAATTGGAGGCTACAGTATAACAAATTATGAGCTGAAAAGTCAACCATGTAGGTCAACGAGGAATATCCCTGCTCCTAGTCATTTAAAAGAAAGAACTGTTAGTAGTAGCACACGTGAAGATGTGCAATGCATGGACTCAAGCAGCAAAGAGACTCGGGTTAGTGCAAATAAGACCTGCTCTGCTTAATGGGATACAACAGCAGAAATTCATGATAATAATAAATCAGATGATGGTGAATTAAACCACAGCACAACCATATTAAAAATGGTCGCGTGTTCAGAAGACACCAACACCCAAGACAAGAATTTGGAAAACGATAAAACTTTTGCTAAAGTCACAAGCTCTCTGCAGAATAACGACCTCTGTCAGCGTTTCCATGTAAAACACTGCGCACAAATCTGCATCAAAGATGGCTTAATATGTTTACAAATGTCCAATCCACACACTAGTTTCTAAAAAGGCATGAAAGTGTTATCATAGGAAAGGCAGCATCTTCAAATTTGCGTAAAGTGCATCCAATGTGACAGTGATGCATATTCATGACAAGACTTGCCCCTGAAACGAGGGAATATGACATTTATTTGCAAATTGAGCATTACTCTGGAGTTAAGCCCACCTAGGTGGAAAAACTACAACAGAAATTTATTACCTATGCCAGCTTCAAAATCACATGCAATAACCCTACGCGCAATGTGATGATGAACGTGGATACGTGGCCAAGAAACGCCTTAGTTAGAAACTAATATCAAAGTTGGAATTGAGCCATCATCTCCACAAATTGGACTCAAATATACGTACTGGATACTTTAAGCATTTCTTTTAATAACTGTCGTTCATAGACTGGGGGCCAAGAGTGGCCGAGTGGTCTAAAGCGCTCTCCAATACGGATCACTGCCATCTCACCTCTGTCTGCGTGGGTTCGAGTATAAGATTCGGCCAATGTGGGAATGTGAGAAAGCTTGCCAGTACCTTCTCGTGGATAGGTGGTTCTTTCCAGGGTTTTCCCGGGTTCTTCCTCCACCATTAATACTGGCCGCCATGCATAGCCTATCATGTGCTGAGAAATGGCATTAAACCCCACAATAACAATAACAATCACAATAACATTAACAAGAAATATACAAAATGTAAGAACTTTATGTGATATTTCCAATATTTGTTTTCTTACAAGAATTGTGGCTTCTCGACAGTGAGTTAGACTGTCTCTCATCCGTACACAATGAGTTCTATGGATCAGGGGAATCATCGATTCAATCTTCTAATGATATTCATATAGGTAGACCTTATGGAGGTGTCAGGGTACTATTCCGTAGATCTCCTGCAAGTATCGTTGAAGTACAACACCTCGATGATCCCAGACTAATAGGTATTACTATCCATATGGGGGATTCCTCCTTGCTTTTTGTCAATATCTATTTACCTTGTGATCTTGTGGGAAATTTTTGGGAATTTATAGATTATTTGGGCAAAATTAATTCTATTGTAGAAAATGCTAATACTCTACATGCTTATGTAGTAGGAGATTGGAATGCAAATATGCTAAAATCAATACCCTTTGGAGATGAAATTCGCCTATTCTGTGACAAATATGGTTATATCATATCGGACTTAAAGCTAATAGTAGACCACACAACAAATTTCACTTATGTCAGTGATTCACACAATACAGTGTCTTGGCTGGATCATTGTGTCTCTACACAGTCTGCTCATTCTGCTATAAGTGATTCGAGAATACTTCACACCCTGGTAGGGTCCGACCATCATCCTACTTTATTTAATGACTACCAAGACTGATTTGCTTCCCAAATTTGAACCTTGCCCCAATTAACTCTTAAACTTGAAATACAACATCAATTGGTCAGACCTTACTTCTGACGAAAAACTGAACTATACTCAGACTTCTGCATTCTTATTAAACAAGATTGAGATCCCACATTGTGTTGCGATCTGTAATGACCATGGCTACACTAACCAGGCGCATATGAAACAGATAAATGGTTTATACACTGATATAGTAAAAGCTTTGTCAAACTCTAGTAATAGCTTCACTAGTAAATCCAAACGTGGTCACCGGGTTATACCAGGCTGGAATGACTGTGTCAAAGAACTACACGACTTCGCACGAAATGCTTACCTTATGTGGCGTGATAATGGTAAACCTCGTCACGGCCATCTCAGTAACCAAATGCGCCAAACAAGAGCACAATACAAATATGCTCTTAGATTATGTAAGAAGGAGGAAGTAAAACACAGAGCAGACTCGCTAGCACAAAAATTTGAAAATGTCGACCAACGTGAATTCTGGAAGCAAGTTAAACAAAATACTACGACAACTTCCAATAAACTACCAATTTGAATTGATGAGAACCATGGTCAGAATAATATATGCAACACGTGGAAAAATATTTTGAAGACTTGCTCAATAGTGTTAACAATGAATCGAATAAGAAGCATGTGCTTTCAGCATTGAATACACCTTCTGCTTGTATTGAGGTAATCACGTTATCTGATCTGAAATCCAAAGTGCAATAACAAGGCAAAAAGGTTGTAAATGTCCAGGATCAGATTTTTTGTATGTGGAACATTTTATATTTTCAGATACTAGACTTCATGTGCTTTTGATGATTTTTTTTAATTGCATGTTTGTGCATAACATTGTACCAGATGATTTCACAAAAGTTAACATTATACCACTCCTAAAAATCAAAATGGGTAACCTGGCAGACAAAAATAACGACAGATCTATAGCTCTTACGACTATTATTTCAAAAATATGTGAATGCATGATACTGCAAAGATGTGAAGTCACAATCTCTGATAATCAGTTTGGTTTTAAAAAGCAGCATTCAACAGATTTATGCATATATGCTTTTAAGCAAACGGTCAGCTATTATGTAGAATATGGCAGCCCAATGTTTGCATGTTTTTTAGATGCTAGCAAGGCATTTGATAGGGTCAATCACTGGACACTTTAAAAAGTTGATTGACATTAAAATACCTGTCTACATAGTTCATACGTTAGTTAACTGGTATGGTAAACAGTTGTATTGTGTGCAATGGGGAAATGTAATATCCAGCGCTTTCCATGTAACCAATGGGGTGAGGCGGGGGGTATTCTGTCCCCTTTGTTATTTAATATATATATAAAGACGAATTAAATCGTAAGTTTGGTCAGTGTCATGTGGGGTTACGTCTGCCACCAAAAGTGTTGTTTCTTAACAATTTTAGTTTTGCTGATGATATGTTATTGATAAGTCCTTCTATAACAGGTTTAAGGAAATTATTAAAAATATGTGAACAATGCGCATTTGAGAATGATATAATCTATAATACAAAATAATCAGAATGCAGTCTTTCAGCCAACTTCTTTCAAATCACCATCTCCTCCCCCTGTACATCTTAACGGCAATGATCTTACCTATGTCAACAGTTATTCATATTTGGGTCATATTCTGAAATCCAATCGGTCAGATAATGAAGATATGATGAGACATTACCAATTGTTGTGTACTCGAACAAACATGCTTCTACATAAATTCAAGAATTGTTCATTGAATATCAAAATTAGATTATTCAAATCTTATTGCTGCACTATGTATTGTGCTCCTCTGTGGACAACCTTTGGTGAATGTATGAAAAGAAAACTAGTTATTGGTTATAATAATAGTCTTCATTTTCTATTAGGTCTTCCTAGGTGGAACAGTGCCTCCAACATGTTTGTAAATTATAATGTATTCAGTTTCGATGAAATAATGAGAAAGTATGTATTCGCAATGATGACAAGAATATCTAATAGTAAGAACTGTATACTGAAATCTCTTTGGAACTATGACATTCATTTAAATTCTCATATTATTTGATGGAACAAATTACTATTAAATTTTGTCGTTTAATTTCATTCTTAATAATGCATGTCGCAGTTAATAGTTGTAGATGTATATGTATACTTGTAGGTATGACATATATGTTCTTTTATGTTTATAATGCTTTAATTTATATTTATATTTTATTTTAGAGGTATGGACTTTGTAGTCTGAAATAAAGAATTCTTATCTTACCTTATCTTATCTTATCTATCTATCTATCTATCTATCTATCTATCTATCTATGTGTGTGCTACTGTAATAGGATTAAAGTCTATTAGTATATGCAGACAAGAGACCCAAGTTGATTTTATATCACTTATCTGGCCTATGTAATATTGTAATATATAAATATACCTTTGATGTATGTGCTAATAGCTTTAAACTATACCATCAGCTGCAGGAATATCTTATTATTAGTTGCTGAAGCTCAGCAAATCAGATGCAGTATGACCATGTAAATATGCATAGGGTTTGCACAGCCAGTTAGATGCTGGATTCCCATATAAAGATGCCCAGATTTCGCTCATAAAAAATGATCTAACATGTTCATTACTTAAGTCCATTAACATCATAGTTTGCTTACTCATACAGAGATATTTTGATCAAATAAACTTCTTTACTTCTTAATCTAAATTTTAGGGACCTATTAAATTTATATTAAACCTTATTCTAGGGCTATATTGGTTTGTAGTACAAGATGCTGCATGGCTAAACTGCTTGAGGAAAGAAATGAAAATTGCACTCTACTGTTAATTTTCTGTATTTGAATTTGGCTTGTTATTTTGCCTTTCCTACATTAATTTTTTAAATACTGCTGAAACAGTGGGTGATCGGCATGCCACCTGCCACCTATTTTTGTCCATCCACCTTGTACACTGCACTCACACTTAACACCATTTTCAGGTTCAAAGTCACTTGTATCTCCACTAACACTTTCCAAGCTCCAATAATCTGATCCATTTCCAAATGTTAAAAATAGACTGCCTTCATCATGTTTATTAAACAGTATCTGCAAAACAAAACTGTCATCTGAAGACGAACTATGCTGGGAATAAGACATTTTTGTTTTTTATTTGGGTAGCTGGTATTAAACAAACATTTGTAAAACTTTCTTGAGGCAAGTTTCAAATAACAACAGGATGCTTGTTTCAGGGACCAATGTACCAATCAAACTTAGTTTTTTTTTTACATCCATTCATGTCAAGTCGAGGAACCCCGATGTGAAAACAGTTTTGAAAAAAAAAAATTGAGAAATGCTATGATACCTCTACCGATATATATATATATATATATATATATATATATATATATATATATATATATATACTGATTTTACACACAATGACCAACTATGGTCTGCATATTATATATATTTATATCCTGATTTTATACACACTAACCATGGTCAATATACTACATATATCTCTATTTTGATTTTATGCACATTGACCAACCATGGTCCACATGTTGCACATATCTCTACCTTGATTTTATACATACACACCAACCATAGTCTACATGTTGCACATGTCTACCTTGATTTTATACACATTGACCAACCATGGTTCACTTGTTGCACATATGTCTACCTTGATTTTATGCACATTAACCAACCATGGTCCACTTGTTGCACATATGTCTACCATGACTGTATAACATGGTCCACATGTTGCACATATCTCTACCTTGATTTTATACGCACTGACCAACCATGGTCCACATATCTACCTCGATTCTATACACATTGACCAACCATGGTCCACTTGTTGCACATATGTCTACCTTGACTGTATAACATGGTCCAAATGTTGCACATATCTCTATCTTGATTTTATACACCAACCAGTCATGATCCACATACCAGGTTATATATCTCTTGGTCTTTGTTGAAGTCACCACAAATAACATTATGATGATTATTTTCATTGTTTGATACTTATTCACACTTTTACAATCATTCCTATGACATTCTAATGCATTTGAATGTACACTTTTACAATCATTCCTATGACATTCTTATGCATTTGAATGTACACTTTTACAATCATTCCTATGACATTCTAATGCATTTGAATGTACACTTTTACAATCATTCCTATGACATTCTTATGCATTTGAATGTACACTTTTACAATCATTCCTATGACATTCTTATGCATTTGAATGTACACTTTTACAATCATTCCTATGACATTCTTATGCATTTGAATGTACACTTTTACAATCATTCCTATGACATTCTTATGCATTTGAATGTACACTTTTACAATCATTCCTATGACATTCTTATGCATTTGAATGTACACTTTTACAATCATTCCTATAACATTCTAATGCATTTGAATGTACACTTTTACAATCATTCCTATGATATTCTTATGCATTTGAATGTACACTTTTACAATCATTCCTATGACATTCTTATGCATTTGAATGTACACTTTTACAATCATTCCTATGACATTCTTATGCATTTGAATGAAAACTTTTACAGTCATTCCTATGACATTCTTATGCATTTGAATGTACACTTTTACAATCATTCCTATGACATTCTTATGCATTTGAATGTACAGCATGATGTTTTTATTCTCACAAAAACACACAAAAGCATTTTTGATTTCTCTCTAAATACACACTCACAAGACAATTTTCTTTTTTTAAATATTTCCCTTACATTGGTAGCCATGGATAGCTCCCCTACCCATCCCAGGAACTATCCTATATATATATATATATATATATATATATATATGCAAACACACATGCATACACACAAACACAAGTTTTGTTTCATGGCACAAAATATATGTAACTTTTAGATATGAGAAATATAAAATTAATTGCAATGCCTGACTCTAACATAACTACAATTATTTCTTTAAGATAAAGTATACAAGAAATTAGTCTTATTTCAAATTCACTGGCTTAAATCCTGGGTTCATAGCAGCAGCAAGGCACACAATTTAAGTATAATTTGATGTTTCTTAATGGCATTAAGGCAATTTTAAAGGTCACCCTACCCACCCATTAATTACTAAAATGATCAAATGTACAAGAGTAGAAATAAAACGTCTTGAAGGAAAAACACATATAATATGGCTCTAAATGAAGCTGCCACTGCACAAAGGCGTGTTTTGGAAATGTGTCTGACTCGCACTGTCAACAGCAGTGCTAAAATGTAAGCATCCTCTATGCCGGAAACCATCATTTAACATTAGCAACCTTACTATCAAATACTGCTTCATGCTTCAAATCACTAGATGTACATTATAGTCGTGTAACAAAACTCTAAGATAACAACTATAAGATACTTAAAAAACAATCAATGGTTGGTTTGTAAGTCTTTTTTAAGGCTAACAGCAAGCAAAGTTAAATGTTGAGGCTAATGTAAGTTTGTTTTAGGCTAACGGTTAAATTTGAGGCCTTTTCCTATTTTTGAGGTTGGCTTTGAACCCTGTTAAATCCTTCAAAAGCTGTTGCACAATCCCCCAAAACTAAATTAATGTTCCATACAAAAAGAATATTTGTCATTATTTGCTATTTCCAATTGTTTCTAGGTGAGTGTTTGTGGCAAGAACTCTATGCAGTAATTTGTAATTAAAAAAAATATAAGATTAGAATCTTTTGTAAATATGGATGTTAGGTCAAAATGCCATGTCCAATCCAATTGGTTTGGTAGATTAAGCTGGTTTTCCATTTAGTTAGTTCATTAGTTTCGGATACTTCAGTGTCTTTCACCAAGAGATACAATCAATTTTCTGCAATCCTTTCTTAGCATCAGGGAGAAGAAAAGGGTTTTTCTTTAAGTGTTGTTTATCTGACCACTGTGCATGATACTCTGGTCAAATGCTCTTGTTTGCTGCTAAATATTTGATATACAAATATTATAGCTGGTAGGAGCTGATATCAGACTATTTACTGACGTACATTGCCCATTTAAAAAGCTCTATTTTTTTACTCAGTTTTGTCCTTTCATAGATGGGTCAACTTTGTTATGTACAGTATGATATATGATCTCCATAACAGACTGCATGTTTTGAGTACAGTATGATATATGATCTATGACAGACTGCATTCTTGAGTACAGTTTGATATATGATCTCTATGACAGACTGCATTCTTGAGTACAGTATAATAAATGATCTCTTTGACAGACTGCATCTTTTGTGAGACCACTTTCTGTTGGTATGATAGAATGCATGTCTCAAGTACAGTATGATACACAATCTCTATGACACACATCATTCTTGAGTACAGTATGATGTATCATCTCTATGACAGACTGCATAATTTGAGTACAGTAATGATATACGATCTCTATGTCAGACTGCATTCTTGAGTACAGTATGATATATGATTTCTATGACAGACTGCATGTCCTGCGAGACAACTTGCTGTTGACAGATTTAGGTGGTCTTCCTTCAAGATGTCTTTATTTGTATTTGAAAGGAGTGATAATAAAATCATTATTATTCAAACCAAATAATAAGAAATTACCAAATTTATCCCATTACTTAACTACTCTACTCCTCATCAACAGGATTTAAACAGAACTAAATATGCATTCTTGTTAGTTTGAATCTTACCTATGGGTTGTAATGATAGATAATGTGACTCCCAGATGTGCCCTAGGAGAATGGGCATCCCCTGAAAATCTGTCTGTCCAACAACCCACACAATGATGTCATCAGGGCCTGATGATGGTGAGCTCGTTACAATGACAATATCCATTTGTAATTTCCTAGCCATTGCAACCACCACCACATGGTCTGCCCATTCTCCATCCCTCGCCATTCGTGTACAGTAGTCATCGTATGTTTCATTACAGATGAAACCATCCAAATGTATGGTGCCTTCAGATGCCTGAGTAGGAGAGAAACATTCACTTAGGTACTAGGTTAGATAATAAAAATTGATATTAAATTCATCATAAGACAGGGATGATGATGTTTTATTACACCATGTCTGATTAGTTTGTGTTCTCAGTGATCAATGTACATAAAATGCAACATAATTCTGTCATAAAGTCATTAAATGTTTCCATATTTATTTCATGTACGTTACAGGAAACTACTATGAAAAGATTGTCATGGTCATTGAGTGCATGGTGTGTTACCTGGGATATAATTGCTGAAAGCTCATTGCACAGTAAATTACAAACTCACACAATAAAAGTTCAAACTCACATGCAGATCTTGTATGGAGTGATGCATTTCACTAGAATCAAATGTCTGCATGACCAAACGAGCTTCTTAATGACTCAATATCTTTCCACAATGTATCATTAACAAACCATATGACTAATGTAACTGAATTTCCTTTAATGTTTACTCTTCTTATACTTTAAGAACATTTTGTAATAGTCATGTACTTAACAGACATAAATATGTTCAAAGCGTGTGCATGTATACATCCCGCTCTTTATATGCACACAAATTAGGACCCAGGTCTGCAGGTAAATGGCATCCATCACCTTTCCTGTAAGCACATGCCCCTATAAAATCTTGATCATGCACAACACCACCCTATATGCACCTGTGCATAGCAGTCACACCCACATGTCGACCAAGTAATTAATTCTCATCTGTACACAGTCATTCTGGATTCCTATGACAGAAACGTGTGTGTGCATGTTCTTTGATTGTATGCTGAGAATGGATACATTTGTGATGCAACACAGCCATAAAAGAAGTGCCTTTTACATGATTTCCCATATTGCTTACAGCTTCTTTTCACTAAGCCTTTAACGTGTTTCTCAAAAAAGGTAAAAAAGTTCTTCAAATTCCCCATTGTGTATCAGACAGCATACAATTTTACTTACATTCAGTACTCGATTAGTCCTCATGAAGGCAACTACCTCCTGGCGTAGCTGTTGTGGGGATTTTTGTACACCACAATTTAATCGCTGAAGCTGACTGGAGACAGCCTCAAAAAAGCAGTTCCCATTAGCGGGTGTTTCATCATAAAGTTCCAGCCCCATTGATTGACAGTTTACTTCCAATGTAGCTTGGCTGGAAGAAGCAGCTTGCTGTGATTTGTTTAGAATCTGGCACAACAATTTAGGGTCAGAACAAGGCACTCCTGTAAACAAAATTCCATATAAGCTTACAAACTAAAATCTGGCACTACAATTTAAGGTTTGAAGAAGGCACTCATGCACACAAAATTTTACATATGCATGCTCAATTGATCTTGCTCAGACAGAAGCTCAAGTTCCTGATGTTAAAATTCAAAAATTCATTCTGCTGTATCATCACTCCAAATACCTATCATACTGTTGTATCTACAAGTAGCAAGTGGTTGAAAAGTTTAGTGACCATTACAAATTTAGGTCATTGAGGCGGAATAATTTGGTTACTGCCTTGAACAAATGACAGTTGTTGTTGTTGTAGGGTTTAACACCATTTTTCAGCACAAGAGAGGCTATACATGGCTGCCAGTATAAATGGTGGAGGAAGAACCCGGGAAACCCCTGGAAAGAACTACCGACCCACAAGAAGCTACTGGCAAGCTTTCCCATGTAACCACATTGGCTGAGTCTGAGACTCGAACCCCCGCAGACAGAGGTGAGATGGCAGTGATCCGTAATGGTGAGCACTTTAGACCACTCGGCCCCTTGGGGCCCTTACAAATGACAGATAAAAATGACTGCAGACTTCAAGATAGATGTTGACAAAAGCAGAATTTTTATTTATGGCAAATTCAAATATATTACAGAAAAGGCAGAAGGTTATTTCACTAACATTCAGATCTTTTTACCATAACTGGCAACAGTAATTTTCATCTTATTCCTCAGGAAATACACTGAAATTCATTATCTGAAGATGGCTGAGTGTATGACTTTACATATTACCTGAAGATGTCTGAGAGTATGACTTTACATCCTACCTGAAGATGGCTGAGTGTATGACTTTACATATTACATGAAGATGGCTGAGTGTATGACTTTACATACTACCTGAAGATGGCTGAGTGTATGACTTTACATATTACCTGAAGATGTCTAAGTGTATGACGTTATATACTACCTGAAGATGGCTGAGTGTATGACTTTACATCCTACCTGAATATAGCTGAGTGTATGACTTTACATATTACCTGAAGATGGCTGAGTGTATGACTTTACATATTACCTGAAGATGGCTGAGTGTATGACTTTACATATTACATGAAGATGGCTGAGTGTATGACTTTACATATTACCTGAAGATGGCTGAGTGTATGACTTTACATATTACCTGAAGATGTCTAAGTGTATGACGTTATATACTACCTGAAGATGGCTGAGTGTATGACTTTACATCCTACCTGAATATAGCTGAGTGTATGACTTTACATATTACCTGAAGATGGCTGAGTGTATGACTTTACATATTACATGAAGATGGCTGAGTGTATGACTTTACATATTACCTGAAGATGGCTGAGTGTATGAGTTTACATATTACCTGAAGATGTCTAAGTGTATTTCTTTACATATTACATGAAGATGGCTGAGTGTATGACTTTACATATTACCTGAAGATGGCTGAGTGTATGACTTTACATATTACATGAAGATGGCTGAGTGTATGAAGATGGCTGAGTGTATGACTTTACATATTACATGAAGATGGCTCAGTGTATGACTTTACATATTACATGAAGATGGCTGAGTGTATGACTTTACATACTACCTGAAGATGGCTGAGTGTATGACTTTACATATTACCTGAAGATGGCTGAGTGTATGACTTTACATATTACATGAAGATGGCTGAGTGTATGACTTTACATATTACATGAAGATGGCTGAGTGTATGAAGATGGCTGAGTGTATGACTTTACATATTACCTGAAGATGGCTGAGTGTATGACTTTACATACTACCTGAAGATGGCTGAGTGTATGACTTTACATATTACCTGAAGATGGCTGAGTGTATGACTTTACATACTACCTGAAGATGGCTGAGTGTATGACTTTACATATTACCTGAAGATGGCTGAGTGTATGACTTTACATATTACATGAAGATGGCTGAGTGTATGAAGATGGCTGAGTGTATGACTTTACATATTACATGAAGATGGCTGAGTGTATGACTTTACATATTACCTGAAGATGGCTGAGTGTATGACTTTACATATTACATGAAGATGGCTGAGTGTATGACTTTACATATTACCTGAAGATGGCTGACTTTACATATTACATGAAGATGTCTAAGTGTATGACTTTACATATTACATGAAGATGGCTGAGTGTATGACTTTACATATTACCTGAAGATGGCTGAGTGTGTGACTTTACATATTACATGAAGATGGCTGAGTGTATGAAGATGGCTGAGTGTATGACTTTACATATTACCTGGTTGAGTGTGTGACTTTACATATTACCTGAAGATGGCTGAGTGTATGACTTTACATATTACATGAAGATGGCTGAGTGTATGACTTTACATATTACATGAAGATGGCTGAGTGTATGACTTTACATATTACCTGAAGATGGCT
Source organism: Sinohyriopsis cumingii (assembly GCA_028554795.2). Taxonomy (NCBI): domain Eukaryota; kingdom Metazoa; phylum Mollusca; class Bivalvia; order Unionida; family Unionidae; genus Sinohyriopsis; species Sinohyriopsis cumingii. The sequence continues at coordinate 79,163,979 of CM068834.1, read as the reverse complement.
CAGTGTATGACTTTACATATTACATGAAGATGGCTGAGTGTGTGACTTTACATACTACCTGAAGATGGCTGAGTGTATGATTTTACATATTACCTGAAGATGGCTGAGTGTATGACTTTACATATTACCTGGACTGACTAAATAAATCATTATCTGAAGCTGCTAAACCATGTCTTTTTACACTGACTGGAAAGAAACTGATTTTTAGATTCATGGTTTGTAGCATGCTAAACCAAGTCTTTATATATTGACTGGAAAGAAACTGATTTTTAGATTCATGGTTTGTAGCATGCTAAACCATGTCTTAATACATTGACTGGAAAGAAACTGATTTTTAGATTCATGGTTTGTAGCACACTAAACCAAGTCTTTATACATTGACTGGAATGAAACTGATTTTAAGATTCATGGTTTTTCTAGCATGCTAAACCATGTCTTTATATATTGACTGGAATGAAACTGATTTTTAGATTCATGGTTTTTCAAGAATGCTAAACCATGTCTTTACACATTGACTGGAATGAAACAGATTTTTAGATTCATGGTTTGTAGCATGCTAAACCATGTCTTTATATATTGACTGGAATGAAACTGATTTTTAGATTCATGGTTTGTAGAATGCTAAACCATGTCTTTATATATTGACTTGAATCAAACTTATTTTTAGATTCATGGTTTTTCAAGCATGCTAAACCATGTCTTTATACATTGACTGGAATGAAACTGATTTTTAGATTCATGGTTTGTAGCATGCTAAACCACGTCTTTACAGATTGACTGGAATGAAACAGATTTTTAGATTCATGGTTTGTAGCATGCTAAACCATGACTTTATATATTGACTGGAATGAAACTAATTTTTAAATTCATGGTTTGTAGCACGCTAAGCCATGTTTTTACATACTGACAGGACTAAAATTTATTTATAGATTTACTGTCTGACACATGCTGAGCAATGTCTTTACATAAACACAGAACTTGCATTGACTTATGAATTTCAAGTCTGTAGCTTGACAGATAAAGGATCTATACTGTCATTCTACTAACAGTTTTTTTTAATTAAAAATACCTAAAACATACATGCATTTTTGATAGTTCCACTGACAGTGCTTTTACTGCAAACTAAATGTTCTATATCTGTTTGCATGTACACATTCTTCCAGTCACATACCATTAGGTGAGGTCAACTGTACATGTAATTTCTTACACTTGCTATTAGGGGATGTCAGCCACACAAATCACATGTACAGGTAATTTATAACACTTGTCTATTATAGTATATGAGCTACACAGGTGGCAAATTAATGTAGTAACCAGCAGTCATGCAATTATAAAGAGATTATGAATCAGACTGCATGTTCCAGCTATCTGGTATGTGACAAATGGTGAACTAATGTAACATTAGAAAGTGCTGATGTCATTTTCAATTCTCAAATTATGATTTTTAAGTCGAATAGTTGAGAATTTGTAATCTGCATTCTCAGCATTTAGTTGTAAATGTGATTATTTTACTTGCAATGTGGAGTGCTCTTTATCTGTATTACAATAAATCAGTCTCAAACTTGGTCTAGTTTTAAAGTAATCGCTGGACAGAGTAACAGTAAAGAATTAAACCTAAACGGTATGAACAGCCAATTTGTTTTCAAATAAAAACAATGACCTGCAACTCTCATCAAGTAAACACTTTGCGGAAATCAGGACTTTAGCACTCGGTAACATGTGTTATGCCATAATATATTTCCAGACTCGCGTTGTTAAAGAACAAACAAACCTAATCTGGTGGTGTGAAAACAACCCATGCCTAAACAGGAATGGAAATATGTGGCAGGAACATGAGCTGCCTAAAAGCAACAGTCACAAGTGGGTTTGATATCAATCACTTGGCTTACAAAACATTAGCATTTGACCATTTCAATAAACAGGCTCATGTATTGTGAAAACACAATATATGTCACATCTCTCAACTCCAAGTTACTGACTTGACAAATTTTACTGAGTACTTTTTATAAATTGTTATTAATAGCATACAATGCACATTATCATGAACTTAGTTAAAACATAATCAGATATACAGGTGCTATATGCTGACAAGCTCAACCAACCAGATGCTTTATTCATTGTTAACAACCTCAGTCAATCAAATGCCATCATGCCAATCAGGTGCTTGAGATATTGTTAATAACCTCAATCAACCAGATGCCATCACATCAATCAGGTGCTTGATATCTTGTTAACAAGCTCAGTCTATCAGATGCAAGTTCACATCATATCAAATAACATGCTTGAATTTCAGACACAATCATACTCAACCAATACTGTGATGACAAAGGCCTATTTAACAAGACTGATCAACAGTAAATTAGCAAGAGTCTCAAAAGTGATTTAAAATCTCTATATCCAGCACAAGACCAACTCAAAGATATATGCATGCCTCGATCATAATTAAAGTCAACCAACAGCTTGATGAACTTAATCTATTTACTATTGGTGAAATGATACAAAAGTGAGTATTGATATGATTCACCATACACAGCCTACAATTTGATATATTAAAGATACAGATACACATATCACTGTGATGGTCGTTTCATCTTTATAAGGAATATCACTGGTAAGGTTTGAACAAACATTAACCAGTATCAGAATTGAATTTAACATATTTCACTGTGGGACAAGCCAAAAGTGTAGCCTTCAAATTTCATAAAAGAAAACGAATACAAGAAATAAAGCAACATAGAAACTTCAAAACAAAAGTGATTATTAAATGATCAGTACAGTATTTAATTCATGCAGGAGGAACAAGTTGAAAATATCTCCTTCACATTGATATATCAGAGTCTGAACAGTGATGGCGCATACAATTATTAGCATGGAATTGCCAAGGAGGGGCAGATTTCAAACTATGTGAGTTTGTGACCTTATGCTAATTTATAGATGGCCAGTGGGTATTCTCAGTTTTGTTTTAATCTGACAGGAATAAGTCCATTGACACAGGACCATACCATGTCAGATACATGATGGACATCACATGACCATATATGGAAACAGAACCATAAAGCCATATATGCTAATTATTAAATGATCAGTACTGTATTTAATTCATACAGGATGAAAAAAATTGATATTTTTTTGACTGATAACGTTTACCTGGAATGTTCAATGTTCTAGCTCTCACATCTTGGACTTGAGGCAGGATCTGGTCTTGGATAGCTGTGTTTGCTGAATAAGAAAATGATGTCTTACAGACAAATAGATTTATCTAACGATACAACAAGCTAGTCATCTATTACCTGAAGAGTGATGTCTTAAACAAAGATATATATCTATCCATGCAACAAGCTAGTCAACTATTGATGAATGTGCTGTATTAATACACACAAAGAGTTCTATCTATCCATAAAACAAGCCAGTCAGCTATAATGTAAAGAAACATATATCTTACACATGAAGAGACCTCACATTAGAACAAGTTACTCAGCTATCTATTGAGCTTACACTGAAGATTTAACAAATTTAGAGACATTTTGTAAAATGTCTACTGTGATGAGGTCATCAAAAGTATACAATGGTGAAATTGGCTTCGGCTCTTGTGATAGAAATGTAGAGTTACTACTCAGACATTAAAGAGTGGAAAGGACATTTTGATGGAAAACTTAAAATAATGACACTTGACCAAGCTGATGAATATGAAACCCCCAATAAAGTACACAAGTCATGTTTGAACAATAATACATAAATATACTAAGTTTCTTCAATAAAGCTGAAGGAGAGTGTTTGATGCTATATAATGGAAATAAAAGGGTGATGGAAAACCAAATTACTAAAATCACCATAAAGATAGGACACTAATGTAGGGTACAACACTAAATAACAACTTAGAAATATAGAAAGCTTAACTACATAAACTCTAACAGGTTTAAATGTATTGACTGGAATGGAAATTGTGATAGGAAACTTATATGAATTAGTCATAACCTTTAAAATAGACTGAAAATATAGCACACAGTGCATCATGTAATGATGATATATGTCAAATGTCATCCAACTTCAGTTATTAAGCAAAGACTGAAAATATAGCACACAGTGCATTATGTAATGATGATATATGTCAAATGTCATCCAACTTCAGTTATTAAGCAAAGACTGAAAATATAGCACACAGTGCATCACGTAATAATGATATATGTCAAATTTCATCCAACTTCAGTTATTAAGCAAAGACATTGACCTTGAAGACAGGACTCCAGTTGTGGCAATCAACATACTACTTTAATGAAGTATAAGCAAAGTTAATTTCATTCCTGAATCTCAAATGACTGGAAATCTATAAAGACTGGAAGATGTAATGGAATCTCAAATGACTGGAAAAGTATAAAGAATAGAAATTGTAATGCATTCTAAAATGACTGGAAAGCTATAAAGACTGGAAAGTGTAATGGAAAAATTAAAATACTGAGTCATAAAGACAACCTTCAATACTGAAATCTCAGTGAGATATGTCACAACATTTCTAATGATGATGTACAAGTTTGACAACTTTTATATGTAGATCTTAAGTAGCCTCAAAGTTATTGGCAGTACACAAAAGAGATGGACAGAAGGATGGGTAAATGGTAAGGCAAATATTATCCAGCAAAAAGGTGATAAAGGACAATTAGTAAATAGATGGCAAAAATTTGATACCTAAGAAAATCATTAAGTGCTGTTACTCAATTTCAATGTGGAATAATCTCTAGTCACACCAAAACGTCTGGTGGTACAGCAAGAATTTTAAAGAGAGATATATATATATATATATATATATATATATATATATATATATATATATCAGATGGTCAAGTGTGATGTGATATGGTTTGGATTTTTAACACAGCTTTAACAATGTTTCAGTCATATCACAACAATGTCTGCAGTGTGACAGTTTATAGTGACATCTAGCACTCGGGCATCATGCCGCAGACATGTAGCATGATGTCCAACCCAGTCACATTATCCAGACACCAGGCCGACCAGTCCTAACAATAACCTCTTAATGCTGAGCGCCAAGCAAGGCAGCTGTTAGTACCATTTTTGGAAGTCTTTGGTATGACTCGGCCGGGGTTCAGTTGGTCTAGAAATTCTGTCAGTAGCATGTTTTCTATTGAAATTTCATCTGCTGATTGCAATTGTTATATCAATAACTATTTCAAAGTTAGTCTCTTAGTTTAATAACATAAACTTAAAAGCCCCTTATGATATAATAAATTTAGTAAAATTTGCACAAATTGTGTTGGGTGATTATGAGAAGCTTTTTTAAAGCGTTGTTCAATTTTAATAACAATAGCCATATTTGACAGCTCTGTATAAGTAATTTATGCATAAAGCTGTTGATACTAGATTATTTTCTGACAAACATAGTCAATTTCTGAAGAAAAATTTCCGATAACAAATCCTTTAAAGCTTTTACTTCTATGTTTAGTAACAGTGACTTGTGATCAATCATTTCTAAAAACATGAAAGCCCTTAATGTTGCAGTGCTTTCTGTGAGATTTAGCATGATTATGTTGTTCAGTTCTTCAAATGTCATTTACATGTTTTTCTATTGAATTAAATGTGGTCATATTGTATGGTGGATAGACATCACGAGCACAAAATTCAAGCCCTTTACACAAGGGTCTTATGCCAAATTTGTAAAATTCTCTTGAGAAATAATTGTCAATCAACTGATTGAAGTTTTTGGGTTGTTTTTGTTTTCAGTCATGTTGTTGTTGTTGTGGGGTTTAATACCATTTTTCAGCACAAGAGAGGCTATACATGGCGGCCAGTATTAATGGCGGAGGAAGAGCCGAGGAAAACCCTGGAAAGAACCATCGACCCATGAGAAGCTACTGGCAAGCTTTCTCATATACCCACATTGGCTAAACCCAAGACTCGGACCCAAGCAGACAGAGGTGAGATGGCAGTGATCCGTAACGGTCAGCGCTTTAGACCACTCGGCCACTCGGGGCCGCATTTTCAGTCATGTGGTTTAATTTTAATGCTGTTTAACATCAGTTGTACACACATGAAAGCCCTCTGTTCCTGAATCCCTTGGTGTCCAATTCTATTTGGCAGTGTTTTGATAAAATCTTACTTAATGGTCTCCTTAATTTTAATAGATGCCATACTGTTTGAAGGTTTAAGGTCGTCCTGCCAGGATGCTTTGTATTAAGGATGAGCAAACTATGTCAAGAATTCCAATGCTACAAACTGTAATTCCAAGTCTGATATAAATTGGATCAGAAATATTACCTCTAGCATTCTAAATGACTAAAGCCTAAATATCTACCAGGCACATTTTTATCATGCAGATTATACAGTAAAGAACGATATAATATGACACAAAATAAATCTGGGAAACACAGCTCTGATATTTACCCTATTGGAAACATTTATAAATGGTCATTACCAGTGTGAATCGTAAAAAAAGTGAGTTACATTTAATCTATCAGAAGGCAAGGAAATAATCATTGGAGGAAACATTAATTTCTAATGATAAATTCTATTTTATTTATTTAATATGGCTATCGCAAGAAATATTTTATTTGAGAGAACAATGCTACAATGAGAAAATATTATTCTCTACTAACCCCTAAAAGTCATTGTTCCTTCTGTGCTTTCAGAAGTTTTCCTCTTTGATAAAAGTAAAAACTTTTCTTATGGACACTTAGGCTTAATGCTTTAACATCCATAAAATTTAGAGCTCTCTTTCAATTTCCTAATCTACAATGCATTGTCTTGCTTGTCTATCTAATGTGCAAGGTATGGAGAATGCTTTCTTTCAAAACCACAGCAAAATATATATATATATATATATATATATATATATATATATATATATATATATATATTAAAGACCTACCAAATGAATATTAATTTATCTATTCCTGGGACAAGAAGACCTGCCTAAAGAATAATGCCTTATCCATTCCTGGGACACTAAAATAAATAGCAAGACTTCTGCTAAGGAGACTGAAACATCTTAAACTTTCTCTTGCTTACCTGTATTTCCTCCTTTTCCTCCTAGATTCCCCTGAAATGCAGATAAAGTAAATCATGAGAAAAATTTAGCTAGTATAAAGATTAGATGTATCTTTCATATTTGTTGCCAATAGACTATATCTTAATTTAGTATTTGATGCTTAATTCTGTGAATTCTATGCTTAGTATGTGATGATTATTTGTGTAGACTGTATTCTGATTTATTATATAATGCTTATTTATGTTGACTGTATTCTGATTTATTATGTAATGCTTATTTATGTGGACTATATTCTGATTTATTATGTAATACTTATTTATGTGGAATACAAGGCACTGATAGCTATGGGGATGAAACCATTATTTTATTTCCATAGACATCTTTGTCTGGGAAAACAAAACTATTTTCTGAACTACCTGTCCCAGTACACATTGTTATAACCCTATGGTCACAAACTAAGTAAAGATAACAGCACAAACCATGAAGATGAATGGAATCCTGAATAGTCCTAAAATGTTATATCAAGTCAAAAAGTACAGAGATTCCAAATGAGTTCCAGTGGTATTCTGAATGATGTGCACTACTGTACTGGTGTACCAATACATGTACTGATGCATCACAGCGATATAATCCTAAAATGTCTTTAAATGAATTAAATTAATTCTAAAATAACGTTTATTCCAAGTGATCTGAGCACTTTGTAATTCCAATAAATGATTGATTTAAAGAAATGAATCCCTCAAGCAAACATCTAAATGTTTTCTAAGACTGATATTAATACTAGGTATGTTTAAAGTTTAAGCAGGCATCACAGATGGACAATACACATTCATCCTAGAATGGTATGAAGCTGTAAACAATGTCACATGCTTTACACTAACCAATCAGGAATTAAGTCACCTTGACTTTTCAGGAACTCCTGTCCTGAAGTCAGATCACATGACCTTTACTTGGATAAGGGTACAAATCAACCCCGAGTCAATGAATGAATCCACACATTAAGATCACAATAATAACCACTCATAAAAGTCTCTGGAAATTAAGCAAAAGTCTGTTTATATGAATGAACCTCCAAAACATGGTAGTGGACGTTTGCAATGTCCCACTTGATGAGAGACATAATAATTGACATATTCATGTGGTTTGGTGCCAATACCTGTACCAAGGGTACACCATTCTGCCCGACCTTTAGCTAAATGTTTTTAACCTTGTAGGGCTGGATGTAGTAGTAGTTCTCCTAAGGTATTTGGTAATGTATTTAAAGAAGTGGCAGAGGTCTTGGAAATGCTTAATCATGCATATTTGGACATGATTTCTTTTACATGGGATGCAGAAAATCACTTATACAGGAGTCCTCCGTATGCATACATTTGCCGGATGGCAAATTCAAGGGCTTGCCAGTCCTGCTTCAACCATCTGCTGAGGTTGAAAATGTGTTGATCAAATGATCATTTTATCTGTAATTATATTTATAATGAGAAAATTCAGTGGATGTACATGTTGTCAGAGTACTAGAAGTTGCTAGAACCGATATTTAACATGGAACACTATGTGTGATGCTTAGCTTTGTGCATGGAGTAAGACGTTTCTTTGGCTTGACATAATTCACTCTCACTTTAATGGACAAACAAGAGTTAAATGTCACTGGTGTAAATAAGTTGGAAAATTAAACTCAATGGCAACCACTGGTTCTACTCATCTGGACATTATGCCACTTCAGGTATGTCCAATATGCTTCTGGGAAGGGAATGCAACTTCTACTGGTGGGATTCCTGTTTTTTCCAAAGCAGGAGTCCTGCACTCCTAGTTTTAAAATCCTTGCGAGACCTCCAAGTCTATGTTTTTATATAATGTGGTTGTGATCATGTAAGCATTTGCACATAGGTGTATGTGTATGGTGGTGATGACTGACAATATTAACTCTACCACTATTCATATTTTTATGTGCATTAAATGTTTAAACGAGACAGAAAAAATACTTTAAGATTTGAATTTCCATTCATTTTCTGAAGGCTTAAATAATAATGGTTTATTGTCAGTTGGATGACATCATTTTGGTCACTGGCACCTCATGGGACCATATAACACTTTTTGAGTATAAAAAAAACAACATATTTTGGTATGGGATTAAGGTAAGTACGTGTCAAAACATTTATCCGTTCAAGAAGATTAGTGACAACAAGCTTTTGTAAGCTCACTGTGTTAACACAAGTCAAATCATAACCAGTTTCTTTATCTCACAAGCCAGGATATCACAAGAAGTCTTTAATTAATGCTTCATGTTAATATTGTTTAAAATATGGCAATATGACGAGTTTAATGTTGCTTTTCCTCCAATTTTTAAAAATCTATTATGATATCCAGCTATGAAGGTGACTAATGTCTGTAAAAGGTTGGATTTTACAAGGGTATATGTTTTTCTTTAAGCAGACGTAAACTTTCTTTGTCTAATTCATATTCTTATCATCTACAATGTGGTACGGCAAAACACATCTATCCTGCATGTCTAATATCTATTTCAACTTGTATCTTTGTTTCAATTTTTACATTTTTATACTTTTGCATTGAGGAGATCTCGAGAGGACTTCACACTTGTACTCACCATATCCTCAAACCAAAATTGCAACAGCTTGTATGACTCAATCATATTGTCATGGAATTCACAGCATACTTCTGCATTCTCTTTGAGCAGGGACACAGGAATCAGACTGTTGATACTGACACCATTGTACTGAGGACACTGTATGAAGTACTCAAACTTCAGACTCTGACCCAGGTAACCAATGATCTTGATGAGAGTGGCAGTGACAAACTCTCTGACCCCTATGCACACCTTTGAAGATGGAGTTCTGTCATTGATGCCCATTCTTGTAACTCTCATAAATATGACGTAGTCCCTAACATGAAGGGTCAGTTTGTGATAATGGTCCAGCTGAAAAACCCCGCACCCACAGAAGATCAGATTCTCTAGTGTCTCCTCTTTCTTCTTTGTGGCTATTGGCCAGTGTGCAACACAGGCAGCAAGAAGTCTATGGAAAGTGGGAGATGGCAAATATTTTCCCACGAAGAGAAAACATAGGACTGAGGAGCTTTCCATCTGAGGTTGTGGTAATGGGCAGATGACCTCTTTGGGAGTTTTCTGAGAGAGCATACATGGAGCAAGAAAGTAATCCTCCTCCTAAAAAGTATAAGGATTCATTTTAATGTGAAAATTGTCAGGGAGATAAATGATTCATTTTAATGTGAATATTTGTTAGAGAGATAAATGATTCATTTTAATGTGAAAATTGTCAGGGAGATAAATGATTCATTTTAATGTGAATATTTGTCAGGGAGATAAATGTTTCATTTTAATGTGAAAATTGTCAGGGAGATAAATGATTCATTTTAATGTGAATATTTGTCAGGGAGATAAAGGATTCATTTTAATGTGAAAATTGTCAGGGAGATAAAGGATTCATTTTAATTTGAAAATTGTCAGGGAGATAAAGGATTCATTTTAATGTGAAAATTGTCAGGGAGATAAAGGATTCATTTTAATGTGAAAATTGTCAGGGAGATAAAGGATTCATTTTAATGTGAATATTTGTCAGGGAGATAAATGATTCATTTTAATGTGAATATTTGTCAGGGAGATAAATGATTCATTTTAATGTGAAAATTGTCAGGGAGATAAAGGATTCATTTTAATGTGAAAATTGTCAGGGAGATAATTCATTTTAATGTGAAATTTGTCAGAGAGATAAATGATTCATTTTAATGTGAAAATTGTCAGGGAGATAAAGGATTCATTTTAATGTGAAAATTGTCAGGGAGATAATTCATTTTAATGTGAAATTTGTCAGAGAGATAAATGATTCATTTTAATGTGAATATTGTCAGGGAGATAAAGGATTCATTTTAATGGGAATATTTGTCAGGGAGATAAAGGATTCATTTTAATGTGAATATTGTCAGGGATATAAATGATTCATTTTAATATGAATATGTGTCAGGGAGATAAAGGATTCATTTTAATGTAAAAATTGTCAGGGAGATAAATGATTCATTTTAATGTGAAAATTGTCAGGGAGATAAAGGATTCATTTTAATGTAAAAATTGTCAGGGAGATAAAGGATTCATTTTAATGTAAAAATTGGCAGGGAGATAAAGGATTCATTTTAATGTAAAAATTGTCAAGGAGATAAATGATTCATTTTAATGTGAATGTTGTTGTTGTTCTAGGGCTTAACGCCATTTTTCAGCACAAGATAGGCTATACATGGCGGCCAGTATAACTGGTGGAGGAAGAACCCTGGAAAACCCAGGGAAGAACCACTGACCCACGAGAAGCTACTGGCAGGCTTTCCCACGTACCCACGCTAGCCGAGCCTTGGACTCGAACCCACTTTAATGTGAATATTTGTCAGGGAGATAAAGGATTCATTTTAAGGTGAATATTGTCAGGGAGATAAAGGATTCATTTTAAGGTGAATATTGTCAGGGAGATAAATGATTCATTTTAAGGTGAATATTGTCAGGGAGATAAATGATTCATTTTTAAGGTGAATATTTGTCAGGGAGATAAAGGATTCATTTTAATGTGAATATTGTCAGGGAGATAAATGATTCATTTTAATGTGAATATTAGTCAGGGAGATAAAGGATTCATTTTAATGTGAATATTGTCAGGGAGATAAATGAATAATTTTAATGTGAATATTTGTCAGGGAGATAAAGGATTCATTTGTCACAATAAAGCCCCATATGAAGAAAAATAAATGAGTAATCAATTTACATTTTAACAAAGGCAATTATAAATCATGTAACTGTATTAATAGAGTAACAAAGTAAATGCTTTGTTTGTGAGACAACAATCATGATTGTATACTGATATTTCTACAATGATAATGACAAGGAAATAGTCTGAGAAAAGTAATCCTTATGACCAACATTTCTTGGACTGGGGGAATCAACAATGCAAAGTATTTCAGAATGTGAGAAAACTTGGTCACTGCAATCTACGTTCCCCTAGTGCAGTTTAGACTGATGAACAAAATCACTGATCTAAATCATGAACATAACACAGATTAGTCCAAACATATTTTCATAAACATTGATGCTAACTTTTGAGAAATAAAATTATTTTATGCACTAGATGACCCAGTATGCAAAACATGCACATCTTGATTCAAGTAGATGCAAACTTTCTGAACAATCAAACATATGTGCTTCATGTAATTTTCTAAAGCTGGTTAACAATAAAAGCATGTAATATTTTTTATATAAATGTGCCTCAGGAGGGTAGCTAATAAAGGAATGATTTTCTTGATAAATGTGATTCAAAACGGTTATTAATAGCAGCATGTCACTTTCTTCAGATATATGTGCCTCAAGCAGATTATCAATGAGAGCAACAATAATAATCAACTGAGACAGATTCTTTGCTGATATTTTAAGAACTTAAACAAGCATCTTAAAATGAATACAAATTGAAATTTTCAATGATGATATTACAGTGAGTGACCCAGTCTTGAAGTACTAAGTATGGAATCCAATGCTTCCCCAATCGTAGCCTGGTACACCATTTAATAATAGTTACTGGTCTGGTTCATAAATACATTCCTGCAACTAAGAATGCCCAGCCAATGTGTTATACGAGAAAGCTTACCATTGGCGCCACATAGGTGCATAGTTCAAACTGGGCTTTTTCACCCATGCGACACAAAAATCAAGCCATTTTGCTAGCCTTACTTTTCTTGTCTCAGTTTGGTTAACTCAGTCTCACATGGTATCCACACACTAGGAACTACTCTTAAAAAGAAGAAACCTTTGCAGTTTTATGTTGTGCCTGATGGAGTTGTTATAAAATTAAACAACAACATCAACAGACATATAACAAAGTAAAATTCACAGATAAAGCAAACTAAGGTGTCTCCAACTCTGATAATGTGCACTTATCCAGACACACACATCACTGGCTACAGAAAATCCAAAATCTTGCAAGAGCCACCTGCAAATCTAGCAACCACCAGAATGTTTTATGCCATATCTGCATTCTTCAAACTTTACCAATCACTTCATTCGAGCTGTTTAGTTTATTGCACTTTGTTAGAGCTGTGTAGTTTATTGCACACTTCGTTAGAGCTGTGTAGTTTATTGCACACTTTGATAGAGCAGTATAGTTTATTGCACACTTTATTAGAGCTGTATAGTTTATTGCACACTTTGTTCGAGCTGTGTAGTTCGCTGCACACTTTGTTAGAGCTGTGTTTTTATTATACAGTTGACTAACTCAGAAGGTTTTCCAAATTAGTATTGATCGAAGTTAAAAATATATCAATTATTTATTGTTATTTTCACATGACATGCATCAATTAAATGTGTTAATAATAGTAATAATCTCAAATGATTTTATGATTTTGTTTCATCAATCATAGAACTTGTGTACCTAGAGTAGAAGAGGAACTCCATTCCCCTCATCAAAATATTCACATTAATGCTCATTTACAAAAATAAAAGCTTGAGATGCTCATGATGCAGTACCTGCAACACGTAATAATTATAACTTGGTGTTTTTGTCTTGATTTTGTTTCTTCTCTAAGTGCATCATATATAGCTTGATTCTACTTAGATTATTATCCAGATTTTCAAAAAAGTGTACAAAACCTGACGACCTTTATTAAGAGTGAGTCGCATTAATAGTACCTGATGAGCACTGTGTTTTAATCTGCATACATGCCAACCCCTGGTGAGGAAAAAGTGTAATCCCAGTGGACAAAAAGAGTAATCAGAGCAGAAAAAGAGTAATCCACATATAACACAATAAGAATTCAATGAACATGTGTACTCAGTGATTAATTTATTCCGATGGACTTTTAACATCAACAACTGCTTCAAGGTTTCATACATATCATGTTGAGCTTTAAAAAGCAACAGACTTTAGAAATGTCCTCAAACATGACATGAAACATTCAACATGCCATTAATGAATGAAACTTACTGGAAAGCAAACTGTAAGCATAAGCACCAGAAGCAGTGCGCAGCTGGTTCTATTGATCCACATACAACATGGAAAGGAACAATTAGGTACCATACAAATTATGTTGGTGAAAACTCCATATTGATATGGCTTTCCATTGGGAGGGTAGAGACACTTTCATCTAGATGACCACCATGGTAACCATACCGCATCATTTTCATTCATGCCCACCTTGACAGATGGTTAAATTTAGATGTGTACTCATTAACTTGTATGTAGATTTATATTTTAAAATGAACTAACCTTGATTTTGGATGCCTCCTCGCTGTATATTGTCAGCTTAGCAATTATGTTCAACTGCTCCATTAGTAACAGTATGTGTTTCTTGTTGTCATGGAGGTCTGGGTGTTTCTCTTTTGTCCAGAGAGCATCTTGACACAAAACGAAATCAGCTGTTACATATTTGTATCAAGTTTGCGCATAGATGTGTCATCAAAGATAAGTATCAAGGAAAGCAAAAATCCATCAAAGGAACTAATATAATACTGGTTAAAAAGAATTTCCAGTAATGCAACAGAATGCAATATCTACATTTCTAATCTCATGGTCATGAAACCATCTTGAATATTTTTACATTAGGTCCAATCTTGTCCGTAATATCATGTATTAACTTAAATATCTAGACATTAATATTAAAATTTCTCACTATCCAAATAATTCATAAACAAATGAAAATTAATCATTTTTTTCTCTGTCCTGATCAATCAGGTACTAATTCTTAATTTTCGAGAATATCTTGTGTAAAAACTAATATAATGCCAGTGAATCAATGCACATAATCAATTATGAACACTTTCATAATAAAGATGCAGTCCTTTTGTTTACAATAATTTTGGTTGCATTTCCTTTTTGTTTGTTAAACTAGTACATTTACAGTTGTCGGTGACAAGTATGAATCAGGATATAATTATAATCCTTAAGTTTCTAGGTAAATTCATGAACTGTGGAAGATATCTTGTTATTTAATCAGTCTGCTTAAAATATTAACAAAATCAACTGAATGAAGTCTGACAAATGTCAATCATCACTAAAAATATGTCTAAAACTTGTCCCAAACTATAATAATGTACAGATGCAAACTGCCTATTGAGGCTAGTTCAACTATTGATATTGTTTCATAACTGAGAGATTGTCTTTTACAGGAAAATGCATCATATCATGATATACATCTTGTTTGCTTTGAAAATTGGGAGAGATAATCCATAATTTAATTAAATATCTTGAAGCTATCTTGGCACTAAAACTAGACATGGTGATGATTACCCTAAATATGCAATGATACTCTTGGCACAAAATCAACACTGAACCAATGAAGTCAAAAATGTGGATTTCAAGGTGAAATCTTAACTGATAAAAGTGAGAATACTAAAACGTGTGAAGCTTGCACTAAAGAGTTGCTGACCACTTTATTGCTAATAAATGACAACCCAGTTTACGTTTATTGGTCAAACAGAGATAATAATCTGCATAAACAGTTAAAACTTTAATCAAACATGTTAATCCACTTTACAGAAAATATGAACCATCTACAACAACTTTTTGGGTATGCCACTGAGTAATCAAGAGTTCTGAAGTGTCAGCTGTTTTTACTGGTGCCTGTTTACAACACCCTAAGTCAATCCACAAAACTAATCAAAGATGAATATGTTTTGATGGTGTCTATTCAAACACGTTTTGCAGTATTCTTTAATTAAAGTTCTAACATGAACATTGCATTTTTCTCATGATATAAAGGACATTACTCATGACCAGAAAATACACTTTTGTACGATTGAATATTCTTACAAGTTTGAAAACAAATTATTAAAATCATAAAATTCATGGTATTCTTCAGATATATCCAAACACTGGGTTAACAGATACAAATCCACTTGTACTTGTTTATGTTATTATGCTTACAAGCCAGTACTGCAGAGAATGCATGACTGTTGACATTAAAATCATGTTCAGAGTGCTGACTATTGACTTTTCATTAGAATGCATCTAAATACTAATTCTTGTCAGAATTCACATGTACATGTGTACAAGTCACTGTGTTGAGAAGTCCAATGATGCACAACAATACAACCAATAACCACTGGCTTAACATCAATGCTAATTAGGACTGGTTCTCAAAGCTCCTTCACAAAAATGTAAGTATGTCAGTATTCAGATATGTACCAATTTATTCAGAGTCAATTAAATAGTGCAAGAAGTGTTTTAATGATAATCCTATTTCACCAATCATGCAAGAGGAGTAGTGAAAAGATTTTCAAGATGGCCACTGTTATCATCATCTGTCCAGAATGAATTAAATATTGCTTTAGCCATTTAGGAAAACCTAATGTTGATATCTGTCCTTTCAAGAGAAGCAGCCTTAGATAGATTTTAAAATGTACATCATGGATGCCATTGAAGAAGCTGTACCAAAATTATTTTAATACAAGAAAACTATATATGTAGCAAACACATTTTTAAATAAGTAAAATTTGGTAGTACTCTCAACCATTCTGGAGAAAAGGTAGAGTTTACAAGATTTATAAATTAGGGCATCTGCAAGAAGTGTCTTAGTGAAATCAATGTGTCAATATGAATATCCCTTCAAGGGGACAATTTATACTATTTTCATGATGGCCACAATAGCTGTGTTGAAGGTCTGACTAACTAGAATAAGTTTTTCAAGATGGTCACCATATCTGCCACAATATATTTCAGATCATTATCATTTAATATAAAGCACCATCCATATATAATGTGAAGTCTTTTGGTGAAAATTCCGTGTCTCTAAGGTCATCTGTTTAAGATAAGTACCTATACAAGTATTTGCATGTTAGAAGTCTGAAAGGCAACATTTTCATTTTAACAATCAAATGGATATGTTCTTAGTGAACATACAAAACCATTTGGACAAACATTCCTCCCAGGTATAATCGTAATTATTGCTATTATAAGTGGCAAAAAACATAATTTGGGCATAAAACGTGTAATCTATATACATTACATTTTTGCTACTAACCTGGTTCTGCAGCTGGTCAAAATTTGTGTCACAAAGGGCAAAATCCATATGAATTAGAACCAGATTAAACACAAAATATAATGAAAATTGTTTTATATTTAGCACTAAGTTTAACTAGTCTACATGACAATGTGTAACTTTCTACAATGGTCAGTCAGGTGCACATAGTAATGTATTACATTACTCTCATATTCCTTTTTTTAAAATTCATAAAGCAGTTTTCATTTTTCTTTTTTTTCTGATCTGATATGTTTTGAAGTTTGGAAAGATCATGTGCTATAACATGTTCTGCCATAAATCATCCACAACTAACACCGTAATGCATTTCTCTTAACATCTGGCACCATTTTCTTCAAAAGTATCGACTGGTACACTTACTATCTAGGCTTTAAATATTATGAATCTATGAGATAAAGTTCACACTGGAAGAAACCAGTCTGTTTTCTTAAAAGTTTGTGAGTTGCTATAAATAGCAAATAAGGAAAGTACTCTTACACTATTCTTATGCAGCAGTCACCTTTCTAAGAAAATCCTCAAATGTATAAAAGTGACGGTTATAAAAATGACAAAAACAACTGTGCATTGCTTTATTTTTCTTTTTTTAATGTACAAAAAATGCACAGCCATATACAATCTAGCAGAAAGCATAAAGATTACTCCAAAATGGCTAGAGTTCAAGGTCAGAAGTGATAACAAGATTTTCAACACGACTGCCTTTGTAGCCATATTGGACGTCAGAGCAATATTGGATATCACATGACATCATTTTCATTTAAAACCAACTAGACATCACAACCAGTGTTTTAGTTGGAAGCACATGTCCATATTATCATCCTGTTTGAAGTAGCAATAAGAATACTTTCAGGATTGGCATTATGGCAGCCACATGGATACAGAGTGGCACCATTTTCATTATAGACCAACTAGATTTCATTATAAATCATTTAGTTAATAGTCCATGTTAATATGGTTATCTGTTGTGGAACAATATCAATAACATGATTTCAAGATTGTTAGAATAGTGGTCAATAGGACAATCTAATATGGGCACCATTTTAATTTAGGTTCAACTAGAACTTAGGGGCCCTGAGTGGCAGAGTGGTCTAAAGCGCGGTCCGTTATGGATCACTGCCATCTCACCTCTGTCTGCGTGGGTTCAATTCTCGGATTCGGCTAATGTGTATATGTGAGAAAGCTTGCCATTAGCTTCTCGTGGACTGATGGTTCTTTCTGGGGTTTTCCCGGGTTCTTCCTCCACTATCAATACTGGCCGCCATGTATAGCCTATCTTGTGCTGAAAATGGCGTTAAACCCTACAACAACAACTAGACCTTGCCTCAATAAAATGTCATAACAAGTGTTATGAGATCCCTACCTGTGGTGCAACTTGTGGTAACTACTTTAAGGGTTAAGAGTTAAACAAACAGTTTATATTGTTTAGAGTACATTTTTATATGTGTGAATATAGTCTGCAGCAGTTCTGATGCATCACTGGTCTCTAGGTGTGTCAATTTAACACTAGTCTGCAGGAGTTCTGATGCATCACTGGTCTCTAGGTGTGTCAATTTAACACTAGTCTGCAGGAGTTATGATGCATCACTGGTCTCTAGGTGTGTCAAGTTTTGTTCATCTCTAAGGATCTACCTGATTTGTTATTTAGTTTAATTAACATGAAATGTAAAGAGACATTCATATTTTTAAAATATGTTTGAAAATAAGAAAATAAGAATTAACATACCGATGAGATCGAGAGACAGTTTTCCTTTCTTCTTAAACTCAACCCATTTGTCAGCAACAGCTGGGATACTTCTCAGGACAAACATCTCAGCAGTGATGAGAGACTTGAATGCATCAATCATCCACTGTGGGTCCAATACAATGTTCTCTTTCAATATGTCGATGCTGTGGATGGTACACAAAAGACTACATGATAACAGATGTTCTAATCTATCAACACTTGCTTTTGTTTCAGACTAAATGAAATCATTAAAAATTCTAACCTTACTGACATATAGGATGGAAGTAACTTGGCAAAGAAATTTAAGTCTCATATAAAATCACATACAGACTAAAATACATCTTGCAATCTATGGTACACTACACACAGTATCAAATAAAGGTTACAGTTACCACTGTTACATGGTGTACAACAATTAGAAGCTTTAAGTAATGATAATATACAAGCTACTCATCAGGATCCTTTCATTTCTAATGTACCTCTTCCAGCAAAATATGAAATTTGATGTATACAAACAACATGCATACCCATCAAGATACTTTCATTTCTAGTGTACCTCTTCCAGGAAAATATGAAACTTTATGTATGCAAACAACAAGCATACCCATCAAAATACTTTTATTTCTAGTGTACCTCTTCCAGCAAAGTATGAAATTTGATGTATACAAACAGCATGCATACCCATCAAGATACTTTCATTTCTAGTGCACCTCTGCCAACCCAGTATGAAACTTTACTATGACAATATATAAATTACAGGTATACATTCAGGCTCCTTTCATTTCTAGCGCATCTCTGCCAGCCTGTATGAAATGTTATATACACAAACATGCATACCCATCACGACCCTATGATTTATAATATATATGTACCAGCCACAATAGGATACTCTCTCTCAGACATAGGAGAAGTGAATGCAGGAAAACTCCACCTGTCTGTTTCTCTTCAACCACAAGACATGTATGACGTTTATAACACACAAATCAATAAAGTTGTATATCATAATTCTACTAAATATTCTTTTCCTTATATAATGGCCATAATATTATCGTAGTTTTAATTTACAGGACAAACTCATGGTTACTATTAGCACAATATTATTTCTCTATTACCATACCACTTTTTGAAGGATGACAGTGAAAACTTTTAAAAGATTTTATGTTTGAATTCAAATGCAAACTATATTAAGTTTTCAAATAATAATTATAACACATAATTACACTGGCATCAAAACAATATCATGTTGAATTGAATTAAGTGTGTCAAGTATGTCAGGCTGGCACTGTCACTGACTCAGAAACTAGCAACTTGTGAAGTCACTAGGATTGTGTTACTAAGTTTTGAGTTAAGCAATAATGAAAATGAATTTAGTTAGTATAATAGTGAATTGAATTGAGCTCATGAAGTTGTGATAGTAATTCTCACAATAACTTGGACAATATAGTACCTTATAAAAACTTAACAAATTATGTTTATGAGCTGTTGGTTTAAGCAACTATTACACTGATATGAATGGAACTTTGGATACTGTCAAGTCAGCAAGTACACCGCTCAGGGTATCACACTGATATGAATGGATACTGTCAAGTCAGCAAGGGCACTGCTTGGGGTAATACACTGATATGAATGGACCGTTGGATACTGTCAAGTCAGCAAGGACACTGCTTGGGGTATTACACTGATATGAATGGACCGTTGGATACTGTCAAGTCAGCAAGGGCACTGCTCGGGGAGAATTGGATATATTAGCTCCTTAAGAATGTTCTAGGGT
This sequence comes from Sinohyriopsis cumingii, assembly GCA_028554795.2. Classification (NCBI taxonomy): domain Eukaryota; kingdom Metazoa; phylum Mollusca; class Bivalvia; order Unionida; family Unionidae; genus Sinohyriopsis; species Sinohyriopsis cumingii. The sequence continues at coordinate 79,143,453 of CM068834.1, read as the reverse complement.
TATGTTATTGAACTGCTGAATTATGGAAGTGTGACAAGCAACTAAATTGAGTATGTTAAGTTGGTCAGGACAACAGGTGCAGTGATTTGAAAAGTTTAGCTGTTGTAGGAACTGAATATATAATATAACAAACAAAAGATCAGATATATGGAATTAAAACTAAATCTGATCTCACTTAGCTTCGTAAAAATAACTGAAACAAGAAATTAACAGAATAAGAAAATTGTCATCGAGTATATCACTCACTTAGACCATGCAACTAGTAGACAATTTCCACAATAAATATCACTGAGTGCTTCAAATAAACTTCAAACAAATATTTACTCTATGAAGTATTGCCACCAGTTCTAAACTTTATACAAAAAGGTTATAAACTAAGAAAGATACTAAAAGTGGAATAAAAATAAAATGGTTCCAAAACAATACACAGATAAGTAATAAAGTAAAAAAATTATTAGAATTTAATCAAAATCAAACTAAGTTTAGTGTGAATCATTTCAAAGCTGAGCCCAATCCCCATAAACAGCTCACCTGCCTGCAATGAAACTCACCATACGTATAAGACTACAACTCCAACAAGCACAAGAAAAATGGCAACAGTAAGCAGATCATATTGAATTTTCACATATTCTGTCTAAAATTACAAAGAGGAATTTTACACATTATATTAAAATTATACCTTATATAAAATGGTAATTCTGTCTTGTCAAATACAAATGTTTACCAACTATATTAAAAGCATGATATCTGAACAAGAATCAAGTCATGAACTTTTGTTAAAAGTGCCATTAAACCAATAAAAACCAAGTGATTTCTTCATACTTTCTGCATGGAAAAATTGTTTTTGATTTCGTAATACACATTAACAAAAGCCAGCATTATTTTGTAATACATGCAGTTTAAAAGCTTAAGTGATTAAAACAATTTGTCAAAAAGTGTTGAAAAAAATAAAACCAGCTCTGACAATAAAACCAGCTGAGACAAACTGCCAAACGTATGAGGCAATCCCCATGCATATGACGTAACATATTGAGATGGATTACCTTTTCAATTAATTGATCTAAATAACATACCCAAATTCGGTTCTGTTTAAATGAAAACAAAGCAGAAGGAAACATACCTGTCTTAAATTATCAAGGAAACTAGTAATCACGTTTATCCTGCCATTCTCTCATAATATATATGCTAATGTGTGATGTCCGCATAAATTTAGGTGGCAGGGTCCAGTTTCATAAATTGGCCCCATGGCAAATTTCTTAACTTAAGGCTATGGTGTGACTTTTCCAGCTATATTTGCTTACTATTTAAAGCTCTGGATATATTTGTGAACTAGGTGGCTTGGATGACAACTATTTTCAGTTTTATCAGCCTGTTTAGTACACACTGTTTTGCAGAACTGTCATCTAGAAAAAGGGCTTGTATTTGCACTGTGAGCAGCACATGGTGTCAAAAATGACTTTCGGACATGAAAATTGCAGGTAGAAATTTGGGGTTGGGGTGCATAGACTTATTTCGCTTTGAACTGCCATATACTTCTTTGGTCAAGTGGCTAATATTTTTATGCTTTGTTTTAATATAAGATATAAAAAAATATGAACCTTTTTGACTTCACTTGCGTATTTGATTTTTTATGATTTTTTTTAATACTTGGTCATTGATTGCAGCATTAAATTTGTATATAAAAACCAGCCCCTGCCCCCTTAAATACAAGTCATCTCGATTCTGACTTAGTTACCTACCTTTAACTCAGGTAAGAAAATGCTTTTATTTGTTCAGAGAGGAAACAACACAAAACCTCACCTGAAGTAAAGGACTGTCCCAATATCATGATGAAATCGAAGAAACAAATCGAGTTCATCTATAGATATTGGAATACCTCCTGTCTGGTTCAAGTTTTTCAATAGGCTGAGAGGAATCACCTGTAGACACAAAGGAAGGTTATGATTTAGTTTCATATAGGTTCTTCTTCTCTTCATTCATTTGATACTGGTTATTTTCTTTTGAAGAAAATATAGTTTTCTTTGATGACCTTCATTTGCATATTTGACAAATATCACAAAATATACAATTAAGTGAAAATATTTTCATTATCATTAAAATGGAAAAATGAGTCAGAACAAATTTATCATCTTCGAAATGTATGCATTTTATTTAACATAATTTAGTTACTTCTGATTATGCTGTTCAATCATGTCTAATTGTAAAATCTATGTTTTAATGTCCAAATGTGTCACATATTACATGCGTGTGGAAAAACAAGCATATCCAGCTACAAAGACCCCACCATACACAGTTTCTGACTTCAAATGTGCTTTCAAAGCTCTACTGATATCAACAAAGCAAAAACTTGTGCTTCATGTAATAGCAAGCAATATGTTCCCAATGTAAGATTACAAGCTCTTGAAAGGCTATCTCTCTCTTATTATCACTGAAAACCCTAAAAAATATGCATACATTAAAAAAAATCACTGTGTAACTCAGTGAATCATTAAAACGAAAGTCGTAGTGGCATAATTATATGCAAAATAAGCCACAGTGCTATAATTATGACAGACTACAAGCAAATCCTGCCAAACCTACATTATGGAAGAAAGTGATTAAGTTCAATTATCATATCTGACTTAAGTCTAACAAAACAAAGTAAAAATTATTTTATATATATATATATATATATATATATATATATATATATATAGCAATTAAACACTAGAAAAACCTATAAAATATATTTATTCCCTACATAATTTTAAACATTTGATGCCAGGTGTGATATACAAGACATGAAGTTGACAATGTGGCATAAAATAAATGAAAAATGTCGATAAATTTCATTATGTTAAGAACCCATGAAAACTTATTTTGGATAAAGTGTTAACTCCATACCTCGTGAATCTATCACATATTACTGAATACTAGTTATTCCACTAAATCCAATACATAAAGATGTGTCATATTTTCAATCATGTTTGTAAATTTGTACCTTCACACCAGCTGCCCTCAACCTCATCAGCTCTTGTTCCAGAGGGATCCACCGTGCAGGTATCTTCTCTCCCCAATATGGCTGCTGTGATGCCACCTCTACAATTTTCCTCTTCAGATCCTCTAGTTTTATGTCCACAACAGTGTTGTCAATGGCAAAATCTTCATCAACCAAGTGAAACCTGCTAGGTTTGTCTATTAGACAAGAGCGGATGGCTCTGAAGTATCTCTCACAGATTTCACGTACTTCATGATGGCCGCTCTAGAAATATAAGTAGATTGGTATGAAGTAAGTAATGGCAATGCTACCTGCTTTATCAATGATAGCAATATTTATAGACTATCCATGCCTATTCGTCATAATTTATACATGTTCGTGGGTTGGTAACATCTGCTTTTAGTTTGAACAATAAGGGGGGAACAACTTTTCAATTTCTCATCATTAAAAGGCATAATTAACAACCTCAATCCTATCTGGTGATCTGATTTGACCCAACACATATTTGTATTATGTACACTTTCTATTAAAGATTTTAATATATATTTATACAAGTTCTTATCCTTTTCTTTTGCTTAATGTTTTATTTTTTTAACACATCCATTCATTCATTTTATGCATCTCAATTAAAGCTGATTAAATATTTTTGAAGATTTAAAGTTTTAAACAGCAGAACATCCCTAGATTGACTCATCTGTAAAACCTTGAAGAATGTGTTTTGTATACAGTAAGGCTTCCCTAGACTGATTCCTATGCAAACCTTGCAGACTAGCTGTATGTTAGTATACAGTAACACTTTCCCAGAGTGACTCCTCTCTAACTTTTGCAGACTTGTCATCTGCTTTGTTTTTGGTACTTTAATAATAATCTTATATCCATATCTATAACAAAATATATTTAAAAAATAGCATGTCTGATTCATTCCTTCCAAATATTCCCTTTCACTTCAGAAGCATGAACAGGTATGTCTTTAAATATTACAAACTAATATCAGTTTGTTTTGTTTATTTGTTTTAAATCAGTTATTTTGCATAAATGTGCATCTCACCTTAAATATAAGCTGCATAAATTGGGAGAACAATTATTTTTCATTTTTCTATGTTTATGCTCAAAGTGCAACAAAAAAACTTATCTATCATAAGACTATTGCAGTGATACATGAGGTCCAATTGTGCCTACTTTTGCTCACTTAGATAACAAAGATACACAGTAGATCAATTTACTAAGCTGACCCATGTAGCATTGTAAAACATCAACCACGTTGTATCGTGCTGATTTTACCTATATTATAACAGTATATAATAAAACATTATTTCCAATGATAATGTTTTTATCAGATACAAAGCTCTCACTCCTGCTCAACTCATCTAAGATCTTAATAATCTATTTACCATGTCTAATCAATGATGTCTCCACTATGGCATAAAAGCTTAGAAAATGAGACATAAAGTCATCTCATTAGTATGTGCAAATCTCACTTATTTTAGAACCTGTGTAAGACTATGATGATTTCAAATTTTACCCAGAGTGGTGGCAAAGTCAACTAAATACAGAACATTACATCATAAATAAGCAGATCTTGCTTAAGTCATTAAACATATAGGGATATTTTAAAAAAATTCATTACAACTGGAAAAGTTCAGTTGCTATGATGCTAACAAAATGAGTAAATAAAATGTAAGATAATATTATTAATATCCATGAATCTAGCTTACGATCATACTCATTTATGATCTTGATAATACATGCCTATGTACCCAGTTTGATCAAAATCCTTCTCAACATGTAATCTCCTTGGTACTACCCTCACTTATGCTGCAAAATGTGTTTGTGGACCCTGTTGTGTACACATTCTCGAGGAAAGGTTTACTTTACTGACTGAAGGAACATAGTTCAATTACAGAGCACAAGTCTAAATCAAGTGTACTCATCCAGTTTGCACATAATTCTAACCATGCAATTAACTCGTCATTTTGTGACCAATGGCAGACCATTTTCTATGTTATTACAAACAGTATGTATGTATGTATTTTTGTATGTATGTATACTATAATTGCTGTTCATGCTGTTTTTATATGCATACATAAGTAAATCCTATGATGTATTTGATCTTTACAGTTATAAGCATGCTGTAGCTCTCAGCGAAATTAGTTACATGCTGAGGTACCAGCTAAAATAAAGAATTATTATCCTTTTTAATTGACAGTATTTCACTATGAGTCTTTACTAGCAGTCTGAGAAGATGCCATGATGGCCACCACATTGGCAACATGAAATGGCTAGGTGACATCAGACTTATTTTACCTTGGATGAATGTTCCTGACACATTCATGACAATTTTACCAAATGAGTAGGATTATCAGTAAAACGATTTTCAATATGGCTACCCTTATAAAAATGCTGAATGTCCGGAAGAGGCTATCATAAGTTTAGATGAACCAGACCACAAGACTGAAGTTCCTCTTAAGTGTTTAGGAGTAGTATATAGCATTAAGGATGCTGGACTCCAAGGAGACTAACAGTCAAAAACCATACCAAACACGTTCTTCTGGTACCTGCAGCCATAAATAATATATCTGAAAATATTAGCACTGTGTTAAAGCTGAAACTTGAATCTCTATGAAAGTGGAGCCATAAGTTCAATCTTTGTTTTGTGTAAACAGAAACTGTGAAAAATAATGGACAGATTGACTGGCAGATGAACCAGTTCATTGATTAATCGTCTCCACCCAATATCTGCCAAGTGGAAATTTTGTTTACTAATGGGTACACAATTACAGGGTTTCTGCCACAAAGTCTGATAAAGATTCAGACCTTTTCCAGACAAATAAAAATATTTCCAGACCAAACCACGTGACAAGTTTATTGACCTACTGATAGCAACACAGGATTAACTTTTCAGAATTTTAGAATGAATAAAAATGGACTGTTTCTTGGGGCATAACTTGAGTGCTGAATCTAAAACTGAATTCATCTTCATGATATCGTTTCAGATAAATTCTCAGGAAGCATTGAGACAAATGCACCATCCACCATTTTTAATATTTAAAGGCACATGACCATGCTATATGACTTGCTTTACTCCTGAGATTTTTTCTATTCATCAAACCATCATTGCCTTTTCTGCGTTGTACCAAACTGAAGTTACAGGCTCCGAAATGAGCAATTTTTGTGAATTTTTACTGCTGAGACAAGTCTGAGCTCATATGACAGTAAGTATAACCTTTTGAGTCAATCATATTTCGGCATTGACGTGTGTACATCATAGTTTACTTATTTTGAAAACAGAGTCACTTGTATATGATGTATGTGCAGTGAAGAAGACGATGTCTAATTCTTCCATGGAACAGGATTCCTAAAGCTGAATTGAGTTAATGGTAAGTAAAAACTTACTTTTGCATCTGTTCTGTAATTAATGAAGGGATGTATCACAGAGTCGCAAGCATGGTACAAGTAGCTCTTTTCACCAGTTGTTACATGAGCACAGACTTGTCTCAGCAGTAAAAATTCAAGAAAATCACATGTTTTGGAGCTCGTAATTTCAGTTTGGTAAAGATAAGAAAAGTAATGTTGTGGCTTAATGAATGTACACTATAGCGAATATATCTGACTTAGGTTTTTTCCTGTTTACCAGCTTGTTCATTATAGTTCTCAGTTATTCTTCTCAGTTTATGTGGGTGTATCAGCTTGTTCACTATAGTCTGCAGTAATTGTTATTGCTTTCATGATTTGAGCATGATATTGTAAGTATATCAGTTATTCATCATTCCATATCTACTTTTTAGGAAAACTTAACCTAGTTTACAACAGATAAATAAATGGCACTACATATAATGTGACGAGCACATGTTGATGAGAAAGAGATTAAATATTTAATTCATTTTTAATCAAACCGTAGTCAAAGTTACCTCAATATGTGGTAGAGTTCACAAGATTTTTGTAAACTCCACACATCGCAGTGATGGTGGAGAGAGTGGAGAGCATTATTAAAGAAACCCTTGCGGAAATCGGGCAGTGATAGTTGCTAACTTACTCAGGAAACGGTTAACATGTGAATGTGCAAAGAGTTTGTTTATTGGCACAATTGATATCAACACCAGCTATCTGATGGCTTGAAGCCAACAGCTTGCCTTGAGCTATAATATAACAGGATGATAAAATCTGGCTAAAGCGAGGGAGTATCTGAAAGGTACGGTCACTTAATGTACCTCTAAAGAGTCAAGGGCAAAGTTGTTTTTGCTTTCCTAACAGATGATGGCAAATTAAACATTTCTTAGGTGACAGTTGCCCATTTAAGCTGGTAGCATGATCCCTGTGTGTGTGTGTGTGTGTGTGTGTGTGTGTGTGTGTGTGTGTATGTATATATATATATATATATATATATATATATATATAACTCACCAGGAAACAAATACATACCTTTACAGTATAAAATGTAATATACTTTACACTGTAAAAATCAAAAGTACTTGACAAAATCACATTTGAAAATCTTGATTTCCAGGTAACACATTTGATACTATAAAGTAGTTTTGTCAATCCAAATTAGCAGGTACTTCCTTGGCACCTATGCTAAAGCCAGTAAATTTGCAACTGACCACTGGCACAAGTAACTGTAAACTGTTTGATATTGGGTAAACATATCTGGTGATTTTCATACTATTTGATAATGGGTAACAAGGTCTCATGATTTTCATACCATTTGACAATGGGTAACCATATCTGGTGATTTTCATACCATGCGATAATGGGTAACTGTATCTCATGATTTCAATACTGTATGATAATGGATAACCATATCTCATGATTTCAATGCTGTATGATAACGGGTAAATATATCTCATGATTTTCAATACTGTATGATAATGGGTAATATATCTCATGATTTCAATACTGTATGATAATGGGTAACCACATCACATGATTTCAACACTGTATGATAATGGGTAACCACATCTCATGACTTCAATACTGTATGATAATGGGTAACATATCTGGTGATTTTCATGCTGTATAATATTGGTAACAATGTCTCATGATTTTCACATTTCTGTGGAACTTCAATGAGTGACACTTAAGTCTAAAAATCAACCCTCAAAACCTGTTTTAATAAAGAAGAACTGCAGGAAAGTTGACAGTGTCTGACTTATAGGTCCAGGGATTCAGTGTTCAATATCCACCCTGGCAAGGCCAGGTCAGCTGACTGTGTATGTACCAGGGAAAAGCATGTCACTCCCATTTTCAAATGATACAGACAAAACAATCAAACCTGCCTAAAATAAAGACATGACTGCCGATGGCAGAAGGCAAGGTGAAAAACCTTTTTGGTCACTTGCTGCAGAAGGCAGGGCGAAACCAGTGTTTGGTTGTGAAAAATATGGCCACACAGGACAGGTGACCAATTATTACATGAAATCTATATCGGAAATTTTCTGGGAAGGAATTAAAATAACATTGTGATCAGGTGACCGTTGAACTCGGGTGCTGTTATGACAGAAGTGTGTAGTGTTTAATAAGCCATACAAAATCAATAAACCAAGTAACCATTTTCCAGTACCACATCTGCTGTATACAAAATCCACTGCTTTAACATAAAATTCTTAGTTTCAGAAAAAGGTATGCATTTAAAGACGAATCAAAAAGAATTTTTGTTCCAGGTTAGTTAGATGAAAGGATCAAGGCACTATAATTGCAAAATTAATCACTGTGAAATATTAAAATAATATAGACTGATATAAAATAAATACAAAAATATAGTCAATCAATCCTTGTGAAATATTAAATCAGTTGCATTCTTCTAAATTGTTTACTGGTACCAGCCTTTCCACTCCCTGTGCAATGTTACTGGTACTGGCCTTTCCACTCCTTGTGTAATGTTACTGGTACTGGCCTTTCCACTCCTTGTGTAATGTTACTGGTACTGGCCTTTCAACTCCTTGTGTAATGTTACTGGTACAGGCCTTTCAACTCCTTGTGTAATGTTACTGGTACTGGCCTTTCAACTCCTTGTCTAATATTACGGGTACTGGCCTTTTCTTTCCTTGTCTAATATTACTGGTACTGGCCTTTCAGCTCCTTGTGTAATGTTACTGGTACTGGCCTTTCCACTCCTTGTGTAATGTTACTGGTACTGGCCTTTCCACTCCTTGTGTAATATTACTGGTAATGGCCTTTTCTTTCCTTATCTAATATTACTGGTACTGGCCTTTCCACTCCTTGTGCAATGTTACTGGTACTGGTCTTTCCACTCCTTGTGCATTGTTACTGGTACTGACCTTTCCACTCCTTGTGTAATATTACTGGTACTGGCCTTTTCTTTCCTTGTCTAATATTACTGGTACTGGCCTTTCCACTCCTTGTGCAATATTACTGGTACTGGCCTTTTCTTTCCTTGTCTAATATTACTGGTACTGGCCTTTCAGCTCCTTGTGTAATGCTACTGGTACTGGCCTTTCATTTCCTTGTCTAATATTACTAGTGCAGGCCTTTCAACTCCTTGTGTAATGTTACTGGTATTAGCCTTTCCACTCCTTGTGTAATGTTACTGGTACTGGCCTTTCCACTCCTTGTGTAATATTACTGATACAGGCCTTTCAACTCCTTGTGTAATATTACTGGTACTGGCCTTTTCTTTCCTTGTCTAATATTACTAGCACAGGCCTTTCAACTCCTTGTGTAATGTTACTGGTATTGACCTTTCAACTCCCTGTGTAATATTACTGGTACTGGCTTTTCTTTCCTTGTCTAATATTACTAGTACAGGCCTTTCAACTCCTTGTGTAATGTTACTGGTATTGGCTTTTCCACTCCTTGTGTAATATTATTGGTACTGGCCTTTTCTTTCCTTGTATAATATTACTAGTACAGGCCTTTCCACTCCTTGTGTAATGTTACTGGCATTAGCCTTTTCATTCCTTGTGAACTATTAAATCTGCTGCATTTTACATTGTGATGAATTATTTACTGGTACAAACCTTATCGCTCCTTGTGAAATACTATACCCATTGAACAATGTCTTCTGAATAAATTGTTTACTGGTACTAGCCTTTTCACTCCTGGTGAAATATTAAATCTGTTTCAAGTTACAATGAGATTACATTTTTACTGGTACAGGCCTTATCACCCCATGTAAAATATTACATTTGTTGCCCAGCGTGTTGTGACAGAATTGTTTACTTCAAGACTCTCAACAGGATTTCAGGATGATGAGTCCTGGACTCTTCACTCATGGAAATCAGGAGTCCCCCCACTTATATCTGACACTCTTTGGGATAAACTCAGGAGTCCTTCATATTTAAAAAGGTATACAGGAAAATGAAAAGCATGTGTTCATCACTAATAATATAATTATTTATTTCAGAATCTTTATAATTTATATTATCACACTACAAATTATTTTTCAGTACATATAATATTAGATTTAAACATTTTACGGGTAAATTTATTTTAAAAAATGCTCCTTAAACAATATTAAAAACAAAAAAAATACCGCAAGAATAAAAGTGTCAGGAGTTAGTTTCAACCCTAAGACTGATTATTTAAAATGATGTCCAGTTTTCCCACAAGTAAAACAGTAACTCCATTCCAAAGAAGAAACTTGCATTTTACCATATATGTAAACAAGAACTACCATCATTAACTTAAATAATGGAGCAATGAAATAATACAGCAAGCAAAATTTGAGCTAAAAATTGTATTCAGAATAAATATATTAAATAGTAAACAGTGCTATATGCCTTAAGAGTTAACCCTAAAGGGGAAAGGGTGGGAGATGTGGTCTATACAGTAAAAAAAAAATAAATTAATCCTCATACTTACATGTATGGTACCTAACTACATGTAGTTTGAGACTGTAAATTAGAACTGTTGTTAAAGATGAATTTACACAAGCTTTAGGTACTTATATGCAAATATAACCAAAGAAATGGAATTTTCTTCATTTACTTATTTTTTTTTCTTCATTTTGTTGTCATTTTCATCACAAGCCATTTCCAGAAAAATGAAAAAAGATTTTGCCGACTGACTTTGAAGAGTACATTTTGAAACTCATACTGTTATGACCTGTAGAAATCCCACATACTTAAATGGTATATTGCCCAGATCAGAACTTGCATAAGCTTTGATTACATTCATGATTTATATTTGCACAAATTTCATTCAAACACTGTTAAAAGAAAACAGGCCATCATTTATTTGCCAGTCAATGGCAAGTGCTTAGATACACCCCCAACAGAACAGGGTTTTCTGGAAGTACTGTACGTCAGACCAGCATTTGGAGGGTCAGTTCTTTTCACAAGATAATTGCAAAGTTGCAGATTAACTGTTACTTAGTCAAACTGGTTTCATAACTGTTTATGCAAGTCAAGCTGTCAGCTATTCTGAAAACTGGCCATGGATAACCTGAACATCAAAATGGAGATAATTATTGGGGAAAATGAGTCATATCACAGGGATGCATTACTGAAACAAACAGAATCATTCAAGAATTTCATGCATGTTTAACCTGGAAGTTTGGGTTCCTGACAACCTTGTTACCACTCCTTGTGAAATATTAAATCCATTACACACTGCATTGCAACTAAATTATTTATAGTTAATAACCTTACAACTTGCCTGCAAATATATTGAAGCAGAACACACATCTGATTACTGTAATTGCACCAAAAAATATTCAGTACTCAATAACTGTAATTTTAATCATTTGTACTCTTAATTTACTCATGGCTGAATTTTTGTTACTTCTGTAAGGTTTTTCTAACTATGCAGTCATCAATGCTTCACTGACCTAGAGTGGTCCGTTCATAGTAATCGGTGACTATACAGCGATCTGTGCATCACTGATTCAGAATTGTCTTTTCACATTAATCAATGACTAACAGGGATCAATGCGTTATTAATAAGTGACTATACAGTGATCTATGTTTCACTGACTCGGTGTGGTCTTTTGACATTAATCAATCCTGGTTAAGCTTTGACATAATAAACATAATTACACTGCTTTGTACATGTAAATGTTTTAATTTATTTCCTTTAATTTGGAAAATAACATTAGTTATTTGCTCTATTTCTCATCTTATGCCACAGTACTTGATCCTTCAGCAGTAAAAAATGGTGAGAAATGTTTATTTCGTTCTGCATGGTGTCTTTCCACTGGTGGCAGCTGAAGCTTTAAGTCCCAAACATAATCACAATGTTTTGGCAATTTCTCTCCCAATACTGATACATAATATAGAGTTGTCATGATGCAACAGACTGAACATGAAGGCAGTGAACCTTAAACTGGCCCTTGCAAGTGCTAAACAAAACACTGGAAAGATGTATTTTCAATATTGTCAATGGTTTTATTCTTTCTTGCATGATATCTCTATAGAAAACATTCTACAGAAAACCATTTTCATCTAGGCCCATGGATGCAGGTCTTTTGGTGATAACCCAATGTGAAAGTGACCATCCATATGTCATGCAATTGTATAAATACTTTTATTTATTGAATACATGTACTCAGGTTTTGTTTTGTGTGTACAACGATACTCGAGGGTGATTTATGTATATTGTAGAATATTTTGAAAGTTAGTTTGGTTGATCCTATGCTACACGTGTGAAGTGCTTTCAATGGGAAAAAAAGGATGCTTCCAATGCAAAGACAATCTATGACGACTTCGCCTGTGTATAAAATGACTCACCAATTAAATATTTACATTATTGAACATCATTAAGGACTCGCATATCTTACTCGCATATCTTCCGCTGTAAAGCTGACCCAAGTGATCACAGAATGACCAGAGTGATCTGAGTCAACCCATGAAGTCAACCACAGCAGCTGTGAAGCTGAACTATTGCAGCCCTAGAGATGAATAAACAGTGTTGCTGGTCGAGTAGCAGGTGATTGGGCATTGCTGACCGAGAATGGTGGGCACTGACTGCTTGACTTATTAACCTGGAATACTGATTGCTTTATTGGCCAGTGGGACTAGTAGCCGAGTGTGGTGGTGGTGGAATTAACTCCATGCATGTAATTGTTTAGCTGTGGGCTAATTTTTGGGGTTTATAAGACCCAGCGAGTTTTTGGGACTGTAAAGATAATCTGAATATCTGTCCCTTTTTGTTTACATAATTTCACTTTTTGAGTGAATACATTTTACTATATCAGTAAAATACTACATTTCTTTACTATCTGAGTAAAACACATCATTCTTTTGTTGTGAAATTATTGTGAATTATTCACCCCTTGTGCTTGTACTCTGTAAAGCCATTAATCTGTATTTTCATTATTAAGTCTGTGCAATTTATGTTAACTGATCTAATATTTGGGTCATATACATGCATATATTAATCTTAATTGTCATTCAAGTTGCTTGTTATTAAACAATGTCTTTGTATCACCATCAAAAGTGTTTTGTTGTAAATCCTAAATCCCACCCGGTTATCTTGTCACAAATGACATCAGAAGTGGGATCATCTCGGATTTAACAGAACACTGATACTGTTAGACAAGACAGAATTAGAGAAGGGGAAGATACAACTGCCTAAAGAAGTAGAGAATAGGAAATTAGAAAGGGAAAAACAAGTCAGGTTAGAAGAATTGCAGATAAATGATGGAAATAGGCAGAGGGAGTATCAAAGAAATTCAGAGTTAATGCAAACTAAAAGGGAGAGGGAACATGATTTTAAACAGAGAGGTCCAAAATTGTCCCCATTTGAAGACTTTAAAGATAACATGGATAGTTATCTAAACAGGTACAAAAGGTACACCATGGTTATTGTTGTTGTTGTTGTTGTTGTAGGGTTTAACACCATTTTTCAGCACATGATAGGCTATACATGTCGGCCAGTATTAATGGTGGAGGAAGAGCCGAGGAAAACGCTAGAAAGAACCATCAACCCACAAGAAGCTAATTGCATGCTTTCTCAAATACCCACATTAGCTGAATCCAAGACTCGAACCCACGCAGGCAGAAGTGAGATGGCAGTGATCAGTAATAGAGATCGCTTTAGACCATTCAGCCACTCGGGGCCCAAGTACATCCTGCTACAAAAATAGAAAAAAGACAATTGGTCTCTTCATCTTAGCGTGTTGTTGAAGGGTAAAGTATCAGACATGCATTTGTGCTTATCTGTGGTCGATTTGTTGAATTACATTGCATTGAAAGATGCACTTCTGAAGAAATATGAGGTAACAGAGCAAGGGATTTGCAGTAAGTTTAAGTATAGCAAACCCGAGAGAGACGAGACATTCACCCAAGTCATCAGTAGTACGTGCAATTACTTAAAGCGATGGGTGGAATGTGGTAAAGTAATAAAAACATTTGAGGGTCTTATCGATTACTTGTTTCGGGACCAGCTCTTGGCAACTTGTGGCAAGGAGTTATATTTGTTCTTGTTGTTGTTGTTGTGGGGTTTAACGCCATATTTCAGCACACGATAGGCTATGTATGGCGGCCAGTATTAATGGTGGAGGAAGAACCCTGCAAAACCCCGGGAAGAACCACCGACCCACGAGAAGCTACTGGCAAGCTTTCTCACATACCCATGTTAGCCGAATCCTAGACTCGAACCCACGCAGACAGAGGTGAGATGGCAGTGATCCGTTATTTGTTCTTGAGGGAAAAGCCCTTCACGAATATATATGACATGGCCACATAATTGGATTTATTCGCTAAAGCTCAGGGAGGTTCACAGAACATAATCTCATGAGATGCCAAGGGTGGGAATTAGGTCAGGGACCAAATACCCAGGGAACCTGAAAAATCTAGTCCTAAGTGGAAGGGACCAGTCCAGAGAGTCACGTTGGCCACTGAAGGCAGATGGTTGGAAGATGGAAAACTCGATATTTCACAGCAGGCTATGCAGGAAGCAGTGTACAAGCCAGTGGTGCATGCAGCATGGTCGGAGTGCCCAAAGAGGTTCTTACTGACTGTGAAGCGCAATTCACCTCTGATCTCATGGCACAAATTAGTAGTTGTCCCTTAAACAGTTGCGCACAACATCCTACCACCATATGTGCAATGGGTCGGTCGAGAAATTCAACAGGACGTTGAAGCAAAATGTTGCGATGAATATGTGCGGAGAGACCTAAGGATTGAGAGAGGTACCTGAAAGCAATTCTGTTTGCTTATCATGAGGTTCCTCATGAACGCTTAGGCTTCTCCCTGTTTGAACAATTGCTTGGTTGGACAGTTCGTGGTCCTATGTATATTCTACGCGAACTGTGGTCAAAGGAGGTTGCAAATGAAGAAGTTAAGACCACTTACCAATACGTGGTAGATATGCACGAAAAGCTAGAGAGTAAATGTTGAATGGCGCAAGACGAGCTCGCAAAATCTAGTCATAAGTACGTGAAGTACCACTGAGAAACACAGAGTAAGAAGTTTGATGTAGGCTATCAAGTGTTGGTGCCTTTCCCAACAAACAAAAACAAGCTGCTAGTCCAATGGAAAGGGACATATGAAGTCAAACAACAGGGGAAGGGGAAATGGACTATATCATTGATGTTGAAGGTAAGTCTAAGATATTTCATGCCAGTATGCTTAAACTCTACTAAGAAAGACCTAGTCAAACAATTGATAAAGGGGTCTTAAATATAGTGTACGTAGCGTTGATAGAGGATAGCTTGTGTGATGAATCGGAATTTGTGCCCAGTACAGAAACGCCAATTGAATACCCCACTGATGTAGAGAAAGAAGGTATAGACCAGATCGATGTATGCCCGGTTTTATCCGAGGCACACACAAATCATGGAGGTTTTGTCCCAATACCCAGAGTGTTTACAGACAAACCAGGCCATGCTGGACTGATTCAACAGGAGATGAATTTGTATACCTCAGAGCCAATGAAGATTAAAGGATATCCAATTTCTTTAATGCGTGAGCGACAATAAATGAAGAAGTGGGGAAAATATTATATCAGGAAGTAATCGAACCTTCCAGTTCTCCGTACTTGTCCCCCATTGTGTTAGTCAGAAAGAATGACAGGACTAATCATTTCTGCATTGACTTTCAGCAACTGAACAAAATCACCATGTTCGATGCAGAACCAATGCCAGACATAGAAAGTTTATTTTTAAAGTTGGCAGGTCACAAATACATTTCCAAATTAGACCTTACTAAGGGATATTGGCAGATACCAATAGCTGATAATGCCTGTGAGTTAACGGCATTTACGACTCCCAAAGGTCTTTATCAATTTAAAGTAATGCCTTTTGGTTTAGTTAACACCAGTGCATCGTGTGTTCGTCTCATGCAAAACTGTTAAACGGTATGGAAAATTTGACAGCTTTGTAGATGAGATATTTGTTTATACATATATCTGGGATGAACATGTAAAGGTATTAAGGGATCTGTTCAATAGACTTAGCAATGCAAATCTTATAGCGTAGCCCACCAAATGTAGTATAGGATATTTTAACCTAGAATGTTTGGGACATCTTGTATGTGGACTAGGCCAGTTGAAACCTCAACCAGATAAAATAGGAGCAATCAGAGATTTGCTAGGCAAAAAACTAAGAAACAAGATCTTTCCCGCGACTGATTGGGTTTTACTGGAAATTTGTCCCCAATTTTGCGGCTATTGCCAGCCTATTAAATAATCAGACCAGGTAAGGGCAAGCAAATAAAGTTTCCAAGGGGGTGGGTGACAGGGAAAAGCGTTAAACACAACAGATACTGGTAAGTGCACCAATTTTAAAGTTGCCAGAATTGAACAAAACTTTTGTGCTGAGGACTGATGTGTTCGATACTGGTGTTGGAGCTTCTTTGCTACAAGAGCAAGAGGGAATGAAATAGCCCATTGCTTCTGCAAGTAGGAAATTGCTATCTAGGGAGCAAAACTACTCCGTGATTGAGAAGGAGTGCCTAGACTTAGTATGGGGGATAGGAAAGTAACATACATACCTTTTCGGGAGGGAGTTTACCTTACAAACGGACCATCAACCGCTCTTATACTTGAACAAAGCAAAGGTCGCCAAAGCAAAACTGAGGCGATGAGCATTGTCTCTGCAACCGTAGTTTCCAAATTGAGGTGATTCGAGGGTCAGAAAATGTGGGTGCTGATTTTTTAAGTAGGGTGTAATTAGCAGATCATTTTCGTTAAGTATTCAAAATTGGATGTTTTGGATAATTTCCATGATTTTTCTAATAGTGTTACTATTTGTTTAAGCGGTGAGGTATTGTCACAGAATAATATAAATACTTTTATTTATTAAATACATGTACTTGTTTTTTGTGTACAACAATACCTGAGGGTGATTTATGTATATTGTAGAATAGTTCGAAATAGTGAGTTTGGTTCATCCTATGCTGCACATGTAAAGTGCTTTCAATGGGAAAAACTGAATGCTACCAATGCACAGACCATGTATGATGACTTCAAAATGCCTCACTGTAAGATTATATCTTTACATTATGGAACGTTTTGTCAGTAAGCGGTCTACTTTAAGGACTTGCACATCTTTGGCTATAGAGCTGACCCGTGTGATCACAGACTGACCAGAGTGATCGCAGTGGTCGGTATGACCCGAGTGACCAGAGTCATCAGCTGTAGAGCTGAATAGAGCGATCAGTTATCAGAGTGATCGGAGTCAATCCTAGAAGTCGACCATAACAGCTGTAAAGCTGAATCATTGCAGCCCAAGTGCTGAATAAACAGTGTTGCTGGTTGAGCAGCTGGTGCTTGTGCATTGCTGACTGAGATTGGTGGGCGCTGACCGCTTGATAGACCCACATGGAAAACACAGTGTTTTTTGGGATTGTCAAAATAATTTGTATAGCTGTCCCTTTTTGTTTACATAATTTCACTGTTTGAGTGAGTACATTTTACTACATGAGTAAAATGGTACATTTCTTTACTATCCAAGTAAAACACATCATTCTTTCGTTGTGGGAACATGAATCATTCACCCTTTGTGCTTGTACTGTGTAAAGCCATTTATTCGCATTTTCATTATTAAGTCTGTGCGTTTTATGTTAATTGATCCACTATTTGGATAATATACATGCACATACCAATCATAATTAATTGCTCATTCAAGTCATACGTTATTAAACATTGTATTTGTATCACCATCAAAAGTGTTCTGTTGTAAATCCAAAATGCCACCCGGTTATCTTGTTACAACACACAAACGGAGTAGTGATAATATTTTCAAGATGGCCACAATTATATCCATACTGGATGTCAGATAAGTATCATTTTTATTTATGTCCTACCAAGTCTTCTAGTAAAAATATCATATTGATAAGACTTTCCATTTAGGCTGAGCGGTTACAACAATGGAGTCACATTGGATAAATGGCCCTAAAACCAAACAGAAGTAATAAAATGTTCTTCTAGTAACATCCACATGTCAATATGACAGTTTGTTCATGGGGAGTAGAGATAACAATATTTTAAAGGATAGCTCTCAAAAAAGGCCAAAATGGATATCAGATCGGCACCAGATTTAATTAGAACCAACTAGACACAATAATAAATCTTATAATGATAACCTATGTCAACATACCATCCATTCTGGAGGAACAGTGAAGATCTTTAGGATCGCCACCATGGCAGCAATATTAGCTCTCGGAATGACACCATTTACAATAAGGACCAATTCTGGTCAATATTCCATGTGGATCATGACTTTCCACTGAGAATGGTGAGAATAAAATTTTCAAGCTGATTGCTGTTGCAGCCATACTGGCAATGAGATTGGCACTATTTTTATTTAGAACCAACATGATAAGAAATTGTTTAGTGAAAATCCCATTATCATTTTATGCATGTCCAACAGGCACCATTTCCATTTAAGATCACGAGATAAATCCATGTGTAAAATTTCATAGAAATACTCCAAGCAGTTTTAGATCAGTGATGTTAACAAATGTATGCAAACGGACAGACAGACAATGGAAAACAGGCCATACCATAAACTCTTCTGGTCTATCGGTAATAGAGCTAAGCAGGCAGACAAGAGAAGATCTAACATATCCGACGTTAATGACCATAATTTGTACCTGTGAAATTTTATCCACATGTGTTCCCACCAAAATCACTGGAGGGATGCTGGCTTCTGATGATAGTGCACAGGAATGTATAAAGTTTAGCCAAACCTCGATCAGTTCTGAAAATAAATCATAAACAAGAGGAATGTCATTGGCACATTACAACCCAATACAAGTCAATAACCGTCAAGATCAATAAATACATTTGAGTGCAAAATCCTTTCCCTTCTTACAGTAACAGTGGCCTTGACCTTTGATATTTAGACCCCAATTTCAATTAACTTTTTCCTTACCCAAAGTGTAAGACATACAATGAGTCTGGTCTATGTTATTACTTTACCCCAAATGAAAACCATCTACAGCTGTTGTTTGAAGGATGTGATGTCAAGTTTATGGCATTGTGTAAAATAACATTTTTATTCTGTCAGTCTCAATGATTTTGACCTTTGACCTACTGATGTCAGATGAATATGGGTTCCTCCCACTCCAAATGAAAACCATCTACATGACATGATAAATGAAATCACAAAGAACTGAAATTACTGTGAGGAAACCATTATTTTTTTGCCTAGGTTTTCTTTAAGCACTTGGATTAAAAATTGATGCAGTATATGGTGGAAACTCAAGTTACTGCGTGGAAACCATTTTTTATCTTTCAATTACACTGACCATAACCTTTTAATCTCAATATTAATAAAACGTTTTCTTATCCTTCTTACAAGCTATCCACAACTTGATAACCGTAGCTTGTGGAAAACTTGAGTCATTTTGAGGAGACAGACATCTTTGCTGAATCAATGATCTTGACCGTTAAGCCCAAAATCAAGATGCAGAAGGTGATGGACTCAATATTGAAACATAACACCTTCAAATATTCAAATAATAAATTTAATAGGATACCTTGCAATAATTTTAAATATTGTAATGTAAAAATGAGTGATCCAAACAGACTGTACACATGGTCTACACAACACTTGAAGCAAAAACTTAATGGTGTTTTTCTGGATGCAATTCTTTTCTTTTCAAGTTAAAAACATTCTGGTTGATAATGCATTCATTGAGGCGAGTGAGGCTCAAAAGATACTTGTCCATGTCATTTTATTCCTTTACTGAACTTAGTAGACTTGTTGCAATGCTAATTACACTCTTACTAAAATAAATACTGGCACCCAACATAAAGCTTGATAATAGAAGAGGTTTTCACATAGTCATCCTCTGAACACATTATTTTACAGACATGAACCAATTTTAGTGACAAAATTGCAAAATCCCATGCAAAATGAAATGGCTTTCTTTGTGACCCGTTCTGGATGCACAAATTGGCACAATTTATCTATGTTAGCTGTTAAACTGAGCTTCACAGTTTGCTTAGGGTTGAAAATTCACAGTATTCTCATCATTCCAATCTTCATCTACTTGATTTAGGGATAAGTAGTAAAATTTCATTAGTACAGGACCATGAGTAGGAGGAGTTATTTTCATGAACCCTGCCTGTTTGGTGTCTAAATACTGACTTTCAATACAATCTGATTATGGACAGGTTTATTTAATTCATAGTCAAAACAAAGCCACCTAGAAGGGGAATTCTGCATTGAAAATTGGCAGATTTCTATACATTTAGCATCGACCAACAGTAACAATCACAGCAAAGATGTGTTGGGGTTGTCAAGGGTTACTATTGATAACAATTCATAACAACATGTTAATAATGACAACTACAGGTTTATAATAGCAATGACTTTTTGCAATACATTCTCATTAAATTTACATACTAGTCAGGAACTCAGCGAGATTAGATTTAGAGTCCTACAGCCCTGAAAATTCCAGTAAAGATTCACTAAATTATAATCACCTTCCCATGGGTCAGTGTTTCTTAATCAGATTTTCCTGGGTTCTTCTGCCACTATTTATAATGGCCACCATATATATCTCATGCACTGAACCATGGTATTAAACCCAAAATAAGATATTCAATTAGGACCCAGTTATGTTTTTTTTTTCCTGTCATCAAGAGTTGGCTGAAATTGTACAAGACTACCCTTCATCCCCCCAGATGTTTATCAGTATTTTCAGAATTTCATGGCTTTTCCTGAATAGGAACAAATCTAATATGTCTCCCAAATTTTTCCCAATAGTCCAATTATAACTTGCATTGTAGAATCTACATAAGTTATCTAGATAAAGATAAGTGCCAAATGAAGCTACATTCCAAATGCAAAGAAGATGAAAACAAATTTCACAGAATAAAATTGAAAGCTGATGGATGCCAAAGTAACTGCCATGCCGAGGTTCAACTAAGTCTGAATTGATAAGTTTTTATTTGCTTTTCTATTGTCTTTTCTTTCCTCTTGGGGAATAAAACTGTGCTGACTTTGCATTATTGTACAGAATAACTAAGAACATAGGAGTTTATTATTTAAATCTGGTAGAGTAGTAGCAGGACTCACCATGAACTTTGCACTTCATTATTCCACCACTATCAAAGTAACACTCATCAGCTACAAAATCAGCAAGCTCTTTGCTGACATCTGAAACCAAGAGGTAAATGGCTCGTCTTGTCAGGAATGTCTGGTGTGTAGTGTAAAAGGCATACTGACCTGCAAAGTCCCAAATTGTCAGTAGTGAAGTTTTTTCTGTACCTTGTTTTAATTTATATACATTTTCCTGCAACAATTTTAGCATGGCTATCATGTTTGTGTCTGACTGAATGGGCTCCCTCTGATCTAAAGCTGGGTAGGGTTCTTCTTGCTGACTAGCAGTTGATGAACGCTCTTGGCCAGAATCATGCTGATGAGAACGGATGTATAGTACTTCTGATTCCTCATTTTCAACAGTAATGTGGGCCACTTCAAGGCTCTTACGAGTTGTCTTTCCTTGAGGAGAAATTATCACCTGTTCATCACGAGTGGCATTGTCCTTCATTGATTGCTGCTCATTCAAGACTCTGGCAAGGCGCTGTAATCGATAATCCTGCTCAGAATCTGAAAACAAAAAATAACCAAATACAGCTGAATTTTAAGCTGCATCAAGCAACGAAACTATCATTGAATCTGAAACAGTAAATTGGGCACATTTACATCCCACCCACAAACTGTAAATACTCTGAGCAGTTGTTAAGCAGACTTTGAAAAAATTCACATGTCAGGTAAGATTTGTTTTGGATTTAGCCATGGTTAAGTCTTGCAGGCAAAAGTAATAAAACTGAAGTCAAAATAAAACATAAATTATTTTATTTTAAATCAAGGATTTTTAAATTAATATGTAACAGTTAAATAAATTATTTCTCCACCTTTACAATGAAATCGTTTTGATGATTTTTCTCTTGTTTTTCCTGAGCTTTAAGGTATCACAACACAAACTGAGTCATTAAGCTGTTATTGCAGCTCACTGTTGTCCCTAAGTAAATCGTATCTTTTTTCATAAACTTACTTGCAATAAACAGAAAGCAGCATCATTAAAGTCTAAGCAGAAAATAATGTTATTATTTATACCCTGACTTTAACTGTAGATTTTATAACCAGTGAAGAATGCTGTTTGCATTCACCAGCAAACAAGAATAAAGTTTATAAAGAAAAATAAGGTCATTATTAGGTTCAGCCTGTTGACTTTAACCTCTGAATGCCTAAATTTCCCAAAGTTGTTGCAGCCATTGCCTCCAATAATTTAGTACTTGACATAAATAAAAACTGCTCTGTCGTAATTTAAAATTCTTTGAGCTGAAATAAAATAAGTTTGCTTTATTCAGACTTCCTGTGTGTATAAAACATTACTGCTATTACAAAAATAATAAATGTTTGAAGCATAATTCTGGGGTATATTTGGTATATAATCTTCAAGTAATCATTCACAGAGTCAGAAGGAAAACGTTATGGCCCATATCAAATTATTGTTGGCCTTGTTTAAAATTTATGATCATTACAGATCACCATAGTAGTGAAAAATGCTTTTTTAATATTGGAACATAACGTGTCTATCGGAGTGATATGAGGCTTCCTTCACATATGTACGTAGTTCACCACAGTGAGACTATGCCTGTATATACGCCAAGCACTTAATTGGAAGAGTGCCTGACGTGTATAAACACACACACACATTAGAAATGGTTAAACCTAGTCTCGATCTTATTTAGTGAAACCATTCATAACGAATTTCTCATATTAAGATTCTCCTCTTTTTATGTTCTTATTTGCGTCGAATTTTATCTTCAGCTGACAGAGTCTACAAATTTCTACGTTATCGAAAATAGGGGGTAAAATGTCCGTTGCCTTGAACATGTTTTATTTCACAAAGTACCAAATTTTACTTACCCATTTCAATCCACACGATACCCAATGAAGGCGGTTAAATTATCCTTTCCCTCAGTTTTGCTATATCATTGCGTTTAATTTGTGAATTTCTCTTAGTTTGTTCTCTAGCTCCCAGCACATGTTCACTTCCTTGTCATGCGGTCTTCTTCGGTAACGTTCGCGACTTAATACGTGTTCCAAACTGTCATTTTTAGCAATTTCAGTAAACATGTTAAAATCTTTGTGGAAATTATCTAAATGTACACTTGCGAAATGAAAATCGATTTCGTGCGTTTCATTGAGAGAATATTATGACATGGTTGGCTGCTTGTCGTGATTCAGCTCCGAGGCTTCCTATTAGATTGTAACCTGTTTAACTTATGTTCACTATTATTATTATTATTATTTTTTTTATCATATTTCCGAACAAAGCTTGGATGTTTAGCTAATATTTTGAACAGAAAATTTTTGTCTGAATTTTTTTTTAAGCACCAGAAAATATTTATTCAGCCGAGGCTATTCACACGGATCCTATGTTGGGCTTCAACTTGGAATAATGCTATAATTTGGAATCCCGAGTTGTTGCACTCATTCTCAAGAAAGTGTGCGAGTGTGTCAAGCGATATTAAAAGACCCAGTGGCTGGTTTTGTAAGAAGACGTACAAATACGAGGAACTAGATGACACCATACCCACGCTCTGTGTGGAAAACAAACCACAAACTCCCCCAAATTAGACCAAAACATAAACATCAATACAACTCCACTACACAGGCACTTGATTCTGGTGTAAACTAATGTGTTATATGGTGAGTGAACACATTAGTTTACACCAGAATCAAGTGCCTGTGCTCCACTAACCAGTGTACAAATTGCTCTAAATACCCCAATCGATGTGTTGTGATGTGATTTTGATTTTTAACGTAGCTTTAACAATTTTTCAGTCGTATCGCTACGATGTCTGCAATGTGGCAGTTTATAGTGATGTCTAGCACTGGGGCATCATGCCGCAGACATGTAGCATGATGTCCCACCCAGTCACATTATGATGACACCAGACCGACCAGTCCTAACACTTACCTCTTAATGCTGAACGCCAAGCGAGGCAGCTGTTAGTACCATTGTTTTAAGTCTCTGGTATGACTCGGCCGGGATCGAACCCACGACCTCCCGCATCCGAGGCGGACGCTCTAACCACTAGGCCACCGGAGCGGTGCCCCAATCGAAACTACCAACTGGATTCCAAAAAACCAAAAGCTAGCATTACTCCACCTCAACAGCAACCAAGTCAAGATAGAGCAAACAACTCAGCAGCCAATCAAAATGAGACATATCCAACCAACACAAATCAACAAATTACTGCCTCCTTCCACACTCAACACAACAAAACTAACTAATACTAATAAAAACGATGTCCCCTACAAAAGACAAAAAGAAATAATTCATAACAGTCAAATTCCTGACCCCTCAGGGATTACATCAGCGAGTAGAGCTAATACCCAACTCAATAAGGTAAAATCTACCAAACCAGACTACCTCTCCACCAAAGACAGCCCCAACTAAACAAACATCACCTACATAGGAAATGGAAAACTTCCCATGAAATCTAAACCTCCAGCCTCCCCAATCCAAGATAGGAACCAAAGCACAAAGGCAAAAATCTCCCAACACAATAATCATGAAGCAAAACCAAAATTCCACTCACTTGAACACGCCATATACATCAGTAGCAGGGGCAGACAACTAATTCATCTAAGCTCCAACAGTATCTTAGGATCCCTGTCTAGAGTCACCATGGGCAATTCAGACTGATAGGACCAAAAACTGATTATTTGATCGTCCAATGCAGCACACTCAGCCAGGTGGAAAAACTCCTACAACTAGAAGGCATAGGCCACATCAAAATTAAAGTAGACATTACAAAATACAAAAAAATAGACAAACTTGTAAACCAAAACTCCACCCACTCAAAACCACCAAATGAACCCAACACTAATAATAAGTCCACCAAACCACCTCAGACAACAAATTTCAAAGCAGTACTAACTACTTAAAGGATATAAAAAGGACATAAACAACCAAACATTCCTCAAAAAACTTAACGATAATGGGTCTAAAGTAGAAAAAGCCTACAGAATCAGGAATCAAAAAGGGCAGCTAGCATCAAAAGCAGCAATTGAATCAACAGAAACACTCTCAACCAAAGTTAAGATTGGCCCCTACGTGGAGCGCCACAAACTGTAACCTTTAATTAACGAATCCGGGTTCTGCACCAGTTGTTAACATTGGGTACAGTTTGCCCTCAAATGTTGCTACAAGCCAAGATGTGATCGATGTGGGGGGGTGGGGGCAACATAGAGGGACATGCAACAAATGAATTATTAAATGCCCTAAATTGCTTGGAACTATACCACCCTAGAGTATCTGAATGCCCTTACACCATCAAGGAAAAGCAAATCGTAGAACTCATGAACACCAAACAATTGTTTTATTTAGCAGCCAAAAACATAATTAAAAACACCAATCCAATACCCAACAAACCAGATTCAGGCAAAACACCCAATAACCCAAATCCAATCAAGACAATTAAAAGTACCCCCCCACCGCCGATCAATAATCCCAAAACTATATTCAAATCATGAAACAGGCAACCAGACTTAACCAGGGAACTAAAAATAAAAACCACACCAACTCAGCTCAAAATGAAAACACCCAACCCCCCGCAAAGATATTCCAAAAATAATTACATGGCCAATGCAGCTAGAACTATTTAAGGAGAAAATCAAACCTAACAGCCCTATATAAACCCCCCCCAAACATTAGAAACCATAGTTGTGCATCAAAATTCAATTGTAACAAAACACTTTCCAGCAACACACTCAATCACTTCCCAGCCTACCATTAAAACTACAACTAACAATAATTACAATGGATAGCACAATAACAAAAAAATGTAACAATTCAACAATAAAATTATAGCGGATTAACTAAAAACCTTCCCGAAAAATAATACATAAAATCATACAATCAATAAACCAGATATAATCTGCCTCCAAGAAACTCACCAGATAATCCAAAATATCTACCTAAGATCCCAGGGTACTCTCCAAGGCATACTTAAAAGTCTCACTAATGGGAAAAAGGGATCGAGGTGGACTTGCAATTTGTCTCATTAATACCCTACCCTACTCAGAAACGTGAACAATTCCACTGCCAATTGATACCAGCAAGACCTTTGAAATGCAAAACTGTCCTAGTCAACATTGGATACAATAATATTTAAATAGCAAACATATATGACCCAGGAGGCAATGACAACTCAATTAACTTAAATAATTACTGTCAAATCTCCACAAATTTAACAGACAACTTAATCATCTGGGGCGCTTCAATGCGCACAATGAACTATGGGGAGAAAGTAGGAAGGATAACAGAGGCAAGTTGATTGAAGCATGGATTGCTGAATCCAACATAATCATCCTCAATGATGGATCAAAAACAAGACTCAATCTTGAGGATGTCTCCTTCTCAGCAATTGATCTAACCATATGCACACCCATCCTTGCCCAAATTGCTAATTGCTGGGTTGATCAAGAAAATATATTAAGTAGTGACCACTTCCCCATTATCATCTCCCTCCAGATGTCAGTTCAACACAACCCCTTTGAAGCCCAACCCAAATGGAGATATGATAAAGCTGACTGAGATAACTTTAGAAACATCCTAGCCGTTATTAATACCAAAGAATTAGAAAGTACAGATATAACTATATTCCATGATAATGTAATTAACGCCATACACAATGCGGCCATATTAACTAAACCTATAACAGCAAATACCCAAACTAAACAATCATTGCCATGGTGGAATGACCAATGCAAAAAAAGCACATCAAGATAAAAAACCTCAACAATTGCATGTATGTCATTTGGATTTTTAATGTAGCTTTAACAATTTTTCAGTCATATCACTCTGATGTCTGCAGTGTTGCAGTTTATAGTGATATCTAGCACTGGGGCAACATGCCGCAGGCATGGAGCATGATGTCCCACCCAGTCACATTATCCTGACACTAGGCCGACCAGTCATAACACTAACCTCTTAATGCTGAGCACCTAGAGAGGCAGTTGTTAGTACCATTTTTTAAGTCTTTGTATGACTCGGCCGGGGTTCGAACCCATGATCTCCCACTTCCAAGATGCACGTTCTAACCACTAGGCCACCAGAGCAGTCCTCTCAACAAGTAGAAGCACACATGAAACTACCTTGATCTCATCCAATACAAAGATAAGGACAAAAACTTAAAACAAACCATAAAACTGGCTGAAGAGAAAACTTGGCAAATTTATTTTGCTCCAAATTAAACTTAAAAACAAACCCTATACAAGTATGGGACAAGGTAAAAGCTATCTGGGGAAAAACAACTAACCTAACACCTAAAAACAAAGAAAGGCTAATACGCTTGATAGTCAGTTCTCTGACATGAGCAGTAATACCAACCAGTCTCTTGAAACTTCCAAGAACACCAGGAAAAAACAGAAAATACCCTTACTCACCTAGACCTAGGAACCAAGGTCTCAGACTTATTTAATGAAATTACCTTATATGAATAGGATATAGCATTAGGGTCAAAGAAAGTGGTATTACCTGGAAAAGATCATGTTGAATATATAAAAATCTCTCCAACAATATAGCAGCAAACATTGTAAAACTACTTAACCTAATTTGGAATAGCGGAAAATAAACCAATAACTGGAAACATGCCATTGTCATACCAATCCCTAAACTCGGCAAAGACCCTAATAATATAAACTCATATCGTCCAATCTTCCTCACTAATAACATCTGTAAATTAATGGAAACTATGTTAGCCAATAAATGAAACCACCATCTTTAAAGCAACAACCAGCTATCTGAAAACCAAAGTGGCTTTCGTAACAAGTATTCCACCACAGACCAGCTATTAAGACTAGAAGTAGATATTAAACTAGCATTCAACTCCAAAAGAAAATGAGACTGAAACCTTATAGTCATCTTCCTTGACTAGAAAAAGCTTTTGACCATGTCTGGACAAATGGATTGATTGCAAAACTCAACCACTTTGGAATTACTGGACACATGTTTAACTGGATTGAAAAGTTCCTAACAGGTTATAGAATAATCACCAGAGTAGGGAACACTACCTCGAAAGAATACCCCCTCGGAAATGGCACCCCACAAGGGTGCATACTCAGCCCTATGCTATTCAATATTATAATCAACGACCTGGACCTTAACCTAGCAAACAAAAAGGTTAACATTTCACGATTCACTGATGACAGTGGTATCTGGAGGGCAGAAAACCCTGCTAAAAACCAAGTTATCACGGAAATCCAGCAAAGCTTAGATAACATAGGGAGATGGGCGAATAAATGGGGTTTTAAGACTGTTGCAATTGTTTTCACCCCTAAACATAATTAAAACTAGTCTACCCTAACCTTTATATACAAAACCAAATTATCGAATATGTTACAGTTGTAAGGTTCCTAGGCATGTACTTTGATACCCAACTAACCTGGAAACTTCAGATCGAGCAACTAATCGAAATTGCAGTAAAGACATATCTCCTAAGAAATCTTAAAGGGACCACATGGGGATCCAACTAAGAAACAATTCTGACCATCTATGGAGTACTTATAAGACCGAAACTAGATTATGAATGTCAAGTTTATAACTCAGCAAAACAACCACTCCTCAACAAACTGGATGCTATCCAAAGAAAAGCATTAATTGTCTGCATTGGTATACTACCCTCAACCTCACTGGACAAAATCCAAGTCCTCACTGGAGAACTGCCAATAAAGCTGAGAAGACAAGAAATGCTCCTCAGATACTCAATTCAACTTGCTAATCACCCTGAATAGTATCCAACAAAAATTGCCATTCGCAAATGTAACACAACGTTTAGTCGTAAACGAATTCAAAACATACCAGGTGGTAAGCAAATTTTAAAACTCAAGGAAACTGCCAATACTAGACCAAAAGGAAGAATACACTGAACCCCCTGACCAAGCTCCTTGGATAAACTCTAAGCCAATGATTAACACCAAAGCCACCGATTGTGGGAACAAATAGGAACAAGTGTCTAAACTAAAAACCATCACTGCAATGGACATATTTGACACTACCCTGGTTTTGTTAAAATATACAGTGATTGTTCCAAAACAAATGAACCACCCAGAATGGCAGCTGCAATAGTTATCCCAGAATACAACATCCAAATGGGAACCAGGCTACCAGACCACTGCTCTACTTTCACTACAGAATTATGGGCAATAACTGAATCAGTAAAATGGATTAAAGACAATAACATTCAAAAATCAGTAATTATCAGCGACTCCCTTAGTGTAATAAAATCAAATAAATCCCACATCAAGAGAGCGGTTCCTTGCTAGGACTTACTATATGCTGAAAGAATGTCCACAGGGAATCAGCTGAATTCATGTGGATACCATCACATATAGGGATCCCTGGTAATGAGCAAGTCACCAAAAGCAAACTAGAAGACCCAAATCCTGCCACACTTAAATATAGTATTACAGAAGCCTAAAGCTTTACAAAAACTGATATTTACCAAAAATAGCAGAATCACTGGAATTCCAATCTCAAAGGTAGAAGACTACGCTCCACCTTACAAGAAGTTAACAGGTCCATCAAACCACCTAAAGTAAACAGCTTGGACCAAAAGATCATTAACCGTATGATGACTGGCAAAACTAAACTAGCAGGAAGTTTTGGTAAACACCTAGGACCCAAATCTGCTAACATTAAATGTTATCATTGCAAGACCATCGAAGACCTGTAACATGTATTCAATAATTGCACCAAATACCAGCTGGCAAGAGCTAAATTCCAAAAAGCTCAAAAAGAAATTGGATCCCCTCATGCCTACCCAGATTTTCTAGGTAATAATAACCGAAACATAAATATAACATTCCGAAACATCTTAAACTTCCTAGAAACAACTGGGCTAAATGAGAAAATATAATCCACCCCAACCAACCCTGCCAGGGAATAAGCCGATCATAAATAAAACATAATGTTAACAGTATCCAACTCTACTTAAAAAAAAAAAAAACATGGAAGGACTTGCAGGGGGGAACAGCATGCCCTCCTAAGGTGAGGGGCGAGGACATGCATGTCAGTAGGACATGACTGTCGACAGTGCACAAACTTGGATCCATCACCAGGGGAGAGAGATATAATGCACCCCTTAACTCCCTAAAAAAAATCTTTTTAAATAAATAAAAATAAAATAATAGCTCAATAAAATTACCCGCCCCTAATCCATTACAAACCATATAAAGCGTAAAGTAAAAGACGGGTGCCTTTGATACGTCTTATGGGACCTGAACACTCAACAAAGGTGTCCGTCTTTCTAAACCATTAAACAAATAAATATACCCACACTCAACAACAAAATGTTTTTAAAAAAAAATTCTTTCTCTCACCCCCCTACTCCTACCTAACTCTCCCTTACTTACTACTCACCCAAAGATAAAAGTCACTACCTTACCTCCAACCCACCCCAAAACAGAATGATTTGAGTGCTGGGTCTACTCTCACTCATTCACTAAATTGGTACAGACGACTCATACATTGAGTGTGTGCTGGGTCTACTCCCACTCATTCACTAAAATGGTACAGACTACTCATATGTACGTGTATGCTGGGTCTACTCCCACTCATGAGAGCCTTTAAGTCAGGTAGCATGAAACAAAATGTTTCGCTATCTGACAGCTCAATTAACAGCACTCCTTGAGTACATAAACACATGGGGGATGTGCATCTGAATCCTTTCCCCTGGAATATCTATTAAACGATACTCTTAATTTCATATGTAATGAGTCCATGTTTAATTGATGATTTAATGAAGGTTCAGAGTATTTCAAACTCATAATATATTTTCTGGTTGCCATGAGGATGGTCATTTCTACAGTGGGTACACGGCACTCATGGAAATAGTAATCAGAAAAATTCAGAACATAGCCACCATGCAAACAGACACAATTTATTTATGGAAATTTATGTTTTTCTTTCTTCAAAATTACCATATATACTCGTGTATATGCCCATTCGCATATCAGCCGACGCCCAAACTGAACAATTATAAAGACTAAAAAATGAACGACCCACATATAAGCCGACCTACAACTCAGAGACATCTTAAGATGCACAAGGTAAGTTCTAAAGGCGTTTATTTAGGCAAACTTATATTTAAAAAAATTACATGTATAATTATCTCAAGTTTGGCGTGCATGATTCTTAAAAAGAAATGGCATAAACTTGTTTGAAAAGTAATTTATTTTAATTTTCTGTTTTCTTATTGCTTCTGCCTAATTTAGATTTGTGGGTAATTTGATCGAATGATGACAAGAATTTAGCCATCATGAGTTGCTATAACATTTCCTCTCACTTTTGACTTGATTATTGACTGTTTATGCATTATTGCATTGGCCATTTTTTATCAGTGCACTGGTAATTACGATTTTACTTTGCTTTGAAATTGTAAATAACTAACCCATTAAAATGTAATCCCAGTATGACAATACCACGAATTAACAATACGGTTCGATGCTAATACAATAAAAGCTGAGTTGAAGTTTGCTTTAATGTAAGTAACCTTACACCATACCTGTCAACTTTAATGACAGGAGGGTTAAGTTATTTAATCTGTGTAAGATATTTGTTTGTTGTTTGTTTATTAAATTTAATATTAAAGAGTCTTTTTTTTCTAGATATATTTTTTCAAAGTCTATTACATTAAAAATGTACCATAATGAGTTATAAAAATATGTTTTGGCAATTTGAATTTTGTGATTAAATCCTAAGTTTCTATCCAGCCATGTGTCCTTATGTTTTTCTAGTTTTTGTTTTAAATTTAGAAAATTAGTTATTTTGTTATCTTTTCCAAGGATTATTCCAAGTGCTTTGACTTGGTGTCTTATTTGTGTGGGTGGTAGTCCTATTGGGTTGTTTTTCCATTTACTTATTAGTAAAATCTCAGTTTTATTTGTGTTAATTTTCGAACCTGATGCTTTTCCAAAATTAGCATATTGATTGATTAAGTAAGGGTATGAAGATATTAGAACAATTGTCTGCATGTTGAAAGGTTTTACATTTATTAGTGATGTTGGGTATATTAATTCCTGTGATTTTCTCATCCTGTTGTATAGCTTTTTGAAGAACTTCAATTCCTAAAACATACAATAACATAGAAAGAGGGCATCCTTGCCTTACTGATCTAGTGATATTAAAAGGTTTTCTTTTCGCTCCATTTGTTTGGACTCTGGAGGTTATGCTGTTGTAGAGAGTTTTAATCCAGTTAATAAATTGTGTTCCAAAGCCAAATTTTCCTAATACTTTTAAAATATAATTTGTTTCAATTCTATCGAAGGCCTTTTCCTGATCAAACAGTATAAGAACACTTCCTATATTTTTATCTTCCATATATTCTAATATTGTTTTAATGGATACAATGTTATTGGATATATTCCTATTTTTTCCACCACGTTTGGTGAGAGTTGATGATTCCTTCCACTGTTTCTTTTATTCTGTATTATCTGCCACACTGCCGATATTGTAGCAATATGACTGGAAAATTGTTACAGCTATGTTGAAAACCCAAATCACAAACACACACTCACTCCCCTTGCCAACAACAATACACACGTGCAAACATTGTCAATGTTAAGGCCAGGCAGAATTAGGGCCTTTGACACAGTCCTGACCCAACCTATGTAAGGGTGTTGATTTTTTATCATAAATGATTAATAATATGGTGCTAATGTTAAATGTGACCTCAGGGATGACCCGAGCGTTTTTGGCAACCAAGGTTAACTATGACTTTGAGGCATCCCCTATTACCCTAAGAAATAAAAATCACTTCCATCTAATTTAGCACCACTTACACCTGGATCCCCAGGCAACTGCCTAGTACACGTGTATGTTCAGGCCAGCTCCGTACGACAAAGAAATACCAGTACATAAAATATTATAACATTCAGGCCATCGTATAAAGACAAGACCTTTATGGTTATGCTCTGCATTTTTATTGATGTCTATATTAATGCATGAATAATTTTGTATTGTGGTTTTAATGAAATCCGGTGTTTGTTTCCTGTTAGTCATTAGACAGGAAGCATATTCATCTCTGTGGTCATATTCTGATGTAGTATTAACATAACCGAGCCTGGTACTTAGTTATTTTGTTCAAATGGGACAAGCAGTGAATGATGAAAAAATTTCAAATGACTTGATATTTAAATCCTATATGAAGCATTTGAAAGGAGTTCAATCAGAACTTATACAACCAAGAAAGACAAATGGTGTATATTCATATTTTTACCTGAAATTTATCTCTTTCGGCAACCAAAATAACTGTTGTGACAGTTTGAAAACCTCTGTCATTGCTATGAAGAAAACTTATTAAATAAGAACCCTATGCCTTTGTACTATTTACAAGATGAAGAAAATGATGAGTGCTTTAAGAGTTGTCAGAGAATGACAGATAACTGAAGTCAAAAGTGGATCACTTTTAAGTATGCTAATTTTACTCTTAACAGCTTTGCTGGCAAAGAAAATGATGGATCCCTCATACCATCATTACTTGCAATGTAATGGATGAAGGGTATTTTCATGTTCGAATGAATGCCCTTCATTCATCACATTCCCAAGATGAGGAGTCTAGTTTTAATGGTGTATAAGGATACTTCAAAAGTTGTGGTAGCTCCAAACCTTAGATGGGGAGGGAGAGTCTAGATTGGACTACAGATTTAATATCTAAATTGTGTTTAATAAAATCTATTCAGGAAGAAATATGTTTCTTGGTCTTTAAGCTAACTAAGAATCATGAAACAAAAATACCAGTGTTCACACAAAAAATCATTCAGTGCAATCCTTTTAACCTGAACCTCCAGGTCTTTCTGTAAATAAAGTTGCCTGGTTAATGGCTTATATAGTGTTAGTACAGATACCACTCACCATATAGCTATGTTACAAAGCAGGTTAGCATGCAACAGAGGGTGACTAAAAGCCAAAAGGTGCATACAGGATGAAAGAAGCATATACATTTAAGCACATCAAAGGAAAAAGCACACTAAAAGATAAAATACAAACAACATCAGATAACTGTGTTACTAACATACAATGCAGTCAAAGGTGAATATCAGAATTATACTGATTTATAGTTATAAAAAGTCCAAGGTTATTTGACAGAAGAAAAGTTGGTTTCTGTCATACGACATAAGAAGGCTGATTTATGCTAGTAACTCAAGTTCTCCACAATATACAGTTACCAACATTGTGTGGTTGGCTAGTACTTGTGATTGGAAAGAATCCAATCATTTTTGGGCTCAAAAGCTAAGGTCAAGGTCACTTAAAAACAAATAGTTTCCACATAAGTGGACTTTTCCAACATTTACTCCTACCAACTATGTCAACGGCTTGCAATTGCTAAAGTATTTTGGAGTCAAAACGTAAAAAGTCAAGGTCACTGACTGAAACAATTTTTAAAATGTTTTTTGTATAATATCAAATAAACATTAGTTCTACATCACTAACACTGTACAAATATTGCTTATGGCTTTCACTCAGGGTATCAATTTTGGGGTCAATGTCAAAAGTCAAAGTCACTAACTTAAGGAAGAAAAATGGTTTCCTCAATAAATTGTAATTCTATCTAACAGAGCTGGCTAACTTCTTGTGGATGGCTTGCATTAGGAATAAAGAAAAAGCCAATTGATCTTGGGGTTGATGGTTAAATGGAATATCCCAAAAGAAAAAAGACTACTTAAGAAACTTTGTTTTATTTGCAGTAGTGATAAACCTTCTGATATTTATGCGTATTTATTACATATTCACTGTTTTCAAGACTGTATCACTTTCACTGATAAAGTATTACATTACAATTTAGTTAAATCATGTAAATAAATTTAAATCATTAAAAACTTATGACTAATTAATGTTAATTACTTTCATAGTACTTGGGCCTGTATGTAGAAATGATGACCTCTTCAAAACTTACAACTAACCCTTTGAGCCAGGGTGGGCAGCCCTTTTGCCAAGTAGCAAATTGGACAAGAAAGGTTGGCTCCGTTTTTGCATGGCATGGCTAAGTTCACTTCTCATTTACCATACCTGTGGTTACATTGAAAAACAGGTTGCCCACACAGGCCCTAGAAAAATAACGGGTCAATGGATACCAACTAACCCTCAAGAAAATCAGCATTCCATTTCTGTATAATAAATAGAAGTTTCTGTGGAGAGAGTAAATTTGGTCATGAAGCAATACTGACTGCACCGTCTCCTTATTGCAAGTTTAGGTTATAAACAATATACTCCAACAAGCAATGGACAAATTCACCTCCTATGTAATTTCTGTAAACCAATCCTGATTTCATGGAACAAAGCCACTTTATGAAAATACTGGCCCAGGGTAAGAAATTTGTAAGGAAACATGTCTTGAATGTAAGATCTAATCATCATCAAAACTTGGTTGATTCATTACCTCTATTCTGAAAGGGTCTACGGATTCTTTCTAGGTATACTGACTCGTATTTCCTGCTTCCAATGAGTTCTTTGTTCATCATGAGATACACAAATATATCAGAGTAACTGTCATGATAAAGCTGATATTAATGATGAAAAAATTAGAGAAATAAAAACTATGGACATTTAATGAGTTGTCCTTTTTTCCAAAGTAAGCACTTCTTCTGGTCTTACTATGGTTTAATAAAAAGTAAGCATACTTCCATTTTGTAAGGACCAGTATGAACCATGTTATTTGTGCCCCAGCATGACACTGGAACCAAGTTATCTAAGCCATTTTAACCGCCTCTGATACAGATTGCAGCAGCCTTGGATGAAATGAGTATGTGAAAAAGTGCACATCGATCCTTCATGACTGGCAGTGTCTTGCATACAAAATTTCTGACATTTGAAATGGATTGTCTGTGAGGACATCCAATATTAGCAAAAACTGTAGCAGTGGACTGTTTGTTCTTGATTTTGTTAGTCATCACAAATTGTAGCCCTTGTGACAAGCACAATTCAACATAAAAATAAGTCTTCATATGTTATTTGCATTTAAAACTCAGAGTGCAAGGGACACATCCAGTGCGATTGGATCCACAGAAGTACATTTTCATATTAATCTCATGGATCTCTAACTTTTTGTATCAAAGGATGCCATCCCTATTATTTTACACTCCATAATAAAAGTAAAGTAAACATAATATATGCATAAATATAGCATGCTCTGCATGTTTTGCCTATTTAACTGGGTGGTTCTCTTGAGCTAGCACACTTTTCCTCGATAGCTCAAGATAATTGTTTTATTCTAATGACAGATTCATAAAACTCAATTTAAAGTATGTAAAAACATTTTTGGGGTAATTTTTTTACTTATTTAATATTAAAATGAGTTATTTAACAATATTTTCATATTCAAGCTTTATTTTATAATTTATGCTTTTTTCTCATCTTGCGTCCTTTCCGACTGAATTCTAAGGCATAAAATGAAACTTGGAAATATACCATGGCTAATCCATTTTGATACTTGTAGAGTTAGTTTCAAGAGTACTCGTGCAAGCTTTTGTTTACACATATAGATAATAATCATGGCTGAGCTGCCAGCTGGTATATTTGTAAATTAATAAATTGAATTAGAAAGGCACCAAACATAAACATGGCTTGTAGCTTTTGTGAAAGGCGTTTACTCTGATGATGCTAATATAAGCACACTGTCATACACTCTTTAAGATTTCCTAACAAGCATAATCCTTAAAAGTATCAAACAATGCAGTGTTATACTGTAAGCCAATTGTAATTAAAAGCAAATATGTAACATGTGCACACACAGCTTCCTATACACGAGTTAGCATGATGTAAAATCACACAACACATAACTTTGACACTAGAATGGACAGAAAACAGTATAACATAAATTTCACTTCATAGCCTAAGTATAAATACATAACAGAGGATCTTTTATGATTGTGTATACGCATATACCTTGTGTTCGTCTTATCCATTCCCAGGTTGATAAAGAAACATCACAGCAGTTGACATAGACATCTATGCCCTCTGTACTAGATCTGTCAGAAATGTTTACTTCCTCCCCAAGAAGACGGTTGACCAGGGTGGTCTTGCCTACACCAATGTGTCCAACAACCATAATTCGTATGTTGTATACTGCCTCCCTTCCATCTTTTAGAGCCTCTTCAAAAAGTTGGATGGATCGGTCACCCATGTTCAAAATTTCTACTGGAATACCTGTGCAAATGATTGATAAGTTGCATATAGCATCAACATTGCGGCAGTAGCTTCAGTTAGTCCAAAATTCACAAACTTAAGTTTTCTTAAAGTAAGAGAATTGATTTTTACCTGAGTAGGCAGTACCAGCTTCTTAAAGTAAAATGAAAAATAAGATTATATAAACTGTTTTAAAATCAAAGTTATGATCTTTTAAGTTATCTCTGAAGTTCCAGAAATCAAAATGGCAAAACAGATAGAGTTGTTTGAAAGGACACATTTGAAGCAAGGCAAATTTTATCTTGTCAAACCCAAATTATACCCATCACACTCATACACCAAAAAATAAAGAATTTAAATTTATTTTAATAATCCCTACAAATAGCAAGTGTCGTGTGGGGGCCCCAAGTGGCCATGTGGTCTAAAGCGCTCTCAGTCACGGATCACTGCCATCTCACCTCTGTTTGCGTAGGTTCGAGTCTTGGGCTCGGCCAATCCGGATATGTGAGAAAGCATGCCAGTAGCTTCTCGTGGGTTGGTGGTTCTTTCTGAGGTTTTCCTGGGTTCTTCTTCCACCATTAATACTGGCCCCCCTGTATAGCCTATCTTGTGATGAAAAATGGCGTTAAACCCTATAACAACAACAATCTCGTGTCTTGTTTTCAACAGTAATGATTATTTGTTTCTTGAAAAATTAAATCCAAAACAAATTACAAAACTGCAGAGCCCAACCTAAAGTTTCATGTTTCTGATAACTTTGGTATTCCAGGTCCATTGATATGTTTTTAGTAACCTGAGAGGCACCAACAAAGGTTACTGGTCTGCCAGACATTTAGTTTTATTTACATTAGTTAATAGTAATCAATCACTGCATTTTATGTTAAGGAAACCTGTTACCATTCCAAGTGAAGTTTTTCACTTCAATATAAGTAAAATCACTAATCTGATTGGCTAATCAAAAAGTCATTAGACTATGGCCTCATGTCAATGTCATTTAGATCGGTACAAAACAACTTGAGCTGTAACACTGAGCTAAAGCAACTCATAAAATATTCTATCCATTCACATTGATTAGAAACCTTAAATTTTTTCTGAAGCACAGAGATAAGAAGATTGTAGTACTGAAATAGGCCTAGTTGTTTCATGTGCTAGAATTTTTTTTTACATTTTTTAGAATTCAACTGTTAAATGAAAGTCAAAACATGTGGATACTCTCCACCTATTTCTGATCTCTGTATTCCCAACTGATAAACTGTTATATTTATATTAAACGTTTATAAAATTTTTTATGTCCAGATACCACAGAACTCCTATCATTGCTTACAATTTACCTATAAATCATATATGTACTATACTACTGTTATAGTAGTACAGTATATAGTGCATGTATAATTTATGGGTAAATTATAAGCAACTATACAAGCCCATGTGGTGACTGTTACTGATATTAGTGCCCAAGTTCTACTGTGGGTTATTATCATTGTCCTTGAAGGAAAACACTATTTTATATACAATACATCACAAGTGCATGATCGTGTAGGCTAAGACCACACAACTATATAGATAATTGAACGAAGTCAACAAATCATCCATCAGTACCAATATAGATTTGGCGTTTGATTTATGGAATGAAGGACTGTGGGGCTGATGTATTCAACATGCAATATACCAGCCATTATAACAAGCATAATCAAAATAGTGTATGAAACTCAAATCACAGTAAAATTCTCTAAATCATAAAAACGAAATATTAAATAAGATACTTTATTTGTTAAATTACATACTAAATAATCCAAAATAATGCTTGCTGCATAAAAACAGATGTATAAATATTATTGTAAAATTCATAATTACACATTTCAAATGTTTGTGCATTAAGTACATCTAAAGTAATCGCATTTTTTTTGCATGCCATTAACGAGTTTCTTTTTCCAAAATTTAAAGCAAAATTGCAGAGGGTAAAAGTTTCCAGAGATCAAACAAACATCATTTTGTTGTTAACTATGCCATGTTTGAAGACCGGCTGTAGGGCACAGACCAGTCTTCTTAACAACACTATTGCCGAATTTTAGTGCAGAGACGCGAACAGCTTATATATTCATGATATGACATTTTCTGTTTGAATTATCCACCATATTCGCTCAACTAAAAAATACATACATTTACAGCCTTGTCTTTTCAGTGTGCCATATAAGGTCATTGCCATCCTTTAGAAATGTAAACAGATCCTAGTAAATATGGCGTGCATTGAATAATGTAAAACAATCCAAATACGGTACAGCAAACATAAGAATGGTCCCCTGTTAGACTCTACATATCACTATAAAATTGAAGAATTTGATCAAACATATCTTTCCATTGCGATCAATCACTTTGGTTTTTTTTTTCCTGGTTTTATTTTTTGTTTAATTTTCTTCTAGTTGATAAATACCCTTTCAAGATCCTTATATAATCTGTCCATAAACACGAATGCTATAAAAAAACAATTTTAAAAAAAATGTCAGGATACGTGGGAATTTTGAACGTTATAACCCCAGATGGTGACCGGTCTAAACCGGTTTCAAGGTCGCGTGCCAGGAGATATCAATGAAAGCGCCACCTTCTGGAAGAGACGTTTATTACTCTAGAATGACAGAGTTACGACAGTACTAGCCAGCCACCATTGACACAAACAGTCGATATTTAAAATGTTTATATGAAAATTTTGTGATGACAAACAAGGTGCATATCATTTAATAATCAGGATTGAATGGACTTAGTACACGTATATTAGTATTAAATTTTAAATCAACAAATAATATTTTATATATACTTAAAATCAATAAAGGTTTCTAAACATCATTAATTACGTACGTTTGAATTATGAAAATAAAAATTAATTTATTTCATTTTTAATTTATTTGACATCTTTTAAACATGTTTGTCTTATAATAAAGTTAAACCGTATCATTTATAATTCATACATATTGTTTTTAGAGGTAAATTGAAATCATTCATACCTGGTTGATGTGAATACTCCAGTCTGTACACTGTTATCACATTACTGTCCCTCCTTGTGGTGTACATAACTCCATGCTGGTCATCATAGAATATTCTATAGGGACTTGATGACACTGTGTGTATGGTCACTAGTTGACCGCTGTCTGTCAGCTGATGAATCCTGTTAGAGTTCCAACTGTCACACACGTAAATGAAATTCCTCCTATCAACCATTATTGAGGTCGGTCTAAATCCATCATGTTGATACAGAAACTTTGGTGTGTGTGGATTAAAAATATCATATGCATACACACCAGTAGTAGTAGTGGAGTCTAAAGTCCGACACGAGATGTAGACAGTGTTGTCTTTTACGGCCATGTGACTAACATTACCAAGGCCCACATGACAGACCATGTGAGTTGAGTCTACACGTCCATCTGTAAGGTTTACAACACACCAGTAAAACATCCAGCCGTCCAATTTCCAACCGCTGACAACGAGTTTGTCTGAATTCAATTTTGCCACTGAATAACATTCACTAATTCCTGTCCTTACTTTTAATGTTTTGACCCGTTTTACGTCATGTATAGATTTCAATGACATGATTACAATCGTACTGTCCCTCAGACACACAGCAACTTCCGTCTTGCTAATAAGACAGACACCCATGGGACTGGACTCCAGTTCGTGTGATGTAGACATCAGTTTGCCGTCATGGAGTCTGTAAAGACGGAGATTACACGCATTCCTGTCTATGACCAGCAACTTGTCTTCTGTCACCACAACGCCATTGTAGTCGGGTTCACGCCCAGCTGTGGATAAAAATTTCAGACGTAAGGAAACGGAATACACAAAATACAGACATATATACTTACAGTAAACAATGCAAAATAAACGTGTAAATATCTATACACTCATTTCTGACCTAAAACAATAGTCAACTGTCATAAATTTAGCCATCACCACCATTATCGTAATAGTCGTATTATTTGTATTATTATTGCTATTAGTATAATTGCTATTTCATATTATTTTGCAACTACAACAATACAAATACTACTAGTACTACTACTACTACTACTACTAATAATAATAATAATAGTACCATAATATTCGTATCTGCAAGGAATACACTTCATGGATTTTTTCAGTTAATAACTTTAATAAGTCATTACTGAATAGAGTGAGATACGTATTTTTTTCCCACTTTTAGTCAGTAGATAGAGACTATTTGCTTCAAACGAGTGAATAACGGATATCTTTCATAAGCTGGTTGAAAAACTGTTATTTTCACCAGTTTCGAATCTAAAAAATAACAAGTTTTTCGTCAACGAGATGAAATATATCCGTTATTCACTCGCAGCAGGCAAACATTTATACGTGATGCTCATACCTACTGGCTTAATTGAGCAAGAAAAACAGTAGTAAATAAACGGTAATCGAGTTTGAGCTCTGCTACTTCAATCTGATGTAAATATTATAAGACAATATGCTTGAATATAAAATAAACTGAAAAATAACATCGGTCAAAGTAAAGGAGGGATAAACAGGTGGCAGTGAATTTACATAAATTTAAAGTAACGCATGAGAAGTTGACATACGTGATTTATGGCCCAAGTATCAACACGAAACATCATGATGTGACAGCCCGGGGTCTATCCCCACCCTAAAAAATCATCCCCTGGGTCATGTCATAAAAACTATTGAGAAACCCACCCTATACGCATAATACACACTTATTCGGCACGGAAAGACAAATTTACACATACAACCGGCACTTACAAGGATGGCAAATCCCTACCTATAAACAGACTTCATCCTTGGGTAATTAATTGGGAATATTCAGAACCTGGCGTTCATGAAAAAGGAGATTCATGTTTGTAACTTATTTCGACCACACAGACCGTCCCTACTCTAATGGATTTATTTTGTGACCCTGCATGATAACTTGGAAACCATTGAGATCGACACCATATACCTACAGTATGCATGAAAATTCAAATTCGAAATAGCCCATACTACAGTAGCCTTAGCTCTAGGTATTTACCACCTTATAACCACATACAAATGGCATAACGTTACTTGCTGGCTATAAAACATAAATCTAAAGACAAACACAACTAATGTTTGCATATAGGTCAGTTCTTATCTACGGGATCGAGACCTACACAATATTAAGTTCAATTTTCAGGCTTTCGGTGAAAACTGGAACAAGCTAAGATTATGACAAATGTTTAACATATACAAAATTAAACCTGTTGATTGTTGTTAGGTAAAATTACCAAATAAAATCAAATTATCAAATAAAATCATGCACAAGGTATGACAGTAAATTGAAACTATATTTTCTATTTTAAAAACCCAGGGAAAAGTTACATGAAGGATAGAATGTCAGGCGAATAATAACTAATTATATGTAAAAATTATTTTTAAAAACCCATAAACTTTTTCTTTCGAAAATATAATGAATCTGCATTCATTTAAGGCACTAGTTAAAATCAGTGAACAGAGAACAGTTACT
This sequence comes from Sinohyriopsis cumingii, assembly GCA_028554795.2. NCBI lineage: Eukaryota > Metazoa > Mollusca > Bivalvia > Unionida > Unionidae > Sinohyriopsis > Sinohyriopsis cumingii. The sequence goes on along the minus strand of CM068834.1, from coordinate 79,100,420 downwards.
GAAAACACTCGTTTCCTTCTAAAAATTAATCGAATGGAAATGGGTGTAGCCCATATATTTCATTTTACTGACGGAAACACGCAGGCCTAATATTACCCGTGGAACTTAAAACAATAGTTTGTAAAAAAAAATGATAATCGATAAATATGTAGGATATATCATCCTCCAATATGTGCGAATGATGTTCAGCATTACATGTGTATACTACCCTGACTACTTCAAAGAAAAGTCCTGTTTGCATGTAAACTTCTGCACTCTCCGTGATTCCTGTCGTCTGCTACAAAATCCGGCTACGCGTTCCTCATAGCTCGCGCCTCTTTAACATTGGGCGTCTCTCAGCGCATTAATACAAAACCCACGTTCATTGGAACCTCCGGGCCATATTGAATCAAAGGTTAATAATCAAGAACCCGACTATTTGGCGGTTTAGCCTCGCTCTCAGATGCTTGGTAGTTACCGACGCTCTTTCGAAAATGGTGGTCGTCTTTCGTAGCACACTTCGAGCACAGGTTTGTTCATACAATCTCAATAAAAAAAAATTAATTTCCATTATCCATTATTTATATTACAAATTATAAGACTGCACATTCATTTCATGTCCAGAATGCTCATGTTGCAAAACAGAGCATAAAGTGTGCAGCAGCTTATGTGAATGTTGTCAACGATTTCAAATTTGCTTACTGTAAAGACGGGTTATATTCTTATACCCTTTAGACGTTTTTGCATGCATTAAATGCCTTAAGCGTTTTAGTGACTAGGATGAGCGCAGCTACGAGAATATCTTAAACCCACGTGTTGTATTCTAATAATAACTGGAGTCCATGTGGCTAATTGGTGCCTTTTTACACAGGCATTTGATTTCGGGGTAAACTAATGTGTACACTCACCAATTAACAGTTAATTGGTGAGTGTACACATCTGTTTACCCCGAAATTAAGTGTCTGTGCCTTTTTACAACCCTTGCCATTATTGTATTCTGACTTCGTTAAGTTTTATTCCAAAGAAATTATTCAGTCTTCCCCAAATTAAATCACTTAAAGTATTTTCATATTTATTGAAGTTCAAGTACAAATTTGAATCACGGGAGATCATTAGGATGACCCAGGTGGCTGAGTTACCAACATAGCTCTACATTACCGATCATTGCCATCTCATCTCTGACCATTTAGGTGTGAATTTCAGACTCGACTATTGTGGGTATGTGAGAAATCGTGCCAGTAGCTTTTGGTTGGTTAGTGGGTTTGACCAGAGTTTACCGAAATTCTTCCTACACTAGTTATAATGGCCAACACATATAGTCTATCTTGTACTGAAAAATGGCTTTTGAGCCACAACATATCATGAAAGCAAAGTTAATAGTCTGTGTTTTATTTACTGTTTGAGAATGAATTTCCACCCATTGTAGCAAAGAAGAGCACACTCTAAAGAATATCTCATCCCCAATCTCCACACCAAACTGTTCTGAAAATACCTTAGTGTCAGATACTATGTTTTAAATACAATTCCATTGCCAATTCTAATCAAAACATAGGTACATAATACTTTGATACAAGTTTTTTTTTGGTATTATTCTTGGACTAGTTAATAAAATGTTTTCCCCTCTTTCCCAGATCCAATTAAACAAGTCCATTTTACATACTATCGTTTACAGAATATATGTAACATGCTTGTTATCAGCAGTGATGAAGGGAGATAACTTTTTACAATACGATACATTGACATGGAGGAATTGAGAAACTGTATATGTACTTTTTGATGATAACTTTGTCTTCACCATAAAATAAAAAGATAATTCAACTTGAAATCAACTCAGTAGTACAGAAGTCTTATTAGTACAAATCAGGTTACCAATTAACACTTGTGGAGACCATATGGTCTGTTAGAGAACTCAAATGTTACTAAATATTTTATTTCCTAATCAAACAATAAAAAAAATAATTCACACAATAATATTTTTATCATATATATTAATTGCACTCATACTTTCAATTAAGAAAATAAAGGTAAGCTGAGAGAACCATCTTTGTTGTGGTCATTATTTTGGTGGGGTATACATTTTTTAATTTAACTAACAACAGGAACCTCATGTGCTTGGCCCTACTAAACCTTTCTATAAAGAAACAAAGAACATTAATTAATGTAGCTATTTCCAAGGAAGTTGTTTTACTCCATCATTTTTTTCCAAACCACTTCTCATTGGGGATGTTTGGAAGCCATTTCATTCTATTGACATACATAATTCACAATGACTCAATCTGGTATTTATCTCTAGCAATACACAGTAGTTACTAATACCACAAGAGCATCCAAAGTAATTAATTGTAGGATTGAAATATTTATCTTTCAATATAATATGTACAATGCATTACATAAATTGCACTCATAATTTAGGTCTCTACCCAAGGAAGATTCATATTGGTTTGGGGCTGTCCATTCATCATTCTGGTTATAACTTGTAAGCGTCCTATTTAAAACAATCATTAAGTCAGACAGAAACAGACTGGACATTTATATATTATGAGTGAGTTCAAAGACCTGATTTGCTTCCAGTAACTGACTTTGCTTTTAAATTATTTGTATACACTTTATCTTTTTTATATGTTTGGAAAAGCATTATAAGCAACATTAATAAAAATCATTTCTGGTTGACAAATGGCATTTGATGGGCATATTAACCTTAAAGGAAATAACCTGATTACACTTGCATGCCCTGTTGGGTAAATTTTCTTCATTTACCCATTTTTAAACTGTTGAGACTTTGAATTCTTGCACACAACCTTGAAATGAAGATTAAGTCAAAATCATTGGAAGCAGAAAAATGAAATTATTAGGCATATTTATAACATACAGATAATCTGATTAGAAATTGAAGTCATTATAGCTATTCATTTCATTTAAAAAAAAAAAAATATTATTGGACATTTATTTAATACCAAAACCTTTTTTCCATTTACATGTAAGCAATCTATCAACGAAAAATAAAAATAACAAAAACAAAAAATAAATTTAATCAAACCAGGCAATATCAGTTATTTAGATATATTCAGTAGGCATTAATATATGTTTAAGTTCAGGTGACTCTTTTCTTGTCATTTAATTTTGTACACCTATTGAAAACTTTTAATTAGCTTTATTTCAAGAAAAATGTGCTTACATGGTTAATCAGCAATCACTTATGTCAGACAAATAGCATGTATAAGCATATTTTGCTATAATATATGAATGACCTGAATAGGTTTCCATGCCATTCAAATTTGTACACATTTAGTAAAATATTTAATTTGACTTTTTGACAATAACTGTTGGCTCCATTTAGAACCAACTAATTGATGCAGGCAAGGTGCATATATGTTGCTATACAAAGGTGGATTAATTCAATAGATTTTATGTTATCGTACAAAATTTAACATATTTTACTTTCTAGGAACAAAAATGTTTCCCTCTGAGCTGCAAAATCAGCATATGTATGCTACACTATTAATGACATTCCCTTAACTTCACCTTGGTAAATGTTTCCTTTCCATGTATTAAGTACCAATAAAGCAGAATGACATTATTATGTGGCTAGCATGGAAATATATTTCTTTTTTGTTCCAAAACAACTTGCTTCAATTTCACCAAATCATAAGGCTATAATATCATTGCTGTGCTAGATGAATGCATTCTAAAACATGCCATGATTTGGGTCATTTAAAAATCTTTGTTATATATATATATATATATAAATATATATATATATATATATATATATATATATATATATATATATATATATATTTATATATATATAAATATATATATATATATATATATATATATATATATATATATATATATATATATATATATATATATATGCACCACATGCATTATAAATAATATGGCATTTAAAGTGTTGGTATAAAGCAAATTCATATACCAATACTATTAGTATATGAAATTGTGAACCTCCCCTGGTTGTTGTTGTTGTTGTGGGGTTTAACGCCATTTTTCAGCACGATAGGCTATACATGGCGGCCAGTATTAATGGTGGAGGAAGAACCCGGAAAACCCCGGAAAGAACCACCGACCCACGAGAAGCTACTGGCAAGCTTTCTCACATGCCCACATTGGCTGAATCTTAGACTCGAACCGCCGCAGACAGAGGTGAGATGGCAGTGATCCGTAACGAAGAGCGCTTTAGACCACTCGGCCACTCAGGGCCCTGAACCTCCCCTGGTGCAATAATTTGCATATGTAAACATTCTTATGTAAGTAAAACAGTGTCCTATTAAATCTAGATCAACGATGAATTTCCACAGATTAGTCATTAGTGACATAAGAAAACAATGATAAAAAGGGTTAATAATCCTGTTTTCTAAATAAATTTAATATGGTACACAATTTCATCTTTCTGCTTTCCATTACTCCCCACCCCCTGTTCTCCACTCTAATGCATAACAGAAAAACTACACAGTAACATGTGAATGGAGAGAAAAAGGTTTTGGGCTGGATGAAAACCTTGAAACTGAATTTAACTATGTATTCTACAAGAATATGGTTCATCGTAATGGTATGTTTGCACTTTCCTTGGGATTTATCTACAGAGTTTATATAATCAATGATACAAAGTTACAAAACCTGTCGACATTGTATGGTAAATACCTTGGTTACATGGACCACATACTGTGGTATATTTAATGTCTTGTTGTTGTTGTTGTTGTTGTTTCTTAAACCTATTATACTACATTTGAACAGAGTGCTGATTCACTGTAATGCACGCCACCCTCTCGGGGTAAATAGTTGTAACATCACTAGAGTCTATGATGCGACCTTCCCAGACAGTACAACTGTACCATCACTAGGGTCTAAGACTGTTGCTCCATATTTCCAGGAAATACAACTGTACAATCACTAGGGTCTATGACTGACTCCATCTTCCCAGGAAATACAACTGTACCAGCTTTGGCTCAATGACTCCTCAGGGTCTACAACTGTTCAATCACTAGGGTCTATGACTATGAATCCACCTTCCCAGGAAATACAACTGTACCATCACTAGAGTACATCCTCCATAGAGAATACAAATGTACCATCACTAGGGTCTATGACTATGACTCCTAAACTGAAGCTTGCAGTGACTTATTGTTCCCTTGTGACTGGTTAAGGTTTGAATAGAGTGCTGTTACATTGTAATATGCTTCCCCATCTTTACAGGGAATACAACTGCACCATCACTATGGTCTACATTTCTGGTGTCATGCTTGTCTATATGTTGGTGATAGCTGCATCTCATTAAGGTAGACCAATGTCTAAAGTTGGAGACATCTATGAAAGCAAGTTAATCATGTGGACTTCCATTTCTTAATATTTGATTATTTAACGTTTTCATTTATTGTTGCTTTATTTTACAGATGATTTTTCTATTTAGGTATTAAATTAAATGTTTAAGTCTTCAACTTAAAAACCAGCATCACAATAATTCATGCAAATTACTTTTATAACTTGCACAGTTAAAACTTTTCATTCTAGATATTTTTTCAAGGATTTTTTATGTGTAGTAGACTGAATTTTCAGTGTCGAATCGTATTCCCATATATTAGATCAATATTTTAGGTATATGCCTACAGGGCGTATTTAAACCTAGCAACAGTAACGTTAATACTGACTTTTTCACTGATATATCATTTTGCAATGAACTGTATCAAGCAATATAATTTACTGCATAAAATAAAAGAAAATGTGTAAAGCTTCCATTGTTTTTCCCTTAATTTATTTCTGTCCAAATGATTGACATTATACATGTCCCTTCGTAAAAGTCAACACCTATATTCATTGTTTACAGAATGCGTTAGGGTGGTGGTAGATATATAAAATAAACGAAAATTACTGTTACGTAAAACATTTTGTGTCCTGCAATGCAAAATCTGTTAAATATAGCACTTTAAACGTGTGAACAAGCTATTGTCAGTAGATATATATAACATAACCGTTTTTATTTTTTAACATCCTTAATGTCATTGCTCTGTTCCATATCTTCCCTCCAATTTTTAACACATTCCCTAGTTAAACAGTTAAAACGCAAAACCATGCAATATTAGATCTAAAGTTTCACATATTATTTTCTCCAATAATTTTATTTCATTTGCATCAGGGCATAGAAATTGCGTGATCATCTACGCATCGTCCATTTTGTTTACATTAGATACAGTGTTCGTGACCATGTGTTAGGAAAGGTCAAGGCTGACAAGTGCTCCTCCAGTTGTTGAAGTACGACAGGGATCCAGTCTACTTGTCGGCTCAGAGGCTGTTCATTGTTACGTCACCAGGATATAGTGACGTATGGCCTTCAACCTTTTAACATAGTCAGACCTGTGTTCCATCGCCGCAACAAAATAATTACGTGCCGATTGAACCAAAGAATTTTGAAAAATCTTTCATTCTGCATCATAACTACTGTAAGCACCATATGCAATCTAAACTAAGTGTGCTGCATTTTTCAAAGGGTGTGATTTTCTCCAGTGGCATTTTATTGCACAATTCATAGTACTGCTGTACTGTGTGGTACTCATGGGAACCGAATGTCAGGGCAATGGGGTTATCAAGTGTAACGTACACTGTTTATTCACAGATTGCATCCATTAATACTGACCGCCATGTACAGCCTATCTTGTACTGAAAAATGGCGTTAAACACTACAACAACAACAACAACAACAGACTGGATTCTAAACTTTAACAAGAACAAATAACTGGAACTTTAGATTTACGAGTTGGGTATCGAAATAACTGAGGAACATTTTTAAAAAAATGTCATCCTCCTCCTCGTCATTGTCATCATTATCAAGTTATTTATCAAAATAATCGTCACAAGTATAACAGTACCTACATCATTGCCACCAAATTTGTTTAATCATTATCGTTTTTAATATGGTCATGTACGATGCTCGTTAATTCTATTATTTCTCTAATGTTGCTGTTAATCTTATCCTTCCTGTGTTTTCTTTATGTTCGAGGGGTGGTGGTGGGGGCTTTTAACGGCTAACCGACGCTTTCTGTGTTATGCAGTTTTAAAGTGTTTCAGGGATGTTTTATGACAAAATACATGATTTGTGCACCATTGTTTCAAATATAAAAAAAAAAAATATTTGTGCGAAAAGCAATGTTCCATTTCTCTTTCGTCTTAATTATAATCATATTTGTCTGCCACCAGAAAATGATATTGTGTAGCAAATTAAAGGTCAGTGAACTTTCTGTTTTGAAAACCATCTGCACGTTTGGCCAGATATTTGTTTAGTATGATTTGGTGTTTTTTACGCACAGCAACACAAGTAACTTATTTAATACTCAAACAATTGGGGTAGAGCGACTTCGCAAGACTGATTTTCGTTTCTGTCTGTCCGTCATTCCTTTGTTCTTGTATCTTGAATTGTTAAACTGAGTAAGAGAGGATTATCATACTGGGTATCTTGTTTCAAGAGGATGGGTAGATGACAAGGAAAGTTTCGGATCGTGAATTGCCGAGAATGGAGGGTGTGTGTTGGAGTGTGCGTGTAGGTAATCGGAATGCCGTCTACAAATACACATGTAATACGGAGACAAATGGAGTAAAGTATCTTACCCAAGAACATGCTATCAGTCATTATGATTGAAGATGGTCGGGTATTCCCCTACTCTAAAAATAAATCCATACGTATACTCATTCCCAAAGCCTCCACACGAAAGAAGGGCTTACCCAAATTCTTTTCTTAGACGTACGAAATTTTCTGAAGAAATATGTTTGCGAAACGTGAAAGATTTTCTTCTGCTTCAAGCATAAGACCATTTGTGCAAACACTTATGTTAGTTTGTGAAATGGAGAAGAGCGGCCTAATCTATCTGGCTACAGAATCTTCTATAATTCACGATCTTGGTTGTGAAAGCGGGTTCCTTTTTGCAACTTTTTCATTTTCATGAGAATATGTTTTCCTTATTTTTATTTCAGAAACCAAATATTCAAATTTTCCGCAAAATTATCAAGATTTGTGGTATGGACGACTTTGCTAATAATTGAAGAAGTTTTAAAGTTGTATGCAATAGACCTTTTTAACATTAGAACTGTGACAAATTGATTTGGGTTTTTGTAGTGTGTCCTATTTTACATGTATCAGTATTTCTTATTTTTGTCGTAGGGAGCGTGATTTTTTCCTCTACTCAGTGCTACTTATATATATATATATATATATATATATATATATATATATATATATATATATATATATAATAAGAATTTCGTTGAATATTGATCTAGTAATTTATTTATGCTTGTTGTAGTTTATCTACCTTTTCTTTCAGTCTACCATTGATCTCGTATACTTGAACTTGTTATTTAGTTACTTTCGCTTTCCAGAACAAAACTTGAGGCCACAAAAGAAACTTTGAAATAGATGAAGTCTCAATAATAAATAAATGAATAAATAAATAAATAAATAATAAACAAATTAAAGATTTTTTTTGTATTTCATTCCGAGTTTGAGACTTTAAAGAATATAATGCTGGTAAAATTTATGTATAATCTAGATTTATTCGTTTAAATACATTTGACATTTTTATTATATCAATTATTCGAAGTTATAATATATTATTTTACGATATCAAAAAATGATTTTATGACAAATATTTAAATGTATAATATCACACATTGAAAATATGTCGGATAACCGAAACGTGAATATGTGTTCTCGTAAACTGATTTATGACATCATAAATTGTACATAAATCATATTTTGGACATATGGTATTTTAAATTCATCGACATTTTTTTTTATATCAAATATTTTCGCTAATATTGATAGATGAACTTTCGTAACTTTGCTTAACCTGGCAATGATAGGCACACTGATTTATTTTCTAACATGCATAACCATGGCTGTATTTATATATAAAGAGCACAGTCACGTTTTACTTGATTTAAAGGTGCCAAGCACAATCATTTACAGTTTGATAATTAACGGATTGTCCATTGAAGCTCCGTGGAGATTGCAGTTCCCAAAATATATTAAAGTTACAGTACAGTTACTGGACCTAAATAATAATCTTCATTTTACATTTAGAAGATCAAAAATTAAATGGAAATAGTATGCATATTATAATAATGACTCATTACAATATTGTGAAAATTCAAATATTTCAAATAAAAATAACAATGTGAGTATTAATTGATAATGTGTATTTGTTTACAAGTTTGGATGGGATAAGCGTGTGGTTAAAGATAAATGTGGTACAATATAACATTCAGGAGAATAAAATGTTGGTTTATCAATTTTAAACCAAAAATATATCAGACAATATTCTAGAAAACATGAACATTTATATACCGCATCAAGTGATGACAACATTGAAATAAGCTGCGTCAAACTTGATAATAAAATTGATACAATTTTTCGGTATAAAAAGGAATAAATTCCGTTCATGTGCAAGTTAATAGACATAATTAACATTATACTGGTGAATTTAAAAGGATACTTCAAAATGCTACTTTTCTACGTTTAACGTTTAGGGTGGATCGCGTTATCAGTGTCAGAGTTGTTGTATTCATTGTAACTATCACATACCTTCCGTTCGTAGTTTCAGAGTCCTGTCTTCGACCAACCTGCAAGCAGCATAATGTGATCCTGATTCGGCCATCGTGACGTTTTAATTGACTGTGAATCTTGGAGAAATAAATTGTAAACCTAACACACTGCCAACGATAGGACTCGGCTGCAAAAGAAAGGGAACGAACTATATTAGTAATCTCCAGCATGTGTGTGTGATTATGATTTTTAACGTAGCTTTGAACAATATTTCAGTCATATCGCTACAATGTCTGCAGTGTGGCAGTTTATAGTAATGTCTAGCACTGGGGCATCATGCTGCAGACATGTAGCATGACGTCCCATCCAGTCACATTATCCTGACACCAGGCCGACCAGTCCTAACACTAACATCTTAACGCTGGGCGCCAAGTAAGGTAGCCGTTAGTATCTTATTTGTAAGTCTTTGGTATGACTCCGCCGAGGTTTGAACCCACGACCTCTCGCTTCCGAGGCGGACACTCAAACCACTAGGCTACCGGTGCGGTCAATATCCAGCATGAATCACTACAAAAACTGTAAGGTGAATCTGCATACAGGCCACTGAATTAATAATCCCCAGCACGAATTACTATATAGATTTAAGATATGAATACCCACTTAAACAAATTTGAATTTTTGCAAGGATATTATCTCTTTAACTCTTCAGAGATTCGAACCAGGGTAGACTGGTAAACGCACGCACCATTTCAAACGCTATCACAACTAACTATATATAAAAAAGAATTATACAGAGTCGGTGGTATATGCACTCGTGCGTAGGAGGTACACTCGCATGTCGACCTAGTAATTAATTCGAATCTAACTACAGAGTCATTTCGAACTGAAATCAAGGTATAAAGAATTAGAGATATATTAAGCATTCACTAGAGAATCCGCTGAAAACATTTTCCATTTTGTTTCGTTTATATTTTTAACTCTGGAAAATTTTAATGACAATGAAATGGGTAGCCAAAAGAGTTTAAAATAATCTCTTTCAATTCAAAATGTTTACTTGTTTAAAGTCACACCTATATCTACAAAAGGCAGTTCATGTGAAAATATACGTTTGAAGTCATACCTGTCTATCAAAGGCCGATCATGTAAACACATGCCTTGGAAGTCACACTTGAATATTAAAAGCCGGTCACACAAATACATACCACTGCAGTCACACACGTCTTTCAAAAGCCAGTCATGTTAACATACCTGTGAAGTCACACCAATCAAAGGCCAGTAATATAGGAAAGAGTTGTAATAATTTTTTTATATACTTTGCCTCTACCTCTTTAAAACATGCGTCTAAGAAGTTAGAATATACTTTTAACGCGATCAAATATACTTCATACGCGTTGGAGCTTGCTTCTAACACTTTGAAGATACATGTCAAATCCTGTCAGAGCGGGTTTTACATCCTGGTTTGATGGCTCCTCAATGTTTCATGCACATGCAGATAAACAAAAATGCTGCGTTTCATATTGTTCTCTCTACACAGAAGCTTTCATCAAAGTATGGTTTATAGTGGAATATATAGGTTTGGTTATAAGTATGTGGAAATACCTATCTACATCTATCGGCCAATCAATGTTCATAATTAGAAACATAATAGAAATATACTGCAGTCGGTTGTAAATGGTGTTTAGACCTATACCCATAGTGCAACCAGGACTCATCTATACATCCGAACTAAAGAAGACTACAAAGACGATGGTCCACTTACGCTTCAGTTATTATATTTACGCTTTAAATATGCACACGCAGACATTATGCAATTGATTTCTACTCGAATATTTTAAAAACATGAAAGTTTAATAATAGTTAATATTGTTGATGTAAATTTGTTGGTATGGTTTGCATCAACTTTATTGTAATTCAAAGCATGAACCGTTGTTTTTTATATGTTTCAAAATGACTTATTAAATATCTAGTAAACAACATATTATATATACAGAAGATGTAGAAGGAACACTTTAGAACATCTAAGCCACCATTTGATAGTGGCATCCCTCGTATAAAACTAATCGTGGAGATTAGATTGCATTGTACCGACCGGAGTTCTGACCACACGTATAACGGACTCGTGTATACCACATGAGGAGCGAACCGCGACCAGACTGGGCGTCCTGCTGGTGGACACTGACAACTGACAACTGAACACATTATTTTCGAGTCTATACACTTCCACCTAATAAGACAGACTCATTTTAATGTGAACGCGATGAAGATACTGTATTATGATACAGCATCCGATACCATCTTGGACATTTTGAGCAGGTTAACAGCAGTTGAGTTCAATTTATCATAGGTTGAGTTCCTCTGACATCTCCTTCCCCTGCTGGAGTTCCTCTGACATTTCTTATCCCGTGCATGAGTTCCTCTGGCTTCTCCTATCTACTACTATCCCGTGTTTGATAATATTAGTTTTTAATGTTATTATGGGGTAAGTCAACCATTGTAATTTGACAACTTTTAGACCCAACATGGGATAAGATCTACTTCGTAAGTCAAGATTCAGATATGTTAGCCTATCTGCACCTTGGCGGATCAATCAGATATTTCATTGCTTCGTGTCTGTGAATTTCAGTGGATGCAATAACAAGACACCACAACCAGTTAAAATAAAGATGTTCAAATCTGAATACTGTTCCTCCATTATCAAGACAAGATGTATACACAACAGGAACGGATTCATAAATAAACGATTTTCCACTGCTGGTCCATGTTTGCACAAATACATCCTTTTCCTCAAATACACTTGCAATGGCTTCTTTCTGGTATTTAATGAGATGTTCGATATTAAAAACCACAAAGTATCCATTTGAAGTCCGTTGCCTACACCATCTGCCGCCGCCGCTTTTACACGCTATTGGTTAGTTGGCACTGCATACTAAGGGAAGAAACTCGCAATGCCACTATATGTCTCTATCATGTCTATTGCAATGCACTCGACTATTTATTTATCAGCCTAGGTGTAGATCGGCTAAAATATCGGACATTTGTTTCCGATGATAGGGTTGAAAGCGGTCAGAGAAAACTAAATTTATATACAAACGACAAGCCTACCAAGAGATTATGATGTACATAAATTTTCATACACAATCTTCTCTCATATCCGGGTCATTTTTTATAAATAATGACAGCAAGCCGTCGTATATCTTCAGCTGCTTATAGTCGCCCGTAGTCGTACACGATAGCCACTCGAAACTTTACCATTTACTGCTAGATGAAATGTGTCGTACACGATAGTCACTAGAAACTGTACACATTGCTATCAGTGAAATGTCTCGTAGACGATATTCACTAGAAACTGTACCACATTGTAACCTATGAAACCTGCCGTACACAATATTCACTAGAAACTCTACCACACTGCTGCGAATGAAATGTGTTGTACGTCAGAATTTCAATTCAGTTCATATACTTGAAAACAATAACATTATAACTTAAGAAAGACTTCGAGTTAAACACACACATAATAAATGTAATGCATCATAACTACCTATCCATACTCTGTTACTCTTTTTCGTTTCCACAATGTCAAATCTTACAAAATTAATGGCATTTCAAAATTGCATACACCAGAGTACTTATTAGGCTCACTACCGTCCTACACTCAAGTCTCTGTCAAATCGATTGGAAGTTTATTCATCGTTGTTTGAACTCAACCATTATATTTATGTCATTACTGGAAAACAAATGTCTCTGGAAGTAATATCATTCCATTAACAGTTGATCCATTTCTTTAAATGTGAACACGGGCTATATGAATGTGTATCTCTGTAGTCAGACTGATATTTGTTTCTGTTGTTGTTATGGGGTTTAACGCAAATTTTCGGTACAGAATAGGCCATACATGGCGAAAATTATTACTGGTGGACAAAGAACCCAGGAAAAGTCCGAGAAGAACTACCGACCCTACGAGAATCTACTGGCAACCTTTATCACATACCCACTAGAAAACACGCAGAAAAGTGAGATGGCAGTGATCTGGAACAGTGAGCACTTGAGACAACTAGGCCACTCGGGGCCCCCGACTGATATTTGCAAAATAACATTGACTAGACAATATTTACCGTAAATATCAATACGGGTAATATGCCTGATATGACAGGTAATTACCCCACACCCACTGTGAATACAGGTAATATGATTGGTTTTGTATATAGTTAGTCCGATACTGACGGGTAATTGCCCCACACCCTCTGTGAACACAGGTAAGATGAATGTGCATTTGTGTAGTTTAGCAATCAAACAAAGACTGATGCTTACAAAATTTATAAATCCCTTAAAATGTAAAGTTCCTGAAATAGCTGCCATGTCTCATTCGGCAACATGTCTTTTTCTACCTTCCCAGGCGAAGTTGTGACGTTTGAAAAACGAACACGCCAATCACTGCAGTGAACTTTTGTAACATACATGAACAAGTTAGGTAACAACAGATTACACTATACCTGGCTGATTGTGTTGCAAACTATTATTTCAAAGAATTTTCAGTCTCCCAAAAATTTGTCCACAAAATATTAAAAAAATTGCAAAATTAATGTCATTTTAACAAATGTATACATGTTGTTATGGGGTTTAACCCAAATTTTAGAATCACCACCGTACACCACTACAATCTCTACCATAACGATTATAAGTTGATAGATCTGTTTAAAGTCTGAACTCGGCCATGATATGTATATATGTAAATAGTGGATAATAAATACTCTCCAAAGTAATGTCATTCCAATATCATGTTATACCCTGACTGGATATGAGATTCCATAATCGTGAACACCGGTAGTAGGAATGCCTATTTATGTAGTCAGAATAATATTTGCAAAATACATTGACTAAATAGAAGTTACAGTAATTGTAAACACGGGCAACATGGCTACGTTTGTATGCAGTTAGACTTACCCTGGCTGAGAACTGGCCAACACCTATTATAAACACGTATAATATGAATGCGCGTTTGTATAGTATAGTAATCATATAAAAATGATACTTACAAAATTTATATAAATCGCTTAATCTGTAAGCTTCCTGAATTATTTGGAGTTTGACATTTCGACATGTATTTTTTTATATACCTTCCCAGGCAAAGTTGTGACGCTATCAACAAACCCGCCAGTCAATGCACATAATTTCTGAAGCATGCAGCAACAAGCTAGCTAGGTACTGAATAGGTAACTCCGTACCTGGCTAAATTATGCTGATGAGAATTATTAGTTCAAGGACATTTGCAGGATAAACGTGAATTGTATCGATCAATCACGTGCTTTGTTCAAACTAAGCAAGGCAGTTAAAATAAAAAACAAACTTGAATGAGCAAGGATCAAATTATGAAAACAAAGCTTCGACCTTTTCATACAAGTCTTTCTCTTCTTTTGAATTTAGTAATTCGAATATTTGCATCTATCTTTCTATCTTTTTTCTTTCTTTCTTTCTTTCTTTCTTTCTTTCTTTCTTTCTTTCTTTCTAGTTGTCCATCTGCCAGATACTGCTACAGTGAATTAAAATCCTCCTCCTCCTCTCCTTTCTTTTCCTTTTCTACTAATGGTACCACCACCACCACGACCATGACTACAACAATAGCAAATACTACTGCAGCTACCACTACTAAGAGTGCCGCTGTTGCTACCACAACAAACGGCACTCAGCATCACACCAAATAGTATTATCAGAACTACTGTCAGGACACCCAATCTGGTCGAACCACTAACACTGCCAATCCTGCGATTATAGCTTGACTCTCTCACTACAATGAAATTATCACCTCATCACAAAATAGTATTGGAATCACTACTACTGTTAATGATGTATTTATTGCTTTAACTCCTAAATCAACTGTATGCTGTTTTACACAACATATCTACCTGCTGTCGCTTTTAACACCTCGTTGATATTCATACAAACGCCACCGTTTAAAATTTTTCTTTTACGTTTTGCTCTCCTTTTGTGTTGTTGACACCAGCAAAGCTGATGCAGATTATTACTGATCGATAAAATATAATCCTTCAATAAAATCATCAGAGTTGATGCAGCTGCTTTATTTATTTCACCATTTTTCAAAATACGACTAGCATCATTTATACTATAAATAGATATGCTCATATGACACATTTGGTCTAATATATTACTTAGTCCACTTGAAACACCGGCGTTCAGGACGGTCTTACAGCAAAGTTCTGTGGGTACCCTGAGCCTTAGCTTCTCTCTCTCTCTCTCTCTCTGTGTGTGTGTGTGTGATTTAGATTTTTAACTTAGCGTTAACAGTTTTAGTAATATCGCTATATCTGCAGTGTGGTAGTTTGTAGTGATGTCTTGCACTGGGGCATTATGCTGCAGACATGCAGCATCATGACACACACAGTCACATCATCGTGACAGACCCAGTTATATTATCATGACACACCCAGTTATATCATCATGACACAACCAGTTATATTATCATGACACACCCAGTTATATTATCATGACACACCCAGTTATATTATCATGACACACCCAGTTATATCATCATGACACACCCAGTCATATTATCATGACACACCCAGTTATATTATCCTGACACCAGTCCGACAAGCGAGGCAGCTACAAGTACCACTTCTTTAAGTCTTTGGTGTGACGTGGCCGGAGTTCGAACCTACGATCTCCCACAGAGGAGTCAGCTTCTTTTATATAATGCTATTTAAGTAACCATTTGACTGTTATACACCGACATTTGCTTTGACAGCTCAGGAATTTTGCATCATGTTCTTTTGGACAGCTGTGGCACACAAGTTTTAACTTTGATTAAGAATGATCCTGATAATTGCTACTGATTACTGCATTATGTGGAGAAAATGTCACAAAATAATTAAAAGTGGATTGTATGCCTAGACTTCATGCAGAAACAAGTTGGAAATATCTTGGAGTCAGCAAATGTAACATGTAAGTTTCAATCGATTTTGGAAAGAAGAAGCTCTGATTACGCTGTAAATATTAACAGTTCACACTCTGTTTGATAGGCTCTGTTGACTGTGATTAACTGGAACTGTTAATGTGTTATGGGTAACTGGTTAAGGAATTTACTAATTGTTTTAGCTATGTAATAAGCTTAGGTTGAAAGTTCCAATTAGGTTATTGCTTTCAAAGTGGACCATATGTAACTGGAAGAACATGTTTCCTAGATTTAAATCAAGTAAAAGAAACATTGTTCAATTAAGTAACATAAAATATCTGTAAAACTAATTACACTTGCGTTAATACATTTATGGGTGGTGTAATGAGGTTGGGTCTAAATTTTACATTACTCTATTATGATAATGAGGTGAGCCCGGAAGGGCCAACTGAATATAAAATGTATGTAAATCTACTTACGCTTGTGTAAGTACATTTATGGGTGGTGTAATGAGGTTCAACCAAGTAATATAAAATATCTGTAAAACTACTTACGCTTGCGTCAGTACATTTATGGGTGGTGTAATAAGGTTGGGTCTCATTTTTACCTTACTCTGTTATGATATAATGGAAGGGCCAACTGAATTGCCCCGTATAGGTCACATGGGTTTCATTGGCCAATCGTTTGTCAGGACTTTGAAGTGCGTCTTCCGCTTGACAAACTTGGTACATGTCAAGAACTGATACAAAGCTGCTTGCAGAAAGCAAAGTTGACACTTCATAAATCTTCAGTCCATAATCGGTACCCTCAATTTCGCTTGTGCCGTGGTACTCCCAGGACGAGCATTCCTTCTTCGACTCTTTGGTCTCACATTTGGAATTTCATATGCCCAACACCACATTCGACTCAATAAAACAGTAAAATCATATTTGATTTTGTGAAGTCGGTTTCTTCAGCATTTCAATGGTCGCTCTTTCTTCTTACCAGATCGCTAGTTGAACTCGGACACACAGAATCTCTTCACTGACGCTGCTAGTAATGTGGGCTACGGGGATATTTTGGGTTCTAGATGGTTTCATGGAGTTTGGAATGAGGAGTGGAAAGAGAAAAACATTACTCTTTTTGAACTTTACCCTGTTGTTATTGCTATCAAAATATGGAGGCCTTTGCTTGCTAACAATTGTATTCATGTCCATGCCGATGACATGGCCTTAGTTCATATCATCAATAAGCAATCGTGCAGGGAATCAAACATTATGTATTTGATTCGGCGACTGGTTCTCACCTTCCTCCGCTACATTATTTTGTTCCGTGCTGGTCACGTCCCGGGTCTTCAAAACGATTTAGCGGATGTTCTTTCTCGCCAACAGGAGCACAGATTTCTCCAGCTCTCAACTTGTGTAGAGGCAATTCCAAAACAGATCCCGGAGTTAGCGATATTAACAGACTGTGAGCAATTTGTCCATTTTATTGCATAGTGTTCTTTCTCCATCTTAGGTAGAATCCTATAGGCACAGTTGAAAACAACATATAGATTTTTAATCGCTTTAAAACTCCACAGCACTTTTCCGGTTTCAAGAAGCGATTTTGCACCTATTATCTCGTATCTTTTTGAAAACATTATGCACCATCAACCATGTCTACCTATGTCTCGGCTGTTGGCTATGTGCACAAACTAAAAATTATCTTTGATCCAACCAATTCAATTTTTATTCAAAAACTCATGGAATCGCTTCATAAACACTTACCGTACACAAATGCCAGACTACCAAATGATAAATGCATGCTACAAAAACTCGTTCAAGTCCTGCCAACTACTACCCACAATACCTTTCGTGAGGCTCTATTTAAGTCTATGTTTCTTCTTACATTTAATGCATTTCAGCGGGTAGGGGAAAAAGACTGTTAGATAGCCTGGTTGCAGCAATCCAAACCTGCTTCAGTTCTTTCAGGTTCAGATAGGTGACGATGGTTTAGTTGTCCAGTTTACAAATTACAAACACTCCAAGGGTATCCTTTTTCGCCTAACTGTCTTGCCCCAAAACGTACAAGGCCAGTGTCCCATCCATGCGCTGCGTCAATATTTGCAACTATGAGATTGTCAGGCGGGACCACTCTTCCTTACGCCTGGAAGGTTGCACATAATTAGGCAAGAGTTCAACCAAGCCCTGCGCACATCGCTCCTGCAATGCGGCTTTAATCCTTAATTATTCAAGACTCATAGTATTAGGATTGGGGCAGCCACAGCGGGTTCTAAGCAGGGTCTTTCAGACAGTCTTATTCGGGTCTTGGGTAGGTGGAACTCCGATGCATTTAAGAAATATATACTCCTGAGCTATATAATTTTCAGTTTGTAATTTCATGCTGACTTCCGTTGTTGTACATGTAATCATATCACTTCCTACTGCCTTGTTCTGCTCTCTAATTTTTCTTCTTTCAGGTCTCGTGGATGCACAAACCAATACAGCTTACCAGATCATACAGGCACTGCACTTCATATGGGTTCATTTAAGAGCACCTCACTTCAGATGGGTTCATTGAAGGCGTGACCATCTTGCAACACATTCTTCCAGAATGGGGTTCTGCGAAATGTAATACAACCATTTCGCGATATGGTGTGCACAGGTCGGCAGTATCTGATTATTATGCTTTCTTTTCGTTCCATGTTTGTTTGCCTTGCTTGATTACTGCAGGTCTTCCCCTTTTTTTCTTTTCTCCATTTTGGGCCACACAGAGAACGCTTGATGTGTATGGCCCTCTCTGACGGTCGGAACCCAAAATTTCAAACACTTGAGCTTCAGTATGTATGTAAAGTATATATCATGTCAATAATGATGTCTTGCTTATTCGATACATTCCAGTTTGATGGCTTTGCAACCTTAACTTTTACGTCTGCTCCATATTATCATATCTTCGTTGGACATTTACTTTATTAAATTGAACATTGTATCATGTGCTCAAGTAACTCATGGAACTGTTAACATCTTTTAATATCTGGCAAACCTAAAAGAAATTTCCGTTATGGATCCTGTTGTCATCAAACTTTGGTGTTCACTCCTTGCGACCAGCATTTATTATAATGAATACCCGTGCTTTCCTTCTTGAGTATCTTTTCAAATTAATAAATCATGAATTAAATGATATCTTGTGCATTTGCGTATTTTAGTCTTTTCTGTAAGTAAATGACCGCTCCGGTGGCCTAGTGGTTAGAGCGTCCGCCTCGGATGCGGGAGGTCGTGGGTTCGATTCCCGGCCGAATCATACCAAAGACTTTTAAAAATGGTAGTAACAGCTGCCTCGCTTGGCGCTCAGCAATTAGAGGTTATTGATAGGACTGGTCGGCCTGGTGTCAGGATAATGTGACTGGGTGGGACACAATGCAACAATTATTCAGAATTAGTCACTTTATAGAAATATACTGCATTCGGTTGAAAATTGTATTTAGACCTATACCTATAGTGTAACCAGGACACATGTATGCATTCGCCCTAAAAAACGACTACAAAGTCTTTCTTCCATTAACGCATCAGTTATTATAAGTAAGCTCTTCCTTATATCACGTTCTTTTCAAAAGGCAAAAGATGTGGAATTCAAACTCCACTTGCAAACCTTAGAACATCTAGGCCACCATTGGATAGTGGCATCCACTAAAGCAAAATTAGATAGCATTGTGCCGAGCACGTTTCTGAACACACATATTCTGACTCATCCATATCTCTTAAAGAGCGGACCTCGACCAGACTGGGCGTCCTGCTGGTGGACACTGGCAATGGAACACATTACTTTCGATTATGTACACTTCCACCCTATATGGCAGAATTATTTTGACGTGAACGCGATGAAGAAACTGAATTATGATACAGCATCCGATAATATCTTGAACATAATGATCAGGTTAACAGCAGTTGAGTTCTATTTATCATGGGTTGAGATCTTCTGACATATTTTCCCCTGTCGGAGTTCCTCTGACTTTCCTATCCTGTGTGTGAGTTTCTCTGGCATCTCCTACCTCCTATCCCGTTTTGGATACTAGTAGTTTTTACATTTATTATGGGGTGAGTCAACGATAATAATTTTACAACCTTAGATCCAACATGGGATGAGATCTACATCGTAAGTCAAGGTTCAGATATATCTACACCTTGACGGATCAATCAGATATTTCACAGCTTTAAGTCTGTGAATTTCAGTGGATGCGATAACAACCCACAGAATCCAATGAAAATCAAGTTTTTCAACTTTGAATACTGTTCCTCCATGATCAAGACAAAGGGTGTACACAACTGGAATGAATTCATAAATAAACAATTTGCCACTGCGGTCCGTGTTTGTATAAATACGTCCTTTTCCTCAAATACGCCTGCAGTGGCTTTTTCTGGTATTTAGTCAGACGTTTGACATTAAAACCTACAAAGTATCCCTTTAAAGACAGTTGCCTACACCATGCTATTGGTTAGCTGGCATTGCATACTAAGGGAAGAAACTTTCCAAGCCAACAGATGTCTCTATCATATCTATTGTAATGCACTCAAGTATTTGATCTATCCGTCTAGGTGTAGATCGGCTAACGTATCGGAACCTTGGCTTCCGAAGATGGGAATGAGATTGGTCAGATGAAACTTAATTCTGAACTTACACATTCTTCTCACATATTGGGGGCATATGAATAGTGAAAGGAAGCCAGCGTATATCTTCAGTTGCTTCTAGTCTCCAGTAGTTGTTCTTGTCACTCAAAACTGTACCGTGTTACTGCCGATGAAATATGTCGTACACAATAGTCTCTAGGAACAGCAAATATTGCTATCAATGAAATGTGTCGTACACGTTAGTCACTAGAAACTTTACCACATTTCTACCAATGACTCTGTCGTACACGATATTCAATAGAACCTCTAGTACACTGATGCCAATGAAATGTGTCCTACGTCAGAATTTGAATTCAATTCGTATATTTGAAAAAACAATAACAATATAATGTAAAAAAAAAAACCTTATATTTAAACACCTGCATAATGAATGTGATGTACCATAGGTTTTATTGTTTACTTATTTATGTATTTATTTTATCTATTGTAAAACCAGTTAATAATATCTAACTGTTTCAAACTAGAAGAAACTTACTAAACTACCTATTCTTACTCTGTTACTCGTTTTCGTTTTCATAATATCAAATCTTAGAAAATTAATGGCATTTCAAAAATGCATACACAAGAATTCTTCCTGGGACAACTACCTTCCCACACTCAAGTCTCTACGAAACGATTGGGAATTTATAGATCCTTGTCTGAACTCAACTTTGATATGTATGTAAATACTAGATAATAGATACCTTCGAAAGTAACGTCATTCCAATAACAGTTTATATATTTCCGTAATTGTGAACACGGGCAATATAAATGCGTATTTGTACAGTCAGGCTGATATTTGTTGTTGTAATTGTTGTTATGGGGCTTAATGATATTTTGCGGTACAAGAGAGGCCAAGCATGACGGCCAGTATTATGCACACTAGCAGAGCCCGAGACTCGAAAAGATCCAGAGGTGAGATGGCAGTGATCTGGAACAGTGAGCACTCGAGACCACTAGGCTACTCGTAGCCCCCAACTGATATTTGTGAAACACATTGACAAGAGAGAAGTTACCGTAGCTGTGAATACAGGTAATATGATTGGTTTTGTATATACTTAGTCTGATACAGACAGGTAATTGCCCCACACCCACTGTGAATGCAGGTAATATGATTGGTTTTGTATATAGTTAGTCTGATACTAACAGGTACTGCCCCACACCCACTGTGAATACGGGTAATATGAATGTGCATTTATGTAGTTTATTAATGAGACAAAGAAGACTGATCCTTACAAAATTAATACATATCCCTTAAAATGTAAGGTTCCTGACTTGTCTCGTATGCCACATTCGGCATGTATTTTCTACCTTCCCAGGCGGAGTTGTGACGAACCCTCCAATCACTGCAGTGAATTTCTGAAGCACATATAAACAAGCTAGGTAACGAATAGATTACACCGTACCTGGCTGATTGTGTTGCAGACTATTACTTCAAGGATATTTCAGTCTCCAAAATATTTGTATCCAAAATATTAAACTTTACAATAAAATGTCATTTTATAAAAATGTACACACCAGAGAGCTTCTTAGAATCATTACCGTGCTCCACTCAAGTCTCTACCAAAACGATCATAAGTTGATAGATCTGTTTAAAGTCTGACCTCAACAATGATATGTTTTTATGTCAATAGTGGATAATAAATACCTTCGAAAGTACTTTCGTTCTAGTAGCATTTTATGCACTGACTGGATATGAATTTCCATGATTGTGAACACGGGAAATATGAATGCGTATTTATGTAGTCAGAATGATATTTGCAAACTACATTGACTAAATAGAAGTTGCCTTAATTGTTAATACCTTAATATGACTAAATTTGTATGTAGTTAGACTTAAACAAGCTGATAACTACCCCACACCCATTGTGAACACATGTACCATGAATACATATTTACGTTGTTTAATAACAGTAATAAAGAAGACTGACACTTACAACATGTATATAAATCCCTCAAATGTACGTTTCTTGAAATACCTGGAATGCCATTTTTGACATGTATTTTTTTCATGAGTTTTCTTTTTACCTTCCCAGGCAAAGCTGTGACTCTATAGACAAACCCATGATTCAATGAAGAGAATTTCTGAAGGATGAAGCAACAAGCCAGGCAATGAATAGGTAGCACCGTACCTGGCTGGTTTATACTGTTTGGAACTATTAACTCAAGGCCATTTGAAGGATTTGTATCACTCGTTCACGTGCGTTGTTGAAACTAAGACAGGCAGTTAAAATAAAATAACATGAAATAATGAGTAAGGATGGTATTATGAGAACAAAACTTCGACGTTTGCATACAAGTCGTTCTGTTTATTTAAATTTAATAACTCGAATATTTTCATCTATCTATCTATCTATCTATCTATCTATCTATCTATCTATCTAGTTTTCATTCTGCCAGATACAACTACTGTGACTTGAAACCCACCTTCTCGTTTTTCTTTCTTTTCCTTCTCCTACTAGGGGCCCCGAGTGGCCGAGTGGTCTACAGCGCTCATCGTTACGGATCACAGCCATCTCACCTCTGTCTGCGTGAGTTCGAGTCTCAGGCTCGGCTAACGTGGGTACGTGAGAAAGCCTGCCAGTAGCTTCTCGTGGTCGGTGGTTCTTCCCGGATTTTTCCAGGGTTCTTCCTCCACCAATTATACTGGCCGCCATGTATAGCCTATCTTGTGCTGAAAAATGGCGTTAAACCATACAACAACAACAACCTTCTCCTACTAATGCTATTATTACCACTACCACCATGTGCATCATTACTAACACCACTGTAGCTAACACTAAAACTAGCACGCTGTCGCTACCAAAAAACTAAAATCAGCATTCAGCATCTCATCAAACAGTATGATCAGAACTACCACTACTCTTAATGCTGCATTTATCGCTTTTCCTCCTAAATTAAGTATATGCTATGTTTCATACAATCTCTCTCTGCCTGCTAACGCTATTAACGCCTCATTGATATTCATAAACACGCAACCGTTTCTATTTGCTCCTCTACGTTGTTACCGTTCTTTGTGCTGCTGACACCAGCACAGCCGCTAAAGATTCTAGGTGATGTATTAGAAAACCTAAACAATATATTAAATCCACCAATATAATCACCAGAGTTGCTGCCATTGCTTTGTTGTTCGAGTGGGCCATTACAGTGTTATAGATATTGACCCTGTCATGTTTGCCAACGTGAGCCATCACAGAGTTGTACACATTGCCCCAGTGTGTTTGCTGACGTGGGCCATCACAGAGTTGTACACATTGCCCCAGTGTGTTTGCTGACGTGGGCCATCACAGAGTTGTACACATTGCCCCAGTGTGTTTGCTGACGTGGGCCATCACAGAGTTGTACACATTGCCCCAGTGTGTTTGCTGACGTGGGCCATTACAACGTTGTAGACATTGATCCCGCTGTGTTTCCTAAAGAGGACTATTACAGATTTGTCAACTTAGACCTTTATTGGCTGTGGCAGTCACGGCGGTTAGTTTAGTCATGATGACTGCGGTGGTGATATTATGAAAGCGGTTAAAATAATATTGTTATTCCTACTCCACTACTAATATATTTATGTACCTATTTTGCACAACATATATGTTCTGTTCTAATATTTTGAAATCGGCATTGAACACCGGCCATGTCCGTTAATTATTTTATTCGCAAGTACAATTACAATATGCATAGTATGAGGGCTTTATCTATGGGCTGCTTTGTAAGTGTACAAAGTCAACATAATCACAGACAATGAGAGCATTATCTATGGATCGCTTTGTCATTGTACAAAGTCAACATAATCACAGACAATGAGGGCATTATCTATGGATTGCTTTGTCATTGTACAAAGTCAACATAATCACAGACAATGAGGGCATTATCTATGGATTGCTTTGTCACTGTACAAAGTCAACATGATCACAGACAATTAGGGCATTATCTATGGATTGCTTTGTCATTGTACAAAGTCAACATAAGCACAACGAGGGTATTATCTATGGATTGCTTTGTGATTATACAAAATCAACATAATCACAGACAATGAGGGCATTATCTATGGGCTGCTTTGTCATTGTACAAAGTCAACACAATCACAGTGAGGGCATTATCTATGGATTGCTTTGTGATTGTACAAAGTCAACATAATCACAATGAGGGCATTATCTATGGGCTGCTTTGTCATTGTACAAAATCAACATAATCAAAGACAATGAGGGCATTATCTATGGATCGATTTGTCACTGTACAAAGTCAACATAATCACAGACAATGCAGTGGACTGTAGTATCTAAGTACAGTGGACTGTAGTATCTAAGTACAGTGGACTGTAGTATCTAAGTACAGTAGACATGATACTTAAGACTGCTAATCACTAGCTGCTCCATACCATTTATGTTAGTGGTATTTAATGTCTACATTTGGCAGTAATAGTTCAGTTTGATCTTCATTGTACCTAATCTTTCTTTGCTTATCATTGCATGTATTGAAGAATGATGTAATCATTTCCTGCACAGCATCAGAGAAATTATAACACAGAAGTAAATTAAAACGTATCATAATGCTAAGATAAGGCATTCCGTATTTCCTTTAACTGATTTCACTGACGAAAGGAAGTCAGACATTGAGGGCATTATCTATGTGCTGCTTTGTGATTGTACAAAGTCAACATAATGAAAGACAATGAGGGCATTATCTATGGGCTGCTTTGTCATTGTACAAAATCAACATAATCAAAGACAATGAGGGCATTATCTATGGACTGTTTTGTCATTGTACAAAGTCAACATAATCACAATGAGGGCATTATCTATGGATCGCTATGTATTTGTACAAATTCAACATAATCAAAGACAATGAGGACATTATCTATGGATCGCTTTGTCATTGTACAAAATCAATATAATCACAATGAGGGCATTATCTATGGGCTGCTTTGTGATTGTACAAAGTCAACATAATCAAAGACAATGAGGGCATTATCTATGGGCTGCTTTGTAATTGTACAAAATCAACATAATCAAAGACAATGAGGGCATTATCTATGGGCTGTTTTGTCATTATACAAAGTCAACACAATTACAATGAGGGCATTATCTATGGATAGCTTTGTCATTGTACAAAGTCAACATAATCAAAGACAATGAGGACATTATCTATGGATCGCTTTGTCATTGTACAAAGTCAACATAATCAAAGACAATGAGGGCATTATCTATGGGCTGCTTTGTGATTGTACAAAATCAACATAATCAAAGACAATGGGGGCATTATCTATGGATCGCTTTGTCATTGTACAAAGTCAACATAATCACAGACAATGCATAGTAAGTACGTGACCCATTTCCAAAGTGTTGTCAAAAAAATCTTCTAGAAAGAAAAAAAAAACAACAACAAATTGTAGTGAAAATGAATAACAATACCTATTCAAAATGGAGATGAATAAATAACGCTATGACTCGCATTGAGATTACAAATAAATCACCACCCTGTAAACGGGCCCTCTGATTCCCAAACCTGAATCAAATACACAACGTAAAGTTTGACTCTCAAGTCCATGTCTGAATCAAATACACATCGTAACGTTGGACTATGAAGTCCAAGCCTGCTTCAAATGCACCATCTATCTTTGGACAAAATATATCTGGTTTAGTATCAGAATATCACAATAGATCCAAATAAGCCTTGATAAAAAGAAAACATCAAGTTCAAAAGAAACGATATCGTCATGGTGGCTAATTGTCATAGATCAAAATTAGCTATGATATAAACATGCTGTTACAAAGAAACGAAAACACCTTGTTATATATTTTTGTCATAGATCAAAATCAACCTTGGAAAAAAAAACATGCAATAGAAAGGAACAAGAATATCTTGTTGGCTAATTGTAGGCAGACAATACAAACATATAATGATCATACTGCAAACTAGACTCATTGATTTAATTTTTGTGTATTGGGTGATAGATTCGTAAAACAGATCAAAGGGAGAGTGAATGAGTTGTATAGTAAATTGGCTTGAAATATAAACCGGTGTCTCGAAGTAAATACAATATTATGTAGTGTTACGTTTTTAGTCTCTAATAAACAGTAACAAAGAAAAAGGGAAAGCAACAAGCTTTTTAAAATTTAACAAATAATTTATTTCCCTGAAGAAAAAAAAAATGTAAAAATGAAACAATAGGAATCAAGGTTTAAACATTTAAATCCAAAAATAATCCAAAAGAGTAATCCACGAATTAAATTTTAGAAGTCCTAGTAATGAAATGCTCTAATGAATTCAAGTTCGAATCCCGAAGAAAAATCCAAAATATAAGGCGTTTACGTATACTGTAGTGGGTATAGCGCTGATGTGTTTACAGTTCTTTGTGGACCACATAAAATAATATTACGGTGTTCGAATTCCGAATAAGAGTTAAAAAATATCTTTGTCCAAGAATTCTGTATGAGCACTCAAATATTTCCAGGAAAAAGAGTTAATCTTATAGAATCCAAATAATTTGAATAAAAATTAAAATGTAACTCCAAACTAGTCAAAACGAAACACTTTCCAGTGTCCAAAGCAAAAGCCCAAACTAACTAAATTCTCTATAGACATCGGTATAAAACCTGACTACTGTGCAAAACAGGTGCCCGAATGAGGGTCAGGTGATCACATTCCGGAACAGTTTAGAAGATATTTACATGTGTAAGGTCACGTATTCCATTACAACCTCGATTTCACTATTATCATTCACACACTAAAAATGAATTAAAAAGAAAGAAGTTTACATGATTCTCAATCAAGGACAGGAACTCGGTCAGCAAAAATATACAAATTTCTATTTTTAGGTATTTTCAACTGAACAGTTAGGTCTAACTAATTTATGGAAAATAACAAATTCCTAGTAAACAAAATTGCATTACCTTGACATGTAATGAAATTAAAATAAAAAGATTTTAAACTTACAAAGAATTAAATCAAATCCAGCATAAATTAAATCAAGTATACATATTAGTAGCTATTAGTGTACACGATAGAAAACTAAATACCAGTATACCTAGATACTGGTAGATGTGAAATGTTAGTCGCTTGTAGAGTAGTTGTCAACGTTCCAACCATTCTCTTAGTATCTAAATATCTCTACATATGGTTAGTTAACTTACATTTGGTATGGTAACATAGCTTGATGTGAACTACCTGTCTAAAGAAATAATAGAGGTGCCAAATCCCGACCGATTTAATTTTCAAACCTGTTTACAGTCCAGGACAACTTTATATAGAGCCTTAAATAATAATTTGGGATGCTGCTAAGATCTGTACAATAAATGTAGGCTACCAACTAATTGTCAGGCTGAATCAGGATACTCTTTTGTAATCAAGCACTGCTGATCTAAATAGTATTTTTGGTGGCGATGACCGCGACGTGTTTATCGATTCCATTTACACTAAGGTCATGTCATAACGGATGGTGGCATCAGTGCTAACAATAAAAATATAACACTAGAATGGGAAAGGTTTTCAAAGTTACATATCTTATGCGCAAATTGCTTTATTCAGCTATAACGCTTCAGAAGAAAATAACACCGTATTGGTTTTGTTTATTGCAAGTGAAAGGTACATGTAGCCCTTCAGACTATGAATAGAGCCAGGATATAATGCTACGTACAACATCGTTTCTTTCACAATTGTACTGAAAGTATAGCTTGGTGATGGGGCAATTTTCACATTCCAAATAATACAAGTTAATTTTATCCGCTCCCCATAATTCCATGTGCAGTCACGGATGAGCCTACTAAGTAATAAGCAATCGCAGTTTAAATTCATACAATGACTCCATAGAAATTTACACACATGAGCGCGTAGGTATTATCAATGACATTTGGTGTAGAATATATACCATACCAAAAAACATGCTTTGTTGCAAATTCAAATACAAAGAAATGTTTCTTACACAATTTGTATCAATCCCTTGAGTCAGCTTTCCGTGATCTCTTTAGTGTTCAGATATTTGTGTATTTTCCTCAGACCAAGTCTTGTTGCCATAAATAAGACGACTAAAACACTGCATAATTATTTTGAGTACATAACTGCGGGCTACGTCATACAATATTGGCCTGACCCTACCAGTTGTCTTATCAGTGTAGATAATTTATTGCAAACTTAAGGTGATATACTGAGACAGGTGTATCGCCTCCAAGTGGATTTGTCTCTTACATTTTAAGACTGAATGGTATAGAATAAAGAAAACACATGAAAGATAAATTACTGTAAATAGTGCATACATGTATACCAAGTTTGGCATCTGACTGTCTCTCTATGAACGTAAAATCTCATATCTAACTGCCTCAACTATCTACAATAATATGTTTGCTACTGCTACTACAACCACAAGTCGAATTAATTCCACTATTACCACCACTACAAACTTATTGTATTTTGCGACTGCTGGTGCTGTTAATACTAGTAGTATTCCTTGTACTATTACTACTACTAGTTTCTTCGTTTTCTACTGTTTCATTACTACTGATATTGATATTTCTGCTAGTGGTATTTTACCAATTACTACTTCTACTTACTTCGTCTACTACTCTTGTTGTTTTGATTACTGCAAGTAGCATTACTTCTGCTATTGCTGTAGCTGCCCATTTTGTACTACTACTGCTACGCCACTGCTGATGATGCTATTATCACTATTAGTATTACTCCTACCACCACTACTGTACTAACTTCGTTATTTACTATCACTGATAGTAAATGCAAAATAAGCTATAGAGATTATGGTGGGGTGAATGCCCATGCACTGTAGAAAGTCAGACATTGTATGTAAATCCATAACCCAGCATATGTGTGTGCTGTATCCAACCATATGATTTCATTTAACTGATTTCACTGATGAAAGGAAGTCAGACATTGTATGTAAATCCATAACTCAGCATATATGTGTGCTGTATCCAACCATATGATTTCATTTAACTGATTTTACTGATGAAAGGAAGTCAGACATTGTATGTAAATCCATAACCCAGCATATATGTGTGCTGTATCCACCACATGAAGGAGTCGTTATATTTTTTATGGAATTGAGATTATCCAAATATTGAAAGGGTAATGACAAAAGCTAGTTGTTTTAAGTACAGCAGGGGTTTGAAAGATTGATCCCTCGTTAATGGTGAGGAACAAGTCTTGGTAGAAAGAGCGAGTTTGCTCCATGGGAGAAAAAGGACGATATGAATAAGAAGTTAGCTATTTTAAGCAATAACCAAATGATTGTAAGATGCAGCCTCGCAAACTAGATAAAATCATCCTCATATTAGGCCTTTGAATTATAGTATATCAGGCTCCTTGAATTAGAGTAATATCAGGCCTTTGAATTAGAGTATCTCAGGCCCTTGAATTAGAGTCATATCAAGCCTTTGAATTAGAATCGTACCTGGCACTTAGATTAGAGTCAAATCAGGCCCTTGAATTAGAGTCATATCAAGCCTTTGAATTAGAGTCATATCAAGCCCTTGAATTAGAGTCATATCAGGCACTTAGATTATAGTCATATAAAGCCTTTGAATTAGAGTATATCAGACCCTTGCACTAGAGTCTTATCAAGCCTTTGAATTAGAGTATATCAGGCCCTTGAACTAGAGTCATATCAAGCCTTTGAATTAGAGTATATCAGACCCTTGAATTAGAGTACATCAGACCCTTGAATTAGGGTCATTTCAAGCCTTTGAATGAGAGTCGTATCAGGCACTTAGATTAGAGTCAAATCATGCCTTTGAATTAGAATATATCAGACCTTTGTATTAGGGTATATCAGGCCCTTGAACTAGAGTCATGTCAAGCCTTTGAATCAGAGTATATCAGACCCTTGAATTAGAGTCATATCAAGCCTTTGAATTAGAGTCGTATCAGGCACTTAGATTAGAGTCAAATCACGCCTTTGAATTAAAGTCATATGAAAATTTGTTCACGTTCTTTGAAACTTGAGTACGTGTAGTGCATCAGACAATATACGTCATTTTGATTTATTCGCTCAGATAATTTATTTCATTTTCACAAATAACAGATGTAATTAACAGATTTCTAAAGGTCATCCTCTGTTTTTGTAGTATCTCTCGCAGCATTTGGCTTTTCTCTATTTACTTCCTACACCCGATGAAAAGCTCTGACGGATCGACTGAGCAGTTAGAATTTATGATTCTTTCTAGTTTCCTATTTTTATATTTCTTATCGTGCTACACGTTTCATTTAACATTTAATGTATTAAATAAAAACACTCTGATTTACATATTTATAGAGAGTATCAACGGTTTGCTGATTGCTTCTTATACTCTTCTCTTGTCCCTATGGACTTTCATATTCTTTATCACGTGAACCAAAAGAACTGTAATTGGAGACGGAAGACATACGCATATCCTAATTTAATATTCTGGCACTGGCCTTCGTGTTACTACCAAAGTTTATCATTGACACTTGACTCCTCTATATCCGTGCTTTAAAATTATCTTTGTAGGATTGGCGGTAATACTTCTTTTGTACATAACTACGAGCTATGTCATAACATGACGACCTAACCCAGCCAGACTTTAGTCTTATCAGTTGAAACAAGTTTAGTACAAATTTACACTGCACACCTGGGAAAAGGGTATTTTATTCAAGGGGATTGATTTCTGGCATCACATGGCGTATGCGTAGACCGTATCTGCATATAGCTGTTAAATAACAGTAAACGAAATCACATTGATTGCATACATATATTTAACATGTTGCGTCTGTTGGTTCCTCTCTAAAATTTACTTTAAATGAAGCTTTTCTAATTACCCTGTGCACTCCCTTATACGGCAAATACTGGTTAATTTCCCCTCACATTGTATTACCGTTATAAATAATGCGACCATGTATTGCAAAATAATTTTTCCAGCACCTAGCAACGAGCTGCGCCATAAGTGGTTCGCATAACCCATTCTGATTTTAGTCTTATCATAAGTGGGTCACATGACCCATTCTGATTTTAGTCTTATCAGATGATAAAATTCAGTACAAATTTAAATTGCACAACCGGTAGAGGTATATTTTGCTCAAGGAAATTCTTGTCATACATGATAAGACACGAAAAGAGTATATATTAAATGATAAATGATA
The DNA here is from genome assembly GCA_028554795.2 of Sinohyriopsis cumingii. Classification (NCBI taxonomy): domain Eukaryota; kingdom Metazoa; phylum Mollusca; class Bivalvia; order Unionida; family Unionidae; genus Sinohyriopsis; species Sinohyriopsis cumingii. Next base: position 79,068,256 of record CM068834.1, on the reverse strand, counting down.
TCATCCATATCATCAATTTGTCGGTTCATATTTAAATGTAGGCTCTTAAATCTACCTGCTACGCATAGTTACATCATTAACATTACTTTTATTTCTAATGCTTCTTCCGCTACTACTACTACTATTCTATAAGCACTGTTACTATTAATATTACTAACTCTATTACTACTACTACAATTACTACTAAAATTGCTACTAAATTAACTCCACTATTAATGCTAGTAATTCTACTATTTCTATTAATGCTACTATTACTGCTACTACTATTACCACTACTACTACTATTACAACCACTACCATTACTACTCTTGCTGTTACTACTACTGCTACTAGTATTACTACTACTACCAGTATTACTACTACTATTACTACTTCTCCAACTAGGGGCCCCGAGTGGCCGAGTGATCTAAAGCACTCACCGTTATGGTTCACTGCTATCTCACTCCTGTCTGCGTGGGTTCGAGTCTCAGGCTCGGCTAATGTGGGTACGTGGGAAAGCTTGCCGGTAGCTTCTCGTGGGTCGGTGGTTCTTTCTGAGATTTTCCCGCGTTCTTCCCCAACCTTTAATACTGGCCGCCATGTATAGCCTATCTTGTGCTGAAAAATGTTATCCCTATAACAACAACAACAACAACAGCTTCTACAACTACTGGTATTATTACCACTACTACTACGATGACTGCCACTATTGCTACTGATATTCATATTTTTACTACTGCTAGTACTACCAAAACCCCTCCGGTGGCCTAGTGGTTAGAGCGTCCGCCTCGGATGGGAGAGGTTGCGGGTTCCAGCCCCGGTTGAGTCATACCAGATTTATAAATATGGTGCTCCCAGCTGCCTCGATTGGCGCTCAGCAATAGGTGGTTCATATTAAGACTGAAGACTGTTCTTATATATATTCAAAATCCCTTAGGTGTCCTTCTATATACCATTGTTTTGGAGTTACCAAATGTCGACTTGCTTAATTTTTTTGCCTTCTATGCCAATGCGGTTGACATTATAGACCTGCATGGAATTTGCTTCCTTTCTGTATCAATGCGGCAACTTCTATAAACTTGCATTTATTTTGTTTCCATTCTGTGCCAATGAGGTTAACACTACGTATTTATGGATTTTGTTTCCTTTATGTACCGGCCCGAGTGGCCGAGTGGTCTAAAGAGCAAACCGTTACAGATCACTGTCACTTCACCTCTGTCTACTTTGGTTCGAGTCTCGGACTCGGCCAATGTGGGTACTAGTAGGTTCTAGTAGGTCGGTGTTTCTCTCCGGAGTTTTAGCGGTTTCTTCCTTCATCAGTTATACTGACAGCCAAAAATGGCGTTAAACTCTATAACAACAACAAGAACAAATCCTTTATGTGCCAATGCGGATAACACTGTAGACTTGCATGGACTTTGTTTTTATTATGTTCCCACACTATAGACTTACATTGATTTTGGACCGCTCCGATGGCCTAGTGGTTAGAGCGTCCGCCTCGGATGTGGGAGGTCGTGGTTTCGATCCCCGGCCGAGTCATACCAAAGACTTAAAAAAATGGTACTAACAGCTGCCTCGCTTGGCGCTCAGCATTAAGAAAGGTTAGTGTTAGGACTGGTCAGCCTGGTGACAAGATAATGTGACTGGGTGGGACATAATGTTTCATGTCTGCGGCATGATGCCCCAGTGCTAGACATCACTATAAACTGCCACACTGCAGACGTCGTAGCGATATGACTGAAACATTGTTAAAGCAACGTTAAAAAATTCAAATCACATACACACACATACATTGATTTTGCTTCCATTCTGTACCAATGATACAAAAGCAAAATTGTACAATAATTTAGGAGAGTAGTGTTATCTCCCACATATAATGCTTGGAACAGTGTCATTGTTTAATTAGTTACTATTTTCATAAAAGAAGTTACTTTTACTTGTCTGGTTTACATTTATTGCATGGATTGATATAGTGAATACTATTGATTGACTTTGATATTATTACAGGGCGGTCTGATCTGGCAGGCTACAAAACGCAACATGTTTTAACATAAGGTTTTAATGATTGTGAGTTTACCTATTGTATGATGTGTGTGTGATGTGATTTGGATTTTAAACGTATCTTTAACAATTGTTCAGTACCGCATCCGAGGCGGACGCGAGTTTACCTATTAAGATTTTGCTTATTTATGTCGTTTTTTTCTGTATTTAAATATGAACTATATGGTATTGGTCAGTTTGAGGTCTAATTCTATAGCAGCCATGCTACCAAATTTCGATAGTCACTTCCGTTTACAATCAACATCCACCCATCCCTGATTTCTCCACACATGGGTACGTTGAATAGTTAACATCGTATCCAATTCTAATTCGGAATTATGTTGTAAATGACTTTTCAATTTTGTTGTAAAGTGTAACTGGTATGGGTGGCATTGAATATAGACTATAAATATGTCATGTATGTTCATTAAATTATCATTTGCACGAATAATATTGAAAATGATTTTGAATACGCTAGTATATCATACCTACATGTTGTGTTGTTTTCGCTTTCATTTGAGGTACTTTTAACAGCATCCTTTAATAGCTTAAGTACCACATTTGTTTGCCACGATGGCCATTCGGATTTCTTCGCATAGTTTCGGTTTCTTCCTTATAAGGTAACGAATTGAGCTTTAAGCATCAGACGATTTTCTACCTTTTATTAGGTTTTTACCCCTTAAATTAATTTTTATAACAGCGTTGATTGAGATAAATAGTTGGTTTTTACACATATTGTATACATCTTACAATTTGATAACATTTTATTCACTTATTTGTCCAATTTAAATTGAATATCATTGTTGCTTGATTTTAGTAATTATTTGTTAACATTATACGTCATACAATTATAATGGACATTGAATTATGCTGCCCTGTAATGCATTTGGTTGTCATGGAATTATTTTCACACAGGTGCATTTCTTTATAAGCTAATATTGTACTTAAAAACACACTTAAAATGATTCCTTTGAGTACCGTATTGTTTTGTATCAATGTAAATTTGTTTGGTTGTAATAAGTAATCAGCTGAATATTAGTAAGGTCCATCACACAAAGTCATTACCACGCTCTTTCTATTATATTATTAGTCTGCGCAGTGAAAATATGGCCTTTTAGCCAGACGAAAAATATGTAAAATATTCTTTACCTGTAACGTAGTATTGTTCTTTACAAATAGTCACATAGCGAAATGTCTGGCATTAAATGCATTGCCAATGCTGAATTGTGAGGTTAACCACTATCACTTGTTTGGAAAGGTTTTACAGTAATGCATACTACATTTTCTCTTGACCGAAATCTCCGTCCACACCAGTGAACACTACTTGATTCTGCTTTCTTCTACGTCGTGTCTAACGACAATTCTAGAAATGACGACTTCGCTACCTAATGCAAGGGCAACTATTGAAGTCGGTCAATGCTGACCAGATGGTGAAAATTCAACCCATATCAATATGGCCGTGCGTTCAGCGCCTTAACCACTGAGTAGCCGCTACTACGACAATATATTCGAGATACCTGTAATTCCATAGCACGTATAAAGAACATACAGATCTCTAACAATTTGTATTACCTCAGCACGTCATATGAAAAACATTAAAATCAAACTGAAAGAAAAAATTAAAAATGTCATTTGTATGGCACATATCTACTGGCACCCCCCTCCACCCCGTGTCTCGATTTGATCACTTCATACATTACCTTATGCACTGCATTAATACATTACCCACGTTGCCATTTATATTATCTCGACACGTCATATGAAAATCTTTAAAATCAAAATTGAATGTTTAACATTAAAAATGTCATTTTTATGGCATATATATCTGCTGACACCGCCTCCCTTCACCTCGTGTCTCTATTTGATCACTTCATACATAACCGTATGGACTACATATAATACATTACCCATGATGTCTCCAAATAACACAGTATATTGTGGTTTACTATTCATAGTTACGGAAACAGTTGGAAGAGATTCAATGACAATCACAGTGCAATAATTTGAACATATATATGTTCTTTATGCGACATTGAGCTAGTCAGACAATTATTTTGTATCTGTAATGTGTGACCCAAACATCTGATCATTTTATTTTGTCTTAGAGTTTTGTTTTGGTAAACAAAATTATTCACTCCTATTTTAATATCAGTCTGTGGAATCGCTTTTAGTCGGGATCATATATAATTTGAGGGAAATAATTAGTCTAAATTTTTCATTGGATCTAAAAAGTGCTTATTGGCCATTTAGACTAAGACACAATGGGATAATCGAGGACTCATTCAAAGACATTCACGATTGTATCATTATGGCGCATCAAAAATATTGGTACATCAACTCAGTCTATATAATTAGCACATCTGCACGTTTAAAAGTATTGAAATTCATTCAGACTATTATATACGTTTAACCCTATGATAGAACATTAAGGATTATGTGCGATTTACTTTACAAAGCGGTACGTTCTTTTTAAATTGTCGCTTTTATTGCAGGGAAATATTATTTTAATTTTACAAAACTTGTTGGCTTTGTGTCTCCTGTTAATTTTAAACCACAGAGTCGTACCGCCTTTTATTATGTGATGATTGTGAAAACAAATTATGTTGAAATAGTGATGCTCCAAGATATATTAGAATAAGGTGGCCTCATTTATCAAATACGAAATTTGACCTGAATAACTTAGACTGCCTGACTCAACCCTAGGTGATGGTCACTTAGAGTTTATTCCATATAAAGTATTTTCGTCTAATACATAAGTATTTCCGTCTAATACATAAGTATTTCCGTCTAATACATAAGTATTTCCGTCTGATACAAAAGTATTTCCGTCTAATTCATAAACATGTATTCAGCTGCTTTGAGCCATAGTTTGGCAGTAAGACAATTTAGCTGTCAGTATAAAATATCAAATATTTACTTGTGCCCATGAACTGTGAATCAACTTATCTCGCCAGAATAGACGTTTACAAGTAAAACACAAAAGTAAATATTAATCCACTGCATCAACAGGTATGTCCCTAACGAGACCCGAATTTAAAGATTTACTTTAAACAAATTATGTATTGCTAATCAGACCTTAGATGTGATTATTTACTCTTTAAAATGAAGCAAATAACAAATTAAATTAGATTATATTTAGTTTACTTCAATTTAATATTATTTACATCACCAGATGATGCCCTTCCTATAGGGCGCGTGTTAAAAAATTTCTTACAAACATTTACTGATGGGAGCAGTCGGTAATGCTTTTATGCTAAATTTTATTTTACGATACAACTTTATTTTCTTTGAAAATTAAGCATTAAACATTGTCAGGACAAAACTCTAAATGAATCGAATGTGAATAATTTATGAACGTAACCTACTCTAAATTACGTATAGAGGTTTAGGTGTTAAGTTATAGTTTGCAGAGATCCGATGTACCAAAATAGTAGAAGATAAAGCAATAGAAAAATTAATGCCTGATTTTAATGTAGTTTATATCAACTGAATACTATGCTCAGATATTGCATGGATTCCACCAACCGAACTGGAGTCAGGAATTACAATAGGTCAAAAGCTATAAATCTCATTGGCTTAATTTAATTCCAACTTAAAACTGGCCAATCAAAAATATGCATTGTCTGGTTTATTGTCATGGCTGATGTTGGATACACAGAGGAGTGGTCGCTGATGAATAATCTGAAAAATGGATTCCGTGTGTTTCCAAAAATTACTTTATTATTTAACACCATTTCCTATGAAAAGTAACTTTTAAATGAAATGAATATGAGATCACGAAATAAATTGTGTTGCTCACACAATAAAGACACTGATTATGACAAGTGAGACAATAAATGATAATTCTAATTAGGTTTGTTGTAAAGCACACATGTCTATGTATCAATCAATATTTTGCATGTCCTTGTATGATTGATGTCTTGCATGTCTTTGTATCCATCGATATCTTGCATGATCTTGTATAGATCGAAATATTGCATTATACTGATGCTTATCGCATGCTTCTGCTGATATGGAATCCGTTCACCATGGAAGTACACCTGATGTCCAAAAGCCATGGAAGTTCATCTGAAAACCATTTACTATGGATGTTGACTTAAATCCGTCTACAATGGAAGTGCACCAGAACTCCATCAACCATGGGAGTACACTTGATATCCATCTATAATGGGAGTAAAAATGAAATCCAGCTACCATATAAGTAGACCTGGAATCCATCTACCATGGAAATACACCTGACAATACGGATATAATGGATATATAGCAGGACAAATGAAAGACACGTTTCTACCCAATTGTTTAATCCTGATATTTTGGTTGAAATATCTCAACTTGGCACTTGGAAAATATATCAGAATGTTTTAATGATTAAGCATAAGAGAGAGAGAGAGAGAGAGAGAGAGAGAGAGACAGAAACAAAAAAATGAACGAAATAAAGAATGATGTTGACATTAGTAAAAGGTGTCTACATAGGAAAATTAAGATGTACAGAAATTGCAATATCTGGCATCAAACCGGTCACCGTTGTCTTAAAAGCCAGTTGCGTGGGCGCAAATATAGGTCTATTGGATCGGTGATAGCTTTCGGTAGATTCCAGTGTTTTCCTCCATATGGAGACAACAGAGTTCGAATAATTCTTCCTCACAAAGATATGTCGTTTCCTCAGCACATTCCATGCGGCACACTTCTATCTCCTCTTCTGAAACATCACACAAATGATCTTCTACATTCTCCATATCCGGCAATAGGTGCAGAATCAGTGGCCTACCCAAGGGAGATTTCTTCCGGTTTGCTCTTATTCTGTGTGTATTCCAAACCATCATAACGTCGTCTAATTCATCCTGAAATAAAAACAGGTACCGTATTTGTTATGGCATGGTGATATTGGTACACAGAAGAATATGTCATTCCTTCAGGTAGACATTAATTATAAAAGTTGGAAAAGTCCTCTAAACTGAGCAAAGAGAAGCTGTTAAAAATTTTCAATGAAGAAGTTAAAAACAGAACGAGTAAATAGGTTAAAATTCCATAAGAAGAATAAGACAACAGTGTGGAGTATGAATATTTTCCTTGCGTTTTAATGTACACCAATTTGATAGGAAGGTTCCTAAAATACATCATCTAGAATGGAACTATTCACCTAATAGCTATATCTGTCATGTTGTAAAACTGTAACTGTGTAATTATGACTAATTTGTATTCAATTTTATTGGGGTTTTCTTTCGTTCCTTGATCCTATTTTTGTACCGTGTTTTATGAGTTGAGATCACACGTAATTTGTTTTCAAATCTGGTGAAATGTATTCAATACTTAAAGTCAACTTAAACCTAACAATTATAGTTTGCTAAATCAGGTGTTACTAATGACACACGTTATTACATTATCACCACCGAAATATGCATTGCATGTGTTCTTTATATGTTGGAACCAATTTTGAAATTATTAACTTTGGCTTTTTTTCCCGAAGAAATTTGTTTATGAAAGACATTTATTAAGTATGATAGTGGGGTAGATCACATCTATAGGTTATTTAAATATTCGTCTCGAAGTTCTATATTTTAGGAAAAATGGAGACACATACCTACCTACCTACCTACCTACCTACACACCTACCTACCTACACACACATCTACCTACACACACCTACCTACACACACACACACATCTACACGCCCACACACACACACCTACCCCCACACATACATACATACATACATGCATATACTGTACCTGCAATAACCTCATAAGGCAAAATTGTACTAGGTTGATGTCTAGTGCATTCACTATCTCGAAGTACCTTTAGTTCTTCCATCCAAATCTGACAGCACTCTTTTCTAAGTATTCACCACCATGCCTCAATCCTGGTGTTCTTAGTATTCACCACCATGACTCAGTCCTGGCGTTCTAAGCATTCCAACCATGCCTCAGTCCTGGTGTTCTAAGTATTCCCCACCATGCCTCAATCCTGGTGTTCTAAGTATTTCCCACCATGCCTCAATCCTGGTGTTCTAAGTATTCCCCACCATGACCCAATCCTGGTGTTCTAAGTATTCCCCACCATGACTCAATCCTGGTGTTCTAAGTATTCCCCACCATGACTCAATCCTGGTGTTCAGAGTGCTTTTGCCGTATATGAAAGTTCTATCATTGTCAATATCCAGACCATCAGATCGTCGAAGGAACCTTCGCATAGCTGCAACTCTGACGTTTTCTGTACCCATATCGCCACGCATAAACGTTGGACATCCTCCATATTCTTCAACAGCATCAAGAAAATATTTTGCAATGACTTTTGGGTGACTGTTAGATCTTTCAGCCTTTAACCAGATCAATTTCCTGGAATATCCGTCAATGCAGCCATTTATGGACAATCCATAAGGTTAAAGTTTGTCATATGAGTCAATGTGCCAGCAGTAGTTTGGGCCTTTGGAGAAGTATTGTCGGCTTCGTAAGCATCGTATTTATCTTAACTCAACTCCTTGTGGATCCAGTATCTTAAGCACGAGTCTAATTTCTTCCTTCTTCACTTTCAAACCATTTAAAAGGCACTTTTGAGACATCCATCTGTATCCATGCATCTGTCCAGATGTTGTTAACTGATATTCAATCATTTTAAGTTCACGCAATTTCCGTCTTAGATGACGCGCATAGATCTTGATATTGTGCTTTTTTGTGGATAAAATCATTGTTATTTCGTCATATGTGAAGCCCATATAGAACTACAACTCAATTAAATGCCCTGTATACATCTGAAACATGAAAAACTTAATTTAAAATTAGTAACGTTTTATCACCATTTCCTACATACAAATATGTAGCTTTCTGCAGTCGTTGAACTTTGGTTCTTACTCAGATACGAGATATCGTCTGGTCACGTTTTCTGCTTCCACCAAATGTCACATTCATGAAATTAACTTACATGAAAACTATATGAAACAGACACTTTACCGATGATAATGGAAAGTGATCGCAAAAAATAGAATTTCTTCCTGAAGGTCAGGTTCTGAAAGGACGTGGGTGCATCACATTTATCGTTTATATGTATTTTATCCTTGTAGACCGATGAGGTATACACTAACCTTGCCAAAATGTTAGCTTTTACATTTCTAATGTTTGTTTTTTTAGTTAAGTTCCAGCTTATAATCCGATAATAAACGTGCATCTTTCTCGAGTCATTGAACTCGGATTCTTACAGAGATACGATATCACTATACTAACTGAGCCATTCAGCTCTTTTTATGTGTCCTATTGTAATCTCGAAGAAAATAATTGACATTTATTCTGGTTTTTTCCCCCTGGAAATTTGCTAAACAGTTAACAATTTGATTTGCATTGAGTCGAAAGCGGTAATAAAGTCTAAACAGAAAAAAAACAGTGTTTGTTTTAGTTCAGCCCATGGTTTGTACATTGGAAGATCAAACAAACAAGTGTTGGTCAACCGGTTTTGAAAAGGTTTATCGCAGTAGAAAGTCCAGTGATTTAAGTCAGATGTAGCTATTTCCATAAAATGCCACGTAGCCTAAACCGATTTTTGGACAGGGTACCTACCATAAGTAAAATAGTCTTGATGTACCTGAAGTTCTAATTATTTGACTAGATTTCATAAAAATCATGTGGAAAAATGAAGGAAAAATGTATGGAACTTAAATAGCGGTGTGATATCTATAGAAACATTTGTGAAACAGTTTATCAAAGCTACGTTTCCAGGACCTTTAAATAACATCATATCAACTTAGCAGGACGTGATGAAGTCCTGTTTTTTTTTTCTTTCTTTCTGAAGATAAATCCTTACCCTATTGCTGTGGAATATCCAGTTTTGAAAAGACCACTCTCCCCATAAAAAACACACACTTTTATCAGTTTTGAGTGCCGTAAGCATCTTGAAAAATTCGATTAAAACTCTGCAAAACTATTTTGACCTTTTGATCTTTATGCCTTCTCTATGAATTGCTTGAGGTCAAATAAAAAACCAACATCTCATTGTTTAAGCCATATACACCTCATCTCATTTGTGTGTGTGTCTGTGTTTTGGATTTTTAACATAGCTTTAACAATTTTGCAGTCATGTCGCTACAATGTCTGCAGTGTGACAGTTAATAGTGATGTCTAGCACTGGGGCATCATGCCTTCAGACATGTAGCATGATATCCCACCCAGTCACATTATCCTGACACTAGGCCGACCAGTCCCAACACTAACCTCTTTACGCAGAGCGCCTAGCGAGTTAACTGTTAATATCATTTTTATCAGTCTTTGATATTACTTGGCCGGGGTTCGAACCCGCGACCTTTTGCATACGAAGCGGACGCTCTAACCACTAGGCCACCGGATGGGTCTTCTAATTTGAAAACAAAGCCATCACAGTGTAGACTTTTCAATATTAACAAAGATAAGTAATCTTTAGATCTTTTAACCCGAACAAGGGTCCCCTATGATCGAACCTGAATCCGAAATCCACATATTATTAACAAGCCCTAGGGAACCTAACTACAAACTCTAAATTGGGACTTCAAGAGACCATAAACAACGATGGACGTGCAGACGGACCATTTGACAAAGATTCATCTCCCGTGACAAAACAAATGATTTTTCGTACAAGCAGGTATTATGAAAGCATTATCTCAAACGTAATAATCATGAACATTTAAATACTTTAGAAGAAGACTGTGGGGATTTGCTACAGGATCATCGACAGTGAGAAGGCTTGGCTTACTTGATACAGCAAAGAATATTTTCTTATCTATTGTCGTCACTTCACGAGTAGTATTTTATTTTAATTTTAATAAACGCCCTTATAACAAAACTCGACAGTTACAACTTACCTCATATGCTTGTATATTTCGCCTCCAACCTACAGCAGTCTATCCACAATAAACGCATCCAGTCAAAACGAAGCACCCAGATGACCAATTCATAAATTTAAATTTCCATAAAGTAAACCGAGATCTCGGATTAGTAAATCGAGATCTCGGATTAGTAAATCGAGATCTCGGATTAGTAAACCGAGATCTGGGATTAGTAAATATAGATCTCGGATTACTAAATCGAGATCTCGGATTAGTAAACCGAGATCTAGGATTACTAAATCGAGATCTCGGATTACTAAATCGAGATCTCGGATTAGTAAATCGAGATCTCGGATTACTAAATGGAGATCTCGGATTAGTAAACCGAGATCTCGGATTAGTAAACCGAGATCTAGGATTACTAAATCGAGATCTCGGATTACTAAACCGATATCTCGGATTAGTAAACCGAGATCTCGGATTACTAAATCGAGATCTCGGATTGCAAAAAATGTGAAGTGTGTCCCTTTACGGGCTCCGTATAACAAGGTAAGGGTAATTTGCCACACATAACTTAGCATTGATCACGAAAGGTCAAAAGGACAGATGATAGTGTCCAGATTATACATTTTTATTGTCCAATTCAGTAGCACAGTTCTCATGACTGTAAAACCTGAAGCCCTACCTAGGGGCTTACTTGGTAGCTAGTAGTGCATGTGATGGTATTACAGCGGTACCTGGTAGCAGAGAAGCCATGAATTGAAATGGGGAGGATAATTTGCCACAAGCATTCCTGATAACAAGATAGCAGGACAATTGCCACAAGCATTACTGATAACAACATAAGAGGGCAATTGCCACACGCATTACTGATAACAAGATAACAGGGCAGTTGTAACAAGCATTATTGATAACCTGATAACAGAGATGTCATCGTACTTTATTGTTAAAACTTCAGACTCCTGTGCCATGTCATACAGGTTTTATATGGGCAAATTAGCTATGTGTTTATGTTGTATATCTGCATGGTGGTTCACAAGGCTGCCTGACATTCCCTGTCGAAAGCTTTCCTGAAGTCAACGAAAACATTATAGAGATCCTGTTGAGATTTCAGGTACTTTTCACACAGGATTCTAAGATTGAAAATCTGTTCCAAGGTGCTACTTCCTGCTCTGAACCTACCTGTTTTGCAGCAATGATGTGATACGCTTGGAGTTTCACTCTGTTGAGGAAAACTTTGTTTGGGTGACTGATGACACTAGTTGTTCGGAAGTTCTGGCACAGCTGTAGGTTCCGTTTCTTAGGACAAGTGATGATCGTAGACTGGGTCCATGGGTGGTCCGTTGTCTTGTTGCAGATTTTTGTGGTCGGTAAGAATTTTCGTACAACTTGGGCTCCAGAGGTAAAACTCTTTAAGCTCTTCTTAATCCTGTTGTTAATCTCCTTGTCTTTTTTCTATTATTTCAAGATGTCCTTGCTTCCTCGTCAGTTTTCTCATCACATCATAGACGTTGATGATATCTGCTCTGACCCATGATTTCTGTTAGATGTATCTATTACTGTCATGTTGAAAGTTGTGATCAAGGAGTCTATGTTTATTTCTTCTGCACCCAGAACTGTGAGTGGTGCAAACTTGTTCTTTGTTGATGCCTCATACTAAGGTTGTCAAGTTTTGTTCATCTCATGCTAATACATCGATATCACCAGAGAAGCTCAGGCTGGTGATTGTTGTGCCTCCAACACTAAAAGTGTCATTATGGTCTTCTATGGCATCGGACATGATCCATTCCATGTATATATTGAACAGAGTGGGTGAAAGGAGTCAGACTCCCACTGTGGTCCTAAACGTCCTGCTCTGAAGCTATCTATTCTTCAGCAGTGTTGTGCTATGCTTGGTGTTTCAGTCTGTTGAGGACGATCTTAAACATAACCTTGCTTGGGTGAGTGATGAGACTGGTTGTTCGGTAGTTATGTCACAGCTGGAGATCCCTTTCTTAGGAAGAGTGATGATCAGAGACTGGGTCCATGGGGTGGGCAATTCTCCTGTTTGCCACCAACTGGCATGCCTTTTTACTGTTGTTCTGGTTCAATCTTTTATCTAGTTCCTTACATTGATCTTCTCACCAGCTTTCCGTCGATCTAGTTAACCTCTTCTTAATCCTGTTGCTTATATCCATGTATTTTTCTTCCTCATTAGTTTTCTCACAACACTAAGGTCGATGATATCTGCTGTGATCCATGATTTCTTTCGCCTACGATGCTTCGTTAGATGTGCCTATTACTGCAGTGTTGAAAGTAGTGATCAAGGAGTATATATTTATTTCTTCAGCACCCAGAACTGTGAGTGATACAAGCTCCGTCGATGCCACACGCTTGTGTCATGTTTGGATCATTAAGGTTTTCAAGTGCAAAACTGATACTAACTTATCTTGGTTTCTTGGTCTTACTTAGACTGAGTTTGATAGTCATCATTAGCAAGTCACAACCGCTTCCTATGTCAGCTCTTATGAACTTCGAAGCAAGACCGGAAGCGTTTCCTCACCATGATGTAATACATCTGGTTGCGACGTTTTTCGTAATGATTGTGCCAAGTCCTTTTTCTAGATAGTCTGTATGTCCCGAAGGGGTTCGTGAGCAATATGTTATTTTAAGTGAAGTCCAGGAGCTTGAGTCCTCTCTCATAAGTTTGTTCATTGCAGCACTGATCACAGACTTCTCGTCTTCGGATCTTTTCCTACCTTGACATTACAGTCTCCTTGAATAACCAGAATATCTTTCTTGGGTGACTGGTTAATGTGACTTGAAGATGGTCGTATAATGAATTCAATTCCAAGTATGCATGGTCAGATGTTGGGACATACACTTCTGTGATAATGATCTTGAGCGGATATGCCCTCTATTAGATGATAATCGTCCTGTTAGACACTGATTAACAACCCAGGACTGCACTGACAATGTCCTTATTTTCCATACATCCGACTCAATGCTGATGTTCGTCCCCACGTCCACTGATGTACACTCTGTGTCCTTCATTTGTTAATCTCTCTCCGAAATTCTTCCCGCACCTATACTAAATCCTTCGTCCTGATAGATGACCAAATATTAATAACGTTAAAGTTTCCACAATCCTTTGATATGTGCGTCTGAAAAAGAAATGATCAGATATTAATAGCGTTAAAACTTCGATACCAATTTGCTAATAACCTCGGCTAAATAGATGACCAAATATTAAAAAAATGTAAAACCTCGATAATCATTAGCTAATTACGTCCGCTAAATAAAGTATCAAATAATATTAATTACGTTGTAACTTCTATAATCCTTTTCTAATTACATCAACAAACGATAGCATTAAATAGTAATCAACTGCAAACATCGGAATTCACTGATAATGGCGATCAGATGTTCATTAATTTGTGCTCAATACACATTGACCTTTCATGGGCACGTCATATAGCCCAGTGAATCCAGCGATCAGAGAACGCCAGTGATGGAGAGAAATATAGCAACATGAAGCGCGGTACCAACTGGGCCAGTTTCGCGATTACCCATTAAGCACACTAAGCACCTGTTTAGGACAGAGCCCAAAGGAGGCACCAGACAAAATTAATTTAATTTGTGACGATAAAATTGAATGAATTGTATACGACTATTTTGATCTGCATGTACGAGAATTTTGATTTGGGATGATGGCAACAATAGTAAACACTACTATTTTCCCACCTCTTCAGCTATTATTATTTTTTCTTTGAGTTTAAGATTTTGTGGAGGGGTGGTTTGCACTATAATATTTTATGTGCTTAGTGTCAAGGAAGGCCTTAAAATGGCACTGAGATGGGCTACCAGGTGCCGCCGTAATACCATCCATGCACTACTGGCTACTAATTAAGACCCTAGGTAGGGCTTTAGCTTTTACAGTCCAAATGTACCCAAACCGAAATGTACCCAAGTCACAACGTACCCAAATCAAAACAGCCCCAACTCATCAAATACCAAAACCGAAACGTACCCAACCCAAATTAAACTAGCTTTAAATAATGACATAATTTAAGTGTATATTGTTTCATATGACATTGTCGGGCCTGATGAGCAATGGAAATCGACAAACCCAAAGGAACTATCTTATCTTATGATCTAGCTCCAACGTATATAAAGAAATACGTCCATAATTTAAGAAGTATTGTTTGAATATATTTATGTTGCATTTCCCTGTGGATAAAATTTTACCGACTGATTTGAACCATGCTTGATGACTGATTCATGTGTTTTAACCAGTACTCAAACTGCACATGTTTCATACAATTATTATCATACAGATGAGGTTTGTGTCCGAAAACAAAATAAGGACACACCAGAGGAAGAAAACAGAAGAAGATATTTCATTACTGAGATCAATATAAAATGGGACCATGGATACAGGCAAGATGTAAAGGGCTCGTGGACACGTGTATGCTCCAGCGAATGACTGATTTTCTGTGAGAGAGAGAGAGAGAGAGAGAGAGAGAGAGAGATTACTTCCTTTCTCTGTGCTTCATTGTATTAATTATGTATGCGCGACATACAAACAAGTTTATAAATCCGCAAGTATTACTGGAAAAGTTTGTATGTTTAAAGAGGTAAATCAAATGTAAATTACAACATTGAAAGGTCATCTCTATGTCATTTCATCTATATATCTATCCAATCTTGATTCTTTATTTTCAGCCCTTAGACACTGATTTGATTTGCAAATTACACATCTTACCGTAAAAGTCGTACAGGTCTTGTGTGCGCTTTTATTCATATTAAATTAAATACAAATTGATGTTTTTAAATTTAATGCCAATTTTTTTTTCAACAGAAGTCTGTTAAATCCTGATTACTGAATGATCTACGCCTTGAGTGTCATCAAGAAACTTCCGGACGAAAATTATTGATCAATACTGACTTTGACAATTGCGACCAGGTAAAAAGCTGGGTCATCTAAATTGCACCTGTCTTATCGGCACAATATATCGACATACGTAGCTTTCATTGTGACATCACAGCGCGCGGTACGTGTAAACAATAAAATTATTAAACATATTAAACATATTCTAAAAGTGTACTGGAAAACTCGACCTGGAAACGCTTCCCGGCAGATAAATGCACACCACTATAAAGATTAATTGTTTATATCATTATCATTTATTGAAACTTTAAAAAACATAAAGTCTGTCATTCGTAAATAACCATTATTTATATGAGTATCAAATGTTTATGCTTTATGAATCAAGGTATATGTTGTTACCTGCCTCTCTCTCTCTTTCTCTCTTTCTCTCTCTCTCTCTCTCTCTCTCTGCCCAACTGAATAAATAATATAATATACATGTTAAAATGCACTAACACGCCAAGTAGTGTAAAAATATTACATATTAGTATAAGTGGTATTAAACCTTCATTTCAGATCAACAGTAGCAAATTAACGTGAAAGGTGAGGTTTCCCAATCAACTGCTATTACATATAATGATATTGTAATAAAATAATAGTTAGTTCTTTGAAATTAACATATGTTTCTAATGTTTTTGCTTCTTTTTAAAAAATGCTATGTAAGAAAATATTTTCAAAATTAATAATATATTGAATAGTTTCACTTATTATGAATATATGCTGGAGAGAGAGAGAGAGTTTGCGATATTTTTACATTCCTTAATTGAACAACCCTTTGCAAGAGGTATCAGACTTAGAAATTTTATAATCATATACATAATGGTTAAGCCCATTTGATAGTCATAGAATCAATATTTTTCTTTACAAAATGGTGCATCTATGATGAACCTTTGCAACCTTTACAGGAGTTTTATCAACCGTGCAGCGTTTTTTAGCCTGTTTGCTCAGATCAAATAGGATCCATGACTCCATATCATAAAACTATAGCAACATTAATAGACATGCAAAGAAAACGACAATATTCATTTTTTGAGTGTTTTATTTCCAATTGTTCGGCATTTTTCGACGTTTTTTCCCCGGCGTTTATCGGTGTTTTCCGGTCTTTCCATGGACTGCCCTTCAAACGGATGCATGATGATCCCACAAAAAGTGAATAATTGCCATTTAAAGATATATAGAATCAAATTATAGCAAAATATATTGAAATAATCGATGTTGAACAAATACATGACCTGCATGAGTTTTACTGTAGAATAGTGTGTTGAGTTTTTTCAAATTAAATTAATCAAAGCGCTATAACTATATATATATATATATATATATATATATATATATATATATATATATATATATATATATATATATATATATTCATTAATGATTATATACTGAATCATATATAATTCATGCATGACATATATATATATATATATATATATATATATATATATATATATATATATATATATATATATATATATATATATAAATATATATATATATTTATATATATATATATATATATATATATATATATATATATATATATATATATATATATATATATATATATATATATTAATTGAACTTTTATTCTTGTGGATAGTACAGAGGACCTTCATGAAGATGGTTTATGCCAAGAAAAAAAAAGATGACATGATGAAGTCAAATGAGGACCATAATTTCAGAAAATATAAACTTAAACACTAGTTTGACTTTATTTACTTGAGAACGTAACTAATACAATGACTGTATTGATATATTAGAGTTAAATATAATCTGAATAATACAGAAATGTTTCACAACCCTACTGATGCAGGGGAAATTTCCAATGTAAACCATCCATGTCTTTTTAGGATATTTCTGACCAGGAGTTATGTAAATAAAGGACATTTCATCTCATGAATGTACAATCAGATCGCAACGCTGATAATTTACATTGAGTTTTAAACATTCATTTGGAATGTTTCTCCTTCTTCAATAGTTTTGAATATTTAGTGTAGAACTTAATTTTGTTGCTTAGGCTCCTTGGAAAATATACACTTTACTCGTAGTCTTTCCACATGCTGCTTTCCCTGAAAGTGACAATGATCCCAGAAACTTAGAGCTGTCTTTTAATGTCTTATTTTTAATCAGCAATGGATGCTGACTTTCTTCTTTTTCCTTTTAGAATTTGTGATGTAACACTCACTATATTTTAATACAACCTTAAATATGAATTCTTAACCTATTTGCTGAGGAAGAAACATACAAGACATATTTTGTAAGCGAAACCATTAAAATTGGGATCCTATGTTCAATCCAAGAAACATTATTAACTCAACATACCCTCTAATCTGCTCTAAAGCATTCTTATATAAAATATTGAATGTGTTTGATCCACCTCTATGCAAGCATAATTTATACCGGGGTCTACATCATCCACATTTAGAAAAGCATAATGGGTGGGTATCATGTACACTTATATAAGCATATGTGTAATTAGGTCTACATGTGGGTGTCGTCTACACTTATATCTTCATAATATACACCGCAGTCTATCATAGAATGCGATATTTGCAAGGTTTACGTTAATTTTGTTACTGATACTTGTAACATTTGATTCTGATCGATATATATATATATATATATATATATATATATATATATATATATATATATATATACGGCAAAATCACTGTTGCATAGGTTTCAATTTTGTATGCTTGTTTATGTACAAATGTGAACAACAAAAAGTTTGCATGCTGTTTAGCTGGCTTTCCGATCTGTCATAATATCTATGCATTTCGATCTTTTGGATAAAGTCATTTGCATTACTTAAATACATTTAGGCATTACGCAACTGAAATGTTGGGTTCTTTATGTTTCCGAAAAAGAAATAAATCAGTGGCAATTTAACTTTTTATCCAATTTGAAAAACTATCTTGTCTACATATCATGGAGATTATTAACTGTAGAACTTAAAGATTTGAAGATATTAAGATAAATCATTTGATTTTATCCATGTAACAATGCAGTAATATTCCTCATTTCTCAAAGTGGCATCACATTTGTCAAACCCCTTTGTTTGCTCGCACACCACAGTATCACAGTAGCATAGTATGTATGTCCTTTAATACACCTATTTACAGCCTAGAGTATCCCCAGTGTATGTCCTTAAATACATCTATCCACACCTTAGATAACCTAAGCGTATGTCTTTCAGAACGCATATGTACACCATTACTTATCCTTCATTTATACACACACACGCACACACACACACTTGTAAACCAACGTGTCCTTCGCTACACAAATCCACACCATAGATCCATTGATTATCCTCAACAGTAAAGTGTTTTCCTTCCTTTTCATTGCAATACATTTATCACACCTTCTTCGGTTTTAGCAAGTCAGGGTTGCATACCTTGGCCAGGTCTTGTCTTTATTCAACAATTCGATCAAATTCTCGAATGGACATTTGCGTACCTAACTGGCTTCAATATTACAGACTGCAGTTTAAACATTTAAGTTTGTTGAATATTTCCTACTTGTGTCTTTCACTTAGGTTCAAACCTTGATGGACTTAGGGATGGATAAATGACAGTTATTATGATTGAATGCTTCTTTTTCTTAAATGCATACCTAGGTTGTTAGTGTCTCGGGGTTCACCTCATTAGTACAATGTTAGTACTCATTAGTATGTTCTTTTGCATACCAGGGCCCAGCAACGTGGAATGAATTGCCCACTGAACCTAGACACAAAGACACAGTGATCACATTCAAGAGGGCTCTCAAAGCTCACTTATTTCAACTGCAAGACCAAACTTAAAGACCTAATAATGTTTCCTAACTTAAATTTTCTCAGCATGTTTTTTTAAAACAATGTTTTTCTAATTTCATGGTGTTAGTTTTTGTAATCATATTATATGATTTTTTTTATCTTATAGGTGTTGTCTAATGCTGTAAAGCGCTTAGGGCTTCTTAAGATTAGGCACCTTTATAAAGTCCTCATTATTATTATTATTAGTCATAAAACTATGACAGAGTGTCTACTTACCATTATTTTATCAGATATCAAGTTACTATGGTGCAGTTGATAGCATAATTGTTTTTCTTTTTCTTAACCTTTGTAACGTTTGGAATTTTGGTTCTATTCACAAGAGATACTTAATGTGACGTTATATTTGCGTGGAGAAGAAAAAGTGTTATAAAATGAAAAATAATTATTATCTGTTTGAGACTTGTACTGAATATATGTTGAAATATAAAAGAAGAAACACGTTTATTAAACTGGACGTGATAAATACTGACATTTGTATGAATTTTAGCACTATCTGTAATAAGTATATAATTAAACAATATAATTAAATGATATATTCATTCTGATGAAGGTTATTGTTAATCAAGTTATATATTAATCATGGGTACTTAATCACAGCTACACGCATACATAAAACAAGTGCTATTGAAAGCACAGGTTGTGAACCTTGCTCCAAGTATCTTTTGCAAAATAAAAAGCTGTTTTGGTCTCTAGCATGTATAATTAAATGTATGTTGATAAACTTGCATAGCTCACAATCCGTTCCTGCAGAGCATGGTAAATAAAATGCAGGGGAGCACTATTTATGTGTCGTTTGCTTGGTGTGCTAAACAAAAGTACTTAGTTTTCAGATTATTCTATGCATTAATTCTTAGAACATCTTCTAAAACCATTTTTGGAAAGACCACTGCCAAGAGGCAAAATACTCAGTCGAGGTAGAAAAAAAATCACACCTTTATTTTTTAACTTTGTGTACATTTCAAGTGTTGTCTTCAGTTCTCCTTACAAAACGATCACTGCATTCAGTGTACGGTATAAGTGTGTTCTAGGTTCTCTGTGCAAAAGGATCACTGCACTCAGTGTACGGTATAAGTGTGTTCTAGGTTCTTTGTGCAAAAGGATCACTGCAGTCAGTGTATGTTGTAAGAGTCGTATGGTATAAGAATCGTTTTAGGTTCTCTGTACAAAAAGATCACTGTAATCTGTGTATGATGAGTGTGTTTTAGGTTCTCTGTGTAAATGGATCACTGCACTCAGTGTACGAGTCTAGGATCCCCAATGTTATAAGAATATCCCATGGACCTCCATTCATTCATATATGTATATATATATATATATATATACACACACACACGCACACACTAAGTTTTAGGGATCTAATGGTATAAGACTGCACATACTCAGCAATGGCAACGGCTATTCTAATTTCACCCTGACAAATTTCCTTAATAAATGTCTTGTCTTCAGCAGTCAATAGCCAGGTTTTTCCTAGCCAAAAAATGTTTTTTCCCTGCCCTGGTCGGTCACTAGAGCATATATACCTTGATAATTTCGTCTATCCAAACTCAAGAAGGCATTTAGAAAAAAAAGAATATCATATGAATCGATATGCAAACATTTGTTATCTTACTCCTTACCCTAGTCATGTTGAAAGTGTAGCTCAAGGTGCCAAGATCTGAATTTCGAAAGTGAGGCAGCTTTTATCATCAGGGTAGATAACCAAAACAATCTGTTTGCTGGATGGAGGGAAAAATAGCTGTGTTATCACAGTAGAAATGGAAGTCAGCTTGGTTATAGGTACCAGGTATTTAGATATCCTCATTTAAATGCTTCTTATTCAAAATCAGAAGAAGAAATGAATATTTTTTAGAAGAGAGTTACATCCTTTTACATCTGTGTGTCAGGTTAAGGTTATTTCAAACATGTCTGTAAAGGCAGGTGAAAGTTTGGTTCATGGGTCACAGAGCTATATGCAGTATCCCAGGCCTGTAATATTAGCCAATTATCTTTTGATCGTCTGGGTGATTTGAGGAATTGACTAATCTAGATATTAGTGTTATAGGAGGAATAAACTAAGACACGTGCATATTTATAAATCAGAAATGATTTGATTTCTAGGATGACTTAATTTGACCAGAATGCAGGCATCTTGTATGGATCATATATTTGGAAGAGAACAACATATACCCATAATTATGATTTTGTTTTCCTGTGCACATAAAACGATCTTGATAATGTGATAATAATAATAATAATGGCATCAATATTCTGATTATTGTATTTGCATAAAAATCACTTTCAAGAGATGAACCCATGAAGAGTGGTCAACTGTATGCAATCACCAGCTTTGCCTTTTACTACAAGTGGGTGAAGCATAAAAGAGGGAGTATGTAATAATGAAAACAAAAGAAGAAATGCATTCAAGTTTTGTTGTGAGTCAAGGGAATGAATTTATTTGTTATATGAATATATCTTGGCTGGACAACATCAACATATCCCTATACCAAATCAATATTGGTATGTCAGGGCAAGATATAATTGTTCTTCCTTGAAACATATCAAACTTGTTCTTTCCACTGAATCAGAAAAATACATGAATGCTAGTCTGTGGATATATATATATATATATATATATATATATATATATATATATATATATATATATATATATATATATATACTAGTGTTGGACCTGCAATGTCATATATTATCTGCACATTCTTTGGACTTTTATACATACAAATGCTAGGCTTGGATTGCATATAAAATGGACTTTCATTCATATATCTATATATACACCACTCCCTCGATAACTCGCACACATCGGGGTCCAAAAACATCGAATGCATTATAAGTGAGGCGCGAGTTATCGAGGGACCTATAAAATAAGCCCAAAACCAATAAAGGGATCGACGACATAAAGGCAAAAGTGGGGGTTGGGGTGTAGGCAGATTATAGTTTTGAATACTCAATTTTTAATCGTGCTGAGATTAACTGTGAATAAATATCTCTTCATAACGTTGTACTTTATTATTTCCTCATACAGTAACATTAATTTCAGGATCAGTTACACTAGATTGCGGCGATCATCAAACACATATTCCACGTGCTTTCCTGTCGCTTAACATGTGTAGCACTTCACAGATTGTGCAATACATCACTAATTTTTGTGCTGAATTGGATACATTCTAGTTTTATTGTTTGATACAAACTAGATCCTAGCCTCCCGCGTCTACCCAGAATCCCAGTGTGGATTTCGAGCCGGCAGGTCAACTGTAGACATGATCTTCTCACTACGTCAGCTGCAGGAGAAGTGTCGCGAGCAGCGGATGCCCCTCTACGTTGCCTTCATAGACCTGACGAAGGCGTTTGACATGGTTAGTCGGAGTGGACTCTTCAGACTTCTGCAGAAGATCGGCTGCCCCCCACGTCTGCTTGCTGTCATTATGTCGTTCCACGAGAACATGCACAGCACAGTGTGCTTCAATGGCGCAACATCTGAAGCATTCCCAGTCGTTAGCGGAGTCAAACAAGGCTGTGTCCTTGCACCGACGCTCTTTGCCATCTTCTTCTCCATGCTTCTCCAGTACGCATTCAAGGACTGCAGCGAGGGAGTGTACATCCATACCAGGGCTGACGGCAAGCTGTTCAACATCGCCCGTCTCCGTGCTAAGACTAAAGTCACAGAGGTACTCATCCGTGAATTGCTCCTTGCCGACGATGCAGCCTTGACATCACACACGGAAGATGGACTTCAGCAGCTGGTATGCTGCCTCTCCCATGCATGTAAGGAATTTGGACTGACCATCAGTTTGAAGAAAACAAATGTCATGGCACAGGACACAGAGTCCCCTCCCTCTGTCTCCATCGATGGGTACAATTTGGAAGTTGTCGAGAACTTCACATACCTCGGGTCTAACATCTCCAGCTCACTCTCCATTGATTCTGAGGTGGGCGGCAGGATTGCCAAGGCAGCAGCAGTGATGGCCAGACTTAACCAGAGGGTCTGGAACAACCCCAACCTCACAGAGAAGACCAAACTGCGTGTCTACCAAGCGTGCGTGCTCAGCTCACTTCTCTACAGCAGCGAAACATGGACCACCTATGCAAGACACGAGAGGAAACTCAACAGCTTCCACCTGAGATGTCTGCGGCGCATTCTGCACATCCAGTGGCAGGACAAAGTACCCAACACAGACGTTCTAGAACGCGCCAACATGAACAGCATGTTCTCCATACTCAGCGAGAGGCGCCTTCGCTGGCTCGGCCATGTCAAGAGAATGGACCCAGGTCGCATTCCCAAGGACCTGTTATATGGGGAGTTAGCAGAAGGTGCACGACCAACTGGACGACCACATCTGCGCTACAAAGATGTTTGCAAGAAGGATATGAAGACAGCAAACATCAATGCCAACGACTGGGAGAGCTGTGCAAACAACCGTTCCAGCTGGCGTCTAGCTGTCAGGCAGGGAGTTCAAAACGCAGAGGAAAAGAGAAGAATAAAGCAAGCTGAAAAGAGAGCTAAAAAGAAGGATAAGCAAAAGCGTACTTTGGAGCTATGCCATCGTCTCTCGTAGACGGACGGATGCCAAGAAGACAAACTAGACATTTTTCTTTTTATATGCAAAAGATTGACTCTCTTTGAGAAACAATGTCGATCGAATGATAGATATATAGATAGATTTTAATTGCGGTAGAGGTAAAATGAAAAACAAAAACATGGGTTAATCGTTACCAACATGAATTTAATGGGTCTAGAAACTTAAAACAACATAAATTAGAACACGATAATACTTGCAGTTTGTGACAAGCTTGACAAATATCAATTCACTTTTTGAAAAAGTCAGTTAAATTTTTGTGTTACTCCTTGATTTCTCTGCCGCTGAGCAAAATCCCTCAGATTTATCAACTGCATGAGCTTTGCGTAGTCAATATTTTGGGTCTCCAGCCACCGTATTGCAATATCAAAAGATCTGATTGCTTCCTGTGCAGGGGAGGAGGTGGTGCAACATCTGCGTCTGCATCACCCTCAACACTTGTGCTACTCCATTTTGAATCGTCTTCTGCTGAAAATTTGTTCATTATAGAATTAATTATTGTTTCATCTGGCATGTATTCGGGGCAATCATTGTCAGCACAAACCCATCTCAGGACAATTAGTCTGTACAAATTTCTCCCAAACAAAACAAAAGTGTCAATCTCTCTTTGTTGAGCTTGAAGCTGTCCTTTTTGTGTGGGTAATCTTTGGGAGCAAGAGTTTTGTCTGGCATCATTCTATAGCAAGGACCAGCCTCATCACAGTTAGCTGGTTTGGATAATTACATGCGGCTTCCTGATTCGCTGAGTGTATGTCTCCCGACAAAGAATTATGTTTAATTCCATGTCGGCGCTGAAATCTCCAAAGCCATTATTGATCTGCCGTAAAATGAGATTCATTGTCCATAATTTTCGCAATTTTCTCTGCTTGGGCCTTGAGAATTGTTCCAGAGATGGGAACACCTTGTTCCCGTTGCTATGTGAACCATATGTACACAGCATCATCTAATTCGGTATCTTGTGCAGTCCGTGCTCATTTTTGTTTGATCCCATCATCTGTATCAACATCATGTAAGTAATCCCGAAGTTTCTGCTCATCCTTAAGCTAACCTCGAAGTGTTGACTCAGCAATCTTTAGTTCATTGCTAACTTTGGCTCTCGCTTCACCATTATGAACCCTATCTATAATGCACAGCTTTTAAGTCACTGAGTATGCCTTTCGCTTGATTCCTTTACTCTCCATGGTCACATCTACAAATGATTAAGACACATTTCTGATTGGTATTATATACTTTAATGATATTAAGTACATAAAAATGTGAAACCATTTTCGATTATCAAATAAAATGAATTTCGATAATGGTAGTTTGGTTGTTGTTGTTGTTGTTGGGTTTAACGCCATTTTTCAACACACGATAGACTATGCATGGCGGCCAGTATCAATGGTGGAGGAAGAACCCGGGAAAACCCCGGGAACAACCACCGACCCACAAGAAGCTACTGGCAAGCTTTCTCACATACCCACATTGGCCAAATCCTAAAGTCGAACCCACGCAGACAGAGGTGAGATGGCAGTGATCCGTAACGGAAAGCGCTTTAGACCACTCTGCCACTGGGGCCCCGGATAATGGTAGTGACCACAAGAACTTATGCTCAGAGTTGCAGGCCTTTGAATTTTATTCTTTGTACCTCCATTGCTTGATACAAAAGACATATTCAAAGTGGTAAAACAACACAGGTCTCTTTTAATTGACTTTTTAATGCAACAAACACTTCCCCAAGTTGTTGATCAAAACAAAGCCAGCATGTAATTAGTTTCTCACAGAAGTACTCACTGGTTTTGATGTTACGGTCAATTGACTCTTTTCATGTTTTCATAGAAAAGAATATGTTGCGATTATAATGTTTACACTGAAACTGAAATAAATGATTAGAAGGTGACTTTCACATAGCAAAACATTTAATTGGTGTTTATTTCATTCTCTGTTGCCACCTGTTAGCATTTACCAGAAGTTTTCATTGATCACTATTTCACCAGACTGTTTATTTATAATGTACTGACAACTATTTATCACTAAAAAAAATACATAATACATATTTTATTTAGAACTTGCAAATTTCACAATATGGATTCTATCTTTACGGGCATTAATCACCATTTTTGATGATAAAACGAATGATGCATCAAGGTTTAATTTACCAATTCTTATCATAATTTTTTCACGTTCAGCATATTTTAAAGATATTTAAATATTTTCTTTGGAAAAAATCGGGAGCCAAGCCAGACACCATGTTTCAAGTGGGATCGAGAGTCATCTGGGCGTGAGTTATCAAGGAAATTGTGTATATACATCCACACATATATAATGTTTTAAGATTGCGTGTCTCATGGACCTTCATATACTGATTCTGGACCTCCAGTGTCAGACGACTTTGCATGGACACTCAATACACTGTTCAATATATTTACAGTTTTCATGGGAAATGCTCTTGGTAGCATAATGACATATCAAGCCAACAAAATTACATAACTAAATATTTCACTGCAAACTATGAGATCTTCAATTTTGTATTAAATTGGGCTTAGTTGATGACCCTGCAGTTTTGGAAGCTGAGGTGATATTATCTCATCTACATTAGCTCATCATTTATTGCTTGGCCTCCCAATGTTTTGAGTATTCATGTCAATCATTTTTTAAATTTGCTTTGTACCACAGACCATGTTAAGGAAAGTAGGATTAATAGTTTAGGCAAATGAAGTTTCTAACTTTCTTAAAGATGTATTTGTGTTCCCTTTCTTGATATTAAAAATGGTAGCAACTTTCAGGTAAAGAATTTGTGTCCAAAGCATTAATTCCTGTATGACACAATAAATTACTGCATTGCCTTAAAAAAGGCAACCAAACATACTGCGAATAAATGATACACATTCTTTTACATTAATTTGGTGTTGTACTGTGTTACATTATTCATTCACATGTAGTACAGTGAACCACCCTTGAAGTCTGTTATAATACTATTTAACGTATGGCACAATGAACCACCCTCCACACTGGTAGGTTACACAATACACCACAATAGCACCACCACCACCACCTACATACCTTAAAGTGTGTTCTTGGATTCATTATAAAGATTTTATAAAAAAAAAATTCATATTCCTTGAAATAACTAGATACAACAATAGTGAATACAATAACAACATTCAGTCTGAATAATGAGGCAACAAAATGTTGTGAAACCTAATATATTCAATGCAAAGATAAATGCATATATTGTCAAAGCTATGTGTAATAAATGTAAGCATATACATAATTAGTACTTGGTTCATATAAGTACACTTTGTTACTTCGTTATTCACAAATTTATGAGCTGTACATGCACAAAATCAAGATACCAGTAAATAAATACATGTAAATATACACAATTAGTGACAGTTCATAAATACATGATACTAATCAACACCTATATTCTAGATATTTTCAATTACAAGACACCTTGCATAAAAATAGATATTAAGATATAGTAAAGTGACTAAATACTTATAAATTTAAACAGTGTAGCATCATGTTCCTGGGCGATTGTGCTTTCTTGTGAGAAATATAATGACATATGACCCTGTATATTAAGTCTGATTCCCTTATATGTGAATTTGAGATGAGGCATTAATGTTTCACAGTTGAAAAGGAACATAAAATAAAACTATTCAGAGATATAGATCAACAGTTAAAAATTTATCTGTATTTTGTTTTCTTTCTTTCATATGACAGTACCTTAGTAGTTTCAAAAGACAACCCATCTTTAAACAGACCTTTAGAAAATTATTTGGCTAAGTCTATCAGGACTCATCAGAATCAAAAGCCACATTGTCTGCAGTATTCTTGAAAACCTCTCCCTCACCACCAGTTACACAGCCACAATCTTTCTGATGTTGATGCCTGGGGTGCTTCGCTAGCTATCAGTTTTTCTACTGCTAGACCAGACTGGTTTCCTTTTCTCTACAAATGCTTTTATACCCTCCTGTCCATCCACTAAAGCAAGGTTATCAACAATGGCTTTCTCCGTCAAACTGCAGAAAAGAATGTCACTTATATAAAAAGAATCCAATCCTATAACAACAGTATTTTCAATAGCACATTGCATGACTTACCTGTGTTTAAAAGTTCCTTATGAATGAAACTATATTTCTTTTTCAGTCACAGTGACCTTGTCATTTGACCTTTCTAGCCCATTACTATTAAACTTTCCATTATACTACATGCAAGGATTGTCTCAGTTCCATGATGCTAAGTTAGTGTTATTTTTCTGGAAACAATTTTTCTTTGTACAATGACAATAAAATTTACCTCTCACGTTTTGATTTTGTGGTTAAAAGTCTTCTTCCTTACCCCATTTGCAACATACTGGTCGCAGTATGTGATGTAGAACTCATTTTATTGTGAGGGAACCACCTGTATTCTTTCATTAGCTGTTACAATGGTCTTTGACCTGTTGAGTCCGAAAACAAAATGGTTCTACTTTACTACATATTTAAACCATTGAGAAGGTTTGAAAATGTGTAGATGTTGGAGAACTGCTGTTATAGACTGGAAACCATTTCCTTCTTTTGAGTCACAGTAGCCTAAACCCTTAACCCAAAACTTGATAGTTTTCTTCTTTACCCCACATGCATGCTACAAACGGCATGGAAGCCATTTTCCTTTCATTTATAGTGACTTTGACCTTTGGCCCCCAAATCACTAAGGCTCTATGAAAAAGATACATAGTGTTGTAAATGGAAACGGTTGAGAACCCAAGTCATTGTGTAGAAACCATTTCTCTTTTCTCAGTTAGTGAGGTTGACCTTAAAAGTTTAAGTCATCAGCAAATGTAGAAGGTGGAGACAGAAACCAACAAGAAACAGATGAGCAAACAACACTATAACATTATCTCAATATTCTGGGTCTTACTCCACCTACCTCATGATCTCAATATCTTGAGCAGCATTTCACATAACCTCATGAATTCAATATCTTGGGCCCTATTTCACCAATCCTCATGATCTCAATATCTTTGACCGTATTTCACCCTCATTGCCTCAATAATTTGGATTTTCACTAACACAAATGAGTGCCTGTGATTGTTGCAGTTGCTTTGCATCTAAAATAAGAACAATTTGAGAGATCTGGCTGTTAGTCATCTCTGCTCTCATTTTTTTTAGATTTTCCTTGTTGCATTATTTCTTCTTGATTGAAGATAACACCAGCATGCCTTCCAAAACTAAACGAAGACATGAAATAAAATGCTTTCTATGTCTTCATGCAAATGCCAGGAAGACCAAAAGGATTCGCACTTCTGATCAACTGGAAATGGTCTAATAAGTTAAATTAAAATCACTGACAACCAACAAGTAATCAGCTTGGAAACATTTTGTTTTCTTAACTTGTCGTGGTTGAGAATGGCATATGAACGAACAAGTATATGTATGACTGTAATCTGCATACTGGAAATACAACCATGTCAATGCATATAAAACCACACAACCCGCACCACTGACAGACATACGACTCATGAAAAGACCATCATGTTGACATGCATATCGATAATGTATTATATCGTAGGCTGAGTATTGTGAACTGTAATGAAATGCAGAGTGTCTCACCTCTAATTAAATGTATCTTATAATAAAGATATGTTATTCATATTCATTCACAAATGTGATTGATGTTAGTGGAGTGAATGGAACATGAACAAGATAAATAACCAAATTCAATACAATGTCAGCAAAGGTTGAGAAATTTGTCATGAAAACCCACTTTTATAGTCAACGTTTAGTATTCAGAGGTGGATGCCCTTAATAACTATCATGACTGCCATACACAGTGCCCTAATTGTTCACACCTGTACAAGGCAGAGGCAGGAATGAAGAAAGATATCAAAATTACGTACTTTTGCAATAAAAATACAATAAAAACTGGAACATGCACTAGGCAGTTGTTGTTGTAGAGCCAGAAAGAAAGAAACATATATCAAATTTTTTCAGTAAAATTGAGATATGTACCAGGCAGAGTCAGGAAGTAAGAAAATACTGATCACACTGACCTTTGTTTGCAGTAACAGTGTATTAAACATATAACATAGATTAAAAACTCACCTATAAGCTTGCATCCTCTCCAGATTGATCTGAGCATAAAATGAAGCAAGCACATCCTTACTCGTCTCACATATTTTCCCTGCGTTCCTCATCCTCTGAAACATCAAAACAGCATTTCTGTGTTACTGCAAATCTGATCTACATTTTTAACTCTTTGCTTTCAAATATAATTGCTATTCTTTTAATTCTATAGCATTATTATTGACAGTTAACATGCTGGCAAAGTGAGGTCTATACCATGAAAGATACCACAGGAAACAACAAGTGTATGAATGGACCGGTTTAGAACTGGAAGGATGTGATGCAATTCATATGGACAATGTCTTGATCTCTGGTGGCAAACTATTAAACAAGGCATTATGAGCTAAATTATATTTCATTCTGATAGTTCTACAACTGAAAGTGTAGTTTGCAATGTCATCTTCATACAAGTGGAAATCAGAGTAAATTTATATTCTTTATTTCAAAAATGTATGCTACCGTCCTATAATAAATACAAAAAAGGTTACAAAATTTTTGTGCAGTACACTTTTTATTGTATCATTGTCCAGCATGAAGCGTTATTTCTTGTACTGCAAGTAAATGGTATAAAGACTGGATTTGGGATTATATCCAAGCAATACAATTTTTCTATATATGGAAGGTCACACTAATGTTTATTTTTAAAAAGAAAATTCTTCTCTGATATCTGGTAAATTTTCAAACATAATTTGCATAATATTCATCATAAACTAATAGTAAATTATTTCTGGAGGTCTCAAGTCACAAAAACAGTTCATATGCATGGTCATATTCTTATCTACCTGCATCTATAGGACATTTATTACTAGTCTGTCTAAACCAGAATGTCTGGAGGAATCATATGCACAGATATTTCCTAACATTCAGTAATGACTTTACTTCTGTTGCATAGGAAGGAATCCTGGCAGGCCTTGTGAGAGTGAGGCCTTGTGGCAAAAAGACTGGTATGCCTTGTGGGAAAAAGACCTGGTATGATTTGTTGGGGCGGAGGTCTTGTGTGAGAAAGACTTGGTATACTTTGTGGGAGGGTGGCCTTGTGGGAGAAAATACCTGGCATGCCTTGTGAGAAGGAGTCCTGGCATGTCGAGCAGGAAATGTGCAGGCATGCCTTGAAATGAAAGTCCTGGCATGTCTCGTGGGCAGTCCTTACATACCTTGCCCAAAGTCATGGCATGCCTTGTGAGAGAAGATCCTTGCATGCCTTGTGGAAAGTCCTGACATGCCTTGTGAGAATATGTCCTGGCATGCCTTGTGGGAAGGAGGAAGCTGAATGTTATCAAATTACCACTTAACCTTTTGATTAAATCTCCAAAAAATGAAATTCTACATTTGTTTTGGACTGCTCTAGTGGCCTAGTGGTTAGAGTGCCTGCCTCAGATGCAGGTCATGTGATCAAACCCCGGCTAAGTCATACTAAAGACTTATAAAAATGGTACTAACATCTGCCTTGCTTGGCGCTCAGCTTTAAGGGGTTAGTGTTAGGATTGGTCAGAATAGTGTAACTGGGTGGGACATAGTGCTACATGTCTCCGGCATGATGCCCCAGTGCTAGACATCACTAAAAACAGCCACACTGCAGTGATATGATTGACAAATTTGTTAAAGCTACACTAAAGATCCCAAACACTAAAAAAAAACATACATACATACATTTTTTTTTTTTGGGGGGGGGTTGACAACATTAGAAGATTCTTAACAAGAATGAACAAACAAACTGGACAAAAAAGCGATATCTTCAAATTGTAATAATTTTGCATGCTACTGAACTTTTACAGATCCTCAATTAGCATAACGCTGAATATTTATGATATTATGAAGAGCGACTATACTGTTAAAAATTACAATATGTAATTCATGGTGACTTTATTTACTCTACAGAATTTCAAAAACATTTCCATAATATTATCAATTACATATTTCATTCTGTAATCACTTGGAACAAGTACACGTTCTCATGAATTATTGTTTCATGACAAAATGAAACTGACCACAGTGTAACGTATGATGCATCATCGCAAGTAGTAGTGATACACACTAACAGCAACAATTCAAAGTTAAAAGAAAAGATAAAGTTTTCATGAAGTAGATGGACTCAAAACGAATGGACATGCTTTGCAACTTTCCCTTAATGACTTTCATCAAAAAGTCAATGTTTTTCATTCAGTAGGTTTGTGCCATATACAGGTGTAAGTACAACAAACCACTGTGAAAGTTTAAGGTTGAAAGTTTATTTTTAAAAATGGTTTATTCATACAATAATGCTTTTTCACACGTATTGTTTCATGTGGCAAAAATAAGAAGGGAAGTCGTTTATGGAATTAGTGAACTTTAATTAGATAAACATTTCCAAGCTGGAAGACTTGCAGAAATGCACTTTGATCTTCAAGTTAAGTTAAGCTCAGTCTTGGGCATAAACTTGCCAAGTGTTGGTGAATCAGATTAACAATCAATTAACCAAGTAATTAAAACAACCAATTTAAATAACCAGCACATGAGGGAAATGATGCAGTCTTTATGAAGATGCCAATGTTGCAGCATAACATTGTTGAGAGGCACATCGAAATGGGAATCTGGACATAGTATGAGCAGAAGGGAGTGCCTTTGGAAAAGCAAGGAGAAACTGATAGGGGAGCACATCTCTTTTTTTGCCAGCTAGAATACTTGTTTGGTAAAGACAGATGATGCAAACCAACAGTTACTGAATGGAACAAAAAGGTAATGGTGAATGTACATGTGGAATAAAAGGAAAATTGATAAGACATCATAATGTTATAGTCTCAGTCTTCCAGCAACACCCTGGACAACCAAATATATGTGTTGGTTGGTTTTATTAGCACACCATGTTGAATAAATAGAACATAATCACAATCGATCCAATATAATAATTCAGTACCTCTTGTACCAGTTGATCCTCTGGCACCACTTTACTGACAAGTCCATGCTAGAGTGATTCTGTAAAAAAATCACAATCAAAACTCTTCTAAATGGACAAGTCAATGGTGGAGTACTTCTGTATAAAACACGATCAGAACTCTTTTCTATGGACAACTCCATAATGTAGTGCTTCTATAAATATAGTGGTCTCTCACTATAAAACACCTCAGTATAATGCAGTCATTCACATAACAGTGACCTGGTCGTGGATCATATTGCTTATATTAAACCTACCTCAGTATAGTGCGGGCCATGGATCCGATTAATATTAAAATTACCTCTGTACAACATACCCTCGCTCATTTGGTTTACCTGGATCTCATCATCCATCTTGGCTTCAAATTCTCCAATTGATGTATCAAAGAATTTATAAATATTAACCTTTCTAAAACTTGGGAATAATCATGCAATATTATATGCATTAAACAAGTATATAATAATTTCTTTGACTGTCCAAGTTAAAGGCTTAAATGAGTAACAATAGTCCATCGAAGGAACTAATGCACCACTGGTATAAAAGAATATTTAGGAATCCATGATATGTCCATTTTTTCTGTCTTGTTCTTTTTTAACCCCCAAAGTACCTAAACCATTCCAAATAGTCTACAATATGTCCAATATTCTAAATTTGGTAGCAGCAATTATAGTCTTTAATTGTCTTGTATGCTAAAAGTAACATCATATAAGTGCAGTACACAGTTCTTATTCACAGCTTTTACACTTGAACCTGATATCAAGGCGACTAATTTAATCCCAGATAGTGTTAATTTCAAATTTGCTTAAATCTGTAATTAATGTTTGTCTTGATGGTTCAAAATGAAAGTGGTATAAAAATCAGAAATCATCTTGAAAATCTTATTACAACTGAATACATGGTTATATCAACATTGGTCATTTAAAGAGGTAAATTATGACTTATAACTGGTCCAAAATAAAACCCGAGCCAATGTTACATGTCACATGGTGGCAAAGTGGCAGCCTTGAAAATCTGATTATATATACTTCTCTGGAATTAATGGCCATAATGACAGGAGGTTTTCACTAAAAGACCTGTTATTATCTGTATTCAGTTCTGAATGAAAATCGTGTTTATCTGACAACTAACATGGCTGACATTGTAGCCATCACAAAAGTCTTAGTTATAACAAGTTCTTTAGTAAAAGCCCTATCTGATATGCCCATCCATTCATGAGTAGTGACAATAAGATTTCAAGACTGATTTCATATTAGTACCATTATCATTTAGAATTAGCATTAGGAAAATACAATTTTCAACCGTTTGAATCCAGTCTTCCAACTGTTACTATACATAAAGGAAAGTAACTCTTACAAATTACTTCCCCCTTCTAAGTCCCTGCTAGGTGATCACCCCTATCCTGGATGTTTATCAATATCAACATGAGTGTGCTTCTATTTACATGTATGGCTTTGGAGCTATTGATAGTAATGATACTGGGTTCAGAGTTCCTGAAGAAACATAAATTACTCAATAATGTGTTTTCTATAAAACAATACATCACCTAATCAAATTGTTAAGAAGAGAAATGCATAAGCATCTAACATCTAACCTCTGCTCACTTCACCATTTAGCAGCAAGATGACTGCTCTCTTGAAAGGAAAATCTTCTCCTGAAAAAAGACACTCTTGCAAGACAATGCCTTGGTTCCACACCAGGCTATTATCATACTTAAGAAAGCTTCTTACACAAGTTCAGTGCAAACATTTCAAACACCAATCCAGTGCAAAAGCTTCCAACATGAATCCAGTGTAAAAACTGCCCACACAAGTCTACACACGGCTATTGCCATACTTAAAAAAGCTTCTCACAAAAGTTCAGTGCAAAAGTTCCACACACCAGTCCGATGCAAAAGCTTCCAACATGAATCCAGTGCAAAACTTCTCACACAAGTCAAGTGCAAAAGTTTCCTGCACAAGTCCAGTATAAAAGTTTCCCATATGAGTCCAGTGCAAATGTTTCCCCTATGAGTCCAGCGCAAAAGTTTCCCGAACAAGTCCTGTGCAAAAGCTTCTGACAAGGACAGTGCAAAAGTTTCCCACTTCTACACCTTAAATGACCTCATATTACAACATGTCAGTCAAAATCCCTATCATGGACTAACACTTTCTGAGAGCTTCAAGTGGGAATCGCATATTATCAAATCAACCAAGAGAGCAGACACTGCACTACCATTTCTAGAAAGAAAGCTCACACACCGTCCGCAGACTTGCAGACAAACTGCCTATCTAGCACAAGTCAGATCCATGTTAGAATATTGTTGTTGATAGAATAGAGAAAGTTCAATACCAAGCAGCAACATTTATATCTGGTGACTACATAACCAGAGAAGCAGGAAAGTCAATAAAATGTTAACTGACCTGGGTCTACCAGCACTCCAAGACAGGCGTAGTAGGATTCGTTTGACATATCTCTATAAAGTAGTCGAGGGGTTAGTGCCGGCTCTCTCGACAAATATTGTCATAAAACAATTAAGACCTAAACGCCAAAACTATCCCAAATTTTGAAAGTATAAACATTGTAGAAAAACTTGTATCAAATAATAGTAGAAGTTTTGTAGTTGAGCAATGCAGAACAGAACAATTTAGAAATTCTTTCTTCATTAAAACAAATTGTGGACTGGAATATCTGAGTGACAGTGTTGTGTGCGTACAATCAGTAGAGAGCTTCAAGTCAGCTCTTGAACAATACTAATAATTTTCTAGCTGGCTCTCTATACCGGTGCAAATTAATGATGTAACTGTACACATATTCAGATGAATCCAGTGAAAGCTATCAATTCATGCCTGGAACTAAAATGGTGCTGTCATTAACAGGATATGGTAGCTGTCTAGGCAACTAACTACCTGTATATCTCAATGAGATTTTCCAACTTTGTCACAACAACCCATAAATAGTAACTAGAGAAGGCAGACAGATTATACCAGCTAATGATTCCACTATGTCTCCAATAGAAACATTTTGTTCAAAGGATAGGCTCATCTAATCTAAGCTCAGGCCTCCACAAAAAGGGTATGATAATTGTCTGGGCAAGTACCTGTAGACCAAATAGATTTACCTCTCTGTTTTGTAAAGCCAGAAACGAAAAGGTGTTAGAGCTCCGTGTATGCTTATCTAATAACCCATTTTAGCTGTGAGGCCCACGTTTGTGGGATGATGTACTGCTTTTACCATAAGTAGAAAGAGCCACTAATTGGTGCTACAGCATGCAAAAACCATCCCTACATCTTTGCCTCTCTCAACTGGTCAAATGAAGATAGCATGACAATGGTTTTTTATTTAATTACCCATAGCTGTCAACTTTTATTTGTGTTGGCGAAATTAAGTTGTACCATTAGTATGACTGGAAATAAACTGCATGGGCATTGCATGGTGATCATATACCCGTTACACTTATGTTGCTGTTATGAAGAAGCAAATTTTGTATGATAAATGTTTCAGACATGAAAAAGACAAAGGTTCAAACTAGGGTGAGTTCAATAACATTAATGGTGAAATTAATGAATTTGGGAACTTGGGAAAGGAAATTAAGATTGGTTAACCTAACACCAATCTGTGAAAACATGTTGTATCTCTTCGTATGCCTTCAAATTGGAGGGTCTTCTATCTGTCAATATCCAAAAACCAGTATGTAAAACACACCACTGCTATTCATACACCTTCAAAGTGGAGAGCCTTCTATCAGTCAATTTCCAAAACCAGTCTGTAAAACACACCACTTCCCTTCATATGCCTTCAAAGTGGTTGGCCTTCTAGCTGTCAATATCCTAACACCAATTTATGAAAACATGCCTTTTTCCTTAATCATTTACCTCATGCATGCGTCTTTGTACGCCTCTATTCCATTCGCATGGAAGCGTCTTTGTACGCCTCTGTTCCATTCGCATGGAAGTGCCTTTTGACACCTGCTGTAAATATCAGCCATTTTCAGCTGGGTTTCGTAGCGCCCCCTTCGGAGAAACCCCCATTA
This sequence comes from Sinohyriopsis cumingii, assembly GCA_028554795.2. Lineage (NCBI taxonomy): Eukaryota > Metazoa > Mollusca > Bivalvia > Unionida > Unionidae > Sinohyriopsis > Sinohyriopsis cumingii. The sequence continues at coordinate 79,031,130 of CM068834.1, read as the reverse complement.
GATGCTACATTCATTTCTGCGAATGGCAATTACGTCAGAGCACGTGGTCGCTGTTTATGCACTGGTCGATATCTGCTATTTAAAGTAACTGGGTCGTAATCTCCACTCTCCAAAATGGCGGTCGCGGATTTAATTCAGTACGTACGAAGTTTTCATGATTAGAATCACAACCATGAAAGATTCAAAAACTTAGGTAAAAGGCTTTGATAGTGATGTAGACAGTAATTAGTTTTAATAAATTATCAAATTCAGATGACTTAGTGATGTAGACGCAGACGAAAAACGTGTAAATTTCGAGTATGGGAAACGTCATCTACGGTTGGTCACGCGGCCTCACTGACATGACGGTGAACGAGTTCTCTCAAGATTTTAAAGCGCAATAAAAAAATTCTTGCGTGAAAGTAATTACACAGCTATAACAAATGGATTTTACTCTTAAATTTTTCCACATATAATAGATGTGTACCAAAAATGTAAAATGGTTAAAATTGCTGTTTAACGTAACATGCACTACATTGCTTAACAGTTCGCAGGCAGGCCTATGCGTATGGGGTCTTCTAGGTAACAGGTGTTTTATGTATAACACGCTGCACTTTGTAACCTTGCTCTATGAGGTAAAGGGTTAATACACCGTCAAAATGGGAAGCCTTCAATTTGTCAGTAAGCCTGTAAAACATGCTATGTCCCTATATACACCTTCTAAGTGGATGGCCTTCTATCAGTTAATATCTTTTCCACAATAAAAGTGAAGAACTTCTTTACACACAAGGGGTCCCTGACAAGAATCAAGAATGAAGGATTTTCTCCAGAGACAAATAGAATACCAACAACCTTTCTTTTGTAAGCAGCGTGGGGAGTTTATAAGGTTTTCTTTCATAAATGTATTACAAGATCAAGGAGACTTTTGACATAATATGAGTAACAGATGAGTAACAATCAGAACTTCTTTGCGAGTTGTAACCCATTATAGCCCCGCTCTCATCCCTACAAACTTGAATCAGTACATTTTGTGACTTCCAATTGAGAGCATTTCCAAATATATTTATATCACTGGCCGTCTTGCTACTGAAACAAGAAGTGGTGAATTTTGATTAAGATCATATTTTTGTGACATGACCTGAGACTGGAAGTGACTTTGCCAAAAATGGCTACCTACAGAGAAGGGTACATTTAATGGTGACCAAGATAATATAAGTCTACTGCTGCATTCTTCTGGAAAAAGAGCTGAAGATACTCCCTTGCCAAAATGTACAGTCAGGCATAAATCATCACTCAGACTGATACATGAACAATGCAAAGCAAATGATGTACTTCGCCAGAAGACGAACCAAGTTGAGAGGAGTCAGGAACTACATACCACGAATAATAAAATGCTGAAAGGCAATAATGATTGACCTTTCCCCATTGACTATCCACCACAGACTGTGAAGGTGTGAGAAAAGATTATTTATGATCTTAACTAGGACTGAATTTAACAAGTGTATCTGGAGAATATGGTTGTCATGAAGTGGGATATGGCGAAGGTTTAAGGGATGTGAGATAATGAGCAATTCCTGAGTGAAGGATTGAACTAGTTGACATCGAGGATATGATGGCCACGTGGATGGGTCAAAGGTAGGTAACCAATAAGAATTACTTTCCTCTTTCTATTTGAGAGAAAGAAGGTGACTTTTTATCTTTCATGAAGTGCTGGAATTGGGAGGTAGTAAAGTTTAGTTTATCAAAAGTTAAACTAATCATATGATCTATTCAATGAAGAAATCCACTTATGACATGACTATCTCTTTACAAGATGTAGGGATAAGATTTTATTATGGACTGACATGGAAGTCATTTGGATGTTGATAGGATGTCCTTTTCATTAAAGACTATCTACAACTCAGGATGAAATTTTGGCCATATTTCATGACCTTCCTCCAAGTAGTTTTTAGGACTATTAATGATAACAACTGCTAACATATGATAATGATAACAACTGCTAACAGGATATAACAACTGCTAACAGGATAAAGATAACAGCAGCTAACATGATAAAGATAACTTATAACAGAGGACAAGTATAACAACTGCAAACAGATGTTAATTATAACAACTGGTAACATATGTTGGATGCAGACCCATCAAAGCTTCTCATCTTTGAGCAGCACAGCTAAAACCTGAGTCAACCATCTTTTCAAATGAACCAAACAACTGTTTTCTGTTAAATGACAGTGATGACAGTACGATTGTGGATGTAAAGCACCTGCAGCCACAGTAAGACTACAAGTAAACCACCTTAAAAAACAAACAAAAAAAAAACAACATGTGAAGTAATTGCAGCCACAACAAGAACACATGAAGCACCTGCTCCCGGAATAAAATATGTAAAGCTCCTGCACCCACCGTAAGATTACATGCTAAGAACTTCAGCATCAACAAGACACGCGAAACACCTACAGCTCCAAAAGAACATGTAATATCCTGAAGCCACAATAAGACTACCTGTGAAACATCTACAGTCACTATAATACTACATATAAAATACCTGCAGTCACATCAAGTTTTGAAAACAAATTTCCTGAGTAAAATACATATACCTCTTTGTCTAAAATGTATGTCACAAGTGCTATTAAACTAACAATAACAGTTGTATGTTTTTTTCCCAACAGAGGTGTAATTTTTGCAAAAGCATTAATTTGTTGAAAAAGGAACTCCACAATGCACCAGACAAAAAGAGGAAAAAGATAAGAACTGTTTCTTGTTATAACACCGGCATCATTTTCACGAGTGTGATTACTATACAACTATTAAGTTATTCCCCCTTTGATATATCTTAGAAGAAATATGGACATTTTGTGGGTTTTGGTTCAAAACCTTTTGCGCAAAAGCCCCATTAAATAACTTTGGAAACATATCTTCAAAATTTAAATGTTAACAATAAACAATATATATAAAATATTTTGAAAAACAAGCATGTCACTTATTATGCAGATTTTAGTCTTTATATCTATATACATACATACATACATACATACATATATATATATATATATATATATATATATATATATATATATATATATATATATATATATATATATATATATATATATATATATATATATATATATATATATATATATATATATATATGTATATAGATATAGATATGTCTGTACAAAGAGAGCATGTCTTCCTGTTTGCAGGTTTAGCCACAGCAGCAGGCTGCTAGCTGGTAGCATCATGCGACATTGCAGTGGCTTCCGAAAAGGCAAAATTTGCTACACCTGGGTGAGTTGATCTGATCTGACAACTCATTTATTGCATCATACAGTTTTAGTTTGATATGTTTCAGGCACCTTCTATAACTAGGCCACTAGTTGGCATACATGGTTTGAGTTGCTCCTGGTGTCAGGTGCATGTCATTTCTCTTGCATGCAGTTCTGTATCATCTCTGGATGCTTCGTCCACCACCCCCTTCCCTAGCATATGCGTGCACCCATTTGCAACAGTAAGTGCTGAAGTAATCATGGTTATGGTAACATTTATTTTTAATATTCTTGAATTCTTCAGACATTATCAGTCCATAACAATAGAAAATAAAATAAAAACTTTTGTAACTTTATTAATTTTTCATACAGAGAGTTTTGGTCATGGAAGTGGCAGGGCATTATAACATACCCCCACCCAAAATAGCACAGCTCAAACCCACATGCTCCCTTGAATTTATTTTGTCCATCTAAAAGCAAATGTTCATCATTTTAAGTGACTGAATTATCTGAATACGTGTAAAAAGATTTTTAATGTATTTATATCATAATTTTGTTTTGTGATCTGGGGTTTGTATTCAAATAATCATTTTGTGCTGTAATCTGGGGTTTTGGGATGAAGCATTCAGAGATGACATAGAACTGCATGCCAGAGAAATGACATGCAGCTAACATCAGGATCAGCTCAAACCATGTATGCCGACAAGTGGCCTAATTCAAGGAGTGTTTCTTTAACTTGTCACCCTAATAACATATATCTACAATCTTTAAATCAGAAGTGATTTGATACAGCGGGAGCGAAAAGTATTTTGACCCTGGCGCAGCTCTTTTGGGGAAAGGGGAATAGCTCCTTCAGAGTTAGTGGATACTGTGTGTTTTTAGTAGCTCCTTTTGAGTCAGGAGTTATGCTGTATCTTAAGCAGCTTATTAAGGGTCAGAATAAATAGTGTATTTGGAACAGCTCATCAAGGATTATGGGAATTTTTGTCTTTGTAGCAGACCTTACGGATCAGGAGATATAACTGTATGATAGGTGAGGGATGTAATTTAATTGAACTGCACATTTTGGATTAGGAGATATTTTATATTTGGAATCGTTCCTAAACGGTCAGGGGATATATTATAAAATGAATGCAAGTTCATCAAATTGAGACATCTGCAGAAACTCTGGAATAATCACCCCACATGTTTTCGTTTCCCAAACCTTCACATGAATTGTACAAATTCTTAAACCATTAATTAAATACTAACAATAGCTCATCAATGATGTATCTGAAGTATACCACGCCTGCTGGTGCGGCTAAACCTGCAAACAGAAAGACATACTTAATGTTCCTTTATATATATAAAATGACTAAAATTTGCATAAGTGACATACATGTTTTTGAAAATTGTTATATATATACATATATATATATATATATATATATATATATATATATATATATATATATATATATATATATATATATATATACCAAGGGTTCAAAATTCGCTTGCCAAACTTAAAATGGCATGTCAAAAATGTCTTGCAGTTTAGTGAATATTCCAGTCACCCATTTTGGCCAGCATGATTTAGGACGGACCAGTGTTACGTTAATGAAAAAGATGATCTCTCCACAGCATTTCACGCTTTGTCGATTTGTAGTCCATGTTTTCCACTTGAAGTTTGTTTCAACTTGTTTCAATCAAGCTCATGAAATTGCTATACTAATGAAAGCTTATCAAGTGGAGAACATTAGGCAGGTCACATCACTGGTTCTGAAAACTAAAATAACTTAACCTTTCAAATATTTGATGGGAATCACAATGACTCAGTTTGTAAAGCACTGGTCTTGTATCCAAGGGTAGCAGATTCAATACCCTTCCAGGTCAGTCTGGGTTGTTTAGCTTGGAATGCCAATGAGACAATACTTAGCTTCCACTTCCTTTTCATTATAAAGCCAATAGGTTGTTAAATATCATATCAAAATCCACAAAATATCCACCACCACCCCAAAAAACGACTGTAGGATGTTGTCTATAATATTTCAAATTTAGGTGACTGTCTATAATGTTTCATAATTAGGTCATGGATGCAAGGATATTGAGAATTTATTCAACCCCTGTATATACACACACACACATGCATATATATATATATATATATATATATATATATATATATATATATATATATATATATATATATATATATATATATACATATATATATATATCTATATATATACATATATATATATATATATATATATATATATATATATATATATATATATATATATATATATATATATATATATATATATATATATATATATATATATATATATATATATATATATATATATGGGTTCCAGGGGTTATCATCACCGGGAGTGGATGTGGGAGATAAGCACCCACTTCCCTTGGAAATCTCTCAATGGCTTGCGTTTTATGGAGCGTCTGAGAACCAAATCCAGCTCCAGGCCTTCACGAGTAGAGGAACCTGTTCAAACTGACTGGAGAATGGTTGACATGCGAGTTTCGGACGCCTCAAAACCAGATGCTTTAGGCAGATGTGGCTCGTTAACCTTGGGTGGTTGCCCATCTAGGAGAAGGTAAACTCCTATTTCAAACCTTTCCTGCCTTGCGACTATACCCTCTCATGAGTAAGGCTAAGGTAGCAAACACAAACAGAAAATCCGGAGACAGAGTCCCTAAGGCATCGTGACATTGCTTTCAGTGTCATCTCGGCAACTCCTACGACGTAGCTGGTGCCATGATGTATTGGCGTGTCCTTTCCCTTGGATCCACCAGCTGCGTGGAGAGGGGGCACCAACTGCATTGGCAACAGTTGATTCTCAATATCAACCTGCCCAGGCTTGCGCATTTTACCGGTTATAAGTCACCGCTATATTGCCGTAGAGCCAGACGCTAAGGGTTGCTTCTGACGGTGGGAGAGACCAACATGTTTCACTGGACAGCTACTGCCCGTCACAAACTTGGCAGCCCACAGACAATAAGGTGCCGTCCCGCCACAGTTCGCCTGCCTTGCTGCGTGCGTAAGGCTTAAGGTACATGACTACCTGACAAGCGGACTGTAACTACAGCACCAAGAAATAACAAAAGAAGACCAATAAGGAAACCTCCAATCCTCAGGCTAGGTACCCTGAATGTCCGGACCATGCTAACTGAGCTATCAGATACGTGAAGGGGCTAATTTCTGGCGATCTAACAAGAATAAATTAGCTGAGACCAGAGAACCATTAATTAGATTTATGGAGACAGGCGCGTATAATATCGCCATACTACCATGTTCGGTAATGTCCCTTGGAGGGATGATTGTGTTCCTAATTAAGCATTTGTTTATACAGCAGCCGAACGGACTAGTAGGGACACGGTAAACTTTATTTTCATGGTAAAGTTGTCACATTTGAAAGATTGCAGAAGCTCTGTAACTATCATACTACCAGGTCAAGCTAACCCCGACTTTGGCACCTCTGAAAAAAAAAAACTGCAGAGATATTTGATTCCGATTGGTTACGTTAAATAAGAGGCGTGTTTCCCGTACTAAATATCCTAGGTTTTAATATCGCCACATCAAAAGTTTTAATCAGTCTGCAAGAAAAACCAAAGTAGGCTCCGAGGGATTTGCAAGAAATTTTCTTGTAAAAGAACTGTTGTCCAAAGAGGATTGTTGTCGAAGGACTGTTGTCGAAAGAAACCAACGAACTAATTTGGCGAATAGAGGGAGGAACGTTGCAAGCAAAGGTAGTGTGATAATTCCATGTAATTAGTTGATGCCATATATAATGGTTTGCTGAATTTATTTCCTTGTATTAGCGTGAATCTTGTTTCTACATTCGTATACTAATTTGCTTTAAGAAGTATAACTGTGTTGAGTTTATGAATAGGAAATCATACATTACCCTTCAGATAAGTTTGATGAATTGTTTGAATTTGTCGTCTTGTTTGCATAAGAATCAGGTTCAAGAATAAAATGCATTACATTACTTAATATGATTATGAGAATCCGTGTGAGTTTACCGAATTTAGAAGATTTCACATATGATTAAGAGTAAGGTGCATTGACTGAAATAATGTAGTAATTGATGTAATTTATTTCTTTTATTCGCTGTGTAAATTGAGGCTGGCTCAGAACCCGATGTCTCGTGTGGTGTGTTAATGTGCGATGTTAATGTGTAACGAATTAGCCATTTGACTAACTAGGGTCATTATAGGACATGTTGAGTCGATTGATAGCCTTAGAATCAGTCTAGCACTGATAGTAAAATCTGATAACGAGGGAGAACAATGCAAAATCCCCTGTAAAGAAATAACAAGACATTTAGGTTGTCTCTATTTGTATTTATTTAAAATGGAGAAAATGGCTCCTGAGACGTATACTGTGACGTCATTCTGAGACGTATACTGCAAAGTATAGAGAGAAGTGTAGTGCGACGTACAATCCTGTAACGTAATCATATGACGTGTTAATTTCTGAAACGTATTCTGAGACTATCATGAGACGGATGGTGCAAAGTATCATACTGTGATCCAATTATATGAATAACTACAGTGGAAGCAGAGCAAACGGGGACGAGCAGGTTATGTACACAAAACGTTGACTTCGATTGTTCATTCGATAATATGATGAACTAAATCTATCAGTAAACAGATCGGCAATTTCATTTAAATATATTTGTATTGTTCTTTGTAATTCGTTGAAAGTATTTTTTCTAAAAGCAGAGTATATTCCTGAGCTAATGAATCCTCACAGTTATTTTATGTAATTCATTAACTTGTTTGTTTACATGTACGGGGGCTCATGTTGGTTTGTTCTATATATCTGCTCAGATCTCTATCTATTTCACCAAAAGTTTCACCACTTATATTTATATTTACTCGAACCGGGCAAATAGCATCGAGGGCGGTCATCCCTAGATAACGAAAACCAAATTATGCGGGACACACAGCAAAGCTACCACCCACCCCGCCTTACAAGATGATCTCCAGGCAATCAGCGATGTTTGAAAGACTTCAGTCATCAACGACGAACTTATAAGACTCCAGGTCGACATCGCCTCACTACAGAGACACGACTACCAGCGGGTCCCTCAGAGAAAACAATTACACATTCTTCTGGCAAGGAAAGAGCGCCGACGAAGCCAGAGATTTTGGTGTCGGATTCGCTGTCAGGAACACTCTGCTGGGGATGATAGAACCCTGCCAACAAGGAAGTGGAAGACTGCTATCCCTCCGCCTCCACACCACAAACGGTCTTGTCAACCTGATCAGCGCTTACGCTCCCACATTAAGCTCCTCAACATACACCAAGGATGAGTTGCACGATGAGTTAAACTCGCTCATCGACAAAACTCCCAATGAAGAAAATTTGAATTTGCTGGATAACAATAACGAAAACAATTAATGGGTTGTGAAGATCACACAACAATTCCAACACATAATCTCAACACATAAATAACGAAAAATATGTATACAATGTTCGTCTCTAAGCCTCAGCAAATCCTTCAGACATAACAACATTACAGAAAATTATTAAATATATATATGTGTCTGTGACCTTGAAAAGCCCATGTACATGTTTACCATTTTTAAATTTTTTCTTTCAACATTTCAAAGTGATACTGTGGAAAGAAAAATGCTGATGAATACTGATTTATTCATCTGCGACCTTGACCTTACAAGCTAGTGTCGCCAGTATGATTTATGACAAATAAATCGTGTTTTCCCCATAAATTGAAACAGTTTTATTCGGCGCAATGGGAAGAAAAGGATGAAAGAGAGCTCAATTTCCAAAGCGTTATTCTGACCCTAAACATATGACCCCACTTAAGATATATTTCACTATCACTAATGCCCACCTATAACTACGTAATTGTACATCTCGAAAAGAAAAGCATTCAAACTCACTCAGCAGGGTGGAAACTTTAAATTATGTAGACCATAACGTTTTGACATTGAAGACAGGACCACCACTGAATTATACAACAATCCCATAACTAAAACATATCAAGAGTTATGTAACGGAATGAAAACTGTGTCGAAATATCAAGAGAACACGTGTACACATGAAAACATGTACAACCCAAATGCTAATGGAAAAATAAATAACATGAATACGATTGATATCAGTAGTAGTTTTAGTTGACGTAACACTGAACAATTCTTATATATAAGTGTAGTATATATCTCTCACCCTCTCACATATGAATTGGAAAGGCAATATCGGCCGTTCTGATATTTAACCTGGCAGACCTTCATAATGTACATTTACTAGAAAAAATTATTTTATAGAAAATATCGTTTGCTCTCTGTCCTTTCTTTTCCTATTTTCTGTAGAGAGTGATATATGTATGGATTCGATCATATTTTGAAGGTCTGGATATATTCGGTTGACTATGCCTAAATCACATTTGACGTTGTCGTTTTCGCTTTTAAAAATTAAACTAAAATTCATTTGTAACCAACCGAACATCGTTTCCTCTGAACATTCCAACATAAATATTACCATAATGATATAATTATATGTCAGAAGAAACCCTGATAAGACCCTTCTAAATACACAATGTATGTTACGCTTTGTACACATTCTTCATAAATAAACTTGAACATTAACATATGCATACTTCATGATAATCTAGCATTAATATTAAGTTAATATTCAATTTGTATCCTCAAGCCAATCAACATAATTAGAATATAATTTCAACATCGAGACCAAGTAATCTGTGCTTCAATTTCGTCAAGGAAAGTATAATACCACTGTTTACACCACGTTTCACGTTGCTTTTCGCGTTCATTTTGGCAAGTTCTTATCGTTGGAAAAAAATCAAGAAACAACAGCCATAGGTTATTTTAAGCATACGAAAAATATTAACATGGAAATTACTAAACGAAAGAATCTCATTTTATTGAATATGCAAATTCATGAAGAATGATGACTTGTATTGCTCCAATAAATAATGAATCTCAGTCTTTCATCTCTTTGGAAATGGAGTCCATTCCACAAAGAGTGATCGTTCTATCTATTCTCATTACATTTGATAGTGACAGGGCAATGACTTTGCAAGGCATTTATTTTTCAGACTATTGATACTTGAAACTGCAAAACTAAACTGTTACGCAGTGACATAGGAAAAGAAAATCCTAGTAATCTCGCCCACTAAGAGTCCTCGTGTGAAGAAATATTTCAATGATGTCGGATGCAATTGTAAATGATTTATTGTAAATAGCGTCTTGATCTCCAGACTGGAACGTAGTTATGCGTCCGTTTTTCTGCATCAAGACAATAGTGCCATGTATGTTCTTTCCTTGCCTGTACAGTTATCACATGGTTTCTTTCTTCTTAGTATTTTCATCTATATCTAAAGGCACATCGGCATTATTTTTTTGAATATTGAATAGTTTATATGCCATAATGCACTTTGCCAAATTTGGTAGAATCTTGTTCTTTGGCATTAAAAAGTGGTTTAAGGACATTTTAGATTTTTCATTTATTCACCCACATTTCAAGGGGAATTGCTTTAATATCCATACAATTCACATTATGTCATGAGAGGATGCCTTATCTCATATTTGGTCACCGATTGTGGTATTAATATATGTAGAAATGGCAAAGCAGCCTCTTTTGCGAAAACTTGAAATCCCATTATCCTGTCAAATTTGATCGAAATGAATTTTACTGATTTGTGACGAAGTCGCTTCAGATGTTTTATACTTTTAACATTGACTGCCTTATTGATTGAGAATAATCATCACTCATATAAAATCTAAGGCTTGTGAGTCAATGGTTTTTCTGTGAAATATGGTTCATTTCTGATGAGCTGTTAATTTAGAAGGAGTCCTTTATAAGTTTATTTTTCTCTACTGCTTTATAATACACGTGTTCATACATTATTGTGAATTTACAACAGTTAAATAAATTTAAAGTCTTTCCTACCAGTATATTTTCTGTCAAAAGTTGCCAATTTCTGTCAGCTGGTTTCTTTACAAGTTTTATAAAAGTTTTTTCTGTTTTAATAATGCCAGTTAATTTGACAAGTTGATGGTGAATCTGCATCATTCATTAAAATTAAAAACCCACACATCAATGTGATTTCTATCAAAGCATTTAGTCAATATTTAGTAAACACTTCTGAAAAGCTTTGATTTTAAATTTTTCTATTTGTATTAAATGCCGCCAAAATTTGCTAGCGAATTAGCGTCATTTATGAAAACTTAAAAACCGATCAGAAACCGTTCCGATCAAATCTCTGTTGAAGAATGTTTGACGTAAACAGGACCGACGACAAACGAAATACTAATGGAAGAAGCATAAGTTCTGTTTACTAAAATTGCATTCCTTTAACAATGCACTCGCAACTGACGAACTTAGATTTCCAAATTAAAATATGTTTGTACAGACGGAAAAAGGTTTGGTTTGAAATTTGTAATGTTTAAAGAAATGTAATAATATTAGCTAATTTGTAACTGTGCAAGGTAGATCTGGATGTGTGCTTCATTCAAAATGGACTGTAGCCAGATTCAAAGTACGTTACAGCAAAACTATGGATATATTGTGACATTTGTGAATAGACTTTTCGTACACAAGCATGCAAATAATACTATAGTACAATACAAAATGGAGAAAATTCCAATTAAATGAATGAAAACTATTTATAGCACATATAGAGCCAGTAGCCTCTGCATTTATCAACTTACCTAACATTATATTGCATTTTTAGCAGGTAGGAGACCCAAACAAAGGTCCATAATTATTATTCAAAAATAAGAAACCATGTTTCCGTTCCATTTATTTAGAAATATTTACATAGCATTCACATAACCTGTATGTTGGAGGTCCGGAGAACTTAGGTTATCCTATCATTTGACTATGCCTAATTCACATTTGACCTTTTTTTCTTTCGGCACCTTCTATAATGACAGAACACGTCTGTTTTTGCAACACATTTTAAAATGACATCAAACATCTTGAGCATTAAATTATCCAATAACGCATTTTTTAAAATAATGTACGAATGCTACAAATCGGATTCCTTTGAAAATAACTTTCAAATTAATGGGTGTTCAAAATGGTGTAAAATCAATATTGTTTGAATACAACTTTCATTTATAATGCGAACATTTACATCTTAATATTTCATGGTAATATTGGATGCAGTGCAAATTCGATAATCAAACTAAAATAAATCCGAAATATTTAGACGCTGATTTGAAATGAAGCCATTTCGTCAATGCTTAAAATTTATATAAAGTAGCATATAAATAATGAATTAATTATGGTGAATAAATGATTAAGCATTAATACAGTTTACTTACATGGGCGACAACAATATATAGTCCTTCATCATCAGAGAACTTAATGCGAAATCATCAACATAACGCCCTCGCACAGTCCACTTACCATTTGTCGCTTATATTGATATGTTGATTCATCGCATGACCATATTACGCCACAGGCGCTTGATTCATGGGGAAATTAATAAAACACTATCACCAATTAACATTGTTGCATATCAATTAGAATTCAAGTGTACAAGATTGTTTACTTCCTTTATCCCATATTTCCTTTTGAATCATCGGCATATTAGTTAAACTGATAACTACTTTCATTTTCGGCCTGTTCTTTGATCTCATGTAAGGACATTGCCGCCTTATTTGGAAATGTAAACAGATGGTAGTAAACATGATCAGCGCAATTATCGTAGAATATCCAACTACAGTAAAGCAAGAATTATTTGGAAAATCAAGTGCTTAGTTAAGAAATCACCCTGAGTATGTTCGCATGCCATTGAGCATACATGAAAGACAATAGTTGCATAAAGAATTAATACTATATATAGCAAATACAAATAATGCAACAGAATATAAATATTGGACTATTATGTGGTACATGTACTACAACATTACAAACCCAATATACAATCTAAATAATACATTGTATATAAATATTTATATTTTATATTACACGAGAATTACGACAGGTAGGCAAATTTTTCAAAAAGCCTGGCAAATTAAGGGGAAGTAAAGAAACTGAAAACAAAATAATAACTTATTTAGTGTCGCTACTTCCAGCACCAAAACTGCTAATTGCTGGGCCCCAAATATCCTACAAATTTAAATAGATAAATAAAATTGTGTTTGTCCGTCCTTGTTGCACGAGCTACATTATATACCCTATTAAAGTTTTAATACAATTTAATGGAACATGAAAGAATGGTGTATATTTTGTTGTTTTGTACTAATGGCCACTAACATCTTAGACAGTAATGCTACCTTGTTTCACCCTAGAATATGTTCAAATTCCTAATATAATGTTTGATGATTTTTCCTTGTTGGATTATGAACACGTGATAAATGGACATATTGTATGTACATCTTTACCATAAAGATGCGGCTACTAATGCTGCTTTAATGCACTATGTAGTTGCAATAGATTTATGCAACATATTATTCAAATAATACAAGAATTAAATGCCGAATTTATCCATCGTGCTATGTGAGTTACACTTTAATGGCTACAGTGTCTTGACAAGCAATATTTGGAAAGGAAAACTGATAGTTATCTTCGAACTGTTATTTTATAAAATTTAGGATACTAGACCACTGATCCATATATATATCTAAAATGTCATAGTTAAATATTTCATTGTTAATTATGGCTTCTGAAAATTTGTGTTCAGCCATGTGAAGACTCTGCAGATCAGGAGTTTTGGGGCATGGGGGCGGAAGTGACGTTATCTCATCTACATCAGATTAGATTGCTGGCAGTCTTAGCTGCTACAGTTTCTAGCGCCTTGAATTATTCATGTTTCAAGCAAAACTTAGATTGCTTTAAATCAACTCTTTAAGGCCCTAGTTACACTGGTTTTGAGGACTTGCTAGTCCCGCTTTATATTGTTGTTTGGTCCCTAGGCATGCTGATATTGCGGACTTTAAAGCTGATGGATAGTTGTAACAGAGTGACCATATTCTAATGGTTGTGCACAAGTTCTATGGCGTTTTGCCATTAACTAAATCGAACATAATAATGTTTTCCACAAGCAATGTTCTCCACATTTTGGTTACTTTTGGAATGTCAGGCAAGATGATAGATTACGATTTCTTGATTTACCGTGACTGTAACATATTTCGAAGGTCTTGATACATTCGGTTGAATATGCCCAAATCACATTTGACCTCGTCTTTTTCGTTTGTTAACATACAAACTAAAATTCATTTGTAACCAACCTAACTTTGTTTCATCTGAACAATCCAACACGATTTGTACCATTAAAATATAATTATGTCAGAATAAACCCTGATAAGACCCTTCTAAATTCAAAATATGTCACGCTTTTCACACAATCTTCATATATACAAGTGAACATTTACATTTGCATAATTCAAGATAATCTTGTATTAATATAAGGTTTAAATTCAAATTTTTATCCTCAAGCCAATCAACAAAATTAGAACATAATTTCAAAATCGAAACCAATGTAATGTGGGCTACAATTTCGTCAAGGAAATTTTAATACCAAAGTTTTACGCCACGTTTCACTTTGCTTTTTATGTTCATTTTGGCTAGTTCTTATCCCTGGAGAGTAAAAGAAAAAACAGCCAAAAGTTATTTTCAATATACAAATAATATTAGCATGGAAATGATTAAACGGAGGAATCTCATTTTATTGAATATGCAAATTCCTGAAGAATGATGACGTGCATTGGTCCAATAAATAATGAATCTCATTCTTTCATCTCTTTGCAAAATGGGCCCATTCCACATAGAGTGACCGTTCTATCTATTCTCATTACAGTTGCCAGGGCCATGACAATGACATCGCAAGGTACTTATTTATCAGACTATTGATACTTGAAACTGCCACACTCACCTGTTATTGAGTGTCATAGGAAAAGCAACTATATATATATATATATATATATATATGTGTGTGTGTGTGTGTGTGTGTGTGTGTGTGTGTGTGTGTGTGTTGCTTGTTGGCTTTTCTCAATGGTTATATTTGATGTATATATGAAGATAATGGTCTTGCAGACAAGTGACATTTATTTTGCAAACAACTTAATACATTGATAATATATTTATAGTTGTGAGAAAATAAAATATTCGGATCATTAATAATCAAGATCAAAATGCTTACTCGTATTTCAATGTTGGATATTAGTTTTTAACTTGGAAATTTCTACCCTTGTTGATATTTTTCGTTGTTTTGGAGAATAGACTGCACTAAAATCCGGATCTGTTATTTTGTCTAATCTTTTTATATCAATACTGTGTACTTGAAACAATATTCGTTCCTTTCTTTACATCCGAATTGGAGTCAGTCTCATTGTTGTCTATAGTGTTTCGTTTGGGGGAATTTATTTTTTAAATTATTGCTCAGAATTACTGTGTTCTCGTTAATATTTCTTAGATTAAACCATTAATTTGGAAATATTGTCAATTGAGACAAAGACGTCGTGGATTATATTATTGTGATAAATCAAAAGACTGTTAGCACATCGACGCATTTCAAATCATGGGCACATTAGAATATTCGAGAATATAGACACATCTACACATTCACTATGGGACTTTATCTGAAACCCCACTGGAATTCAATTGGAGCTTTATATATTTTGATTTGCAATAGGACTTGTTGGACTATTTCGGATTTAAATTCACGATACTAGAAGATATTTTTAAATGTTCAAGTGTGTATTCTAGGGAAAATACATTATTTGTTGAATTCGACAAAACTTGTTTGTTTTCGCTCATTTATGTTACCTAGTTCAAGAATAAAGTGTCGTAACACCACCACCAAAAAGAAATGGAAATCAAAAATCGATTTATTTAAATATATTGTAACAAACAAGTAGCTAGGTATTGATATACAGTACACTATAAACAGGATATTCTAATTACTGATGGCTGAGTTTTTTTAAAAATTAAAATCTGTTTTTGGAGCAGGAAATAGGTTTGGTTTGAAATTTGTAAGGTTTAAAGAACTGTAATAATGTTCAGTTAATTTGTAACTGTGCAAGGTAAATCTGGATGCGGGCTTCATTCAAAACAGACCGTAACCAGATTCAAAGTACGTTACAGCAGAACCATGCATATATTGTGACATTTATGTCTAGACGATTCGTTCACAAGCACACAAATAATAATATCGCATAATACATAAAAGGCGAAAAAGTAGTATCAATGACTGGGGTTCCAGTTGTCTCGCACAATGTGAGCATTCACTTCCAATCAATGAATGAAAACTATTTATAGCCCATAGAGAGCTATAAGTATGTGCATTTATCGACTTACCTAACATTATACTGTATTTTTAGTAGGTAGAGGAGACAAACTCCTGTTCATGATTATTATTCTAAATTTGGAAACCATGTTTCCGTTCCATGTATTTAGAAATATTTATATAGCATTCACACAACCTGGATGTTGGAGGTCCGGAGAACTTACGTTATCCTATCAACTGACTAAGCCTAATTCACATTTGACCTCTTTTTTTTTTTCTTCTGCTCCGTCTATAATAGCAGAAAACGTATGTCTTTTGCAAAACATTTTATAATGACAGCAAACATCTTGAGCAATAAGTAATCCAATAACGCATTTTGTAAAATAATGTACGAATGCAATAAATCGGATTCCTCTGAGAATAACTTTCAATGAATGGGTGTCCAAATGGTGTGAAATCAATACTGTTTGAATAAAACTTTCGTTTATAATGCGAACATTTACAACTTGATATTTCATGGTAATCTTGGATGCAGTGCAAATTCAATAATCGAACTTAAAAAAAATTAGAAATATTCAGACGATGATTTGAAATGAAGCCAATTCGTCAATGCTAAATGTTCATATATAAAGCAACATATAAATAATGAATTGATTATGGTGAATAAATGATTAAGTATCAATACAGTTTACTTACATGGGCGAGAAATCTTCACTACAACGCCCTCACTGGGTCCACATACCATTTGTCGCTTATATTGATATTTTTATTTATCGCATGCCCATACAACTCTACAACGTGCTTGATTCATGGGGAAATTAATAATAACACTCTCACCAATTAACATTGTGGATAGTCTGGGACATCGTACCAGTCAGGAAGAATGAAATTAAGGTTTCATAAAAGTGACCATTAAAAATAAGTAATGTTCTTGTTCCATGGAGGAAAGGTGTGGAATTGTTTCTTTACGCTGGTGCAAGTTATGAGTGACTAATGCGCAGTTACTATCGAAAACTTAGAACGAAGTCGCTGGGTCCGATTGTGACTTTATTACTAATTTTAGTACCCCTACATTGTGGATAGGGTATTAACATGACGCTGTATGTATTAACGCAGCAGCCGAAAGTGATTCACGCCCAGCGCTTTTTCAGCTTACTATAAAACAATGAAATATCCCTCCTATTTAATACCATAATGGCTGCATATCAATTAGAATTCAAGTCTACAAGATTGTTTACTTCCTTTATCCCATATTTCCTTTTGAATCATCCACATATTAGTTCAACATTTTTTGGAAAATCAAGTGATTAGTTAAGAAGTCACCCTAAGTAGGTTCGCATGCCACTGAGCATACATGAAAGCCAATAGTTGCATAAAGAATTAATACTATATATAGCAAATACAAATAATGCAACAGAATATAAATATTGAACTATATCAACATTCTGAAGTAAATGTATTACAACATTACAAATCCAGTATACTATCGAAATAATACACTGTACATGAATATTTATGTTTCAGATTACATGAGAATTATGATAGGCAGAATTGTTTTCAAGAAAGCTGGAAAGTTAAGAGGCAGTGAAGAAATTGAAAGCAAAATAATGACGTATTTAGTGTCGCTACTTCCAGCACCAAACCTGCAAATTGCTGGCTCCCAAGTAACTTACAAATTTAAAAAGAGAAATACAATTTTGTTTGTCCGTCCTTGTTGCACGAGCTACATTATATACCCTATTAAAGTTGTAATTCCAATTTAATGGTACATGAAACAACGATGCATCTTTTGTTGCTTTATAATAATGGACACTAACATCTTAAACAGTAATACTACCATGTTTCATCTGAGAATAATTTCAAATTCCTACTATAATGTTTGATGTTTTTCCTTGTTGGATTATGAACACGTGATACATGGATACATTTTATATACGTCTTAACCATAAAGATTTGGCTGCTGATGCTGCTTCAAATCATTATTTAATTGCAATAGATTTATGCTACATGTTATTCAAATAATAAAATAATTAAATACCTAATTTATCCATCGTGCTATGTGAGTTACACTTTAATGAATGCTGAAACCTTGACAAGCAATATTTGGAAATGAAAACTGACAGTTATCTTCGAACTGGTTTTCTTTTTATAAAGTTAGGAATACTAGACCACTGATCCATAACAAAGTCGATGTGAAAATGAAGTATTTAAATTTTGGAGTGTGTATGTGTGTGTGTGTTTGTCCTCCAACGTCATAATAATGTGCATATGTGCATGGACACCCAAAATCTTTACATTTTTCATGAGGAATGTGAAATGCTCTTTGGAACATTAAGATATATTTAAAATGTCATAATTAAGTATTTCATTGCTAATTATGCCTTCTGCAAATTTGTGTTCAACCATGGGAAGACTCTGCAGTACAAGTTTTGGAGCATGGAGGCTGAAGTGACGTTATCTCATCTGCATCAGCTTTCACTGCTGGCAGTCTTAACTGCTACAGTTTCTAGCTCCTTGAATTATTCATGCTTCATGCAAAAACTTAGATTACTTTAAATTAACTCTTTAAGTCCCTAGTTACATTGATTTTGAGGCCTTACTAGTCCCGCTTTATACTGTTGTTTGGTCCCTGGTCATGCTGATGTTGCGGACTATAAAGCTGAAGGATAGTTGCAGCAGAGTTATCAGATTCTAGTGGTTCTGCACAAGTTCTATTGCTTTTGCCTTTAACTGAATCGATCATAATATTGTTTTTCACAAGCAATGTTCTGCACGTTTTTAGTACTTTTGGAATGTTAGGCAAGATACCAGATTAAGAATTCTTGTTTTACCGTAATTTTAACATAAATTGATTGCACTGTTCAAACCATCAATATGTAATGTGACTTAAGCTTATACTTCAATTTTTCGTGACTTCAGAAATAATAAATGCACACGTTTTATGATTCGTATTGTAACAATGTCTTATAGTATTTTGATATATGAATCAGTGTTTGATTAAATAATCTGTATGAAAAAGAAATCATGTACTAAGACTGAAAGCGTTACTACTGAATATGAATTGTGAAAAGTTATTGATTTGCCTTAAATGATTTTTATAAAGTATACTGAGGACTGATTTTTTCCTATAAATCTGAGAAGGACCAAAAGCACTAGATGAAGATGTCATTCCAGGCAATCCGTGCTCAATCTGTCACTCAATCATATGATAAGAATTGTTATATCAGTATCAGAACGGCTAAACGAAATTTTGAAACTCTATTTTTGAGAGAAAGCGAATTATCTGCGTGCCCGTTTTTTCATGAAATTGATAAATTAATTGTATTTTATATACGGGTCTCGTATTATTCTATTCATTAATCTCCTCAAGTATATGTTATACCATCCCTTAAATTCATATTGTATATTATTAAGTACTCGATCCTACAATACCAACGTGGTCGATCATCTCCTAGATACTAATAAGCAAAACAATTAATGGATTGTGATGATCACATCAACAAATCCAACACATAAATAACGAAAAATATGTCATCAATTTTCGTTTCTAAACCTCAGCAAATTTTTCAGAAATAAAGAAAATAATTAAATATATACATTTTTCCGTGACTTTGAAAAGCCCATGTACATGTTTACCGTTTTTTAAAAATTTACTTTCAACATTTCAAAGTTATACCGTGGAAAGAAAAATGCTGATGAACACTGATTTATCCGTCTGCGACCTTGACTGTACAAGCTAGTGTCGCCAGTATCCTTTATGACAAATCGTATTTTCCCTTTAAATTGAAACAGTTTTTATTTAGTGCAATGGGAAGAAAAGGATGAAATAGGGTTCAATTTCTAAAGCATTATTCTGACCCTAAAGATATGACCCCCAATAAGATACGTGCGTTTATCACTAATGACCACCTTTAACTGTACAGACTGGTACTTCTCAAACAGAAAACCATTCAGGCTCACTTAGCAAAAGAAAAGTAGTCGGAAACTTTAAATTATATAGACCATAACGTTTTGACATTGAAGAAAAGGACCACCACTGAAGTATACAACAATCCAAAAATTAAAACATATTAGGAGTTGAATAACAGAATGAAAACTGTCGAAATGTCAAAACAACATGTGTTGAAAACGTGTACAACCCAAATGCTAGACGATTGAATAGTATAAGTAGTACTTATAGCAGACGTTACACTGAACAATTCTTTTATACAAGCGAAGTCTATATCTCTCACCGTCTAACATATGAATGGGCACGGTGATATCTGCCATTCAGATGCTTAACCTGGCAGACCTTCATAATATACATTTACATTATAATACAGAAAGACAAATTTTTTACGGTAACAACTACAGCTACTTCTAATACAGAAAGACAACTTCATCATGGTAACAACTACAACTACTTCTAATACATGTAACGGTTTTTGGCCGTTGTGTACTTCATTTATCTATCTCGACAACCCTAGACACCACTGACACTTTTTTGGTAAAGGCACCTTATGCAATAAACTTGATTAAAAGAATGACAGAGTCAGAATTTTGTATGCATACTAAACATATTTATTCAAGATGTAAGATTCAGAGACATGATATAGCAATATAATGTATATCCAGCAATCACGTAGATTCCCAGAATCGCGTTACAATGATGAAGATGAAAACTTTAGCATCAGGTCTAGAATTCGGGTATCCCTCTCACACCGTTGACCTTTATCCTTGCTTGCATTATACAGGGGAAAATATCACCAACTTTCTTTATCTGAGTGATTTGACTCCTACTCATCTTATTATTAATTACTGGCTGTGAAAAAGGGGGCGGGTACAATTGAGAAGTTTGTCTTTATTCATATAATACACAGTCTTTGGAAGAAAACGACATTTATCACTTAGTGTTCTAGTAGATAATGTGGACTTGAATCAACGGGACTGCATTGGATCAAGGGAAACAACTTGTCATATGACTGTCTCGACAGAAAAGAGTTGTTTCGATTAGACTGCGTCGGCACTGACGACTGCTTGAAGTTGGATGCGGTGGTGGTGGGAGGATTAACTTTGCCCGACGAAAGCACGTAAGTGCATCAGATCAAGAGTTTTAGTCTAAGAAAGTGAAGATAAATATATACATTCAATGATCACACATGTATTTATAGAACTGAATAGGTGTGATATGAGGAGATAATTATTTTCATCTAATAATCACATAATGTAATCTTGTAAAAGTATGTGAAGAGAAAAGAAGCTAGATCAATGACCACGCACAATTAATATTAGCAAAAGTGTGATATGTGACGAGAAGTTGGACTCATTCAATAACCACACACGATTAATTAGAACTGGTTGATATGTGGTGAGAAAACGTCACCAATGATCATCTAAACAAAGTTTTTTAACTGCAGTATATCCTCATGTCAAGGCGAACTCTTTTACACTTACACAACTTGGATTTGCAAACAAATCTTCTCAAAGAACAGGAACTAACTTCCACATATATCAATATTTCAAACTCATGAAAATGGATCCTAGATGAAATATTAGAAGTGAAGAAATTGTTATTTTAGAATACTAAGAGATTTAAGTTCTACCTTAAATACTGAAATTACAGCATTATCTATGAGTATCTTACAACTATTTAACATACCAAATTGTTGATGCATTACATATAATTGCAAAAAAAATATTAAATAAATTTTATAAGTAACTAAAATAAAGTAACGTAGACACCCATGTCTTGCTATATTGACTCTTAAACCTGAATGTTACATACTGCTGTACATACCCAACGAATTTGGGCTTTGGATGGTCTCTTGTTTCCTTGCTTTCACACCGGCGTTCTGGCTCTGGCTTCAAAATTTCCCGGGCTTTAAATTCCATATAGTTGGAAATTGGCTGGAAAACCGTTGAAAGTTGGAATACTGTTGAAAAAGCGTTGGATGTTGGAGAAGTTGAAAACTTGTTGGAAAACCCCAACTAGTTTTGAGACTTTAAATCTACGCAAAAATAATGGTTATTTCCAATCAAAATGATATATTTGTTGTAATTATCGTCAAAAAAATTAAAAAATACTTTATTGAAAATGTATCCAAAATCCATCACTGAACCGTAATTTGGTAACTCATATCGCTCTCCGTACAGGTATACTAGACTGGACCTACCTTGCGCATGCTCAGTGAATTGTAAACAGCAATGGCAGCGATCCACAAAAGCTACATGTGATGGATCAAATGGAGCCCAGTATTATATATAAGGATCGATGACATCTATTAAATATCATCTCCTGTAATCAATTATGATCTCCTCAAATACCCCAAATCAATTAAACTTCTCTTGATCATGCCAAATATGCAAATGCATCCTATGAAATCGTCAGTAGGTCAACGTATATGTACACATAGTAGCACCTAGCTACGATGTCGTAGCCTCAACTTGATTTGTTGTGGTTGAGGCTACGAACTGATCCCATATCATGCAATAGAGTAAAAAAAAAAAAACAATCACTAAAGTGAGAAAAACAGATAGTGTAGAAATCAACTACATAAGGATAATCATGTTGTGAAAGAAGTTTGGTTTATTTTGAATTTATTAAGCCCTTACACGATAAAATAAATTGGCATGGTTACTCTAACCGTATCCTGTCCGCCATGACAGATAACGCGAGACTCTCGCCGTGACCCCTTTTCTACATAAGGCTTGCCAGACCATATTTTGGATATTCTACGCTGTGTTATTATCAATCAAGTGAGAATAATCGCTTCTTGGTGGAATTTCAAAGTTGCCAATAAACCGTATTTACTTTTAATGCGCAGAATTTCTGACCCAAACGGCGCCAAATTTTTACTATGATTTCTTTACATTTCCAAATAAGGCGCCAAGCAAACGAGGCTGAGAACGTGATCATTATTTGAAATAATATGGCGGACGATCTAAACGAAAATATCGGCTAAAAAAGGTAAACAAGATTTTACAATTATTTCTTGAATGATTTTCGATACTTCCGGTATTGAATAAGAGGACTACTCAATTTATTGGATTATATGCAAGGAATATGTTTACAGTGTTATTATTAGGCTTTTAGTCTCTCGTAAGTTTCCGTCACTTTCCAACGTTTCGCTAACCCTTCAGTTTTAAGCTTTTTTACCCGCCGGAAATCTTTGTCAGTCTCCGGCATGATTCATTTAGATCTAATCGTTTAGTGCATAGCATTAGTGTCATTACATGTACATAAGTAGGGCACAAGTAGATCAGATCATGCCTGTAACTATTAATGCACTACCTATTGCACTACTGCACTATTCTCGTTAACTATTTACAATATAACAAAGTCAATATACAATATAACAATATTTATTCAATATTACATAAGGCCACTAGTCTGTGGCGTGTGCTAATCGCTCAAAAATACAAATGTTTAACGCGTAAATACATGTAACACTATAATAGCTCAATGTCTTCAATGAAACTCGTACTTGACAAAGTCATCAAAGAATTTTTTATCTATGCAATCCAGTACTAATTGACAAAGCAGCCCGCGTGTAGGATTCTCTGAAAAGATATCCACGCTGATAATCTTGTACAGCACAGCCATCAAAAATTCTTCTTCTAGTAACTCTTTCCAATTACCCTTGCAATCTAAGTCACGTATCTTGGCATCTAACGTTTCTCTCTTAATTCTGCAAGTATAACTGTCAGGGATATCTTTAACTTCAATGCTAAGGCTCTCTTGTTTCTCTATCATAAGGCTACGCTTAGCCTTTAGTACTTTCCGTGCAGAAACGCTGCTCTCGCGTAGCTCATCAATACTCTCGTCTGATTCTCGTTTCTTGCCAAGAATTAATTACACATGGAGTAGACAGATTGACAGGCTTTCATTGACATTGCTAATACAGAGACCAGGAGAATGAAGGTGATCTGTAGAGAAGAGAAGAATCTCATTACACATAACGATATGTTTCGTAGATTGTATCCGGAGCAGAAAGCGACGTTCATTCGGATATTACAGAATTTGCCCTTCTTCCGTGATAGAAAGTTCCAGGATAATTATCACACCCGGCTTGCTCCATTAACACGTATATGCTCATGTTAGTACCCTGTCCACGAGGTACGAGTAAGGGTACTAATATTAGTACTAAGTAGCACCGTGACGAGCTGATATTTCCAGCAACCATTATATTTGTATTGATGATTACTTTTCTTCCTATTTGAAAAATGCACTTGCTGAATAACACACATCAGTTATGGTATGTAGAAATTCTGGTGGTTTTTTGTGTCGTTGATGATAGTGTTTCGCGAACTTTTGTCGATTACAGTAAAGACTATAAAACTCCGACTGTTACATTACCCTCTGCTTGATGTGAAGCGTCCTCGCAAACACTTTGCTTTGATAATACAAATAAGCAAAAGGAAAATAAACATGTATATCTTTCATTGTAAAATTTATTTATTTATTGGTGACACTGTATCAATCGGAACATACAGCTAAATTTCTTCTTTTACACTTCTGTGGAATGAACAAACTCTCATTACACAACACTCATCTCAGTTGTTAATGCCTCATATACCCTTCACTGCAGACTGAGCTATCTCAAACACTGATTTGGCCTTATATGCCCTTCACTGCAGACTGAGCTATCTCAAACACTGATTTAGTATCATCTAAAGAATACAAATAATGCATGATCATAGTCAAAATTGATTCAGAGTATATTATAGTACATGATTATAGTATAAATGGAACTCTGTGTAACTTAGTATAGAATAAATATAAAATTGTTACATTATTCCGTAGTTATTTAAGGTCAGTAAAGCTAGCAGATCATATACATGGACTGTCCCAGAGCAAAAAGATATTAAACATATACATTAAACCCTCCACTTTGGACCACAAGTGAAACTTTGGAATAATGGTCGTATTGGGTTGTGATGAAAAATTGAAGATCCCCAGCATATTTTAAGTCTCAGTTTATTTTGTTTGGCTTACCCAGGGACACATTTGGATAATCTGTCTCCCATTTTTACAAACTACTGCCATACATTTTAAAAAATATTGATAATAGACCCACATCCAACTTTGTTACAAATTGTGTGTGGTGTGGCTTCCCAAAAAGTCATATCATGGGATAAATGCAGCATGAAGTCTCTGTAAAAAGCATAACAATACCTTTCGAGGAAAACACTGAGAAACTAGATGTAGGACCACACTGTTTTAAGTAAACAGCAGAGACATTGATCTGCCTGTTAGCATGTGTCAGTAGATCAAGATCTACACATAAGTATGTAAATATAATATAGCGTGATCTTGCAGTGTAGCACATGACAGTAATACTATGTCTATAATTCAGCAAGTGGATAGTATACACCTTGATCTGCCAGTGTCAGCAGTACTAACTAAACAGCTTGGATATTGATCTGATATCTCTGTCTTTCGGACATAATCCACCCCAAATATTACCCAAAATGCATTATCACTATCATGTTACTATTTTTGCTTCAGGAAGAGAACACAGAGTTTCATGCTCATTACATTTTCCACAGCTTTCCAGTCAAGATGGATTAGTTTCCTCTTTATGGTTTCAAACAATTCTTTGGTACAAGGTCCACCACTGTTAGATACTGCCTGTTGTGTCTGTTGTATGACTCAGTCTGAAAGATAAATGTAGATTTAGTTATCAAACTATATTCCTGCTTTGAGGAAGAGAAGAATCCCCACTGATTACTCCCAGATGCATGGTTTCCCATATACCATATAACCATCATTTCCTTTTAACTCATGTTCAAATGACCAACATTGTGGCCATTCTGGATGATAGGTTGACCGAGTGGTCTAAAGCACTCTCCGTTACGGATCACTGCCATCTAACCTCTGCCTGCGTGGGTTCGAGTCTCGGATTTGGCCAATGTGGGTATGTGAGAAAGCTTGCCAGTAGCTTCTCGTGGGCCATTGGTTCTTTCCGGGGATTTCCGTGGTTCTTCCTCTACCATTAATTCTGGCCATCATATATAGCCTAGCGTGTGCTGAAAAATGGCGTTAAACCCTACAACAACAACAATTGGATGCTAGGTTCTCTTTCAGAATGAACTCGATGCCTTAAGAGACCTTCAGATGAGATACCAAATGTCAGTAGAACTTTCCATCTAATGGGAGTGGGAGCAATAACAATTTCCAGATGGGTGATGTGTTGGCCATACTTGAGGTCAGATTGACACCATTTTCTTTAATGTTCAACTGGATATTATAAGTGATCTTCTGGTAACAACCCCATGATGACATGACTTTCCAGTTGAAAGAGCATAAATAACACAGTTTTCAAGATGGATGAGAAGGTGACCATACTGAATGTCAGCTCATCACCAGTTTCACCCAGGACTGAGTTGGCATGTTAACAATCTTACAGCATAAAACAATATTGATATGACTTGCCACCTAGCTGGCACAGTGACAAGTTTTCAAGATGGCCATTGTTTCAGCTATATTGGATATCCGGTCAGCACAATTTTTATTTAAGACTAACAATACACTTTAAGAAGTCTTCATGTGGAAATCGTATGCACATCAGACTTTCCATGCAGAAGATGCATGAGTAACAACATTTTACAAGATCTCTGCTGTTTTGACCACACTGGATATCAGATAAGCACCAATGTCATTTAGGATCAACTAGATTTCATCCAAAGTTTTTTACATGAACACCTGATATATGAATCCATTGAAGTGGGATAGTGTTAGAAAGACTTTCAAGATGGCGACACTGGTTGCCTTAATGGGCATGCATGCGGTACCATTTTAATTTACAACTAACCAGATATTGTAAGAAGTCTTCTGGTGAAAATCTCAGTTGAATACAATTTTCTGCTCAGGAGAAATTTAATATGTCAAGATCACTGCCAAGTTGGCCACTGACAATCAACTATACAATATAAGACGTTTTGTAGCAGAAAGATTCAATCTTGATATAACATCCATCTAGACATAGTTCTGATAACAAGATTTAAAATATGGCTTATATGGTGGAACATCACTATTTTATTTAGAACCAATTAGACCTGAGGATGAATGTGTGTGTGTACAGTTTTGTGTCAATCTTCCAAGCAGCTTCGAAGGAGTAGCAATACGAAACATGTGTTTATAGACAAAATAACATTGGATGACATTTTACAGATGGCAGACCAATTGCTAACTCGTAACCTCTTCTGCTCTATGACCCTTAGCCTTGTTTACAGACGAATGCTAGAATACCTCATATTGCGTATCATTTCTTCATACCTGTACACTACATTCATGTGTAAAGCGTTTGTGAAAGGAAACACCAACTGTTATTTCAATCACTTTGTCTGGCCTTCACATAATATGCTGTATACGAATGGCTTTGCCTCTTAATCTGTTACCTCAGACACCTTGTCTTGTCCTATCAATTAATATAATATATCGTCTTTTATAAACTGATTACATACCAAAGATTAATCTTTGTATTACAGAGGTGTTGGGTAGCAGTAGCTTATTATGCTGTTTAAAATTTCTGCACCTCTTTTTGGACAATTCTTCAGACCATTAGTACCGGAAACCATGGGTGGCATTCTGGATAAGCTTTCTTAAACTGGGAAGGTTGAATTTAAGAAGCAGCAATGCAAAGTACTTAGGAGTCATTCATGCACGAAAGAGGCCCTAACTTGGAAGTGATTTCAAATGTCAGAAGGATAGCTTTAAGCAATATACTTGTTTATTTTGTCCTGTTTCTTAGGCTATTTCAAACTGTAATGTAAATGTAGCAAGTCCAATATATGGATATACTTTATGAATCATTCTTTTGATGGAGTTTCTAGTATTGTTTACTCAGTATTGATCTTTCTCTGTACTCATGAATGGAAGGATAGATCCCCAGCATTGTATAAAGTGTATCAAATATAATGCAAGAGGGAAAATTATATAACAAATATAATGAATTTGTATGCACTTTAAAAATAAATAGGGATGACATCTTTGATATATGCCCTAATTTACTGTCCAACATTTTGTTTGTTTCTATGGCAATATAACGGTATGAACTTTACATGTATACTAGTGGAAGTTGGTTTTTATTGGTAATTACTTTTTTTGAATCTCTACAGTATATCTTTGTCTTATAAAAGCCTGTTATGCTACTGTTTGAGACAAATTTTTAAAGATGCTAACTAAATTTTAGCATGAAGAAATGCTATATAGCATTTATTGATTGTTTCTTTACAGTTTTAGCAACCAACACATATATACACAACTACAATATATATATTACTAACTCCTGTTTTGTATACTAACATATACACTGTTGAAAGCAAGCATACAGTATAGCTACCTACATAGACATGCACAGATGCAGGCATAAAGGCAACCTTGTAGATGTTATATCAATCTACATATACAGAGGCAATCGTGCAGGTGTTATATCAATATACAAACACAGACGCAACATAACATGGAAATGTTGTCTCTATTTACACACACACAGAGGCCAGAATGCCCATGCTATATTACCACACACATACACACCAAGAAAAAGCATGCTCATACTATATCTATATACACACATATATACATGGAGGCAATGCTGCATATGCCAGATCTGCCTACAAACATGCAAGTGCAAGCAAGTACATTACATATATACATATACACATAAAAACAAGGATTCACTTATCATATCTACACAGACATACTGAAGCAAGCAGATGCATTACACCTATGTCTATGAACACATGAACACAAAGCAAGGATGCACATATCATAAACACCCCCAAACATCCATAGGCAGGCATGTATATATGAGCTATGCTTACTTTCAATCTGGACCTAACTGCAGACAACTACTCAGACCTAATCATGCCAAAATGTTTTTTTAGAACAGACCAGTCCATAGTCATGCTTGCTGTAACCATGCTGTAATAATAACAATATATATTTTGACATGTCAATGCAATGTGTAGCAGCAGATCTACGCCTACAATGCATTAAATAAATAGCATGGACCTTGACCTGCCAATACTTAATGTGTCCATGGAGCTAGATCTACATTTGTGTATGTAATCAATATAGACCTTGACCTGCCAATATTTGATGTGTCCACGTAGCTATATCTACATTTCTGTATATAATCAATATAGACCTTAAGCTACCAGTGCTGTGTGTGAGAGAAAATCTAGGTCAACATACAATGTGGCAACTCATTAAGTCAGAATTTGATCTGCCACTACATTTCAGAATAGGGTTAGGTCTACACTATGGTAAGTGAACATCATACACCTAGATATGTCAGAACAAACTGTGATAGCAGTTCTATATCTGCAGTGTGGTAAGCAATCAACATAGACCTTGATCTGGCAGTATATGTGACTGTTGATTTACAACTACACTGTGTTAGGTAAACATCATATACAGTGTTGTAATAAAATAACATAGACCTTGATCTTTTGTAATAAGTCAACACAGACCTTGATCTAGATCTACACTGCTGTAGGTAAATATTTAAGTTGATCTGCCAGAACATAATATAACACATCTAGGTCTATATTGTTGTAATAAATCAATATAGGTCTTAATCTGTCAGTCCAACATAAGAGATGTTCCTTGGACTTTATCCCACATCCTTGTAATAAAAATCAGGGGGAGGTGGTTAGAACAAAATGAAGGTGAAGAAATGGCCATACTTCAATATTTACAAAACTATTTCAATATCCATCTGTCTTTATTCCTGCTATACTCTTTAAGACCGCTATTGAAATTAAAATCTTAAAATGATCTTGCCTCAGTATGTATTAATCTGTCAATTGTTAACAAGCTTAATTTATAGAGTGTATGAATATTATTCTGTACTGAAATCAATTTCAGTCTGCTGTCTGAGATAGGATATACATGCCTTGCTTAGCAAGCTAGAACAAGTTTAAAAACTGTTCCTTTCAGTTGTTATGCACAATAGTTTATAGCTCATAGATATTTTTGTTTATTATTTCTGTTCCAAAATAAGGCTTTTCAAACGCTCTGTCAAAGTTAACTTTTTTGAATAAGCATTCTACAGGCTATACAAGATTTACCATTTAGTGTTGAACTATTAGCATTTTAAGTCCATTAGTGCCCTAGTTCCAACAGGTATTTTGATCAAATAAATATATTTATTTCTTACGTTCAGTTTTAGATTTTATTTACTAAATTTATTCTAACATGTATGCAAGGGTTATAAGGTTTTGCAGGACACGATCCTGCAGTGTTAAGAAATGAGAAAGATGAAGAAAAAAAAATCACTCTGCTTTTAAATTGTCTGTATTTTAATTTAGCCTGTTTTGTCTCCCTTTTCTTTTAATTTTAGTACAACGGAAACTTTCTTGAAATTATCTGAAACTATTAAATTATACCTCCTATACTGTAGAAGTCTTGTAACTATTTATACCCTGGCAATCAAGAAGTCTGAAACTCTGCATCACGTTTTGATTATTATTATTTTTTATAACAAGTCTAACTAAGCATCTCACATTGCTGTTCCAGTTTACTTTCGACACTCCTTCCTTCACTAACTTTAAGTTGAAAGTAATCACTAATTTTACGTCCCTTCATGGTTGATTTCACTGTCCAGAAAGAGACCAAACTGTCGTGCATGCGTCAATGACACTAAAGTAAATCACTTGCATAACATATCTAGGGAACTCGTGTTTCGGTCATACAAAATTAGTGGAATTTCCAAGTATCCATTTGTATCAACATATATCTTCAGACCATGGAATGGAAGAGATATGGTGAACAAAATGCAATTACATATGAATTTACTTTTAGATTTATATTTGTTCGACTTATCTTAACAACTAAAATGTATATACAACTACACAAATATCATCAATACATCTTATTTTGTATGCGTGACTTAGGAGGAGGTTTTAAGTGAGCTAATTCGTTCCAATTTTGTGTGAGTCACGCACGGGAATCATATCTTTGAGCATGAACTTTGATTTCTCTCTTTGTCACCATTTGGGGGGGGGGGGTGCTGTATTATGAAATTAACTCGTCAGTTAAATCTTTCAGTCTACATTTGAGTAATATGCTTGCAACTTGGAGTCCTGAAAGATTTTTCTTCCTCTCTATCTTTTTTCCTGCATTCTGCATTCTGTAATTTATTTAAAGTGGACTTCAGAAATTGAAATGAAAAGAAACTATGAAAACTCAATAATCAGTACAACATGTCTTTCTTTACCAAATATTCATTCAGTATAAAATAATATCAAACCTGCTGCTTGATGATGAAAAGTATTTAAATTCATGTATGTCTCAATGCTTAAAGGTATATGTATCTGTAGCACATTAAAAGGATGCATACTATACCTGGAAATGTTTTCGATCTATTAAGGTCATATCCTAATAAAAATTAAAAGAAGGCATTTTGTTCTACGTTACTCATGCTGATTTATGTGTATGCTTAGCAAGACAACTGATAAATAACACAGGAAAATGTCTTATTGAGTTTTTATGGCAGATGAGCATCTTTTGTATAAAGTGTTGAGACTCTAAATTTCACATGGATTCTTATTTTTACGTGGAATTTATGTTTTAGAAATGCTAGATTATTCATGTGAGAAATGTATAAATGATGTATCAATCTGATACATGCTTACCTTGTGCCTCCAGCTCCATCAATAACTTGGGCCACCAGGTGTCCCTCATGTTGGTATCCCGAGCATCAACATAGTTCAGGATCTTGATGTGATGTAGAACTTCACAGTCCTTCAGTAAAACTGGGACAACACATTTTCTCCTTTCTTCAAACCCTTGATTGATCGCCATATCAATTTCATATAAAACAAAACCACTCTGAAAGGCCTCCCTGGTCATGATTACTACAGTTTTGTAGGCATTCCTAATGCTGTCAGCAGCAAATTGCAATAATGGTGTTCCTGGAGTATTGTCTCGATCGTACTCACAACAAACAAACCCATGGTCTTTTTCTAGTCTCTCTAAAGTTTCCTTCACCCACTGAATGTCTGAGCTACTGTAACTGAAAAAGACGTGGTATTTCTTTCCTGGTGGCAGGGCTCTCTTTTGTACAGACACTTGGCATTCCCCTAGTGAAGTCAGAACTGATTCAACTGATGCTATTCGCTCATTTGATTCAATATTTTTCTGCCAAATATAAGTTTTATATGCTTGCTCACTTGGTCTTGGCGGAACATAAGTTTGAGCTTCGATAGCTGAAATTCAAAAATGCATTTTGCTACAACAGTACCACAAAATTCTATCTAAATATCATTAGTGGCCATTACAAATTTAGTGTTGCAAGCACCAATCAATCTTTAATTGTCATAGGATAACCAGCTTGAAAAGTATAGTGGCCTCTAGAACTTTTGCTGACTGAGGTATAATATTTGGTCAATGCCCTGGCCAAATCAAAGACAAAAATGTATGCAGAATTAATGACAGTTGGTGACAAAGAGCATTTTTTCTTTATAACTCATTCAAAAGTAATGAGAGAAAAGGCAGAAGGTTAAACCAATATTATTTAGATATTTTTAACATAACTGTCAACAATTATTATCTGTTTATTCCTCAGGCCTGACACGAAAATTTGCTATGTGAAGCTTGCTAAATCTAATGTCATTGCATCCTGCCTTAACTAACACTGACTAATACATTCAAAATCTGTAGCATGCTAAACTATGTTTTTACATTATTATAGAATAATATCATTCTACTGACAGTTCTTACATTAACAATGACAAAACCATATCTGTATTTAAAGTAATTCCAATGACAGTACGTGTACAGCAACCTAATATTTCTGTATTTGTTTCAATCTACACATTATTCCAGAAACATACTTTAATTGCAATCACATGTACATGTACATGTAATTTATTACACTTGGTAATTAAGGGATGTAAGCCACACGAAGCACTCGTGCAAGTAATGTATAGCACTTATCAATCATATGTTGTGAAACACTATTCACATGTAAAGGTAAAGTGTTGCACTTGTTAATTATAGGCTGTGATACACATTAGTCACATGTACATTTAATTTATTACTCTTGTCAATTATTGGCTGTGAGCCACACATAATCCCATGCACATATAATTTATTTTACATGTAATTTATTATACTTGTTAATTGTAAGTTGTGAGCCACTTTACTGGCATGTACAGGTAATTTATAACGCTAGTATCGTATTGGATGAATGCCACACTAATCACATGTACAGGCAATTTGTAACAAAAAGTATTGGATGTAAGCCACACTAGCCACATGTACAGGTAAAGAATTAATGGAGAAACTAAAGGTTATGCAATCATAAAGAGATTATGAATTAAATTATATGTTCCAACTATTCGGTATTTGTCATGTGTTGCACAAATGTACCATAGATGTTGCTGTTGTAATTTTCAAGTCAAACATTATAGTTCCTCAAGCCGTTCTACCGTTGATTTGATAATTTTCTTTCTCTGTACTGAATTTTTGGTTGCAAATGTGAATCTTTTTACTTGCAATGCTGACCGCTGTTTATTTGTTAAAAACTAAATCAGCCTCAAGCTTGGTATGATTTTTAATGTAATCACTGATCAGAGCTACAACACAGTAAAGGATTAAACCTGGACTATTTGACCAACCAGTTTAATTTCAATTGAAAACAAAATACGAGTCTGATCAAGTAACCCCTTTATGAAAAACAGGATGTTAGCAATCAGTGACACATATAATATGCCTGATATCACTCACTGCGCTTAAAATAGAATTAACAGTTGATCATTTCACTAAGCAGGGGTATGTAGTATTGTAGGTCAGTGTTTCCCAAATGTTATATCATAATATATTGTAGACACTACGTCAATCAGATGCTTCATATGTTGTCAACATGCTCAGTGAACTAGATGCCTGATATGTTGATAACATGCTCAGTCAACCAGATGCAAGTTCACATTAAATCAAATATGTGTGAATTTCATTCACAATCATCCTCAACCAATACAGTAAGGAAAAGGCATATTTGGCAAATTTAATCAACAGCCTATCGTTTAACTCCTTGCCGATATTAGCTTATTTCCTAGGACTTAAAGGATACATCTGTACTGTGTATCGAAGCTTATGATATGATACATTATCTGCACAAATATCAACTTTACAGTCTATACATATTTTGAAAATCCTTAAGTGGTAAGGAGGTGCCGATTTATATCTGTTGACACCTTGGCTTTACTTCCAGTATACAGATTACAGGCATAAACTTGTCCTCTGTTCATGAGCCAATCTGATGCTTGACAACAAAATACAAACAACCTCCAAACATTTTCAGTGGTCAGTAATTTTTATTCAACCGTTTAAACCATTTCAAGCTGCTCCACTTGACACGATACTGGAATACTCATGTTCACTTGGCCCTTTGTTTTTCCCTGAATGAGTGCTTTAAAGAAATTGTTATTTTTGCCTTCACAAAACCAACGATGTTATGATTTTATCATCAGAGCTGTAGAAATAGTGCAATTTCCTTGGAAGGTGTTATGACCTTATCATCACAAATGTAGAAACAGTGTAATGTCCTTGCATGGAAAGTCTTACATAGAAGTTTTAACCTGCTCTCTCGCCATTAATAGGCTATCTATTTTCTTATACCATTGGTATGTTCAGTCGTTGATTCCATATATCAATGCAAATGGAGATATTCGAAACATGTTTTCTATGTACAATTCAAGTACTTTTTATATATCATTTAATCGAGCCTTTCACATGAAGCTCTTGCTTCACTTGATGCAATTATATATATTTGCATCAAGTGTTGATGCAATATTTTGGGTTTGTCACACTGAATAAACTACAATTACTTCTGACAGGTAATTATTGTTTTACCCTGGACTTTAACAAACACTGACCACCATAACTAAAACTAACATACTTCATTGTTAGAAACACTGAAATTGTAGCCTTCGAATTTAATTAATGTTGTCAAGATTAGAAACAGCATAGAAGCTTTGCATTAAAACGATTATTAAATGATCAGTAAAGTATTTATATCATACAAATGAAATAAATCGTGCACAGTTCATTTACTTTCATACATGTTATCTGTGGCCGAACATACTGACAGGAGAAAATTATTAACATAGAATTGGGTTGGACATATTTCAAATCAAGCGAATTAGTGACCTTGTACCAATTTGTAGAGGGCATGTAAGTGCTGTCAATATTATTTATTTATCTGACAGAAATGAGTGTATATGACTACAACAGCTGTATAGGATGACCCCTCAACTTAAAGAATAAAATGGCAAACAGTTAATGATTATTCGAAACTGCTAAAGATTGAAGCAATTCAAATAGAATAAGTATTTTGTATATATTCTTCACCACGTGTATCAATACGGATATCTCTATTAGCACATTACCAGCTATAATAATCTGATATATTTCAAACAGCAAAAATAGACTGCCTTCGTCACCTTTATCAGACAGTATCTGCCACAAATAATTGTCATCTTAGGATGAACTATGCTGGGAGTAGGCCATCTATCTTTCTTTCGGTTAGGCTGTATGAAACATGCGTTTGTAAAACTTTCTTGATGCAAGTTTAAAACAACGACATTAGGCTTGATTCAGGGCCCAATGAACCAGTCAAAGTCAGTTTAACAAGCATTCACGTCAAGTCAAGGAACCCAGATGTGAAAACAGTTATGTAAAAAGACACAATGTGACAAATGCTATGATACTTCTACTGACATGAGTTATGTTGTGACAAGCACTTTAGGGGTGAATGGCATAATAAAAGTTAGTAATGTGCAGAAAACATTTTTATATGATCAATTTTAAATTAATGTGAGGGACTTATCAGGCATCACTGGTCTCCAAGTGCATGAATTCATACAAATCATGCACAATTCCTGCCATTGCATCCCCTAGCAGCGTATCTATTAATTAATGTTTTGATCATATAAGGCTTTAGTAATTGATATCTTGACGATGTTGTTCAAGATGGCTGCTATCGCTTAACCTGTTTAAAGCAGCTGTTCCCTTTTTGTGCCATTTTCATGATATATGTGTCTGTTGTCTGTCTTCGTCTACGTTATTGTGCTCATCATGTATTGGCTGTTCAGTTCATATGTGTTTCTTCATCTCCTTGTTTTGGAAACGAGAACAATTAGACTTTTTCGCAGCTGCCTTGCTCCACTGCTACAACTTCCTTTGTTTTCAAACAAACCACCATCCCGTGATACTCGCCAGTCAACCAGTGTATGCTATGATGGACCCTCATTAATTGCTTTTAATGACCACTCCTTGGCTCTCCACACTACATTGTGCTCTAGACTAAATGAACTGTAACTACATTCATCATTACCTAAATGTAAACAGAAGCGAAAAAAAGAAACGTTGTTTCAAAGCTGGCCGGCTTAGAACAGAATGAAGAATTCCCATTATCCCTCTTATGCCCTTTCCGGCTCAACAATTTAAAAATTAGACCATTAATTTAAATAACCTTATTCAAAAAGTTGATTAAATTGTCAACCTATGTGTCAACTATCCAAGAGATACATCTACGTATTGCATCAGTCAATGCCCATTTAGTAGGACTACCAGAAAGCGCACAGAAATAGTTAATTTTATCAGCGACCAAAATATCAACATCTTTTTCCTGACAAAAACATGGCTAAAAACGTCAGCCGATGAGCCCAAGTGCGTGCATCTAACACCCACTGGTTACTCCATCAAGTCGTTCTCCCGCCACTCTCACGGAGGTGGAATTGCTGACATCACAAAGAACTACATGATGAAACGTCTTAACCACACCAAAAGATTCAATTTCGACCATATATCGTTTGAACTAGTCCAAACCACACTCACACCTGATGAAAGGTCAGTCCATTTTATCTGCCTATACCGCCCTCCTCCTAGTAGAAAAAGCAAGCTGATTAAATCTCTATTTTTGGTGCAGTTTCCAAATCTCCGGGAGTATGGAAATTCGATAGGTGGCAAACTGATTATTCTTGGAGATTTCAACTTTCACTTTGACTCTCCCGGAAACGCAAACACATCAAAACTCCTAGATTCCATGAACGTTTTCAACCTCACAGTCAGTTAAACAACCCAGCCATAAACATGGTCACAGTTTAGACTGAATTCTGGACAGACCTGATGATAACAGCCCACTACAGAACTAAGATCATGGAAAGTTCTAGCTAAAAAGAGCTCTTCGAAATTACGAACAAGCTAATGTCAAGGAACACATGTCCACCACTTCCAACTACCTTCTCTCCAGTCGACATTCCGTACATGTTTGCAAATTTCTTCCGTGACAAAGTACAAACCTTTAGAGATAAGCTTGACACCACCATTTTAATTGACTTGTCGTCACCATACAGTTGGGATACAGAATTTCAGCGGCAAACATTAGCAGCATTTGAAACAGTCTCTATGGATTTCACACGTACAATCCTGATGAAGAGTGTACCAAAGTCATGTGCACTTGATCCAATTCCAACATCAATGCTGCTTGAGTGCTTAGATCCAGTATTGCCTTCACTAACTGATGTTATTAATACCTCTATCTCATCTGGGGAATTCCCATCATTTTTCAAAACTGCCATTGTAAAGCCTCTGCTGAAGAAACCAATACTAGACCATAACGATTAAAAAGAGCTAGCGCCTAGTTTCTAATCTCCCATTCTAATAAAAAATCTTAGAAAAGGTTGTTCTACCCCAGCTTGTATCTCATCTGAATTCAAGCAGTCCTTTTAGCAATGTACAATCTGCATATCGCCCTTTCCACACTACTGCTACTGCTCTTCTAAAAGTAGTTAACGACATTATCTTTCCTTTGGATATCAGAAAGATTACAGTCCTCACCCTCCTTGATTTGTCTTCAGCATTTGAGACAATATACCATGATACATGTATATTACTTCACCGTTTCCAGCATGATGTGACATTCATGATACATCCTTACTGTGGTTCAAGTCCTACTTGGTCAACAGGACACAGATTGTGTCTGCAAATGGAATACACTCCAACCTAGTTAATCTATGCTGTGTTGTTCCACAGGGGTCTATTTTTTGACCTGTTCTTGGATCTGTTCTCTTTATTATATACACTCAGTCGCTCTAAAGTGTTATAGATCATCATCCAGTGTCTCACCGATTGTACGCTGATGACACCCAAATATACAAATCTAGCCACCCAACTGAAGTTGATGCTCCCATTCATGGAGTACAGAGGCACATTTCTGATATGAAATCATGGATGACATGTAACAAGCTGCAGATAAATGATGATAAAACAGAGGCCATTCTGATCACAACACAAAGATTTTCTCATTCACATCCTTTACCTTAAACAATAAATATCAGTAACACCAACATTACATTCACACAGTCAGTACAAAACCTAGGTGTTACTCTGGACAGTACTCTCACATTGCAGCAACATGTCATGAACATATGCAAGGCTGCATATCTTGAGCTGAGACGCATCAGCTCTATTTGCAAATATTTTTCAGTTGATGCCAATAAAGCCCGTATGTGTTTATTAGTACTTTCAAGACTGGACTATGGTAACTCACCTCTGTCTGGTTCATTTCAATATCTACTCCAGAAACTTCGAAATGTCCAAAAAGCAGAAGCTCTGATCATATGTAGAGTACCACGGTCAGAGCACATTTCCCCTCTGCTCTTTATCCTATGCTGGCTATCCATTCGATCCAGAATCAAACACAAATTTTGTTCTCTGTACTACGTTTCACTAATAGACTCCAGTCCAACATAGTTATCCGACCTAATCCATGTGTACACTCCAGCAAGATACTTACCCTCCTCTTCTGTCAATCGTATAATCATTATTCCCACTATGAAAACAATTTCATATGGACATCGTTCTTTTGCATACTAGGGCCAAGCAACGTGGAATGAATTGTCCACTGAACTTAGTCACAAAGACACAGTGATCAAATTCAAGAGTCACCTTAAATCTCACTTAATCTGACTCCAAGAACGAACTTAAAGACCTGATAATGTTTCATACCTGAAATATGTTCAGCATGTTGTTTGTTTTCTATCTTCATGGTGTTTGTTTTTTGTAATCATATCATTATTTATATTTTCCATGCTATAGGTGTTGTCTAATGTTGTAAAGCGCTTAGAGCTTCTAAAGATTAGGCGCTATACAAGGTTCTCATTGTTATTATTATTATTAAGAAGTAAGCAAATTTCCGAAATCTAGTTATGTCAGGGATGAATATCTTCATGACGTAAGACGAAATCTGATAAACTGGTGCGGACATAAAACATAAATTTTAAGCAAGAAATTTTACAATTATTTTGAATGGGAAATTAACAATCTACACATATCACATATTATATCTATATTGATTTTAAACTCACTGACCAACCATACATATATCTATCTTTATTTTATACGCATTGACCAAACATGTTCCACATGCTATATATCTATAACTTGATTGTATACCCACTGACCAATTCTTACATTGATTGTATACACACTGACCAGTCACTATCTTGATTTTATACACGGAAAAAATATATTTTCCATATCGCATATTTATTGGCCCTTGTTAAAATTACCCATGAATAATATCATGATGCTTAGCTTCATTGTATGATACTTAGTCTCACTTTTACAACGATTCCTATAATATTGTTATAAATTTGAATATAAAATATGATGTCTGTATTCCAAGAAAATCAACAACATTCTTGTCGTCACACACACAAACATCACTCCTTGTCTTCACACAAACACACACACCAACATTGTTGTATTCTCTCTCTCTAACAAATACAAGATAATGTTCTTTTTATTCAAATTTTTCCCGTATATAAACTATAATAATCCTATACTACTAAAGAAGTTTTTAAAAAAGGTAGAGCTGGAAGTTATATTACTGTATGAATGTTGGACATTTTTGGAATGATTTAACAGGGTTAAATCATTCCAAAAATGTCCAACATTCATACAGTCCCCATAAAATAGGAATTCTTGATCATGTGAATCAATAAAAAGGAACATTATTATTTGCTATTTCAATTGTTCATAGAAATGAGCTTGTGCAATTTATACTGAAACAAGATTAGATTTCAGTCATTGGTAGCTCTGTATGTCAAAGCAAAATTACCAGCTAAATCAAATTGGTTTGTTAAATTAAGTTGCATTTTCCATTTAGTTAGTTCCTTAGTTTCTAAAATTTATGTGCCTTTCACCAATATACTATAAATATTTCTGCAAACTTTCTTAGTTTCAAGGAGAGGTAAAAGATTTTTCTTTACATACCTGATCATCTTGAACGATCTTCAGGTCACATGCTCTTGTTTGCTGCTTAATATCTCGTATACAGATATTATAGTTGTAGCAGTTGAAAATCAGAATATTTACTGATGCACATTTTCCATTTAAAATGTTCTATGTTACTAAGTTTTGTCCTTTTAAAGATGATTCAACTATGTTATGTACCGCATGATATCTGATCTCCATGACAGACTGCATGATCTAAGTACAGGATGATATATGATCTCTATGACAGACTGCATGATCTGAGTACAGTATGATATCTGATCTGTATACCAGAATGCATGATCTGAGAGACCACTTTCTGTTGGCATATTTGGTCGGTCCTCTTACAATATGAGTGTATTTCAATTACAAAAGAGTGGGACACTAAACTTATTTATTATTCAAATCAAATAATGGGAAATCATCAAATTTATCACATTACATAATTACTTTTCTTCTCAACAGAACTAAGTCTAAATTTAAGTTGTTTTTAATCTTACCTATGGGTTGTAATGATAGATAATGTGACTCCCAGATGTGCCCTAGGAGAATAGGCATCCCTTGAAAACCTGTCTGTCCAACAACCCACACAATGTTCTCATCAGGGCTAGATGATGGTGAGCTCATTACAATGACAATATCCATTTGTAGTTTCCTAGCCATTGCAACCACCACCACATGGTCTGCCCATTCTCCATCCCTAGCAATTCGTGTACAGTAGTCATCGTACGTTTCATTGTAGATGAAACCATCCAAGTGTATGGTGCCGTCAGATACCTGAGTAGGAGAGAAACATTCCCTTAAGTATTATGTTAGCTGATACAAATTGATATTAAATTCATCGTAATAAGACAAATGTGATGATGTTTCATTATGCCATTTCTGATTAATTTGTGTTCTCAGTGGTCAACGTACATCAAATGCAAACATAATAAGTCATTCAATGTTTCTATATTTATTTCATCATGTAAGTTACAGGAAACTACCATGAAACGATTGTCATGGTTATTGATTGCATGGTGTGTTACCATGAATATGATTGCTGAAAGTTGAATGCTCAGTAAGTTACAACCTCACACAATAAAAATCCAAACTGATTTGAAGTTCTTGTATTGAGTGATACATTTTCTCTAGGATCAAATGCTTGCCTGACCAAACGAGCTTCTTAATGACTCAATATCTTTCCACCATGGATCATTAACAAACCGTATGACTAATATAACTGAATTTCCTTTAATGTTTACTCCTGTTATATGTTAAGAACATTGCTTATTAGTCAGGAAATTAATATACACAAATATTTTCAAAGTGTGTGCATGTATACATCTTGCTCTTTATATATATATATATATATATATATATATATATATATATATATATATATATACACACACACAAACACATTAATACCCAGGTCTGCAGTTCAATGGCCTTAATGACTCCCCATATTGCTTACAGGTTCTATTCATCAACCCTTTAATATGTTTCTCAGATAAGGTAAAAAGGTTCGTCAAATTCCCCATTGTGGATCAGACAGCATGCAGTTTTACTTACCTGCAGTACTCGATTAGTCCTCATGAAGGCAACTACCTCCTGACGCAGGTGTTGTGGGGATTTTTGTACATCACAATTTAATCGTTGAAGCTGACTGGA
The DNA here is from genome assembly GCA_028554795.2 of Sinohyriopsis cumingii. Taxonomy (NCBI): domain Eukaryota; kingdom Metazoa; phylum Mollusca; class Bivalvia; order Unionida; family Unionidae; genus Sinohyriopsis; species Sinohyriopsis cumingii. Next base: position 78,988,729 of record CM068834.1, on the reverse strand, counting down.
GATAGCCTCGAAAAAGCAGTTCCCATTTGCAGGAGTTTCATCATGAAGTTCCAGCCCCACTCTTAAACAGTTTTCTTCCAATGTAGCTTGGCTGGAAGAAGCATCTTGCTGTGATTTGTTTAGAATCTGGCGCAACAATTTAGGATCAGAACAAGGCACTCCTGTAAACACAATTTCATATAGGCTTACACACAACAATCTGGCACTACAATTTAAGATCTGAAGAAGGCACCCCTGCACGCATAATTTTACATATGCATGCTAACTTGATTTTGATCATACTGAAGCTTGAGTTCTTGTAGTTAAAATTCAAAAATGCATTCTGCTATATCATTACTCCAAGTACCTATCATACTGTTGTATCCACTAGTAGTAAAAGGTTGAAAAGTTTAGTGACCATTACAAATTTAGGTCATTGAGGCGTATTAATTTGGTTACTGCCTAGTACAAATGACATATACTAATTACTGCAGACTTCAAGACAGATGTTGACAAATGCAAGATTTGTATTGAAGACAAATTCACATTTATTACAGAAAAGGCAGAAGGTTATTTCAATAACATTCGGATTGGTTTAACTGTCGACAATAATGTTTGGCTTATACACTGAAATTAATTATCTGAAGCTTGCTGAATGTATGACTTTAAATATTACCTGGACTCAAACTGACTTAATAAATTACTATCTGAAGCTTGCTAAGCCATGTCTTTACATATTGACTGGAATGGAACTGATTTTTAGATTAATTGTTGGTAGCACGCTAAACCATGTCTTTATATATTGACTGGAATGAAACTGATTTTTAGATTCATTTTGATCATTTCACTAAGTAGGCTCATGTATTGTGAAATAACAATCTAGGTCACATTTCTCAACTCCGACTACTAATTTGACAGATTGTACTGTGTACTTTTTAAAATTGTTATTAATGGGGTACAATACATATTATCATGAGCTTTTTTACATAATCAGATATACACATGCTATATGTTGACAAGCTAAACCAATCAGATGCTTTATTCATTGTTAACAACCTCAGTCAATCAGATGCCATCACATCAATCAAGTGCTTGATATATTGTTAACAAGCTCAGTCAGTCATATGTGATCACATCAATCAGGTGCTTGATATAGTGTTAACAAGCTCAGTAAATCAGTTGCAAGTGCACATCATATCAAATAATGTGTTTGAATTTCAGTCACAATCATCCTCATCCAATACTGTGATGACGAAGGCTTATTTAACAAATCTGATCAACAGTAAATAAGCAACAGTCTCAAAATTGATTTAATATCTATGTATCCAACACATGACCAGCTCAAAGATATATGCATGTCTCGATCATAATTAAAGTCAGCCAACAGCTTGATGAGATTAATCGATTTACTATTGGTGAAATGATACAAAAGTGAGTATTAATATGATTCACCATACACAGCCTTTGATTTGATATATTACAGATACACATATCACGATGATGGTCTTTTCATCTTTATAAGGTCTATCAGTTGTAAGGTTTGAACATAAGTAACCACTATCAGAACTGGATTTAACATATTTCCCTGTAAGATAAGCCAAAAGTGTAGCCTTCAAATTTCATAAAATAAAAATAAGACAAGAAATAAAGCAACATAGAATCCTCACATAATAGTGATTATTAAATGATCAGTACAGTACTTAATTCATGCAGGAAGAACACTTTGAGAATATCTCCTTTATATTGATGTATCAGAGGCTGAACATAATGATGGCATACAATTTTTAGCACGGAATTGCCAAGGAGGGGCAGATTTCAAACTGTCTGAATGTGTGACCTTGTGATAATTTGTAGAAGGCAAGTGGGTATTCCCAGTTTTGTTTTAATCTGACAGAAATAAGGTAATGGACACAGGACCATAACATAATGTCAGATGCATGAAGAACAGCACATGACCATATATGGATACAAAGCCATACCATAAAACCAGATGCATGATGGACAACATAAAACCATATATGGATACAAAACCATACCATAAAACCAGATGCATGATGGACAGCACATAACCATATATGGATAATGAATAATACCATAAAGCCATATGCATGATGGGCAGCACATGACCATATATGGATACAGAATGCGATAAACCCATATATGCTAATTAGATAAGAAAAACAACTGGCAATTTTTGACTGATAAAGTTTACCTGGAATGTTCAATGTTCTAGCTCTCACATCTTGGACTTGAGGCAGGATCTGGTCTTGGATATCTGTGTTTGCTGAATAAGAAAATGATGTCTTACAGACAAATAGATTTATCTAACGATACAACAAGCTTGTCATCTATTACCTGAAGAGAGTGATGTCTTAAACAAAGAGATATATCTATCGAACAACAAGCTAGTCATCTATTGATGAATGTGCTGTATTAATACACACAAAGAGATCCATTTATCCATAAAACAAGCTAGTCAACTATAATTTTAAGAAACATATCTTACACACAAAGAGATCTCACATTACAACAAGCTAATCAGCTTTCTATTAATCTTCGTCTTCAGCTCTTGTGATAGAAATGTACAGATTGATGGAAATCTTATAATACTGACAACTCACCAAGTTGATGGATATGAAACCCCCATTAAGGTACACATGACATATTTGAACAATAATAGATAAATATACTACGTTTATTCACTAAAGAAAGCAAATTTTTATTAAATTATTAAATTATGTTTTACTAAATTATGTTTCTTCGAGAATACTTACCCGATCACATTAACGTTAGGAATATAAGCCTGCTACCTCTCGAATCCAGCCCTACTAAAAGACGCAAATTCGTCTTTTCGGTCTATCTTATATAGACCAAAGGGCAATAACTCTTGCCCTTTACCTCCCTTGCCACCGCCAGGTGTCGCTAGTTTTTAAGCTGAGCGATATATATTATACGAGGATGCTCGCATAGCGGGGTGGTTGGGCGGGATTTTAAGTAATGTGATCGGGTAAGTATTCTCGGAGAAACATAATTTACTAAAAATTTGCTTTCTCCTTCAAATACGTTCCCCGATCACATTAACGTTAGGAGAATAAGTAATAGGAGGAGGGAATGCTGAGCGGTACCTTCTAGGGAATGATGGCTGGATTCCCCATTTGAACGATAATCCGTTCTCCTAATTTCATCAGCAACACAGCCTAGGGTCACGTGATATGTGACCCCTATATACGGTTAAGAAGATAGTTATTGAAATCTTCTTACTTACGAAATTTCACTGGCGAATCCAGCGAAGCTGATAGGCTGTGTTGATTGTTTTAAATGGGTCTGGTGGTCATCTGGGCGGCCGTCACCAGACCTACCAGATTCAAGGTTTGCCTCTGCGAAGCCAAATCTCTGAGATAAAAACTGGAGACGGTGGACTCTGCATGCCAGCCAACAGCTTCTATTATCGAAACGTTGAGTTCAAATGCCAGGCTCGCCGAGATTGCTCTAATCTCATGAGCCGTAATTTTCATGCGGCAACTCTGATCTTGTGAGACCTCAGAGTACCCTGAGCGTATAACCCACTTCAGCCATGAATCAAGGGCTTAAGGGGTGGTATCCCGTTTACCAGCTTTGACTGGAAGAAAGAGGCGCTTACGTGTGTCCCGACACGCCTCTGTGCAATTTAAATAGTGCTTGAGTGCACGAACAGGATCTTGCATGGCTGCTGCTTTTGATCTATCTATGGAAGAGAGTGAGCGAATGACAATTATTTGATTGCCAATGGATGGTAACCTATTTTTTGGCTACAAAGCCTGCTTGCGTCAGGAGGAGCACCGAACAATCTGATCTGAACTGAAGAAAGTTCGGGTCACTGGAAAGATCACGTAACTCGCTCACCCTAAGCTAAGGCTATCAAGAAACGTGTTTTGTATGATAGTAGCTTTAACGAAGTGTGGCCTAAAGGTTCAAATTTGTCTGAATTGAGCCATGTTAAAACCCAGGACAGATTCCATTTTGGAAACAGGGTGAGGGATTTTGGTCGATTGAAATCAAAATTGGCTGAAAGATCTGATAGATCTTTGTTATGCCCAATGCCACATCTACCATGATGGTGGAATGTGTTTGATATCATGGAGAGGTAGCCTTTGATAGTAATTGGGGCCAACTGTTTCTCCTCGAAAAGCCAGAGAAAAAAAGTCGGCCAGTTGAGAGATGTAGACACTCAAAGGGACGATGTTATTGATATGGCACCAGTCACTGACAACACGCCACTTTCCCTCGTAAGCCTTCAGAGTGGAGGGCCTTCTTGCACTTGAGATTCTCTCCACAATCGAAGGTTTAAATTGCTTGTCTCGCAAGGCTGCCCAGACAAGAGCCAAGCGTGAAGAAGAAGACAATCCGGGCAGGGGTGGAACCCCCATGACCGCGGTTGTTTGAGAAGATTTGTGCTGGTTGGAATCTTCCTGGTTAGATCTATCGCTAGATCGAGTAGATCGGTAACCCAGGACTTGTTCCATCTGAGAGGGGCAATCAGAATCATCCGACAGTTCTGACCCCTTAACCTCTGGATTATGTTTCGTACCAAAACCGTGGGAGGGTAGGCGAATGCCCATAACCCCTCCCAGCTGATTGACAGAGCTTCCACAACTCAAGCCTCTGGGTCTGGAACCGGAGAGGCGAAGGTGGGCAACTTGCGAATCCACCTTGTCGCAAAAAGATCGATCATCGGATGCCCCCAAAGTGTGCAAATCCAAAGAAAGACTGATTGATGGAGAGACCATTCCATGTGAATGACTTGACCTTTTCTGGATAGAGAGTCGGCCAAGACATTGAGTCTGTCGGGAATGTGTCTGTGTTGTACGTTGATGTGGAGGTTGTCGCACCAACGTAGAAACTGCCAGATCAGAATGCACAGGTCTGGTGATTTAGTGCCCCCTTGTTTGAGGAGGTAAGTCACCACCACAGAGTTGTCTGACATAATGAGGACAGTTTTTCCTGAGAGTTGATCCTTCTAGAAATGAAAGGCATTGATGACAGCCCTCATTTCTAAAAGATTGATGTGGAGAGACATCTACTCTGGCTCCCACGTGCCGCTGACTGTAGCGAAGTCCGGCAACAGGTGGGCACCCCAGCCGTAGGTACTGGCGTCGATACATACCGTTATCTCCGCTTGGGGCATCTCCAGAGGAATCCCCCATGGACAGCCAACCTGGGTTGAAGACGTAGCGACTACGTTCCAGACTAGCTTTGACGTGGCATGGAACACATTTTTGTCCACTTTGTAAAACAGTGGAGCGGACATGTGAACTGCTACCATATTTTTTGTCCAGGGCCGGAAGGCGTCTGAATGAGTTTTGTATCAGCGACCCGAGAACATCGCTGATATTTGGGTTTCAGAAAAGAATGCCCTAGAATTCCCCGAGTCACCTATTCGTCCTGATAGACGATCGTTGATCTCCTTAATTTTTGCCGACTGGGGAAGGAGCCGGAAGGACGGCGTCTCTTTCTCTCCGTCAAGATATACAGACGCCTGAACTTTGTAGTCTTGAGCGGCGGTAGGAGGTGGAGGTCATTCTGAAACTACCAATACCCTATAAATTTCTTCCACTGCCGCCTTGAAGCCAAACTCAGTCCGTTCCATGGTTGGATCTGTGTACGGCTGATTTGCAGGAGTTTCGTCACCCGCCCTGTGTGCCGAGTCGTGTTCTGTAATAGCTTGCATTTCTGGATAGAGCATTCCAGGTGGCATAGATGACGCGACTCCGTCATCCTTAACACTATCACTAACTCCCCCTTGTGGATAAGCCGTGAACATATGGACGGCCGGTCCTGCCGGCTGGTTTGTCTGGCTTGTGGTCGGTCTGAATGTTGGCGACGGTCCTGCTATCACCGGTACCGGCTGCTCCAATGGCCTGGCTGGACGGACATATTTCTCACTAAAATCTCCGCCATAGTATTGGTATGTTGCCGGCGGTACAGCTTGACGGACGGATTTATCACTAAAATCCCCGTAAGTCACGTTTGTTCGATCGTTTTACCAATAGGGTCCCCATGCTGGGACAGTTGGACGGTCGGTGACGTAAAGGTTGTATAAAGAAATGGATCCAATGGATCCGGTGAAAACCCCATGTGTCCTGACTTACAGGCCCGAAGGCCATGCTCGGACATGCGGGGGGACTTACGCCCACTGGGCAACCTAAAATTGGGGGAACGTTCCCCCAAAGAGTCAGAAAAAGCTGTGCTAGCGAGCGAATGAAATAAGGGTAATATCTGGCCTGATGTCAATAGCTGCGTCGTCATTTCCTGGACCAAACGACGCATCTGTTCAAAGTTGGACTGTTGTACCCTGTCAACATTATTTCCCTCCATTGCCGCTGATGTTACTGTGGCTGACGGTTGCAAACGACGAACCTTAGGTGGAGGGGGGATCCCAACGTCCCCCACAAGGCTTGCAATGGAGGCTGTCTTCGGATGTATACTGAGAACATCAATGCTATCTTTCTTCGACTTATTCGGTCTATCCCTCCCTTTTGCTCCCTTCTGGACTACGTCATCCCACGTTTGCTCTGTCCAAGTATTACACACGCTGCATGGTATAGATGATGTACACTTGGTACATACAACACAAGAGTCATGGTTGTCTTCTTTTGCTTTGAACCTTTTGCATTTCATGCATTTGGTTGACATTTCTACTGAAACGACACAAGAAAAGAAAACAAAGCACAAATTAGCAATTCATCATGTTAGTAATTCGCTAATACCACAACCGTTACTAACGGAGTAAGCGAAATTAGTCAGTGTCGCGTTAACTCTTAATTGACAACACGAGTTCCGCGATAGCGTGTGTAACATGGTCTCCAGTAAACGAAATCCGTAAGGGTGACAAAGTCACTCAATTTTGAAAAAATTATTAAAATAATGTATACAACCTGTAGAAGAATAATTGTCCAACACAATAAATCCAAATTTAACTTCGAATGGTCCAATTTAACGCTAAGATGGCTTGGATTGTTTGGAGGTTAATGTACGTGTTATCCGTACAAGCGAAGCTTAAAAAACTAGCGACACCTGGCGGTGGCAAGGGGAGGTAAGGGGCAAGAGTTATTGCCTTTTGGTCTATATAAGATAGACCGAAAAGACGAATTTTCATCTTTTAGTAAGGCTGGATTCGAGAGGTAGCAGGCTTATATTCCTAACATTAATGTGATCGGGGAATGTATCTGAAGGAGAAGAAGGAAAGTGTCTGACTCTATATAATAGAGATAAAAGGGTGATGGAAAGCAAATTACTAAAGTCACCATAAAGATAGGACACTGATGTAGGGTACAACACTAAATGACAACATAGAAGTATAATAAGCTCTTCATATCAGTTGGTCAAGAAATTCTGTCAGTAGGATGTTTTCTATTGCAATTTCATCTGCTGATTGTAATTGTATACCAATAACTGTTTCAAAGTAAGTCTCTTATTTTAATTACATAAATTTAAAAGCTCTTTATGATATAATATGTTTTGTAAAATTTGGTCAAATTGTGTTAGGTGGTTCTGATAATCTTTTTAAAAGGTTTTTCAATTTGAATAATGGTGGCCACATTTGACAGCTCTGTATAAAAAACTGTTTATACTAGATTACTTTCTTACAAATGTAATTTTAAGAAATCCTTTCAAGCTTTTGCTTCTTTGTTTAGCAACAGTAACTTGTGATCATCTCTACAAAAGTGAAAGCCCATAATGTTGGGGTGCTTTCTGTGAGATTTAGCGGCATTATGTTGTTGATTTCTTCAAATGTCATTTATATGTTTTTCTTTGGTCTTAAATGTGGTCATATTGTATGGTGGATAGACATCACATGCACAAAATTCAAGCCCTTTTCCCAAGGATCTTCTGCCAAATTTGTCAACTTCTGTTGAGAAAATAGTGTGAATCAATTGAATGAAGTTTTTGGTTTGTTTTTGTTTTCAGTCATGTGGCATAATTTTAACGCTGTTTTACGTCAGTTGTATACACATAAAAGCCCTCTTTTCCTGGATCCTTTGAGTTAAATTTAGTATGTCCAATTATATTTGGCAGTTTTTGAAAATATAAAATCTTACTTAATGGTCTTGTTAATTTTATTAGCTGCCATACTGTTTGTAGGCTTAAGGTGTTCCTGCCAGGATGCTTTGTATTAAGGATGAACAAACTATGTCAAGAATTCCAATGCTACAAACTTTAATTCCAAGTCTGATATAAATTGAATCAGAAATATTACCTCTAGACTTCTAAATGACTTTAAGCCTAATTTTGTCCCAGGCACATTTTTATCATGCAGTTTACGCAGTAAGGAAGGAACAATAAAATATGACACAAAATAAATCTGGGAAACACAGCTTTGATAATTACCCATTGGAAACATTTATAAATGGTTGTTACCGGTGTGAATCATAAAAAGTGAGTTACATTTATTCTATCAGAAGGCAAGAAAATAGTCTTTGGAGGAAACATTCATTTGTAATGACAAATTCCATTTTATTTATTTAATATGGCTATCTTTAGCGAGACAGATTTTAATAGTAATCGTAATAATAATAATAATAGAATTCCAAGAAATATTTTATTAGAGAGAACAATGGTACAATGAGAAAATGTTATTCCCTACTAACCCTTTAAAGTCATTGTTCCTTCTAGGGTTTCATAAGTTTTCCTCTTTGATAAAAACAAAAACTTTCCTTATGGGCACTTAGTATTAATGCTTTAACATCCATAAATTTAGAGCTCTCTTTCAATTTCTTAATCGTGGCCCCGAATAGCCGTGTGGTCTAAAGCGCTCACCGTTACGGATCACTGCCTGCCAGTAGTTTCTCGTGGGTCGATGGTTCATTCCGAGGTTGTCCCTGGTTCTTCCTCCACCATTAATACTGGCCGCCATGTATAGCCTATCTGGTGCTAAAATATGGCGTTAAACCCTACAACAACAACAACAACAATTTCCTAATCTACACTCCATCGTTTTGTTCGTCTATCTAATGGGCAAGGTATGAGGAATGCTCTCTTTCAAATCCATATATATATATATATATATATATATATATATATATATATATATATATATATATATATATATATATATATATATATATATATATATATATATATATATCTTGAAGACCTACCACAAGAATATTAATTTATATATTCCTGAGACAAGAATACCTGCCTAAAGAATACTACCTTATCCATTCCTGGGACACTAAAATAAATAATAAAACTTCTGCTAAGGAGATTGAAACATCTTACACTTTCTCTTCCTTACCAGCATTTCCTCCTTTTCTTCCTCGATTTCCCTGAAACATAGAAAGTGTATCATGAGAAGAATTTAACTAGTATAAAGATTAGATGCATCTTTCATATCTGTTGCCAATGAACTATATGTTAGTTGAGTATGTGCTGCTTTATTCTGTGAATTCTATGCTTAGTATGTGATGATTATTTGTGCGGACTGTTTTCTGATTTATCAAGTAATAATTATTTGTATGGACTATATTCTGATTTATTATGTAATGCTTATTTATATGGACTGTGTTCTGATTTATTATGTAATGCTTATTTATGTGGACTGTATTCTGATTATTATGTAATGCATATTTATGTGGACTGTATTCTGATTTATGATGTAATGCTTATTTGTGTGGACTGTATTCTGATTTATTATGTAATGCTTATTTGTGTGGACTGTATTCTGATTTATTATGTAATGCTTACTTGTGTGGACTGTATTCTGATTTATTATGCATGCTTATTTTGTGTGGACTGTATTCTGATTTATTATGTACTACTTATTTATGTGGACTGTATTCTGATTTATTATGTAATGCTTATTTGTGTGGACTATATTCTGATTTATTATGTAATAAATATTTATATGGAATACAAGACATTGATAGTTATGGGGATGAAACCACTAATTTATATCCATAGACATCTTTGTCTGGGAAAACGAAACTATTTTCTGAACTACCTGTCCCAGTACACATTGTTACAACCCTATAGTCACAAACTAAGTAAAAACAAGAGCGAGAACCATGAAGATGAATGAAATCATGAATAGTCCTAAAATGTTATATCAAGTCAAAATGTACTGAGTTTTCCAAATGAGTTCCAGTGGTATTCTGAATAATGTGCACTACTGTAATGATGTACCAATACATGTACTGATGCATCACAGTGATATAATTCTAAAATGTCTTTAAATGAATTAAATTAATTCTAAAATAACCTTTATTCCAAGTGGTCCTAGCACTTTGTAATTCCAATAAACGATTGCTTTAAAGAAATGAATCCCTTAAGCAAACACATCAAAATGTTTCCTAAGACTGAAATTAATCAATTTGAACCATGTCACACAAAAGGACTATACTTATTCATCCTAGAATGGAATTATGATGTACACAATGTCACATGCTTTGCACTAAGCAATCAGGAATTAAGTCACCTTGACTTTTCAGGAACTGATGTCCTGAAGTCAGATCACATAACGTTTACTTGGATAAGGGTACAAATCAACCCTGAGTCAATGATTGAATCCACACATTATGATCACAATAATAACCACTCATAAAAGTCTCCGAAAATTAAGCAAATGTCTGTTTATATGAATGAACCCCCCCAAAACATGTTAGTGGACGTTTGGAATGTCCCACTTGATGAGAGACATAATATGTTGACATATTAGTGTGGTTTGGTGCCAATACCTGTACCAAGGGTACATCAATCTGCCTGACCTTTAGCTAAATGTTTTTAGCCTGGGAAGGCTGGAGGTAGTAGTAGTTCTCCTAAAGTATTGGGTAATGTATTTAAAGAAGTGGCAGAGGCCTTGGAAACGCTTAATCATGCATATTTGGACGCAATTTCTTTTACATGGGATGCCGAAAATCACTTATACAGGAGTCCTCCGTACGCACACATTTGCCGAATGGCAAATTCAAGGGCTTGCCTGTCCTGCTTCAACCATCTGCTGAGGTTGAAAATGTGTTGATCAAATGAACATTTTATTTGTGATTATATTTACAATGAGAAAATTCAGTGGCTGGAAGACCCCCAGATGTATATGTTGTCATAGTACTAGAAGTTGCTAGAACTGATATTACACATGGTGTATGTATGATGTTTAGCTTTGTGCATGGAGAAAGCCGTTTTCTTTGCCTGACATAATTTACGCTAACTTTAATGGACAAACAAGAGTTATATGTCACTGGTGTACAGAAGTTAGAAAATTAAACTCAACGGCAACCACAGGTTCTACTCATCTGGAAATTTAGGTATGGGAAGGGAATGCAACTTTTGCTGGTGGGTTTTCTGTTTTTTTTCCAAAGTAGGAGTCCTGCACTCCTAGTTTTAAAATGCTAGTGAGACCTACAATTGTATATTTTTATGTAATTCAGTGTGGTTGTGATCATGTGAGCGTTTGCCACATAGGTGCATGTGTATGTCGTGATGACTGCAATATTAACTCTACCAACTTTTCATTTTTGTATGTGTATTAAATGCTTAAACGAAATGGAAAAAATACTTTTAGATTTGAATTTCCATTCATTTTCTGAAGGCTTAAATAATAATGGCTTTATTGTCAGTTGGATGACATCATTTTGGTCACTGGCACCTCTTGGGACCACAGAACACATTTTGAGTATAAAAGAAAATATATTTTGGTATGGGATTAAGGCAAGTATGTGTCAAGCATTTATCCATTCCAGACGATTAGTGACAACAAGCTTTTGTTAACACAATTCAAATCATAACCAGTTTCATTATATGACAAGCCAGGATATCACAAGAAGTCTTTAGTTAATACTTCATATTAATATTGTTTACAATATGGCAATATGACAAGTGTAATGCTGCTTTTTCTCCAATTTTTAAAAATCTATTATGATATCCAGCTATGAAGGTGATTAATCTCTGTAAAATGTTGGATTTTACAAGGGTATATGTTTTTCTTTAAGCAGACGTAAACTTTCTTTGTCTAATTCATATTCTTATCATCTACAATGTGGTACGGCAAATCACATCTATCCTGCATGTCTAATATCTATTTCAACATATATACATTTTAATACCTGTGCATTGAGGAGATCTCTAAAGGACTTCACACTTGTACTCAATATATCCTCAAACCAAAATTGCAACAGTTTGCATGACTCAATCATATTGTCATGGAGTTCACAGCATACTTCTGCATTCTCTTTGAGCAGGGACACAGGAATCAGACTGTTGATACTGTCACCGTTGTACTCAGGACACTGTATGAAGTATTCAAACTTCAGACTCTGTCCCAGGTGACCAATGATCTTGATGAGAGTGGCAGTGACAAACTCTCTAACCCCTATGCACACCTTTGAAGATGGAGTTCTGTCTTTGATGCCCATTCTTGTAACTCTCATAAATATGACGTAGTCCCTAACATGAAGGGTCAGTTTGTGATAATGGTCCAGCTGAAAAACACCGCACCCACAGAAGATCAGATTCTCTAGTGTCTCCTCTTTCTTCTTTGTGGCTATTGGCCAGTGTGCAACACAGGCAGCAAGAAGTCTATGGAAAATGGGAGATGGCAAATATTTTCCCACGAAGAGAAAACATAGGACTGAGGAGCTTTCCATCTGAGGGTGTGGTAATGGGCAGATGACCTCTCTGGGAGTTTTCTGAGAGAGCATACATGGAGCAAGAAAGTAATCCTCCTCCTAAAAAGTATAAGGATTCATTTTAATGTGAAAATTGTCAGGGAGATAAATGATTCATTTTAATGTGAATATTTGTTAGGGAGATAAATGATTCATTTTAATGTGAAAATTGTCAGGGAGATAAAGGATTCATTTTAATGTGAATATTTGTCAGGGAGATAAATGTTTCATTTTAATGTGAAAATTGTCAGGGAGATAAACGATTCATTTTAATGTGAATATTTGTCAGGGAGATAAATGCTTCATTTTAATGTGAAAATTGTCAAGGAGATAAAGGATTCATTTTGATGTGAAAATTGTCAGGGAGATAAAGGATTCATTTTAATGTGAATATTTGTCAGGGAGATAAAGGATTCATTTTAATGTGAATATTTGTCAGGGAGATAAATGATTTATTTTAATGTGAAAATTGTCAGGGAGATAAAGGATTCATTTTAATGTGAAAATTGTCAGGGAGATAAAGGATTCATTTTAATGTGAAAATTGTCAGGGAGATAAATAATTCATTTTAATGTGAAAATTTGTCAGAGAGATAAATGATTCATTTTGATGTGAATATTGTCAGGGAGATAAAGGATTCATTTTAATGTGAATACTTGTCAGGGAGATAAAGGATTCATTTTAATGTGAATATTGTCAGGGAGATAAATGATTCATTTCAATGTGAATATGTGTCAGGGAGATAAAGGATTCATTTTAATGTAAAAATTGTCAGGGAGATAAATTATTCATTTTAATGTGAAAATTGTCAGGGAGATAAAAGATTCATTTTGATGTAAAAATTGTCAGGGAGATGAAGGATTCATTTTAATGTATAAATTGTCAGGGAGATAAATGATTCATTTTAATGTGAATATTTGTCAGGGAGATAAAGGATTCATTTTAAGGTGAATATTGTCAGGGAGATAAATGATTCATTTTAAGGTGAATATTTGTCAGGGAGATAAAGGATTCATTTGTCACAATAAAGCCCCATATGAGGAAACATAAATGAGTAATCAATTTACATTTTAACAAAGGCAATTATAAATCATGTTATTGTATTAACAGTGTAACAAAGTAAATGCTTTGTTTGTGAGACAACAATCATGATTGTATACTGATATTTCTACAATGATAATGACAAGGAAATAGTCTGAGAAAAGTAATCCTTATGACCAACATTTCTTGGGCTGGGGAATCAACAATGTAAAGTATTTCAGAATGTGAGAAAACTTGGTCAGTGCAATCTACGTTCCCCTAGTGCAGTTTAGACTGATGAACAAAACCATCTGATCTAAATCATGAACATAACACAGATTAGTCCAAACATATTTTCATAAACATTAATGCTAACTTTTGAGAAATAAAATTATTTTGTGCACTAGATGACCCAGTATGCAAAACATGCACATCTTGATTCAAGTAGATGCAAACTTTCTGAATAATCAAACATATGTGCTTCATGTAATTTTCTAAAGCTGGTTAACAATAAAAACATGTAATATTTTTTATATAAATGTGCCTCAGGAGGGTAGCTAATAAAGGAATGATTTTCTTGATAAATGTGCCTCAGGAGGGTAGCTAATAAAGGAATGATTTTCTTGATAAATGTGCCTCAGGAGGGTAGCTAATAAAGGAATGATTTTCTTGATAAATGTGCCTCAGGAGGGTAGCTAATAAAGGAATGATTTTCTTGATAAATGTGATTCAAAACGGTTATTAATAGCAGCATGTCACTTTCTTTAGATATATGTGCCTCAAGCAGATTATCAATGAGAGCAACAATAATAATCAACTGAGACAGATTCTTTGCTGATATTTTAAGAACTTAAACAAGCATCTTAAAATGAATACAAATTGAAATTTTCAATGATGATATTACAGTGAGTGACCCAATCTTGAAGTACTAAGTATGGAATCCAACGCTTCCCCAATCGTAGCCTGGTACACCATTTAATAATAGTTACTGGTCTGATTCATAAATACATTCCTGCAACTAAGAATGCCCAGCCAATGTGTTATACGAGAAAGCTTACCATTAGCGCCACATAGGTGCATAGTTCAAACTGGGCTTTTTCACCCATGCGACACAAAAATCAAACCATTTTGCTAGCCTTACTTTTCTTGTCTCAGTTTGGTTAACTCAGTCTCACATGGTATCCACGCACTAGGAACTACTCTTAAAAAGAAGAAACCTTTGCAGTTTTATGTTGTGCCTGATGGAGTTGTTATAAAATTAAACAACAACATCAACAGACATATAACAAAGTAAAATTCACAGATAAAGCAAATTAAGGTGTCTCCAACTCTGATAATGTGCACTTATCCAGACACAAAGACAATACACATCACTGGCTACAGAAAATCCAAAATCTTGCAAGAGCCACCTGCAAATCTAGCAACAACCAGAATGTTTTATGCCATATCTGCATTCTTCAAACTTTACCAATCACTTCGTTACAGCTGTTTAGTTTATTGCACTTTGTTAGAGCTGTGTAGTTTATTGCACACTTCGTTAGAGCTGTGTAGTTTATTGCACACTTTGTTAGAGCTGTATAGTTTATTGCAAACTTTATTAGAGCTGTATAGTTTATTGCATACTTTGTTCGAGCTGTGTAGTTCGCTGCACACTTTGTTAGAGCTGTGTTTTTATTATTCAGTTGACTAACTCAGAAGGTTTTCCAAATTAGTATTGATCAAAGTTAAAAATATATCAGTTATTTATTGTTATTTTCACATGACATGCATCAATTAAATGTGTTAATAACAGTAATAATCTCAAATGATTTTATGATTTTGTTTCATCAATCATAGAACTTGTGTACCTAGAGTAGAAGAGGAACTCCATTCCCCTCATCAAAACATTCACATTAATGCTCATTTACAAAAATAAAAGCTTGAGATGCTCATGATGCAGTACCTGCAACACGTAATAATTATAACTTGGTGTTTTTGTCTTGATTTTGTTTCTTCTCTAAGTGCATCAATATAGCTTGATTCTACTTAGATTATTATCCAGATTTTCATAAAAGTGTACAAAACCTGACGACCTTTGTTAAGAGTGAGTCGCATTAATAGTACCTGATGAGTACTGTGCTTTTAAACTGCATACATGCCAACCCCTGTTGAGGAAAAAGTGTAATCTCAGTGGACAAAAAGAGTAATCAGAGCAGAAAAAGAGTAATCCACATATAACACAATAAGAATTCAATGAACATGTGTACTCAATGATTAATTTATTCCGATGGACTTTTAACATCAACAACTGCTTCAAGGTATCATACATATCATGGTGAGCTTTAAAAAGCAACAGACTTTAGAAATGTCCTCAAACATGACATGAAACATTCAATATGCCATTAATGAATGAAACTTACTGGAAAGCAAACTGTAAGCATAAGCACCAGAAGCAGTGCGCAGCTGGTTCTACTAATCCTCATACAACATGGAAAGGAACAATTAGGTACCATACAAACTATGTTGGTGAAAACTCCATATCAATATGGCTTTCCATTGGGAGAGTAGAGACACTTTCGTCTAGATGACCACCATGGTAACCATACCGCATCATTTTCATTTATGCACACCTTGACAGATGGTTAAATTTAGATGTGTACTCATCAATTTGTATGTAGATTTATATTTTAAAATGAACTAACCTTGATTTTGGATGCCTCCTGGCTGTATATTCTCTGCTTAGCAATTATGTTCAACTGCTCCATTAGTAACAGTATGTGTTTCTTGTTGTCATGGAGGTCTGGGTGTTTCTCTTTTGTCCAGAGAGCATCTTGACACAAAACGAAATCAGCTGTTACATATGTGTATCAAGTCTGCGCATAGATGTGTCATCAAAGATAAGTATCAAGGAAAGCAAAAATCCATCGAAGGAACTAATATAATACTGGTTAAAAAGAATTTCCAGTAATGCAACAGAATGCAATATCTACATTTCTAATCTCATGGTCATGAAACCATCTTGAATATTTTTACATTAGGTCCAATCTTGTCTGTAATATCATGTATTAACTTAAATATCTAGACATTAATATTAAAATTCCTCACTATCCAAATAATTCATAACCAAATGAAAATTAATCATTTTTTTCTCTGTCCTGATCAATCAGGTACTAATTCCTAATTTTCGAGAATATGTGTAAAAACTAATATAATGCCAGTGAATCAATGCACATAATCAATTATGAACACTTTCATAATAATGATGCAGTCCTTTTGTTTACAATAATTTTGGTTGCATTTCCTTTTTGTTTGTTAAACTAGTACATTTACAGTTGTCGGTGACAAGTATGAATCAGGATATAATTATGATCCTTAAGTTTCTAGGTAAATTCATGAACTGTGGAAGATATCTTGTTATTTAATCAGTCTGCTTAAAATATTGACAAAATCAACTGAATGAAGTCTGACAAATGTCAATCATCACTAAAAATATATCTAAAAACTTATCCCAAACTATAATAATGTACAGATGCAAACTGCCTAATGAGGCTAGTTCAACTATTGATATTGTTTCATAACTGAGAGATTGTCTTTTACAGGAAAATGCATCATATCATGATATTCATCTTCTTTGCTTTGAAAATTGGGAGAGATAATCCATAATTTAATTAAATATCTTGAAGCTATCTTGGCACTAAAACCCGACATGGTGATGATTACCCTAAATATGCAATGATACTCTTGGTACAAAATCAACGCTGAAAAAATGAAGTCAAAAATGTGGATTTCAAGGTGAAATCTTAACTGATAAAAGTGAGAATACTGAAACGTGTGAAGCTTGCACTAAAGAGTTGCTAACCACTTTATTGCTAATAAATGACAACCCAGTTTACGTTTATTGGTCAAATAGAGATAATAAACTGCATAAACAGTTAAAACTTTAATCAAACATGTTAATCCACTTTACAGAAAATATGAACCATCTACAACAACTTTTTGGGTATGCCACTGAGTAATCAAGAGTTCTGAAGTGTCAGCTGTTTTTACTGGTGCCTGTTTACAACACCCTAAGGCAATCCACAAAACTAATCAAAGATGAATACATTTTGATGGTGTCTATTCAAACACGTTTTGCAGTATTCTTTAATTAAAGTTCTAACACGAACATTGCATTTTTCACATGATATAAAGGAAGTCACTCATGACCGGAAAATACACTTTTGTACGATTGAATATTTTTACAAGTTTGAAAACAAATTATTAAAATCATAAAATTCATGGTATTCTTCAGATATATCCAAACACTGGGTTAACAGATACAAATCCACTTGTACTTGTTTATGTTATTATGCTTACAAGCCAGTACTGCCGAGAATGCACGACTGTTGACATTAAAATCATGTTCAGAGTGCTGACTATTGACTTTTCATTAGAATGCATCTAAATACTAATTCTTGTCAGAATTCACATGTACATGTGTACAAGTCACTGTGTTGAGAAGTCCAATGATGCACAACAATACAAGCAATAACCACTGGCTTAACATCAATGCTAATTAGGACTGGTTCTCAAAGCTATCTTCACAAAAATGTATGTCAGTATTCAGATATGTACCAATTTATTCAGAGTCAATTAAATAGTGCAAGAAGTGTTTTAATGATAATACTATTTCACCAATCATGCAAGAGGAGTAGTGAAAAGATTTTCAAGATGGCCACTGTTATCATCATCTGTCCAGAATGAATTAAATATTGCTTTAGCCATTTAGGAAAACCTAATGCTGATATCTGTCCTTTCAAGAGAAGCAGCCTTAGATAGATTTTAAAATGTACATCATGGATGCCATTGAAGAAGCTGTACGAAAATTATTTTAATACAAGAAAACTATATATGCAACAAACACATTTTTAAATAAGTAAAATTTGGTAGTACTCTCAACCATTCTGGAGAAAAGGTAGAGTTTACAAGATTTATAAATTTGGGCATCTGCAAGAAGTGTCTTAGTGAAATCAATGTGTCAATATCAATATCCCTTCAAGGGGACAATTGATACTATTTTCATGATGGCCACAATAGCTGTGTTGAAGGTCTGACTAACTAGAATAAGTTTTTCAAGATGGTCACCATACCTGCCACATTATATTTCAGATCATTATCATTTTATATAAAGCACCATCCATATATAATGTGAAGTCTTTTGGTGAAAATTCCATGTGTCTCAGGTCATCTGTTTAAGATAAGTACCTATACAAGTATTTGCTTGTCATGTTAGACGTCTGAAAGGCAACATTTTCATTTTAACAATCAAATGGATATGTTCATAGTGAACATACAAAACCATTTGGACAAACATTCATCCCACGTATAATTGTAATTATTGCTATTTTAAGTGGCAAAAAACATAATTTGGGCATAAAACGTGCAATCTATATACATTACATTTTTGCTACTAACCTGGTTCTGCAGCTGGTCAAAATATGTGTCAAAAAGGGCAAAATCCATATGGATTAGAACCAGATTAAACACAAAATATAATGAAAATTGTTTATATTTAGCACTGAGTTTAACTAGTCTACATGACAATGTGTAACTTTCTACAATGATCAGTCAGGTGAGCATAGTAATGTATTACATCACTCTCATATTCCTTTTTTTAAAATTCATAAAGCAGTTTTCATTTTTCATTTTTTTCTGATCTGACATGTTTTGAAGTTTGGAAAGATCATGTGCTATAACATGTTCTGCCATATATCATCCACAACTCACACCGTAATGCACTTCTCTTAACATCTGGCACCATTTTCTTCAAAAGTATCGACTGGTACACTTATTATCTAGGCTTTAAATATTATGAATTGTTGTTGTTGTTGTTGTTGTTGTGGGGTTTAATGCCATTTTTCAGCACACGATAGGCTATACACGGCGGCCAGTATAAATGGTGGAGGAAGAACTCGGGAAAACACCGGAAAGAACCACCGACCCTCGAGAAGCTACTGACAAGCTTTCTCACATACCCACATTGGCTGAATCCTAGACTCGAACCGCCGCAGACAGAGGTGAGATGGCAGTGATCTTTAACGAAGAGCGCTTTAGACCACTCGGCCATTCGGGGCCCCAAATATTATGAATCTATGAGATAAAGTTCACATTGGAAGAAACCAGTCTGTTTTCTTAAAAGTTTGTGAGTTGCTATAAATAGCAAATAAGGAAAGTACTCTTACACTATTCTTATGCAGCAGTCACCTTTTTAAGAAAATCCTCAAATGTATAAAAGTGATGGTTATAAAAATGACAAAAACAACTTTGCATTGCTTTATTTTTATTTTTTCAATGTACAAAAAATGCACAGCCATATACAATCAAGCAGAAAGCATAAAGATTACTCCAAAATGGCTAGAGTTCAAGGTCAGAAGTGATAACAAGATTTTCAACACGACTGCCTTTGTAGCCATATTGGATGTCAGAGCAATATTGGATATCACATGACATCATTTTCATTTAAAACCAACTAGACATCATAACCAGTGTTTTAGTTGGAAGCACGTGTCCATATTATCATCCTGTTTGAAGTAGCAATAAGAATACTTTCAGGATTGGCATTATGGCAGCCACATAGATACAGAGTGGCACCATTTTCATTATAGACCAACTAGA
Source organism: Sinohyriopsis cumingii (assembly GCA_028554795.2). Lineage (NCBI taxonomy): Eukaryota > Metazoa > Mollusca > Bivalvia > Unionida > Unionidae > Sinohyriopsis > Sinohyriopsis cumingii. The sequence goes on along the minus strand of CM068834.1, from coordinate 78,968,456 downwards.
TTTCATTATAAATCATTTAGTTAATAGTCCATGTTAATATGGTTATCTGTTGTGAAATAATATCAATAACATGATTTCAAGATTGTTAGAATAGTGGTCAATAGGACAATCTAATATGGGCACCATTTTAATCTAGGTTCAACTAGAACTTAGGGGCCCCGAGTGGCAGAGTGGTCTAAAGCGCTGTCCGTTACGGATCACTGCCATCTCACCTCTGTCAGCGTGGGTTCAATTCTCGGATTCGGCTAATGTGGATATGTGAGAAAGCTTGCCATTAGCTTCTCGTGGATCGATGGTTCTTTCCGGGGTTTTCCCGGGTTCTTCCTCCACCATCAATACTGGCCGCCATGTATAGCCTATCTTGTGCTGAAAATGGCTTTAAACCCTACAACAACAACTAGGCCTTGCCTCAATAAAATGTCATAACAAGTGTTATGAGATCCCTACCTGTGGTGCAACTTGTGTGGTAACTACTTTAAGGGTTAAGAGTTAAACAAACAGTTTATATTGTTTAGAGTACATTTTTATAAGTGTGAATTTAACACTAGTTTGCAGGAGTTCTGATGCACCACTGGTCTCTAGGTGTGTCAATTTAACACTAGTCTGCAACAGTTCTGATGCATCACTGGTCTCTAGGTGTGTCAATTTAACACTAGTCTGCAGGAGTTATGATGCATCACTGGTCTCTAGGTGTGTCAATTTAACACTAGTCTGCAGGCGTTCTGATGCATCACTGGTCTCTAGGTGTGTCAATTTAACACTAGTCTGCAGGAGTTCTGATGCATCACTGATCTCTAGGTGTGTCAATTTAACACTAGTCTGCAGCAGTTCTGATGCATCACTGGTCTCTAGGTGTGTCAATTTAACACTAGTCTGCAGGCGTTCTGATGCATCACTGGTCTCTAGGTGTGTCAATTTAACACTAGTCTGCAGGAATTCTGATGCATCACTAATCTCTAGGTGTGTCAACTTAACACTAGTCTGCAGGAGTTCTGATGCATCACTGGTCTCTAGGTGTGTCAATTTAACACTAGTCTGCAGGAGTTCTGATGCATAAATGGTCTCTATGTGTGTCAATTTAACACTAGTCTGCAGGAGTTCTGATGCATCACTAGTCTCTAGTTGTGTCAGGTTTTGTTCATCTCTAAGGATCTACCTGATTTGTTATTTAGTTTAATTAACATGAAATGTAAAGAGACATTCATATTTTCAAAATATGTTTGAAAATAAGAAAATAAGAACTAACATACCGATGAGATCGAGAGACAGTTTTCCTTTCTTCTTAAACTCAACCCATTTGTCAGCAACAGCTGGGATACTTCTCAGGACAAACATCTCAGCAGTGATGAGAGACTTGAATGCATCAATCATCCATTGTGGGTCCAACACAATGTTCTCTTTCAATATGTCGATGCTGTGGATGGTACACAAAAGACTACATGATACAGATGTTCTAATCTATCAACACTTGCTTTTGTTTCAGACTAAATGAAATCATTAAAAATTCTAACCTTACTTACATATAGGATGGAAGTAACTTGGCAAAGAAATTTAAGTCTCATAGAAAATCACATACAGACTAAAATACATATTGCAATCTATGGTACACTACACACAGTATCAAATAAAGGTTACAGTTACCACTGTTACATGGTGTACAACAATTAGAAGTTTTAAGTAATGATAATATCCAAGCTACTCATCAGGATCCTTTCATTTCTAGTGTACCTCTGCCAGGAAAATAAGAAACTTGATGTATACAAACAACAAGCATACCCATCAAGATACTTTCATTTCTAGTGTACCTCTTCCAGGAAAATATGAAACTTTATGTATGCAAACAACATGCATACCCATCAAGATACTTTCATTTCTAGTGTACCTCTTCCAGCAAAGTATGAAATTTGATGTATACAAACAGCATGCATACCCATCAAGATACTTTCATTTCTAGTGCACCTCTGCCAGCCCAGGATGAAACTTTACTATGACAATATATAAATTACAGGTATACATTCAGGCTCCTTTCATTTCTAGTGCATCTCTGCCAGCCTGTATGAAATGTTATATATACAAACATGCATACCCATCACGACCCTATGATTTATAATGTATATGTACCAGCCACAATAGGATACTCTCTCTCAGACCTAGGAGAAGTGAATGCAGGAAAACTCCACCCGTCTGTTTCTCTTCAACCACAAGACATGTATGACGTTTATAACACACAAATCAATAAAGTTGTATATCATAATTCTGGTAAATATTCTTTTCCTTATATAATGGCCATAATATTATCATAGTTTTAATTTACAGGACAAACTCATGGTTACTATTAGCACAATATTATTTCTCTATTACCATACCACTTTTTGAAGGATGACAGTGAAAACTTTTATAAGATTTTATGTTTGAATTAAAATGCAAACTAGATTAAGTTTTCAAATAATAATTATAGCACATAATTACACTGGCATCAAAACAATATCATGTTGAATTAAGTGTGTCAAGTATGTCTGGCTGGCACCGTCACTGACTCAGAAACTAGCAACTTGTGAAGTCACTAGGATTTTGTTACTTAGTTTTGAGTTAAGCAATAATGAAAATGAATTTAGTTAGTATAATAGTGAATTGAATTGAGCTCATGAAGTTGTGATAGTAATTCTCACAATAACTTGGACAATATAGTACCTTATAAAAACTTAATAAATTATATTTATGAGCTGTTGGTTTAAGCAACTATTACACTGATATGAATGGAACTTTGGATACTGTCAAGTCAGCAAGTACACTGCTCAGGGTATCACACTGATATGAATGGACCGTTGGACAATGTCAAGTCAGCAAGGACACTGCTTGGGGTATTACAATGATATGAATGGACCGTTGGATACTGTCAAGTCAGCAAGGGCACTGGTTGGGGTAATACACCGATATGAATGGACCGTTGGATACTGTCAAATCAGCAAGGACACTGCTTTTGGTATTACACTGATATGAATGGACCGTTGGATACTGTCAAGTCAGCAAGGGCACTGCTCGGGGAGAATTGGATATATTAGTTCCTTAAGAATGTTCTAGGGTTATGTTATTGAACTGCTGAATTATGGAAGTGTGACAAACAACTAAATTGAGTATGTTAAGTTGGTCAGGACAACAGGTGCAATGATTTGAAAAGTTTAGCTATTGTATGAACTGAATACATAATATAACAAACAAAAGATCAAATATATGGAATTAAAACTAAATCTGATCTCACTTAGCTTCGGAAAATAACTGAAACAAGAAATTAACAGAATAAGAAAATTGTCATCGAATATATCACTCACTTAGACCATGCAACTAGTAGACAATTTCCACAATAAATATCACTGGGTGCTTCAAATAAACTTCAAACAAATATTTACTCTTTGAAGTATTGCCACCAGTTCTAAACTTTATACAAAAAGGTTATAAACTATGAAAGATACTAAAAGTGGAATACAAATAAAATGGTTCCAAAACAATACACAGATAAGTAATAAAGTAAAAAAATTAATAGAAATTTAATCAAAATCAAACTAAGTTTAGTGTGAATCATTCCGAAGCTGAGCCCAATCCCCATAAACAGCTCACCTGCCTGCAATGAAACTCACCATACGTATAAGACTACAACTCCAACAAGCACAAGTAAAAATGGCAACAGTAAGCAGATCAAATTGAATTTTCACATATTCTGTCTAAAATTACAAAGAGGAATTTTACACATTATATTAAAATTATACCTCATATAAAATTGTAATTCTGTCTTGTCAAATACAAATGTTTACCAACTATACTAAAAGCATGATATCTGAACAAGAATCAAGTCACGAACTGTTGTTAAAAGTGCCATTAAAACAATAAAAACCAAGTGATTTCTTCATACTTTCTGCATGGAAAAATTGTTTTTGATTTTGTAATACACATTAACAAAAGCCAGCATTATTTTGTTATACATGTAGTTTAAAATCTTAAGTGATTAAAACAATTTGTCAAAAAGTGTTGAAAAAAATAAAGCCAGCTCTGACAATAAAACCAGCTGAGACAAACTGCCAAACGTATGAGGCAATCCCCATGCACATGACGTAACATATTGAGATGGATTACCTTTTCAATTAATTAAATAACATACCCAAATTAGGTTCTGTTTAAATGAAAACAAAGCAGAAGGAAACATACCTGTCTTAAATTATCAAGAAAACTAGTAATCACGTTTATCCTGCCATTCTCTCATAATATATATGCTAATGTGTGATGTCCGCATAAATTTAGGTGGCAGGGTCCAGTTTCATAAATTGGCCCCATGGCAATTTCTTAACTTAAGGCTATGGTGTGACTTTTCCAGCTATATTTGCTTACTATTTAAAGCTCTGGATATATTTGTGAACTAGGCGGCTTGGATGACAACTATTTTCCGTTTTATCAGCCTGTTTAGTACACACTGTTTTGCAGAACTGTCATCTAGAAAAAGGGCTTGTATTTGCACTGTAAGCATCACATGGTGTCAAAAATGACCTTCGGACATGAAAATTGCTGGTAGAAATTTGGGGTTGGGGTGCATAGACTTATTTCGCTTTGAACTGCCATTGACTTCTTTGGTCAAGTGGCTAATATTTTTATGCTTTGTTTTAATATAGATATAAAAAATATGGACCTTTTTGACTTCTCTTGCGTATTTGATTTTTTATGATTTTTTTAATACTAGGTCAATGATTGCAGCATTAAATTTGTATATAAAAACCAGCCCCTGCCCCCTTAAATACAACTCATCTCGATTCTGACTTAGTTACCTACCTTTAACTCAGGTAAGTAAATGCTTTTATTTGTTCAGAGAGGAAACAACACACAACCTCACCTGAAGTAAAGGACTGTCCCAATATCATGATGAAATCGAAGAAACAGATCAAGTTCATCTATAGATATTGGAATACCTCCTGTCTGGTTCAAGTCTTTCAATAGGCTGAGAGGAATCACCTGTAGACACAAAGGAAGGTTATGATTTAGTTTCATATAGGTTCTTCTTCTCTTCATTAATTTGATACTGGTTATTTTCTTTTGAAGAAAATATAGTTTTCTTTGATGACCTTCATCTGCATATTTGACAAATATCACAAAATATACAATTAAGTGAAAATATTTTCGTTATCATTAAAATGGAAAAATGAGTCAGAACAAATTTATCAGCTTCGAAATGTATGCATTTTTTTTAACATAATTTAGTTACTTCTGATTATGCTGTTCAATCATGTCTAATTGTAAAATCTATGTTTTAATGTCCAAATGTGTCACATATTACATGCGTGTGGAAAAACAAGCATATCCAGCTACAAAGACCCCACCATACACAGTTTCTGACTTCAAATGTGCTTTCAAAGCTCTACTGATATCAACAAAGCAAAAACCTGTGCTTCATGTAATAGCAAGCAATATGTTCCCAATGTAAGATTACAAGCTCTTGAAAGGCTATCTCTCTCTTATTATCACACTAAAAACCCATAAAAAATATTCATACATTAAAAAATCACTGTGTAACTCAGTGAATCATTAAAACGAAAGTCGTAGTGGCATAATTATATGCAAAATAAGCCACAGTGCTATAATTATGACAGACTACAAGCAAATCCTGCCAAATCTACATTATGGAAGAAAGTGATTAAGTTCAATTATCATATCTGACTTAAGTCTAACAAAACAAAGTAAAAATTATATATATATATATATATATATATATATATATATATATATATATATATATATATATATATATATATATATAGCAATTAAACACTAGAAAAACCTATAAAATATATGTATTCCCTACATAATTTTAAACATTTGATGCCAGGTGTGATATACAAGACAAGAAGTTGACAATGTGGCATAAAATAAATGAAAAATGTCGATAAATTTCATTATGTTAAGAACCCATGAAAACTTATTTTGGATAAAGTGTTAACTCCATACCTTGTGAATCTATCACATATTACTGAATACTAGTTATTCCACTAAATCCAATACATAAAGATGTATCATATTTTCAATCATGTTTGTAAATTTGTACCTTCACACCAGCTGCCCTCAACCTCATCAGCTCTTGTTCCAGAGGGATCCACCGTGCAGGTATCTTCTCTCCCCAATATGGCTGCTGTGATGCCACCTCTACAATTTTCCTCTTCAAATCCTCTAGTTTTATGTCCACAACAGTGTTGTCAATGGCAAAATCTTCATCAACCAAGTGAAACCTGCTAGGTTTGTCTATTAGACAAGAGCGGATGGCTCTGAAGTATTTCTCACAGATTTCACGTACTTCATGATGGCCGCTCTAGAAATATAAGTAGATTGGTATGACGTAAGTAATGGCAATGCCACCTGCTTTATCAATGATAGCAATATTTATAGACTGTCCATGCCTATTCATCATAATTTATACATGTTCGGGGGTTGGTAACATCTGATTTTAGTTTGAACAATAAGGGGGGAACAACTTTTTAATTTCTCATCATTAAAAGGCATAATTAACAACCTCAATCCTATCTGGTGATCTGATTTGACCCAACATATATTTGTATTATGTACACTTTCTATTAATGATTTTAATATATATTTATATAACTTCTTATCCTTTTCTTTTGTTTAATGTTTTATTTTTTTAACACATCTATTCATTCATTTTATGCATCTCAATTGAAGCTGATTAAATATTTTTGAAGATTTAAATTGTTAAACAGCAGAACGTCACTAGACTGACTCATCTGTAAACCTTGAAGAATGTGTTTTGTATACAGTAAGGCTTCCCTAGGCTGATTCCTATGCAAACCTTGCAGACTAGCTGTATGTTAGTATACAGTAACACTTTCCCAGGGCGACTCCTCTCTAACTTTTGCAGACTTGTCCTCTGCTTTGTTTTTGGTACTTTAATAATAATCTTATATCCATATCTATAACAAAATATATTTAAAAAATAGAATGCTAGATTCATTCCTTCCAAATATTCCCTTTCACTTCAGAAGCATGAACAGGTATGTCTTTAAATATTACAAACTAATATCAATTTGTTTTGTTTATTTGTTTTAAAACAGTTATTTTGCATAAATGTGCATCTCACTTTAAATATAAGCTGAATAAATTGGGAGAACAATTATTTTTCAATTTTCTATGTTGATGCTCAAAGTGCAACAAAAAAAATTATCTATCATAAGCCTATTGCAATGATACATGAGGTCCAATTGTGCCTACTTTTGCTCACTTAGATAACAAAGATACACAATAGACCAATTTACTAAGCTGACCCATGTAGCATTGTAAAACATCAACCCCATACCTTGTTTCGTGCTGATTTTACCTATATTATAACAGTATAATAAAACATTATTTCCAATGATAATGTTTTTATCAGATACAAAGCTCTCACTCCTGCTCAACTTATCTAAGATCTTAATAATCTTTTTACCATGTCTTATCAATGATGTCTCCACTATGGCATAAAAGCTTAGAAAATGAGACATAAAGTCATCTCATTAGTATGTGCAAATCTCACTTATTTTAGAACCTGTGAAAGACTATGAAGATTTCAAATTTTACCCAGAGTGGTGGCAAAGTCAGCTAAATACAGAAGATTACATCATAAATATGCAGATCTTGCTTAAGTCATTAAACATATAGGGATATTTAAAAAAAAATTATTACAACTGGAAATGTTCAGTTGCTATGATGCTAACAAAATGAGTAAATAAAATGTAAGATAATATTATTAATATCCATGAATCTCGCTTACGATCATGCTCATTTACGATCTTGATAATATATGCCTATGTACCAAGTTTGATCAAAATCCTTCTCAACATGTAATCTCCTTAGTACTAACCTCACTTATGCTGCAAAATGTGTTTTTGGACACTGTTGTGTACATATTCTTGAGAAAATGTGTACTTTACTGACATGAAGGAACATAGTTCAATTACAGAGCACAAGTCTAAATTAAATGTACTCACCCAATTTGCACATAATTCTAACCATGCTATTAACTCGTCATTTTGTGACCAATGGCAGACCATTTTCAATGTTATTACAAACACTATGTATGTATGTATGTATGTATGTATGTATGTATGTATGTATGTATGTATGTATGTATGTATGTATGTATGGATGGATGGATGGATGGATTGATGGAGGGATGCATTCATGTATCTATATTACTGTTCATGTTGTTTTTATAGGTATACATAAATAAATCCTATGTTGTATTGGATCTTTACGGTTAAAAGCATGCTGTAACTCTCAAGGCCTCAAGGGAGATTAATTACATGCTGAGGTACCAGCAAAAATAAAGAACTATTATCCTTTTTAATTGACAGTATTTCACTATGAGTCTTTACTAGAAGTCTGAGAAGATGCCATGATGGCCACCACATTGGCCACATTAAATGGCTAGGTGACATCAAACTTATTTTACCTGGCATGAATGTTCCTGACACATTCATGACAATTTTACCAAATGAGTAGGATTATCAGTAAAACGATTTTCAATATGGCTACCCTTATAAAAATGCTGAATGTCCGGAAGAGGCTATCATAAGTTTAGATGAACCAGACCACAAGACTGAAGTTCCTCTTAAGTGTTTAGGAGTAGTATATAGCATTAAAGATGCTGGACTCTAAGGAGACTAACAGTCAAAAGCCATACCAAACACTTTCTTCTGGTACCTGCAGCCATAAATAATATATGTGAAAATATTAGCACTGTGTTAAAGCTGGAACTTGAATCTCTATGAAAGTGGAGCCATAAGTTTAATCTTTGTTTTGTGTAAACAGAAACTGTGAAAAATAATGGACAGATTGACTGGCAGATGAACCAGTTCATTGATTGACCATCTCCACCCAATATCTGCCAAGTGGAAATTTTGTTTACTAATGGGTACATAATTACACGGTTTCTGCCACAAAGTCTGATAAAGATTCAGACCTTTTCCAGACAAATAAAAATATTTCCAGACCAAACCACGTGACAAGTTTATTGACCCACTGATAGCAACAGAGGATTAACTTTTCAGAATTTTAGAATAAATAAAAATGGACTGATTTTTGGGGCATAACTTGAGTGCTGAATCTAAAACTGAATTCATCTTCAAGATATCGTTTCAGATAAATTCTCAGGAAGCACTGAGACAAATGCACCATCCACCATTTTTAATATTTAAAGGCACATAACCATACTATATGGCTTGCTTTACTCCTGAGTTTTTTTCTATTCATCAAACCATCATTGCCTTTTCTGCGTTGTACCAAACTGAAGTTACAGGCTCCGAAACGAGCAATTTTTGTGAATTTTTACTGCTGAGACAAGTCTGAGCTCATATGACAGTATGTATAACCTTCTGAGTCAATCATATTTCGGCATTGACGGGTGTACATCATAGTTTACTTATTTTGAAAACAGAGTCACTTGTATATGATGTATGTGCAGTGAAGAAGACAATGTCTAATTCTTCCATGGAACAGGATTCCTAAAGCTGAATTGAGTTAATGGTAAGTAAAAACTTACTTTTGCATCTGTTCTGTAATTAATGAAGGGATGTATCACAGAGTCGCAAGCATGGTACAAGTAGCTCTTTTCACCAGTTGTTACATGAGCACAGACTTGTCTCAGCAGTAAAAATTCAAGAAAATCACATGTTTCGGAGCTCGTAATTTCAGTTTGGTAAAGATAAGAAAAGTAATGTTGTGGCTTAATGAATGTACACTATAGCGAATATATCTGACTTAGGTTTTTTCCTGTTTACCAGCTTGTTCATTATAGTTCTCAGTTATTCTTCTCAGTTTATGTGGGTGTATCAGCTTGTTCACTATAGTTTGCAGTAATTGTTATTGCTTTCATGATTTGAGCATGATATTGTAAGTATATCAGTTATTCATCATTCCATATCTACCTTTTAGGAAAACTTAACCTAGTTTACAACAGATAAATAAATGGCACTACATATAATGTGACGAGCACATGTTGATGAGAAAGAGATTAAATATTTAATTCATTTTTAATCAAAGCGTAGTCAAAGTTACCTCAATATGTGGTAAAGTTCACAAGATTTTTGTAAACTCCACACATCACAGTGATGGTGGAGAGAGTAGAGAGCATTAAGAAAGAAACCCTTGCGGAAATCGGGCAGTGATAGTTGCTAACTTACTCAGGAAACGGTTAACGTGTGAATGTGCAAAGAGTTTGTTTATTGGCACAATTGATATCAACACCAGCTATCTGATGGCTTGAAGCCTACAGCTTGCCTTGAGCTATAATATAACAGGATGATAAAACCTGGCTAAAGCAAGGGAGTATCTGAAAGGTACGGTCACTTAATGTACCTCTAAAGAGTCAAGGGCAAAGTTGTTTTTGCTTTACTAACAGATGATGGCAAATTAAACATTTTTTAGGAGACAGTTGCCCATTTAAGCTGGTAGCATGATCCCTGTGTGTGTATATATATATATATATATATATATATATATATATATATATATATATATATATATATATATATATATATATATAACTCACCAGGAAACAAATACATACCTTTACAGTATAAAATGTAATATGTTTTACACTGTAAAAATCAAAAGTACTTGACAAAATCACATTTGACAATCTTGATTTCCAGGTATCACATTTGATACTACAAAGTAGTTTTGTCAATCCAAATTAGCAGGTACTTCCTTGGCACCTATGCTAAAGCCAGTAAATTTGCAACTGACCACTGGCACAAGTAACTGTAAACTGTTTGATATTGGGTAAACATATCTGGTGATTTTCATACCATTTGACAATGGGTAACCATATCTGGTGATTTCATACCATGCGATAATGGGTAACTGTGTCTCATGATTTCAATACTGTATGATAACGGGTGACCATACCTCATGATTTTCAATACTGTATGATAATGGGTAATATATCTCATGATTTCAATACTGTATGATAATGGGTAACCACATCACATGATTTCAACACTGTATGATAATGGGTAACCACATCTCATGACTTCAATACTGTATGATAATGGGTAACATATCTGGTGATTTTCATGCTATATAATATTGGTAACAATGTCTCATGATTTTCATATTTCTGTGGAACTTCAATGAGTGACACTTAAGTCTAAAAATCAACCCTCAAAACCTGTTTTAATAAAGAAGAACTGCAGGAAAGTTGACAGTGTCTGACTTATAGGTCCAGGGATTCGGTGTTCAATATCCACCCTGGCAAGGCCAGGTCAGCTGACTGTGTATGTACCTGGGAAAAGCATGTCACTCCCATTTTCAAATGATACAGACAAAACAATCAAACCTGTCTAAAATAAAGACATGACTGCCGATGGCAGAAGGCAAGGTGAAAAACCTTTTTGGTCACTTGCTGCAGAAGGCAGGGCGAAACCAGTGTTTGGTTGTGAAAAATATGGCCACACAGGACAGGTGACCAATTATTACATGAAATCTATGTCGGAAATTTTCTGGGGAGGAATTAAAATAACACTGTAATCAGGTGACCGTTGAACTCGGGTGCTGTTATGACAGAAGTGTGTAGTATTTAATAAGCCATACAAAATCAATAAACCAAGTAACCATTTTCCAGTACCACATCTGCTGTATACAAAATCCACTGCTTTAACATAAAATTCTTAGTTTCAGAAAATGGGATGCATTTAAAGACGAATCAAAAAGAATTTTTGCTCCAGGTTAGTTAGATAAAAGGATCAAGGCACTATAACTGCAAAATTAATCACTGTGAAATATTAAAATAATATAAACTGATATAAAATAAATACAAAAATATAGTCAATCAATCCTTGTGAAATATTAAATCAGTTGCATTCTTCTAAATTGTTTACTGGTACCAGCCTTTCCACTTCTTGTGCAATGTTACTGGTACTGGCCTTTCTACTCCTTGTGTAATGTTACTGGTACTGGCCTTTCCACTCCTTGTGTAATGTTACTGGTACAGGCCTTTCAACTCCCTGTGTAATGTTACTGGTACTGGCCTTTCAACTCCTTGTCTGATATTACTGGTACTGGTCTTTTCGTTCCTTATCTAATATTACTGGTACTGGCCTTTCAGCGCCTTGTGTAATGTTACTGGTACTGGCCTTTCCTCTCCTTGTGTAATGTTACTGGTACTGGCCTTTCAACTCCTTGTGTAATGTTACTGATACTGGCCTTTCCACTCCTTGTGTAATATTACTGGTACTGGCCTTTTCTTTCCTTGTCTAATATTACTGGTACTGGCCTTTCCACTCCTTGTGCAATGTTACTGGTACTGGCCTTTCCACTCCTTGTGCATTGTTACTGGTACTGGCCTTTCCACTCCTTGTGCAATGTTACTGGTACTGGCCTTTCCACTCCTTGTGTAATGTTACTGATACTGGCCTTTCCACTCCTTGTGTAATATTACTGGTACTGGCCTTTTCTTTCCTTGTCTAATATTACTGGTACTGGCCTTTCCACTCCTTGTGCAATATAACTGGTACATGCCTTTCAACTCCTTGTGTAATGTTACTGGTACTAGCCTTTCATTTCCTTGTCTAATATTACTAGTACAGGCCTTTCAACTCCTTGTGTAATGTTACTGGTATTAGCCTTTCCACTCCTTGTGTAATGTTACTGGTACTGGCCTTTCCACTCCTTGTGTAATATTACTGATACAGGCCTTTCAACTCCTTGTGTAATATTACTGGTACTGGCCTTTTCTTTCCTTGTCTAATATTACTAGTACAGGCCTTTCAACTCCTTGTGTAATGTTACTGGTATTGACCTTTCAACTCCCTGTGTAATATTACTGGTACTGGCTTTTCTTTCCTTGTCTAATATTACTAGTACAGGCCTTTCAACTCCTTGTGTAATGTTACTGGTATTGGCTTTTCCACTCCTTATGTAATATTATTGGTACTGGCCTTTTCTTTCCTTGTATAATATTACTAGTACAGGCCTTTCCACTCCTTGTGTAATGTTACTGGCATTAGCCTTTTCATTCCTTGTGAACTATTAAATCTGCTGCATTTTACATTGTGGTGAATTATTTACTGGTACAAACCTTATCGCTTCTTGTGAAATACTATACCCATTGAACAATGCATTCTGGATAAATTGTTTACTGGTACTAGCCTTTTCACTCCTGGTGAAATATTAAATCTGTTTCAAGTTACATTGAGATTACATTTTTACTGGTACAGGCCTTATCACCCCATGTAAAATATTACATTTGTTGCCCATCGTGTTGTGACAGAATTGTTTACTTCAAGACTCTCAACAGGATTTCAGGATGATGAGTCCTGGACTCTTCACTCATTGAAATCAGGAGTCCCCCCACTTATATCTGACACTCTTTGGGATAAACTCAGGAGTCCTTCACATTTAAAAGGGTACACAGGAAAATGAAAAGCATGTGCTCATCACTAACAATATAATTATTTATTTCAGAATCTTTATAATTTATATTATCACACTACAAATTATTTTTGAGTACATATAATATTAGATTTAAACATTTTACGGGTAAATTTATTTTTAAAAATGCTCCTTAAACAACATTAAAAACAAAAAAATACCGCAAGAATAAAAGTGTCAGGAGTTAGTTTCAACCCCAAGACTGATTATTTAAAATGATGTCCAGTTTTCCCACAAGTAAAACATTAACTCCATTCCAATGATGAAACTTGCATTTTACCATATATGTAAACAAGAACTACCATCATTAACTTAAATAATGGAGCAATGAAATAATACAGCAAGCAAAATTTGAGCTAAAACTTGTATTCAGAATAAATATATTAAATAGTAAACAGTGCTATATGCCTTAAGAGTTAACCCTAAAGGGGAAAGGATGGGAGATGTGGTCTATACAGTAAAAAAATAATTAATTAATCCTCATACTTACATGTATGGTACCTCACTAAATGTAGTTTGAGACTGCAAATTAGAACTGTTGTTAAGGATGAATTTACACAAGCTTTAGGTACTTATATGCAAATATAACCAAAGAAATGGAATTTTCTTCATTTACTTATTTTTTTTTCTTCATTTTATTGTCATTTTCATCACAAGCCATTTCCAGAAAAAAAAAAGATTTTGCCGACTGACTTTGAAGAGTACATTTTGAAACACATACTGTTATGACCTGTAGAAATCCCACATACTTAAATGGTATATTGCCCAGATCAGAACTTGCATAAGGTTTGATTACATTCATGATTTATATTTGCATAAATTTCATTCAACCACTGTTAAAAGAAAACAGGCCATTTATTTGCCAGTCAATGGCAAGTGCTTACATACACCCCCAACAGAACAGGGTTTTCTGGAAGTACTGTATGTCAGACCAGCATTTGGAGGGTCAGTTCTTTTCACAAGATAATTGCAAAGTTGCAGATTAACTGTTACTTAGTCACACTGGTTTCATAACTGTTTATGCAAGTCAAGCTGTCAGCTATTCTGAAAACTGGCCATGGATAACCTGAACATCAAAATGGAGATAATTATTGGGGAAAATGAGTCACATCACAGGGATGCATTACTGAAACAAACAGAATCATTCAAGAATTTCATGCATGTTTTACCTGGAAGTTTGGGTTCCTGACAACCTTGTTACCACTCCTTGTGAAATATTAAATCCATTACACACTGCACTGCAACTAAATTATTTATAGTTAATAACCTTACAACTTGCCTGCAAATATATTGAAGCAGAACACACATCTGATTACTGTAATTGCACCAAAAAATATTCAGTACTCAATAACTGTAAATTTAATCATTTGTACTCTTAATTTACTCATGGCTGAATTTTTGTTACTTCTGTAAGGTTTTTCTAACTATGCAGTCAGCAATGCTTCACTGACCTAGAGTGGTCCATTCATAGTAATCGGTGACTATACAGCGATCTGTGCATCACTGATTCAGAATTGTCTTTTCACATTAATCAATGATTAACAGGGATCAATGCGTTATTAATAAGTGACTATGCAGTGATCTATGCTTCACTGACTCAGTGTGGTCTTTTGATATTAATCAATCCTGGTTAAGCTTTGACATAATAAACATAATTACACTGCTTTGTACATGTAAATGTTTAATTTATTTCCTTTAATTTGGAAAATAACATTAGTTATCTGCTCTAATTCTCATCTTATGCCACAGTACTTGATCCTTCAGCAGTAAAAAATGGTGAGCAATGTTTAATTCGTTCTGCATGGTGTCTTTCCACTGGTGGCAGCTGAAGCTTTAAGTCCCAAACATAATCACAATGTTTTGGCAATTTCTCTCCCAATACTGATACATAATATAGAGGTGTCATGATGCAACAGACTGAACATGAAGGCAGTGAACCTTAAACTGGCCCTTGCAAGCGCTAAACAAAACACTGGAAAGATGTATTTTCAATATTGTCAATGGTTTTATTCTTTCTTGCATGATATCTCTATAGAAAACATTCTACAGAAAACCATTTTCATTTAGGCCCATGGATGCAGGTCTTTTGGTGATAACCCAATGTGAAAGTGACTATCCATATGTCATGCAATTGTATAAATACTTTTATTTATTGAATACATGTACTCAGGTTTTGTTTTGTGTGTACAACGATACTCGAGGGTGATTTATGTATATTGTAGAATATTTTGAAAGTTAGTTTGGTTGATCCTATGCTACACGTGTGAAATGCTTTCAATGGGAAAAAAAGATGCTTCCAATGCAAAGACAATCTATGACGACTTCGCCTGTGTATAAAATGACTCACCAATTAAATATTTACATTATTGAACATCATTAAGGACTCGCATATCTTACTCGAATATCTTCCGCTGTAAAGCTGACCCAAGTGATCACAGAATGACCAGAGTGATCTGAGTCAACCCTAGAAGTCAACCACAGCAGCTGTGAAGCTGAACTATTGCAGCCCTAGAGATGAATAAACAGTGTTGCTGGTCGAGTAGCAGGTGATTGGGCATTGCTGACTGAGAATGGTGGGCACTGACTGCTTGACTTACCAACCTGGAATACTGATTGCTTTATTGGCCAGTGGGACTGGTAGCCGAGTGTGGTGGTGGTGGAATTAACTCCATGCATGTAATTGTTTAGCTGTGGGCTAATTTTTGGGGTTTATAAGACCCAGCGAGTTTTTGGGACTGTAAAGATAATTTGAATATCTGTCCCTTTTTGTTTACATAATTTCACTTTTTGAGTGAATACATTTTACTATATCAGTAAAATACTACATTTCTTTACTATCTGAGTAAAACACATCATTCTTTTGTTGTGAAATTATTGTGAATTATTCACCCCTTGTGCTTGTACTCTGTAAAGCCATTAATTTGTATTTTCATTATTAAGTCTGTGCAATTTATGTTAACTGATCTAATATTTGGGTCATATACATGCATATATTAATCTTAATTGTCATTCAAGTTGCTTGTTATTAAACAATGTCTTTGTATCACCACCAAAAGTGTTTTGTTGTAAATCCTAAATCCCACCCGGTTATCTTGTCACAAATGACATCAGAAGTGGGATCATCTCGGATTTAACAGAACACTGATACTGTTAGACAAGACAGAATTAGAGAAGGGGAAGATAGAACTGCCTAAAGAAGTAGAGAATAGGAAATTAGAAAGGGAAAAACAAGTCAGGTTAGAAGAATTGCAGATAAATGATGGAAAGAGGCAGGGGGAGTATCAAAGAAATTCTGAGTTAATGCAAACTAAAAGGGAGAGGGAACATGATTTTAAACAGGGAGGTCCAAAATTGTCCCCATTTGAAGACTTTAAAGATAACATGGATAGTTATCTAAACAGGTACAAAAGGTACACCATGGTTATTGCTGTTGTTGTTGTAGGGTTTAACACCATTTTTCAGCACACGATAGGCTATACATGGCGGCCAGTATTAATGGTGGAGGAAGAACCTGGGAAAACCCTGGAAAGAACCACCAACCCACAAGAAGCTAATTGCATGCTTTCTCACATACCCACATTAGCTGAATCCGAGACTCGAACCCACGCAGGCAGAAGTGAGATGGCAGTGATCAGTAATAGAGATCGCTTTAGACCATTCAGCCACTCGGGGCCCAAGTACATCCTGCTACAAAAATAGAAAAAAGACAATTTGTCTCTTCATCTTAGCGTGTTGTTGAAGGGTAAAGTATCAGACATGCATTTGTGCTTATCTGTGGTCGATTTGTTGAATTACATTGCATTGAAAGATGCACTTCTGAAGAAATATGAGGTAACAGAGCAAGGGATTTGCAGTAAGTTTAAGTATAGCAAACCCGAGAGAGACGAGACATTCACCCAAGTCATCAGTAGTACGTGCAATTACTTACAGCGATGGGTGGAATGTGGTAAAGTAATAAAAACATTTGAGGGTCTTATCGATTACTTGTTTCGGGACCAGCTCTTGGCAACTTGTGGCAAGGAGTTATATTTGTTCTTGAGGGAAAAGCCCTTCACGAATATATATGACATGGCCACATAGATGGATTTATTCGCTAAAGCTAGGGAGGTTCACAGAACATAATCTCATGAGATGCCAAGGGTGGGAATTAGGTCAGAGACCAAATACCCAGGAAGCCTGAAAAATCTAGACCTAAGTGGAAGGGACCAGTCCAGAGAGTCACGTTGGCCACTGAAGGCAGATGGTTGGAAGATGAAAAACTCGATATTTCACAGCATGCTATGCAGGAAGCAGTGTACAAGCCAGTGTTGCGTGCAGCATGGTCGGAGTGCCCAAAGAGGTTCTTACTGACTGTGAAGCGCAATTCACCTCTGATCTCATGGCAGAAATTAGTAGTTGTCCCTTAAACAGTTGCGCACAACATCCTACCACGATATGTGCAATGGGTTGGTCGAAAAATTCAACAGGACGTTAAAGCAAATGTTGCGATGAATATGTGCGGAGAGACCTAAGGATTGAGAGAGGTACCTGAAAGCAATTCTGTTTGCTTATCATGAGGTTCCTCATGAACGCTTAGGCTTCTCCCTGTTTGAACAATTGTTTGGATGGACAGTTCGTGGTCCTATGTATATTCTACGCGAACTGTGGTCAGAGGAGGTTGCAAATGAAAAAGTTAAGACCACTTACCAATACGTGGTAGATATGCACGAAAAGCTAGAGAGTAAATGTCGAATGGCGCAAGACGAACTCGCAAAATCTAGTCATAAGTACGTGAAGTACCACTGAGAAACACAGAGTAAGAAGTTTGATGTAGGCGATCAAGTGTTGGTGCCTTTCCCAACAAACAAAAACAAGCTGCTAGTCCAATGGAAAGGGACATATGAAGTCAAACAACAGGGGAAGGGGAAATGGACTATATCATTGATGTTGAAGGTAAGTCTACGATATTTCATGCCAGTATGCTTAAACTCTACGAAGAAAGATCTATTCAAACAATTGATAAAGGGGTCTTAGATATAGTGTACGTAGCGTTGATAGAGGATAGCTTGTGTGATGAATCGGAATTTGTGTCCAGTACAGAAATGCCAATTGAATACCCCACTGATGTAAGGAAAGAAGGTATAGACCAGATCGATGTATGCCCGGTTTTATCCGAGGCACACACAAATCATGGAGGTTTTGTCCCAATACCCAGACGTGTTTACAGACAAACCAGGCCATGCTGGACTGATTCAACAGGAGATGAATTTGTATACCTCAGAGCCAATGAAGATTAAAGGATATCCAATTTCTTTAATGCATGAGCGACAATAAATGAAGAAGTGGGGAAAATATTATATCAGGAAGTAATCGAACCTTCCAGTTCTCCGTACTTGTCCCCCATTGTGTTAGTCAGAAAGAATGACAGGACTAATCATTTCTGCATTGACTTTCAGCAACTGAACAAAATCACCATGTTTGATGCAGAACCAATGCCAGACATAGAAAGTTTATTTTTAAAGTTGGCAGGTCACAAATACATTTCCAAATTAGACCTTACCAAGGGATATTGGCAGATACCAATAGCTGATAATGCCTGTGAGTTAACGGCATTTACGACTCCCAAAGGTCTTTATCAATTTAAAGCAATGCCTTTTGGTTTAGTTAACGCCAGTGCATCGTGTGTTCGTCTCATGCAAAACTGTTAAACGGTATGGAAAACGTTGACAGCTTTGTAGATGAGATATTTGTTTATACATATATCTGGGATGAACATGTAAAGGTATTAAGGGATCTGTTCAATAGACTTAGCAATGCAAATCTTATAGCGTAGCCCACCAAATGTAGTATAGGATATTTTAACCTAGAATGTTTGGGACATCTTGTATGTGGACTAGGCCAGTTGAAACCTCAACCAGATAAAATAGGAGCAATCAGAGATTTGCTAGGCAAAAAACTAAGAAACAAGATCTTTCCCACGAATGAATGGGTTTTACTGGAAATTTGTCCCCAATGTTGCGGCTATTGCCAGCCTATTAAATAATCAGACTAGGTAAGGGCAAGCAAATAAAGTTACCAAGGGGGTGGGTGACAGGGAAAAGCGTTAAACACAACAGATACTGGTAAGTGCAGCAATTTTAAAGTTGCCAGAATTGAACAAAACTTTTGTGCTGAGGACTGATGTGTTCGATACTGGTGTTGGAGCTTCTTTGCTACAAGAGCAAGAGGGAATGAAATAGCCCATTGCTTCTGCAAGTAGGAAATTGCTATCTAGGAAGCAAAACTACTCCGTGATTGAGAAGGAGTGCCTAGACTTAGTATGGGGGATAGGAAAGTAACATACATACCTTTCCGTGAGGGAGTTTACCTTACAAACGGACCATCAACCGCTCTTATACTTGAACAAAGCAAAGGCCGCCAAAGCAAAATTGAGGCGATGAGCATTGTCTCTGCAACCGTAGTTTCCAAATTGAGGTGATTCGAGGGTCAGAAAATGTGGGTGCTGATTTTTTAAGTAGGGTGTAATTAGCAGATCATTTTCGTTAAGTATTCAAAATTGGATGTTTTGGATAATTTCCATGATTTTTCTAATAGTGTTACCATTTGTTTCAGGGGGGAGGTATTGTCACAGAATAATATAAATACTTTTATTTATTAAATACATGTACTTGTTTTTTGTGTACAACAATACCTGAGGGTGATTTATGTATATTGTAGAATAGTTCGAAATAGTGAGTTTGGTTCATCCTACTCTGCACATGTAAAGTGCTTTCAATGGGAAAAACTGAATGCTACCAATGCACAGACCATGTATGATGACTTCAAAATGCCTCACTGTAAGATTATATCTTTACATTATGGAACGTTTTGTCAGTAAGCGGTCTACTTTAAGGACTTGCACATCTTCGGCTGTAGAGCTGACCCGTGTGATCACAGATTGACCAGAGTGATCGCAGTGGTCGGTATGACCCGAGTGACCAAAGTCATCAGCTGTAGAGCTGTATAGAGCGATCAGTTATCAGAGTGATCGGAGTCAACCCTAGAAGTCGACCATAACAGCTGTAAAGCTGAATCATTGCAGCCCAAGTGCTGAATAAACAGTGTTGCTGGTTGAGTAGCAGGTGCTTGTGCATTGCTGACTGAGATTGGTGGACGCTGACCGCTTGATAGACCCAACTGGAAAACGCAGTGTTTTTTGGGATTGTCAAAATAATTTGTATAACTGTCCCTTTTTGTTTACATAATTTCACTGTTTGAGTGAGTACATTTTACTACATGAGTAAAATGGTACATTTCTTTACTATTCAAGTAAAACACATCATTCTTTCGTTGTGGGAACATGAATCATTCACCCTTTGTGCTTGTACTGTGTAAAGCCATTTATTCGCATTTTCATTATTAAGTCCGTGCGTTTTATGTTAATTGATCCACTATTTGGATAATATACATGCACATACCAATCATAATTAATTGCTCATTCAAGTCATACGTTATTAAACATTGTATTTGTATCACCATCAAAAGTGTTCTGTTGTAAATCCAAAATGCCACCCGGTTATCTTGTTACAACACACAAACGGAGTAGTGATAATATTTTCAAGATGGCCATAATTATATCCATACTGGATGTCAGAAAAGTATCATTTTTATTTATGTCCTACCAAGTCTTCTAGTGAAAATATCATATTGATAAGACTTTCCGTTTAGGCTGAGCGGTTACAACAATGGAGTCACATTGGATAAATGGCCCTAAAACCAAACAGAAGTAATAAAATGTTCTTCTAGTGACATCCACATGTCAATATGACAGTTTGTTCAAGGGGAGTAGAGATAACAATATTTTAAAGATAGCTCTCAAAAATGGCCAAAATGGATATCAGATCGGCACCAGATTTAATTAGAACCAACTAGACACAATAATAAATCTTATAATGATAACCTATGTCAACATACCATCCATTCTGGAGGAACAGTGAAGATCTTTAGGATCGCCACCATGGCAGCAATATTAGCTCTCGGAATGACACCATTTACAATAAGGACCAATTCTGGTCAATATTCCATGTGGATCATGACTTTCCACTGAGAATGGTGAGAATAAAATTTTCAAGCTGATTGCTGTTGCAGCCATACTGGCAATGAGATTGGCACTATTTTTATTTAGAACCAACATGATAAGAAATTGTTTAGTGAAAACCCCATTATGATTTTATGTATGTCCAACAGGCACCATTTCCATTTAAGATCACGAGATAAATCCATGTGTAAAATTTCATAGAAATACTCCAAGCAGTTTTAGATCAGTGATGTTAACAAATGTATACAAATTGACAGACAGACAATGGAAAACAGGCCATACCATAAACTCTTCTGGTCTATCGGTAATAGAGCTAAGCAGGCAGACAAGAGAAGATCTAACACATCCGACATTAATGACCATAATTTGTACCTGTGAAATTTTATCCACATGTGTTCCCACCAAAATCACTGGAGGGATGCTGGCTTCTGATGATAGTGCACAGGAATGTATAAAGTTTAGCCAAACCTCGATCAGTTCTGAAAATGAATCATAAACAAGACGAATGTCATTGGCACATTATGCACCCACTGCAAGTCAATAACTGTCAAGATCAATACATATTTTTGAGTGCAAAATCCTTTCCCTTCTTACAGTAACAGTGGCCTTGACCTTTGATATTTAGACCCCGATCTCAATTAACTTTTTCCTTACCCAAAGTGTAAGACATACAATGAGTCTGGTCTATGTTATTACTTTACCCCAAATGAAAACCATCTACAGTTGTTGTTTGAAGGATGTGATGTCAAGTTTATGGCATTGTGTAAAATAACATTTTTATTCTTTCAGTCTCAATGATTTTGACCTTTGACCTACTGATGTCAGATGAATATGGGTTCCTCCCACTCCAAATAAAAACCATCTACAAGACATGGTAAATGAAATCACAAAGAACTGAAATTATTGTGAGGAAACCATAATTTTTTTGCCTAGGTTTTCTTTAAGCACTTGGATTAAATACTGATGCAGTATATGGTGGAAACTCAAGTTACTGTGTGGAAACCATTCTTTTATCTTTCAATTACACTGACCATAACCTTTTAATCTCAATATTAATAAAACGTTTTCTTATCCTTCTTGCAAGCTATCCACAACTTGATAACCGTAGATTCTGGAAAACTTGAGTCATTTTGAGGAGACAGACATCTTCGCTGAATCAATGACCTTGACCGTTAAGCCCAAAATCAAGATGCAGAAGGTGATGGACTCAATATTGAAACATAACACCTTCAAATATTCAAATAATATATTTAATAGGATACCTTGCAATAATTTTAAATATTGTAATGTAAAAATGAGTGATCCAAACAGACTGTTCACATGGTCTACACAACACTTGAAGCAAACACTTATTGGTGTTTTTCTGGATGCAATTCATTTCTTTTCAAGTTAAAAACATTCTGGTTGATAATGCATTCATTGAGGCGAGTGAGGCTCAAAAGATACTTGTCCATGTCATTTTATTCCTTTAACTGAACTTAGTAGACTTGTTGCAATGCTAATTACACTCTTGCTAAAATAAATACTGGCACCCAACATAAGCTTGATAATAGAAGAGGTTTTCACATAGTCATCCTCTATAATACATTATTTTACAGACATGAACCAATTTTAGTGACAAAATTGCAAAATCCCGTGCAAAATGAAATGGTTTTCTTTGTGACCCGTTCTGGATGCACAAATTGGCATAATTTATCTATGTTAGCTGTTAAACAGAGCATCACAGATTGCTTAGGGTTGAAAATTCACAGTATTCTCATCATTCCAATCTTCATCTACTTGATTCAGGGATAAGTAGTAAAATTTCATTAGTACAGGACCATGAGTAGGAGGAGTTATTTTCATGAACCCTGCCTGTGCCTGGTTGGTGTCTAAACACTGCCCTTCAATACAATCTGATTATGGACAGGTTTATTTAATTCATAGTCAAAACAAAGCCAACTAGAAGGGGAATTCTGCATTGAAAATTGGCAGATTTCTATACATTTAGCATTGACCAACAGTAACAATCACAGCAAAGATGAGTTGGGGTTGTCAAGGGTTACTATTGATAATAATTCATAACAACATGTCAATAATGACAACTACAGGTTTATAATAGCAATGACCCTTTGCAATACATTCTCATTAAATTTGAATACTAGTCAGGAACTCAGGGAGATTATATTTAGAGTCCTACAACCGTGAAAAGTCCAGTAAAAATTCACTAAATTATAATCACCTTCCCATGGGTCAGTGTTTCTTAATCAGACTTTCCTGGGTTCTTCTGCCACTAATTATAATGGCCACCATATATATCTCATGTACTGAACAAGGGTATTAAACCCGAAACAACATATTCAAATAGGACCCAATTATGCTGTTTTTTTTCTGTCATCAAGTGTTGGCTGAAATTGTACAGGACTACCCTTTATCCCTCCAGATGTTTATCAGTACAGTAGTCCCCCTCTTGAACGGCCCCCTGACCAGCGGCCACCCGCTCCTTACGGCCAGAATCCTTTGGCACCGACGAGTTTGTGTTCAAAAGTACCCCTCGCGAAAGGCCACCTGGCTAACGTGACCAGCAGCCAGCATGTTAGTGCAAATTATAAAATTTACCCCTCACAAGCGGCCGCATTTTATATGAATATGTATCAAGAACCAGTATTTTATTCAGAATATGTGTTAAATAATCCGATTTCTGTTTCCCGATGTCAGGTTTTCGTTACTGAAAGTAGTGCTGAATAAAGTACATTTACCACTAAGGTTAATATTATATCATTTACGCCTCACGAGAAGCCAAATTTATTCCATAAAAACCGATAAAGACTCAAATTTTAATGCATACAAAAGGGTACGTAGATGTAATCCAATTAGCCTTACTGCTGTGTTATCATAAGATGTCCGGTTTAGTCACTCTGATAATTGTTAAGATTACAATTATCGAACAGGTGTAACAGCTGAGAAGTGGCCGTATCGATGTACAATACCCAAGTCAGCAGGAAAATTATTTAATAACCTTTATGGCTTCCCTTAGTAAGATGTTGAGCTTGTTCACTTTGGTAATCAGTGGCTATTACTACTGACAATAATTGTCAAAATTACGAATCCTAGCGGCCGCGAGGTCAAATCTGCGTGATGTTAATGGTACATATGGAAACCGGTTTGGCTTCTCTCACTAACTTTCAAAAAATGTATAAAAACAATAGGGTACCAGACTGCGACTAACGAATCATGTGACAAGATCACTTTCTTTAAAAACACACGGCAATTTGTTTAGATGCATACAAAATTGTTTTATCAGTATTGTAGTTGGCAACATGAATAACTTACTACAAAAAGATCAATATGTCATCGCGGAAAATAAAAATTCTCAGTTTAGAGGAGAACGTGAAAGTAATTCAACTGACGGCTGATGGGGTGGGTGGGTTGTCGTCGAGGATCCTTGCAGAAAACTAACATCGGGAAGACTAAGATAAACAATATCGTGAAAGATAATGAAACAATTCTGCAGAAGTGGAAAGGTGAAATGGATGGAGAAAGAAAGATTGTTTGAGCTAGGAGACGTTTGTATCCTGATTTGAAAGACAAGAAAAAGCAAACAGTTTGTCAGCTGAATTGGGATAGGGCGACTTTACTGCAAGTAACGGATGGTTGCACAGATTTCAAGTGCAGCACAATATCAAGTGTTCTGTCATTAGCGGCGAATCAGCTGATGTTAATAATGAAGTTGTCGGAGATTGGAACAAAAGACTAAACGATATATGTAGGGGATATGATAGCAAGGATATTTTTAATGTGACGAGACTGGTTTGTTTTTTAGACTGTTACCAACAAAGTGACAGATGATGTGAACTGTTACATAATTATAAAGACAGTTTTAAAACTAAGTCAATGGTTATTCATAGCATTCTTTTGAAAATGATGACAAAGTTTGTTTTACATTTATTTCACATCATGCATGTGATTTTTAATTAAAATATTAAATATTTAAAATTAAATGTACTTGTGATTTTTTTAATATGTATTTACTACTTGTCATCCTCCTCTAGAAAGGCCACCCGCATTATAAGGCCACTTCCCTGCTGCATTAGGGGTGGCCTTTTAAGAGGGGGACTACTGTATCTTCAAAATTTCATGGCTTTTCCTGAATAGGAACAAATCTAATACGTCTCCTGAATTTTTCCCAATCGTGCAATTATAACTTGCTTTGTAGAATCTACATAAGTTATCTAGATAAAGAAAGTGCCAGACGAAGTTACATTCCAAATGCAAAGAGGATGAAAGCAAATTTCACAGAATAAAATTGAAAGCTGATGGATGCCAAAGTAACTGATATGCCGAGGTTCAACTAAGTCTGGATTGATAAGTTTTTCTTTACTTTTCCATTGTCTTTTCTTTCCTCTTGGGGAATAAAACTGTGCCAACTTTGCATTATTGTACAGAATAACTAAGAACATAGGAGTTGATTATTTAAATCTGGTAGAGTAGTAGCAGGACTCACCATGAACTTTGCACTTCATTATCCCCTCACTATCAAAGTAACACTCATCAGCTACAAAATCAGCAAGCTCTTTGCTGACATCTAAGACCAAAAGGTAAATGGCTCGTCTTGTCAGGAATGTCTGGTGTGTAGTGTAAAAGGCATACTGACCTGCAAAGTCCCAAATTGTCAGTAGTGAAGTTTTTTCTGTACCTTGTTTTAATTTATACATATTTTCCTGCAACAATTTTAGCATGGCTATCATGTTTGTGTCTGACTGAATGGGCTCCCTCTGTTCTAAAGCTGGGTAGGGTTCTTCTTGCTGACTAACAGTTGATGAACGCTCTTGGCCAGAATCATGCTGATGAGAATGGATGTATAGTACTTTTGAAACCTCATTTTCAACAGTAATGTGGGCCACTTCATGGCTCTTATGAGTTGTCTTTCCTTGAGGAGAAATTATCACCTGTTCATCACGAGTGGCATTGTCCTTCATTGATTGCTGCTCATTCAAGACTCTGGCAAGGCGCTGTAATCGATAATCCTGCTCAGAATCTGAAAACAAGAAATAACCAAATACAGCTGAATTTTAAGCTGTATCAAGCAACGAAACTATCATTGAATCTGAAACAGTAAATTGGGCACATTTACATCCCATCCACAAACAAACTGCAAATGCTCTGTGAGCAGTTGTTAAACAGACTTTGAAAAAATCCACTTGTCAGGTAAGATTTTTTTTGGGATTTAGCCATGGTGAAGTCTTGCAGGCAAAAGTAATAAAATTGAAGTCAAAACAAAACATAAATCATTTTATTTTAAATCAAGGATTTATTTATTAATATGTAACGGTTAAAAAAAATTATTTCTCCACCTTTATAATGAAATCGTTTTGATGATTTCTCCCTTGTTTTTCCTGAGCTTTAAGGTATCACAACACAAATTGAGTCATTAAGCTGTTATTGCAGCTCACTGTTGTCCCTAAGTAAATCATATGTTTATTTCATAAACTTACTTGCAATAAACAGAAAGCAGCATCATTAAAGTCTAAGCAGAAAATAATGTTATTATTTATCCCTGACTTTAACCGTAGATTTTCTAACCAGTGAAGAATTCTGTTTGCACTCACCAGCAAGCAAGAATAAAGTTTATAAAGAAAAATAAGGTCATTATTAGGTTCAGCCTGTTGACTTTAACCTCTGAATGCCTAAATTTCCCAAAGTTGTTGCAGCCATTGCCTCCAATAATTTAGTACTTGACATAAATAAAAACTGCTCTGTCATAATTAAAAATTCTTTGATCTGAAATAAAATAAGTTTGCTTTATTCAGACTTCCTGTGTGTATAAAACATAACTGCTATTACAAAAATAATAAATGTTTGAAGCATAGTTCTGTGGTATATTTGGTATATAATCTTCAAGTAATCATTCACAGAGTCAGAAGGAAAACGTTATGGCCCATATCAAATTATTGTTGGCCTTGTTTAAAATTTATGATCATTACAGATCACCATAGTAGTGAAACATGCTTTTTAATATTGGAACATAAGATTTATATCTGAGTGATATGAGCCTTCCTTCACATATGTACATAGTTCACCACAGTGAGACTATGCCTGTATATAGGCCAAGCACTTAATTGGAAGAGTGCCATGACGTGTATAAACACACACACACACATTATAAATGGTTAAACCTAGTCTCGATCTTATTTAGTGAAACCATTCATAACGAATTTCTCATATTAAGATTCTCCTCTTTTTATATTCCTATTTGCTTCGAATTTTACCTTCAGCTGACACAGTCTACAGGTGGCAGGGTCCAGTTTCGTAATTTGGCCCCTGGGCAAATTTCTTAACTTAAGGCTATGGTGTGACTTTTTCAGCTATTATTGTTTACTATTTACAGATATGGATATATTTGTGAACTAGGTGTTTTGGGCTTGTGTTGTTCTTGAAATTGATGTCAGTCATGTACACCTTCCATAGTTGCTCTGCAGTATGTTGATAGTGAAATACCAATAGTTGGCTAGGAAGAATAGCTAGCCTCCCATAGCAGTAGACACGAGGGTTCAAGGCAAGTCGAGTATCTCAAGAACGGCTTGGATGACAACTATTCTGAATTGCATCAAACTATTTAGTAGACAATGTTTTTCAAAATTTGCATCTAGGGAATGGGCTTGCGTTTGCACTGTGAGTACTACATGCTGTCAAAAATGGCATTTGGGTGTGAAAAATGCAGGTATAAAAAAGGGGTTGGGATGCATAAACCTCTTCTGCTATGAACTGCCATTGACTTCTCTGGTCAAGTGAATACTATTCTTATGCTTTGTTTTAATATAGGTATCTAAAAAATACGGACCTTTTTGAGCTCACTTGTGTATTTGATTTTTTATGATTTTTTATACTAGGTCGCTGATTGCGGCATTAAATTTGTACATAAAAACTGGACCCTGCCCCCACAAATTTTTACGTTATCGAAAATAGGGGGTAAAATGTCCATTGCCTTGAACATGTTTTATTTGACCAAGTACCAAATTTTACTTAACCATTTCAATCCACACGATACCCAATGAAGGCGGTTAAAGTATCCTTTCCCTCAGTTTTGCTATATCATTGCGTTTAATTTGTGAATTTCTCTTAGCTTGTTCTCTAGCTCCCAGCACATGTTCACTTCCTTGTCATGCGGTCTTCTTCGGTAACGTTTGCGACTTAATACGTGCTCTGAACTGTCATTTTCAGCAATTTCAGTAAACATGTTAAAATCTTTGTGGAAATTATCTAAATGTACACTTGTGAAATGAAAATCGATTTCGTGCGTTTCATTGAGAGAATATTATGATATGGTTGGCCTCTTGTCGTGATTCAGCTCCCAGGCTTCCTATTACATTGTAATGTGTTTAATTTATGTTCACTATTATTATTATTCTTATTATTATTTTGTTTATCATATTTCCGAACAAAGCTTGGATGTTTAGCTAATATTTTGAACAGAAAATTTTTGTCTGAATTTTTTTTAAGCACCAGAAAATATTTATTCACCCGAGGCGATTCACACGGATCCTATGTAGGGCTTCAACAAGGAATAGCGCTATAATTTGGAATCCCGAGTTGTTGCACTCATTCTCAAGAAAGTGTGCGAGTGTGTCAAGCGATATTAAAAGACCCAGTGGCTGGTTTTTGTAAGAAGACGTACAAATACGAGGAACTAGATGACACTATACCCACGCTCTGTGTGGAAAACATGACCACAAACGTCCCCCAATTCGACCATAAAAATAAACATCAATACAACTCCACTACACAGGCACTTGATTCTGGTGTAAACTAATGTGTTATATGGTGAGTGAACACATTAGTTTACACCAGAATCAAGTGCCTGTGCTCCACTAACCAGAGTACAAATTGCTCGAAATACCCCAATCAAAACTACCAACTGGATTCCAAAAAACCCAAAGCTAGCATTACTCCCCCTCAACAGCAACCAAGTCAAAATAGAGCAAACAACTCAGCAGCCAATCAAAATGAGACATATCCAACCAACACAAATCAACAAATTACTGCCTCCTTCCACACTCAACTCAACAAAACTAATGCTAATAAAAACGATGTCCCCAACAAAAGACAAAGGAAATAATTCATAACAGTCAAATTCCTGACCCCTCAGTGATTACATCAGGGAGTAGAGCTAATAACCAACTCAGTAAGGAAAAATCTACCAAATTAGACTACCTCTCCACCAAAGACAGTCCCAACTATAAAAACATCACCTACATAGGAAATGGAAAACTTCCCATGAAATCTAAACCTCCAACCTCCCCAATCCAAGATAGGAACCAAAGCACAAAGGCAAAAAACTCCCAACACAATAATCATAAAGCAAAACCCAAATTCCACTCACTTGAACACACCCTATATATCAGTAGCAGGGGCAGACAACTAATTCATCTAAGCTCCAACAGTATCTAGTAGCCCTGTCTAGAGTCACCATGGGCAATTCAGACTGATAGGACCAAAATCTGATTATTTGATCGTCCAATGCAGCACACTCAGCCAGGTGTAAAAATCCCTACAGCTAGAAGGCATAGACCATATCAAAATTAAAGTAGACATTATAAAATACAAAAAAATAGACAAACTTGTAAACCAAAACTCCACCCACTCAAAACCACCAAATGAACCCAACACTAATAATAAGTCCACCAAACCACCTCAGACAACAAATTTCAAAGCAGTGCTAACTACTTAAAGGATATAGAGAGGACATAAACAACCAAACATTCCTCAAAAAACTTAACGATAATGGAACTAAAGTAGAAAAAGCCTACAGAATCAGGAATCAAAAAGGGCAGCCAGCATCAAAAGCAACAACTGAATCAACATAACCACTCTCAACCCTGGTTAAGATAGGCCCCTAAGTGGTGCGCCACAAACTGTAACCTTTAATTAACGAATCTAGGTTCTGCACCAGTTGTTAACATTGGGGACAGTTTGCCCTCAAATGTTGCTACAAACCAAGATGTGATCGATGCAGGGGGTGGGGGCAACATAGAGGGACATGCAACAAATGAATTATTAAATGCCCTAAATTGCTTGAACTACACCACCCTAGAGTATCTGAATGTCCTTACACCATCAAGGAAAAGCATATCGTAGAACTCATGAACACAAAACAATTGTCTTATTTAGCAGCCAAAAACATAATTAAAAATACCAATCCAATGCCCAACAAACCAGATTCAGGCAAAACACCCAGTAACCCAAATCCAATCAAGATAATTAAAAGTACCCCCCCCACCGCCAATCAATAATCCCAAAACTATATTCAAATCATGAAACAGGCAACCAGACTTAACCAGGGAACTAAAAAAAAAAACCACACCAACTCAGCTCAAACTGAAAACACCCAACCCCCGCAAAGGTATTCCAAAAATAATTACATGGCCGATGCAGCTAGAACTATTTAAGGAGAAAATCAAACCTAACAGCCCTATATAAACCCCCAACATTAGAAACCATAGTTGTGCACCAAAACTCTGTTGTAACAAAACACTTTCCAGCAACACACTCAGTCACTCCTCAGTCTACCATTAAAACTACAACTAACAATAATTACAATGGATAGCACAATAACAAACAAAACGTAACAATTCGACAATAAAATTATAGCAGATTAACTAAAAACCTTCCCGAAAAATAATACATAAAATCATAAAATCGATAAACCAGATATAATTTGCCTCCAAGAAACTCACCAGATAATCCAAAATATCTACCTAAGATCCCAGGGTACTCCCCAAGGCATACTTAAAAGTCTCACTAATGGGAAAAAGGGATCGAGGTGTACTTGCAATTTGTCTCATTAATACCCTACCCTACTCAGAAACTTGAACAATTCCACTGCCAATTGATACCAGCAAGACCTTTGAAATGCAAACTGTCCTAGTCAACATTGGATACAATAATATTCAAATAGTAAACATATATGACCCAGGAGGCAATGACAACTCAATTAACTTAAATAATTACTGTCAAATCTCCACAAATTTAACAGACAACTTAATCATCTGGGGTGCTTCAATGCACACAATGAACTATGGGGAGAAAGTAGGAAGGATAATAGAGGCAAGCTGATTGAAGCATGGATTGCTGAATCCAACATAATCATCCTCAATGATGGATCAAAAACAAGACTCAATCTTGAGGATGGCTCATTTTCAACAATTGATCTAACCATATGCACACCCAACCTTGCCCAAATTGCTAGTTGGTGGGTTGATCAAGAAAATATATTAAGTAGTGACCACTTACCCATTATCATCTCCCTCCAGATGTTAGTTCAACACAACCCTTTTGAAGCCCAACCCAAATGGAGATATGATAAAGCTGACTGAGATAACTTTAGAAACATCCTAGCCGTTATTAATACCAACGAATTAGAAAGTACAGATATAACTATATTCAATGATAATGTAATTAACACCATACACAATGCAGCCATATTAATTATACCTAAAACAGCAAATACCCAAACTAAACAATCAGTGCCCTGGTGGAATGACCAATGCAAAAAAGCACATCATGATAAAAAACCTCAACAATTGCATGTATGTCATTGGGATTTTTAATGTACCTTTAACAATTTTTCAGTCATATCAATCTGATGCCTGCAGTGTTGCAGTTTATAGTGATATCTAGCACTGGGGCAACATGCCGCAGACATGTAGCATGATGTCCCACCCAGTCACATTATAATGGCACTAGGCTGACCAGTCATAACACTAACCTCTTAATGCTGAGCACCTAGAGAGGCAGCTGTTAGTACCATTTTTTTAAGTCTTTGGTATGACTCGGCCAGGGTTCGAACCCATGATCTCCCACTTCCGTGATGCACGTTCTAACCACTAGCCCACCAGAGCGTCCCCTCAGCAAGTAGAAGCACACATGAAACTACCTTGATCTCATCCAATACAAAGATAAGGACAAAAACTTTAGACAAACCATAAAACTGGCTAAAGAGAAAACATGGCAAATTTATTTTGCTCCAAATTAAACTTTAAAACAAACCCTATACAAATATGGGACAAAGTAAAAACTATCCGGGGGAAAACATCTAACCTAACACCTAAAAACAAAGAAAGGCTAATATGCTTGATAGTCAGTTCTCTGACATGAGCAGTAATACCAACCAGTCTCCAGAAACTTCCAAGAACACCAGGAAAAAACAGAAAATTCCCTTCTCACCTAGACCTAGGAACCAAGGTCTCAGACTTAAATAATGAAATCATCTTATATGAATGGGATATAGCATTAGGGTCAAAGAAAGTGATATTAACTGGAAAAGATCATATTGAATATATAAGAATCTCCCTAACAACATAACAGCTACATTCTAAAACTACTTAACCTAATTTGGACTAGCAAAAAATTAACCAATAGCCAGAAACATGCCATTGTCATGCCAATTCCTAAACTCGGCAAAGACCCTAATAACATAAACTCGTATCATCCCATCTTCCTCACTAATAACAGCTATAAACTAATGGAAACTATCTTAGCCAATAGATTAAAGCACCATCTCGAAAGCAACAACCTGCTATCAGAAAACCAACGTGGCTTTCGTAACAAGTATTCCACCACAGACCAGCTATTAAGACTAGAAGCAGATATTAAACTAGCATTCAGCTCCAAAAGAAAACGAGACTGTAACCTAATAGCCGTCTTCCT
Organism: Sinohyriopsis cumingii; assembly: GCA_028554795.2. Lineage (NCBI taxonomy): Eukaryota > Metazoa > Mollusca > Bivalvia > Unionida > Unionidae > Sinohyriopsis > Sinohyriopsis cumingii. Next base: position 78,935,260 of record CM068834.1, on the reverse strand, counting down.
TGACCTAGAAAAAGCTTTTGACCTTGTCTGGACAAAAGGATTAATTGCAAAACTCAACCACTTTGGAATTACTGGACGCATGTTTAACTGGATTGAAACGTTCCGAACAGGTTATAGAATAATCACCAGATTAGGGAACACTACCTCGAAAGAATACCCCCTCGGAAATGGCACCCCACAAGGAAGCATACTCAGCCCTATGCTATTCAATATTATAATCAAAGTCCTGGACCTTAATCTAGCAAGCAAAAAGGTTAACATCTCACGATTCGCTGATGACAGTGGCATCTGGAGGGCAGAAATCCCTGCTAAAAACCAAGTTATCATGGAAATCCAGCAAAGCTTTGATACCATAGGGAGCTGGGCGAATAAATGGGGTTTTAAGACTGTTGCAATTATTTTCACCCCTAAACATAATTACAAACTAGACTACCCTAATCTTTATATACAAAACCAAATTATCAAATATGTTACAGTTGTAAGGTTCCTAGGCATCTACTTTGATACCCAACTAATCTGGAAACTTCAGATCGAGCAACTAATTGCAGTAAAGACAAATCTCCTAAGAAATCTTAAAGGGACCACATGGGGATCCAACTAAGAAACAATTCTGACCATCTATGGAGTACTTATAAGACCGAAACTAGATTATGAATGTCAAGTTTATAACTCAGCAAGACAACCACTCCTGAACAAACTGGATGCTATCCAAAGAAAAGCATTAATTGTCTGCATTGGTATACTATCCTCAACCTCACTGGACAAAATCCAAATCCTCACTCTAGAACTGCCAATAAAGCTGAGAAGACAAGAAATGCTCCTCAGATACTCAATTCAGCTTGCTAATCACCCTGAATAGTATCCAACAAAAATTTCCATTCGCAAATGTAACACAACGTTTAGTCGTAAACGAATTCAAAACATACCAGGTGGTAAGCAAATTTTAAAACTCAAGGATATTGCCAATACTAGACCAAAAGGAAGAATACACTGAACTCCATGACCAAGCTCCTTGGATAAACTCTAAGCCAAGGATTAACACCAAAGCCACCGACTGTGGGAACAAATAGGAACAAGAGTCTAAACTAAAGCCATCACTGCAATGGACATATTTGACACTACCCTGATTTCGTTAAAATATACACTGATGGTTCCAAAACAACTGAACCACCCAGAATGGCAGCTGCAGTAGTTATCCCAGAATGCAACATCCAAATGGGAACCAGGCAACCAGACCACTGATCTACTTTCACTACAGAATTATGGGCAATAACTGAATCAGTAAAATGGATTAAAGACAATAACATTAAAAAATCAGTAATTATCAGCGACTCCCTTAGTGTAATAAAATCAATTAAATCCCACAAACAAGAGAGCGGTTCTTGCTAGGACTTACTATATGCTTAAAGAATGTCCACAGGGAATCAGCTGAATTCATGTGGATACCATCACATATAGGGATCCCTGGTAATGAGCAAGTCACCAAAAGAAAACTAGGAGACCCAAATCCTGCCACACTTAAATATAGTATTACAGAAGCCTAAAGCTTTACAAAAACTGATATATACCAGAAATAGCAGAATCACTGGAATTCCAATCTCAAAGTTAACAGGTCCATGAAACCACCTAAAGTAAACAGCTTGGACCAAAAGATCATTAACCGTATGATGACTGGCAAAACTAAACTAGCAGGAAGTTTTGGTAAACACCTAGGACCCAAACCTGCTAACATTAAATGTTACCATTGCAAGACCATCGAAGACCTGTAACATGTATTCAATAATCGCACCACATACCAGCTGGCAAGAGCTAAATTCCAAAAAGCTCAAATAGAAATTGGATCCCCTCATGCCTACCCAGATTTTCTAGGTAATAATAACCCAAACATAAACATAACATTCCGAACCATCTTAAACTTCCTAGAAACAACTGGGCTAAAAGAGAAAATATAATCCACCCCAATCAACCCTGCCAGGGAGTAAGCCGATCATAAATAAAACATAATGTTAACAGTATCCAACTCTACTTAAAAAAAACATGGAAGGACTTGCAGGGGGGAACAGCATGCCCTCCAAAGGTGAGGGGCGAGGACATGCATGTCACTAGGACATGATTGTCGACAGTGCACAAACTTGGATCCATCACCAGGGGAGAGAGATATAATGCACCCCTGAACTCTCTATTTTTTTTAAAATAATTAAATATAAAATAATAGCTCAATAAAATTACCCGCCCCTAATCCATTATGAACCATATGAAGCGTAAAGTAAAAGACGGGTGCCTTTGATACGTCTTATGGGACCTGAACACTCAACAAAGGTTTCCGTCTTTCTAAACCATTAAACAAATATACCCCCACTCAACAATAAATGTTTCTAAAAAAGTTCTTTCTCTCACCCCATACTCCTACCTATCTCTCCCTTACTTACTACTCACCCAAAGATAAAAGTCACTACCTTACCTCCCACCCACCCCAAAACAGAATGATTTGAGTGCTGGGTCTACTCCCACTCATTCACTAAAATGGTACAGACTACTCATATGTACGTGTATGCTGGGTCTACTCCCCCTCATGAGACCCGATAAGTCAGGTAGCATGAAACAAAATGTTTCGCTATCTGACAGCTCAATTAACAGCACTCCTTGAGTACATAAACACCTGGGGGATGTGCATCCTTTCCCCTGGAGTATCTATTAAACGATACTCCTAATTTCATATGTAATGAGTCCATGTTTAATTGATGATTTAATGAAGGTTCAGAGTATTTCAAACTCATAATATATTTTCTGGTTGCCGTGAGGATGGTCATTTCTACAGTGGGTACACAGCACTCATGCAAATAGTAATCAGAAAAATTCAGAACATAGCTACCATGCAAACAGACACAATTTATTTATGGAAATTTATGTTTTTCTTTCTTCAAAATTACCGTATATACTCGTGTATAAGCCCATTCGCATATCAGCCGACCACCAAACTGAACAATTATAAAGACTAAAAAATGAACCACCCACATATAAGCTGACCTACAGCTCAGAGACATCTTAAGATGCACAAGGTAGGTTCTAAATGCGTTTATTTAGGCAAACTTATATTTAAAAAAATTACATGTATAATTATCTCAAGGTTGGCGTGCATGATTATTAAAAAGAAATGGCATAAACTTGTTTGAAAAGTAATTTATAGTAATTTTCTGTTTTCTTATTGTTTCTGCCTAATTTAGATTTGTGGGTAATTTGATCGAATGATGACAAGAATTTAGCCATCATGAGTTGCTATAACACTTCCTCTCACCTTTGACTTGATTATTGACTGTTTATGCATTATTGCATTGGCCATTTTTTATCAGTGCACTGGTAATTACGTTTTTACTTTGCTTTGAAATTGTAAATACCTAACCCATTAAAATGTAATCCCAGTATGACAATACCACGAATAAACAAAATGGTTCGATGCTAATACCATAAAAGCTCAGTTGAAGTTTGCTTTAATGTAAGTAACCTTACACCATACCTGTCAACTTTAATGACAGGAGGGTTAAGTTATTTAATCTGTGTAAGATATTTGTTTGTTGTTTGTTTATTAAGTTGGGTAGATCCTGTCCACCTTTTTGCTTTTTTCTTTTGTAATGTTTTCTTAGATACTTTGTGAATTCTTATGAAATTTAATATTAAAGAGTCTATTTTTTCTAGATATATTTTTCAAAGTCTATTACATTAAAAATGTACCATAATGAGTTATAAAAATATGTTTTGGTAATTTGAATTTTGTGATTAAATCCTAAATTTCTATCTAGCCATGTGTTCTTATGTTTTTCTAGTTTTTGTTTTAAATGTAGAAAATTAGTTATTTTGTTATCTTTTCCAAGGATTATTCCATGTGCTTTGTCTTCGTGTCTTATTTGTGTGGGTGGTAGTCCTATTGGGTTGTTTTTCCATTTACTTATTAGTAAAATCTTAGTTTTATTTCTGTTAATTTTCGAACCTGATGCTTTTCCAAAATTAGTATATTCATTGATTAAGTAAGGGTATGAAGATATTAGAACAATTGTCTGCATGTTGAAAGGTTTTACATTTATTAGTGATGTTGGGTATATTAATTCCTGTGATTTTCTCATCCTGTTGTATAGCTTTTTGAAGAACTTCAATTCCTAAAACATACAATAACATAGAAAGAGGGCATCCTTGCCTTACTGATCTAGTGATATTAAAAGGTTTTCTTTTCGCTCCATTTGTTTGGACTCTGGAGGTTATGCTGTTGTAGAGAGTTTTAATCCAGTTATAAATTGTGTTCCAAAGCCAAATTTTCCTAATACTTTTAAAATATAATTTGTTTCTGATCAAACAGTATAAGGGCACTTCCTATATTTTTTTCTTCCATATATTCTAATATTGTTTTAATGGATAAAATGTTATTGGATATATTCCTATTTTTTCCACCACATGTTTGGTGAGAGTTGATGATTCCTTCCATTGTTTCTTTTATTCTGTTATTCTGTATTAACTGCCACACTGCCGATATTGTAGCAATATGACTGGAAAATTGTTACAGCTGTGTCAATTACCCAAATCACAATCACACACTCACTCCCCTTGCCAACAACAATACACACGTGCAAACATTATCAATGTTAAGGCCAGGCAGAATTAGGGCTTTTGACACAGTCCTGACCCAACCTATGTAAGGGTGTTAATTTTTTTTATCATAAATGATTAATAATATGGTGCTAATGTTAACTGTGACCACATGGATGGCCCGAGGGTTTTTGGCAACCAAGGTTAACTATGACTTTGAGGCATCCCCTATCACTCTAAGAAATAAAAATCACTTCCATCTAATTTATCACCACTTACACCTGGATCCCCAGGCAACTGCCTAGTACACCTATATGTTCAGCCCAGCTCCGTATGACAAAGAAATACCAGTACATAAAATATTATAACATTCAGGCCATCGTATAAAGACAAGACCTTTATGGTTATGCTCTGCATTTTTATTGATGTCTATATTAATGGATGAATATTTTGTATTGTGGTTTTAATGAAATCCGGTGTTTGAGTTTCTTGTTAGTCATTAGACAGGAAGCATATTCATCCCTGTGGTTATATTCTGATGTAGTATTAACATAACCAAGCTTGGTACTTAGTTATTTTGTTCAAATAAGACAAGCAGTGAATGATGGAAAAATTTCAAATGACTTGATATTTAAATCCTATATGAAGCATTTGAAAGGAGTTCAATCAGAACTTATACAACCAAGAAAGACAAATAGTGTATATTCATATTTTTACCTGAAATTTATCTCTTTCAGCAACCAAAATAACTGTTGTGACAGTTTGAAAACCTTTGTCATTGCTATGAAGAAAACTTATTAAATAAGAACCCTATGCCTTTGTACTATTTACAAGATGAAGAAAATGATGAGTACTTTAAGAGTTGTCAGAGAATGACAGATAACTGAAGTCAAAAGTGGATCACTTTTAAGTATGCTAATTTTACTCTTAACAGCTTTGCTGGCAAAGAAAATGATGGATCCATCATACCATCATTAATTGCAATGTAATGGATGAAGGGTATTTTCATGTTCGAATGAATGCCCTTCATTCATCACATTCCCAAGATGAGGAATCTAGTTTTAATGGTGTATAAGGATACTTCAAAAGTTGTGGTCGCTCCCAACCTTAGATGGGGAGGGAGAGTCTAGAATGGAATACAGATTTAATATCTAAATTGTGTTTAATAAAATCTATTCAGGAAGAAATATGTTTCTTGGTCTTTAAGCTAACTAAGAATCATGAAACAAAAATACCAGTGTTCACACAAAAACGCATTCAGTGCAATCCTTCTAACCAGAACCCCCAGGTCTTTCTGTAAATGAAGTTGCCTGGTTAATAGCTTATATGGTGTTAGTACAGATACCACTCACCATGTAGCTATGTTACAAAGCAGGTTAGCATGCAACAGAGGGTGACTAAAAGCCAAAAGGTGCATACAGGATGAAAGCAGCATATACATTTAAGCACATCAAGGGAAAAAGCACACTAAAAGATAAAATACAAACAACATCAGATAACTGTGTTACTAACATACAATGTACTCAAAGGTGAATATCAGAATTATATTGATTTATAGTTATAAAAAGTCCAAGGCCATTTGACAGAAGAAAATTGGTTTCTGTCATACAATAGAAGAAGGCTGATTTATGCTAGTAACTCAAGTTCTCCACAATATACAGTTACCAACATTGTGTGGTTGGCTAGTACTTGTGATTGGAATGAATCCAATCATTTTTGGGCTCAAAAGCTAAGGTCAAGGTCACTTAAAAACAAATAGTTTCCACATAAGTGGACTTTTCCAACATTTACACCTACCAACTATGTCAACGGCTTGCAATTGCTGTAACTATTTGGAGTCAAAACGTAAAAAGTCAAGGTCACTGACTGAAACAATTTTTAAAATGTTTTTATGTATAATATCAAATAAACATTAGTTCTACATCACTAACACTGTACAAATATTGTTGATGGCTTTCACTCAGGCTATCAATTTTGGGGTCAAAATGTCAAACGTCAAAGTCACTAACTAAAGGAAGAAAAATGGTTTCCTCAATAAATTATAATTCTATCTAACAGAGCTGGCTAACTTCTTGTGGATGGCTTGCACTAGGAATAAAGAAAAACCCAATTGATCTTGGGGTTGATGGTTAAATGGAATATCCTAACAGAAAAAAAACTACTTAAGAAACTTTGTTTTATTTGCAGTAGTTATAAACCTTCTGATATTTATGCGTATTTATTACATATTCACTGTTTTCAAGACTGTATCATTTTCACTGATAAAGTACTACATTACAATTTAGTTAAATCATGTAAATAAATTTAAATCATTTAAAAACTTATGACTAATTAATGTTAATTACTTTCATAGTACTTGGGCCTGTATGTAGAAATGATGACTTCTCTTCAAAACTTACTACTAACCCTTTGAGCCAGGGTGGGCAGCCCTTTTGCCAAGTGGCAAATTGGACAAGAAAGGTTGGCTCCATTTTTGCATGGCATGGCTAATTTCACTTCTCATTTACCATACCTGTGGCTACATTGAAAAACAGGTTGCCCACACAGGCCCTAGAAAAATAACGGGTCTATGGATACCAACTAACCCTCAAGAAAATCAGCATTCCATTTCTGTATAATAAATAGAAGTTTATGTGGAGAGAATCAATTTGGTCATGAAGCAGTACTGATTTCACCATATCCTTGTAGCAAGTTTAGGTAATGAACAATATACTCCAACAAGCAATGGGCAGATTCACCTCCCATGTAATTTCTGTAAACCAATCCTGATTTCATGGAACAAGCCATTTTATGAAAATATTGGCCCAGGGTAAGAAATTGTAAGGAAACATGTCTTGAATGTAAGATCCAATCATCATCAAAACTTGGCTGATTCATTACCTCTATTCTGAAAGGGTCTACGGATTCTTTCGGGGTATATTGACTCATATTTCCTGCTTCCAGTGAGTTCTTTGTTCATCATCAGATACACAAATATATCAGAGTAACTGTCATGGTAACGCTGATATTAATGATGAAAAAATTAGAGAAATAAAAACGATGGACATTTAATGAATTGTCCTTTTTTCCAAAGTAAGCACTTCTTCTGGTCTTACTATGGTTTAATAAAAAGTAAGCATACTTCCATTTTGTAAGGACTGCTATGAACCATGTTATTTATGCCCCAGCATGACACTGGAACCAAGTTATCTAAGCCATTTCAACCGCCTTTGATACATATAGCAGCAGCCTTGGATGAAATGAGTATGTTAAAAAGTGCACATTAATCCTTCATGACTGGCAGTGTCTTGCATACAAAATTTCTGACATTTGAAATGGATTGTCTGTGAGGACATCCTATATTAGCAAAAACTGTAGCAGTGGACTGTTTGTTCTTCATTTTGTTAGTCATCACAAATTGCCAGCCCTTGTGACAAGCACAATTCAACATAAAAATAAGTCTTCATATGTTATTTGTATTTAAAACTCAGAGTGCAAGGGACACGTCCAGTGCGATTGGATCCACAGAAGTACTTTTTCATATTAATCTCATGGATCTCTAACTTTTTGTATCAAAAGATGCCATCCCTATTATTTTACACTCCATAATAAAAGTAAAATAAAAATAATATATGCATAAATATAGCATGCTCTGCATGTTTTGCCTATTTAACTGGGTGGTTCTCTTGAGCTAGCACACGTTTCCCCGATAGCTCAAGATAATTGTTTTGTTCTAATATAATGACAGATTCATGAAACTCAATTTAAAGTATGTAAAAACATTTTTGGGGTAATTTTTTTACTTATTTAATATTAAAATGAATTATTTAACAACATTTTCATTTTCAAGCTTTATTTTATAATTTATGCTTTTTCTCATCTTGTGTCCTTTCTGTTTGAATTCTAAGGCATAAAATGAAACTTGGAAATATACCATGGCTAATCCATTTTGATACTTGTAGAGTTAGTTTTAAGAGTACTCATGCAAGCTTTTGTTTACACATATAGATAATAATCATGGCTGAGCTGCCATCTGGTATATTTATAAATTAATAAATTGAATTAGAAAGGCACCAAGCATAAACATGGCTTGTAGCTTTTGTGAAAGGCGTTAGCTCTGATGCTGCTAATATAAGCACATGGTCAGACACTCTTTAAGATTTCCTAACAAGTATAATCCTTAAAGGTATCAAACAATGCAGTGTTATACTGTAAGCCAATTGTAATTAAAAGCAAATATGTAACATGTGCACAAACAGCTTCCTATGCAAGAGTTAGCATGATGTAAAATCACACAACACGTAACTTTAACACTAGAATGGACAGACAACAGTATAACATAAATTTCACTTCATAGCCTATGTATAAATACATAACAGAGGATCTTTTATAATTGTGTATATGCATATACCTTGTGTTTGTCTTGTCCATTCCCAGGTCGATAAAGAAACATGACAGCAGTTGACATAGACATCTATGCCCTCTGTACTACATCTCTCAGAAATGTTTACTTCCTCCCCAAGAAGACGGTTGACCAGGGTGGTCTTGCCTACACCAATGTGTCCAACAACCATAACTCGTATGCTGTATACTGCCTCCCTTCCATCTTTTAGAGCCTCTTCAAAACGTTGGATGGATCGGTCATCCATGTTTAAAATTTCTACTGGAATACCTGTGCAAATGATTGATAAATTGCATATAGAATCAACATTGCGGCAGTACTGAGTAGCTTCAGTTAGTCCAAAATTCACAAACTTACGTTTTCTTAAAGTAAGTGAATTGATTTTTACCTGAGTAGGCAGTACCAACTTCTTAAAGTAAAATGAAAAATAAGATTATATAAACTGTTTTAAAATCAAAGTTATGATCTTTTAAGTTATCTCTGAAGTTCCAGAAATCAAAATTGCGAAACAGATAGAGTTGTTTGAAAGGACACATCTGAAGCAAGGCAAATCTTATCTTGTCAAACCCAAATTATACCCATCACACTCATACACCAAAAAATAAAGAATTTAAATTTATTTTAATAATCCCTACAAATAGCAAGTGTCGTGTGCGGGCCCCAAGTGGCCATGTGGTCTAAAGCGCTCTCAGTCACGGATCACTGCCATCTCACCTCTGTTTGCGTAGATTCGAGTCTCGGGCTCGGCCAATCCGGATATATGAGAAAGCATGCCAGTAGCTTCTCATGGATTGGTGGTTCTTTCTGAGGTTTTCCCAGGTTCTTCCTCCACCATTAATACTGGCCCCCATGTATAGCCTATCTTGTGATGAAAAATAGCGCTAAACCCAATAACAACAACAATCTAGTATCTTGTTTTCAACAGCAATGATTATTTGTTTCTTGAAAAATTAAATCCAAAACAAATTACAAAACTGCAGAGCCCAACCTAAAGGTTCCTGTTTCTGCTAACTTTGGTATTCCAGGTCCATTGATATGTTTTTAGTAACCTGAGAGGCACCAACAAAGGTTCCTGGTCTGCCAGACATTTAGTTTAATTTACATTAGTTAATAGTAATCAATCACTGCATTTTATGTTAAGAAAAATTGTTACCATTCCAAGTTAAGTTTTTCACTTCAATATAAGTAAAAGCACTAATCTGATTGGCTAATCAAAAAGTCACTAGAATATGGCCTCATATCAATGTCATTTAGATTGGTACAAAAAAACTTGAGCTGTAACACTGAGCTAAAGCAACTCAAAAAATATTCTATCCATTCAAATTGATTAGAAACTTACATTCCTTTCTGAAGTAGAGAGGTAAGAAGATTGCATTACTGAAATACACCTAGTTGTTTCATGTGCTAGAATTTTTTTTTACATTTTTTAGAATTAAACTGTTAAATAAAGGTCAAAAAATGTGGATACTCTCCAGCTATTTCTGATCTCTGTATTCCCAACTGATAAACTGTTATATTTATATAAACGTTTATAAAATTATTTATGTCCAGATACCACACAACTCTTATCATTGCTTACAATTTACCTATAAATCGTATATGTACTATACTACTATTATAGTAGTACAGTATACAGGCATATATAATTTATGGGTAAATTATAAGCAACTATACAAGCCCAGGCGGTGACTGTTACTGATATTAGCGCCCAAGTTCTACACGGGCTCTTCTCATTGTCCTTGAAGGAAAACACTATTTTTATATACAATACATCACAAGTGCATGATCGTGTAGGCTAAGACCACACAACTATATTGATGACTGAATGAAGTCAACAAATCATCCATCAGTACCAGTATAGATTTGGCGTTTCATTTATGGAATGAAGGACTGTGGGCCTGATGTATTCAGCATGCAATATACCAGCCGTTATAACAAGCATAATCAAAATAGTGTATGAAACTCAAATCACAGTAAAATTCTCTAAACCATAAAAACGAAATATTAAATAAGATACTTTATTTGTTAAATTACATACTAAATAATCCAAAATAATGCTTGCTGCATAAAAACAGATGTATAAATATTATTGTAAAATTCATAATTACACATTTCAAATGTTTGTGCGTTAAGTACATCTAAAGTAATCGCATTTTTCTTGCATGCCATTAACGAGTTTCTTTTTCCAAAATTTAAAGCAAAATTGCAGAGGGTAACACGGCTTATAAAGTTTCCAGAGATCAAACAAACATCATTTTGTTGTAAACTATGCCATGTTTGAAGACCGGTTGTGGGGAACAGACCAGTCTTCTTAATAACACTATTGCCGAATTTTAGTGCAGAGACACGAACAGCTTATATATTCATGATATGACATTTTCCATTATATTATCCACCATATTCGCTCAACTAAAAAATACATACATTTACAGCCTTGTGTTTTCTGTGTGCCATATAAGGTCATTCCATCCTTTGGAAATGTAAACAGATCCGAGTAAATATGGCGCGCATTGAATAATGTAAAACATCCAAACTATGGTACAGCAAACATTAGACTGGTCCCCTGTTATACTCTACATATCACTATAAAATTGAAGAATTTGATCAAACATATCTTTCCATTGCGATTAATCACATTGTTTTTTTTTTTCAGGTTTTGTTTTTTGTTTAATTTTCTTCTAGTTGATAAATACCCTTTCAAGATCCTTATATAATATGTCCATAAACACGAATACGAAAAAAATATAAAATAAAATTTCAGAATACGTGGGAATTTTGAACGCTATAACCCTAGATGGTGACCCGGTCTAAACCAGTTTCAAGGTCGCGTGCCAGGAGATATCAATGAAAGCGCCACCTTGTGGGAGAAACGTTTATTACTCTAGAATGACAGAGTTACGACTAGCCAGCCGCCATTGTTACAACCAGTAGATATTTAAAATGTTTATATTAAAATTTTGTGATGACAAACAAGGTGCATATCATTTAATAATCAGGAATGAATGGACTTAGTACACGTATATTAATATTAAATTTTAAATGGACGAATAATATTTTATTTATACTTAAAATCAATAAAGATTCCTAAACATCATGAGTGACATACGTTGGAATCATGACAATAAAAATTAATTTATTACATTTTTAATTTATTTGACATCTTTTAAACATGTTTGTCTTATAATAAAGTTAAACCGTATCATTTATAATTCATACATATTGTTTTTAGAAGTAAATTGAAATCAATCATACCTGGTTGATGTGAATACTCCAGTCTGTACACTGTCATCACATTTCTGTGCCACCTTGTGGTGCACATAACTCCATGCTGGTCATCATAGAATATTCCAATGGGCCTCGATGACACTGTGTGTATGGTCACTAGTTGACCGCTGTCTGTCAGCTGATGAATTCTGTTAGAGTTCAAGTCATACACGTAAATGAAATTCCTCCTATCAACCATTATTGAGTCCGGTATAAATCCATGATGTTGATACAGAAACTTTGGTGTGTGTGGATTCAAAATATCATATGCATACACACCGGTAGTATCATAAGTCCCACACGAGATGTAGACAGTGTTGTCTTTTACGGCCAAGTGACTACTATTAATACTAAAACCAAGGCCCCCTTTACAGACCTTGTGAGGTGAGTCTACACGTCCATCTGTAAGGTTTACAACACACCAGTAAAACATCATGCCGTCCCTTTTCCAACCGCTGACAACGAGTTTGTCTGAATTCAATTTTGCCACTGAATGACAGTAAGTAAATCCTGTCTTTACGTTTAATGTTTTGACCCGTTTTACGTCATGTATAGATTTCAATGACATGATTATAATCGTACTGTCATACAGACACACAGCAACTTCCGTCTTGCTAATAAGACAGACACCCGTGGGAATGGACTCCAGTTTGTGTGATGTAGACAGTTTGCCGTCAAGAAGTCTGTAAAGATGGAGATTCCTCGATTTCCAGTCTAAGACCAGCAACTTGTCTTCTGCCACCACAACGCCATTGTAGTCGGGTTCACGGCCGGCTGTGGATAAAAATTTCAGACGTAAGGAAACGGAATACACAAAATACAGACATATATACTTTTAGCAAACAATGCAAAATACACGTGTAAATATCTATACACCCACTTCTGACCTAAAACAGTAGTCTACTATCCTAATTTAGCCGCCATCACCATTATGGTAATAGTCATATTATTTGTATTATTATTGCCATTAGTATAATTGCTATTTCATATTATTTCGCAACTACAACAATAGAAATACTACTAGTACTATTATTACTACTACTAATAATAATAATAGTGCCATAATATTCGTATTTGCAAGGAAAACACTTCATGGATTTTCTCAGTTAATAACTTTAATAAGTCATTATTGAATAGAGTGAAATACGTATTTTTTTCTCACTTTTATTCAGTAGATAGAGACTATTTGCTTCAAACGAGTGAATAACAAATATCTTTCATAATGTGGGTGAAAAACTGTTATTTTCACCAGTTTCGAATCTAAAAAAATAACAAGTTTTTCGTCAACGAGATGAAATATATCCGTCATTCACTCGCAGCAGGCAAACATTTATACCTGATGCTCATACCTACTGGCTTTGTAAATAAACGGTAATCGAGTAAGATATCTGTTACTTCAATCTCTTTATAAATATTACATGACAACATGCTTGACTATAAAATAAACTGAAAAATCACCCCGGTCAAATTAAAGGAGGGATAAACATGTGGCAATGAATTTACATAACTTTAAAGTAACGCATGAGAAGTTGACATACGTGATTGATGGCCCAAGTATCAACACGAAACATCATGATGTGATACCCCGGGGTCTATCCCCACCATAGAAAAGATCATCCCCTGGGTAATATCATAAAAACTATTGAGAAACCCACCCTATACGCATAATACACACTTATTCGGCACGAAAAGACAAATTTACACATACAACCGGCACTTACAAGGATGGCAAATCCCTACCTATAAAGAGACTTCATCCTTGGGTAATTAATTGGGAATATTCAGAACCTGGCGTTCAAGAAAAAGGAGATTCATGTTTGTAACTTATTTCGACCATACAGACCGTCCCTACTCTAATGGATTTATTTTGTGACCCTGCATGATAACTTGGAACCCATTGAGATCGACACCATATACCTACAGTATGCATGAAAATTCAAATTCGAAATAGCCCATACTACAGTAGACTTAGCTCTAGGTATTTACCACCTTATAACCACATACAAATGGCATAACGTTACTTGCTGGCTATAAAACACAAATCTAAAGACAAACACAACTAATGTTTGCATATAGGTCAGTTCTTATCTACGGAATCGAGACCTACACAATATTAAGTTCAATTTTCAGGCTTTCGGTGAAAACTGGAACAAGCTAAGATTATGACAAATGTTTAACATATACAAAATTAAACCTGTTGATTGTTGTTAGGTAAAATTACCAAATAGAATCAAATTATCAAATAAAATCATGCACAAGGTATGACAGTAAATTGAAACTATATTTTCTATTTTAAAAAACCAGGGAAAAGTTACATGAAGGATAGAATGTCAGGCGAATAATAACTAATTATATGTAAAAATTATTTTTAAAAACCCGTAAACTTTTTCTTTCGAAAATATAATGAATCTGCATTCATTTAAGGCACTAGTTAAAATCAGTGAAGAGAGAACAGTTACTGAAAACACCCGTTTCCTTCTAAAAATTAATCGAATGGAAATGGGTGTAGCCCATATATTTCATTTTACTGACTGAAACACGCAGGCCTAATATTACCCGTGGAACTTAAAACAATAGTTTGTAAAACAAATGATAATCGATAAATATGTAGGACATATCATCATCCAATATTTGCCAATGATGTTCAGCATTACATGTGTATACTACCCTGACTACTTCAAAGAAAAGTCCTGTTTGCATGTAAACGTCTGCACTCTCCATGATTCCTGTCGTCTGCTACAAAATCCGGCTACGCGTTCCTCATAGCTCGCGCCTCTTTAACATTGGGCGTCTCTCAGCGCATTAATACACATCCCACGTTCATTGGAACCTCCGGGCCATATTGAATCAAAGGTTAATAATCAAGAACCCGACTATTTGGCGGTTTAGCCTCGCTCTCAGACGCTCGGTAGTTACCGACGCTCTTTCAAAAATGGTGGTCGTCTTTCGTAGCACACTTCGAGCACAGGTTTGTTCATACAATCTCAATTTAAAAAAAATAATTTCCATTGTCCATTATTTATATTACAAATTATAAGACTGCACATTCATTTCATGTACAGAATGCTCATGTTGCAAAACAGAGCATAAAGTGTGCAGCAGCTTATGTGAATGTTGTCAACGATTTCAAATTTGCTTACTGTAAAGACGGGTTATATTCTTATACCCTTTAGACGTTTTTGCATGTATTAAATGCCTTAAGCGTTTTAGTGACTAGGCTGAGCGCAGCTACGAGAATATCTTAAACCCACGTGTTGAATTCTAATAATAACTGGAGTCCATATGGCTAATTGGTGCCTTTTTACACAGGCATTTGATTCCGGGGTAAACTAATCTGTACACTCACCAATTAACAGTCAATTGGTGAGCGTACACATCTGTTTACCCCGGAATCAAGTGCCTGTGCCTTTTTACAACCCTTGCCATTATTGTATTCTGACTTCGTTAAGTTTTATTCCAAAAAAATTATTCAGTCTTCCCCAAATTAAATCACTTAAAGTATTTTCATATTTATTGAAGTTCAAGTGCAAATTTTAATCACGGGAGATCATTAGGATGACCCAGGTGGCTGAGTTACCAACATAGCTCTCCATTACCGATCATTGCCATCTCATCTGTGTCCATTTAGGTGTGAATCTCAGACTCGACTAATGTGGGTATGTGAGAAATCGTGCCAGTAAATTTTGGTTGGTTAGTGGGTTTTACCAGAGTTTACCCAAGTTCTTCCTACACTAGTCATAATGGCCAACACATATAGTCTGTCTTGTACTGAAAAATGGCTTTCGAGCCACAAGATATCATGAAAGCGAAGGTAACAGTCTGTGTGTTTTATTTACTGTTTGAGAATGAATTTCCACCCATTGTAGCAAAGAAGAGCACACTCTAAAGAATATCTCATCCCCAATCTCCACGCCAAACTATTCTGAAAATACCTTAGTGTCAGATACTATGTTTTAAATATAATTCCATTGCCAATTCTAATCAAAACATAGGTAAATAATACTTTGATACAAGTTTTTTTGGTATTATTCTTGGACTAGTTAATAAAATGTTTTCCCCTCTTTCCCAGATCCAATTAAAGAAGTCCATTTAACATACTATCATTTACCATCACCACCATTCCATTACAGAAAATATGTAACATGCTTGTTATCAGCAGTGATGAAGGGAGATAACTTTTTAGAATACGATACATTGACATGGAGGAATTGAGAAACTGTATATGTACTTTTTGATGATAACTTTGTCTTCACCTTAAAATAAAAAGATAATTCAACTTGAAATCAACTCAGTAGTACAGAAGTCTTATTAGTACAAATCAGGTTACCAATTAACACTTGTGGAGACCATATGGTCTGTTAGAGAACTCAAATGTTACTAAATATTTTATTTCCTAACCAAACAATAAAACAATAATTCATACAATAATATTTTTATCATATATATTAATTGCAGTCATACTTTCCATTAAGAAAATAAAGGTAAGCTGAGAGAACTATCTTTGTTGTGGTCATTATTTTTGGGGGGTATATATTTTTTACTTTAACTAACAACAGGAACCTCATGTGCTTGGCCCTACTAAACCCTTTCTATAAAGAAACAAAGAACATTAATTAATGTAGCTATTTCCAAGGAAGTTGTTTTACTCCATCATTTTTTTCCAAACCACTTCTCATTGGGGATGTTTTGGAAGACATTTCATTCTACTGACATACATAATTCACAATGACTCAATCTGGTAGTTATCTCTAGCAATACACAGTAGTTACTAATACCACAAGAGCATCCAAAGTAATTAATTGTAGGATTGAAATATTTATCTTTCAATATAATATGTACAATGCATTACATAAATTGCACTCATAATTTAGGTCTCTACCCAAGGAAGATTCATATTCGTTTGGGGCTGTCCATTCATCATTCTGGTTATAACTTGTAAGCATCCTATTTAAAACAATCATTAAGTCAGACAAAACCAGCCTGGATATTTATATATTTTGAGTGGGTTCAAAGACTTGATTTGCTTCCAGTAACTGACCTTATTTTTAAATTATTTGTATACACTTTATCTTTTTTATATGTTTGGAAAAGCCTCATAAGCAACATTAATAAAAATCATTTCTGGTTGACAAATGGCATTTGATGGGCATATTGACCTTAAAGGAAATAACCTGACTAGACTTGCATGCACTGTTGGTAAATTTTCATCTTTTACCCATTTTTAAACTGTTGAGACTTTGAATTGTTGCACACAACCTTGAAATGAAGATTAAGTCAAAATCATTTGAAGCGGAAAAATGAAATTATTAGGCATATTTATAACATACAGATAATCTGATTAGAAATTGAAGTCATTATAGCTATTCATTTCATTTAAAAAAAAATATTATTGGACATTTATTTAATACCAAAACCTTTTTTTCCATTTACATGTAAGCAATCTATCAACAAAAAATAAAAATAACAAAAACAAAAAATAAATTTAATCAAACCAGGCAATATCAATTATTTAGATATATTCAGTAGGCATTAATATATGTTTAAGTTTTGGTGACTCTTTTCTTGTCATTTAATTTTGTACACCTATTGAAAACTTAATTAGGTTTATTTCAAGAAAAATGTGCTTACGTGGTTAATCAGCAATCACTTATGTCAGACAAATAGCATGTATAAGCATATTTTGCTATAATATATGAATGACCTGAATAGGTTTCCATGCCATTCAAATTTGTACACATTTAGTAAAATATTTAATTTGACTTTTTGACAATAACTGTTGGCTCCATTTAGAACCAACTACTTGATGCAGGCAAGGTATGTATATGTTGCTATACAAAGGTGGATTAATTCAATAGATTTTATGTTATCGTACAAAATTTAATATATTTTACTTTCTAGGAACAAAAATGTTTCCCTCTGAGGTGCAAAATCAGCATATGTATGCTACACTATTATTAACATTCCCTTAACTTCACCTTGGTGAATGTTTCCTTTCCATGTATTAAGTACCAATAAAGCAGAATGACATTATTATGTGGCTAGCATGGAAATATATTTCTTTTTTGTTCCAAAACAACTTGCTTCAATTTCACCAAATCATAAGGCTATAATATCATTCCTCTGCTAGATGAATGCATTCTAAAACATGCCATGATTTGGGTCATTTAAAAATCTTTGTTATATATATATATATATATATATATATATATATATATATATATATATATATATATATGCACCACATGCATTATAAATAATATGGCATTTAAAGTGTTGGTATAAAGCAAATTCATATACCAATACTATTAGTATATCAAATTGTGAACCTCCCCTGGTGCAATAATTTGCATATGTAAACATTCTTATGTAAGTAAAACAGTGTCCTATTAAATCTAGATCAACGATGAATTTCCACACATTAGTCATTAGTGACATAAGAAAACAATGATAAAAAGGGTTAATAATCCTGTTTTCTAAATAAATTTAATATGGTACACAATTTCATCTTTCTGCTTTCCATTACTCCCCACCCCCTGTCCTCCACTCTAATGCATAACAGAAAAACTACACAGTAACATGTGAATGGAGAGAAAAAGGTTTTGGGCTGGATGAAAACCTTGAAACTGAATTTATCCATGTATTCTACAAGAATATGGTTCATCGTAATGGTATGTTTGCATTTTCCTTGGGATTTATCTACAGTGTTTATATAATCAATGATACAAAGTTACAAACCCTGTCGACATTGTATGGTAAATACCTTGGTTACATGGACCACATACTGTGGTATATTTAATTTCTTGTTGTTGTTGTTGTTGTTTCTTAAACCTATTATACTACATTTGAACAGAGTGCTGATTCACTGTAATGCACGCCACCCTCTCGGGGTAAATAGTTGTAACATCACTAGAGTCTATGATGCGACCTTCCCAGACAGTACAACTGTACCATCACTAGGGTCTAAGACTCTTACTCCATATTTCCAGGAAATACAACTGTACCATCACTAGGGTCTATGACTATCTCTCCACCTTCCCAGGAAATACAATTGTACCATCACTAAGGTATATGCCTCCATAGAGAATACAAATGTACCATCACTAGGGTCTATGACTATGACTCTTGAACTGAAGCTTGCAGTGACTTATTGTTCCCCTGTGACTGGTTAAGGTTTGAATAGAGTGCTGTTACATTGTAATATGCTTCCCCCTCTTTACAGGGAATACAACTGCACCATCACTATGGTCTACATTTCTGGTGCCATGCTTGTCTATATGTTGGTGATAGCTGCATCTCATTAAGGTAGACCAATGTCTAAAGTTGGAGACATCTATGAAAGCAAGTTAATCATGTGGACTTCCATTTCTTAATTTTTGATTATTTAACGTTTTCATTTATTGTTGCTTTATTTTACAGATGATTTTTCTATTTAGGTATGAAATTAAATGTTTAAGTCTTCAACTTGAAACCAGCATCACAATAAAAACTTCATGCAAATTACTTTTATAATTTGCACAGTTAAAACTTTTCATTTTAGATATTTTTTCAGGGATTTTTTATGTCCAGTAGACTGTATTTTCACTGTCGAATCGTATTCCCATATATTAGATCAATATTTTAGGTATAGGCCTACAGGGCGTATTTAAACCTAGCAACAGTAACGTTAATACTGACTTTTTCACTGATATATCATTTTGCAAATGAACTGTATCAAGCAATATAATTTACTGTATAAAATAAAAGAAAATGTGTAAAGCTTCCATTGTTTTTCCCTTAATTTATTTCTGTCCAAATGATTAACATTATACATGTCCCTTCGTAAAAGTCAACACCTATATTCATTGTTTACAGAATGCATTGGGGTGGTGGTAGATATATAAAATAAACGAAAATTACTGTTACGTAAAACATTTTGTGTCCTGCAATACAAAATAGGTTAAATATAGCACTTTAAACGTGTGAACAAGCTATTGTCAGTAGATAAATATAACATAACCGTTTTTATTTTTTAACATCCCTAATGCCATTGCTCTGTTCGATGGCTTCCCTCCAATTTTTTAACACATTCCCTAGTAAAACAGTTAAAACACAAAACCATGCAGTATTAGATCTAAAGTTTGACATATTATTTTCTCCAATAATTTTATTTCGTTTGCATCAGGGCATAGAAATTGCGTGATCATCTACGCATCGTCCATTTTGTTTACATTAGATACAGTGTTCGTTACCATGTGTTAGGAAAGGTCAAGGCTGACCAGTGCTCCTCCAGTTGTTGAAGTACAACAGGGATCCAGTCTACTTGTCGGCTCAGAGGCTGTTCATTGTGAAGTCATCAGGATATAGTGACGTATGGCCTTCAACCTTTTAACATAGTCAGACCTGTGTTCCATCGCCGCAACAAAATAATTACGTGCCGATTGAACCAAAGAATTTTGAAAAATCTTACCATTCTGTATCATAACCACTGTAAGCACCATATGCAATCTAAACTAAGTGTGCTGCATTTTTCAAAGGGTGTGATTTTCTCCAGTGGCATTTTATTGCACAATTCATAGTACTGCTGTACTGTGTGGTACTCGTGGGAACCGAATGTCAGGGCAATGGGGTTATCAAGTGTAACGTACACTGTTTATTCACAGATTGGATCCATTAATACTGGCCGCCATGCATAGCCAATCGTGTGCTGAAAAATGGCGTTAAACCCCACAATAACAACAACAACAGATTGGATTCTAAACTTTAACAAGAACAAATAACTGGAACTTTAGATTTACGAGTTGGGTATCGAAATAACTGAGGAACGTTTTTAAAAAAATGTCATCATCCTCCTCGTCATTGTCATCATTATCAAGTTATTTATCAAAATAATCGTCACAAGTATAACAGTACCTACATCATTGCCACCAAATTTGTTTAATCATTATCGTTTTTAATATGGTCATGTACGATGCTCGTTAATTCTATTATTTCTCTAATGTTGCTGTTAATCTTATCCTTCCTGTGTTTTCTTTATGTTCGAGGGGTGGTGGTGGGGGCTTTTAACGGCTAACCGACGCTTTCTGTGTTATGCAGTTTTAAAGTGTTTCAGAGATGTTTTATGACAAAATACATGATTTGTGCACCATTGTTTCAAATATAAAAAAATAACTGCGAAAAGCAATGTTCCACTTCTCTTTCGCCTTCATTATAATCATATTTGTCTGCCACCAGAAAATGATATTGTGTAGCAAATTAAAAGGTCAGTGAACTTTCTGTTTTCAAAACCATCTGCACGTTTGGCCAGATATTTGTTTAGTAAGATTTGGTGTTTTTACGCACAGCAACACAAGTAACTTATTTAATACTCAAACAATTGGGGTAGAGCGACTTCGCAAGACTGATTTTCGTTTCCGTCTGTCCGTCATTCCTTTGTTCTTGTATCTTGAATTGTTAAACTGAGTAAGAGAGGATTATCATACTGGGTATCTTGTTTCAAGAGGATGGGTAGATGACAAGGAAAGTTTCGGATCGTGAATTGCCGAGAATGGAGGGTGTGTGTTGGAGTGTGCGTGTAGGTAATCGGAATGCCGTCTACAAATACACATTTAATACGGAGACAAATGGAGTAAAGTATCTTACCCAAGAACATGCTATCAATCATTATGATTGAAGATGGTCGGGTATTCCCCTACTCTAAAAATAAATCCGTACGTATACTCATTCCCATAGCCTTCACACGAAAGAAGGGCTTACCCAAATTCTTTTCTTAGACGTACGAAATTTTCTGAAGAATTATGTTTGTGAAAAGTGAAAGATTTTCTTATGCTTCAAACATAAGACCATTTGTGCGTACACTTGTGTTAGTTTGTGAAATGGAGGAGAATGGCCTAATCTATCTGGCTACAAAATCTTCTATAATTCGCGATCTTGGTTGTGAAAGCGGATTCCTTTTTGCAACTTTTTCATTTTCATGAGAATGTAGGTTTTCCTTATTTTTATTTCAGAAATAAAATATTCAGATTTTCCGCAAAATTATCAAGATTTGTGGTATGCACGACTTTGCTAATAATTGAAGAAGTTTTATAGTTGTATGCAATAGACCTTTTAAACATTAGAACGGTGACAAATTGATTTGGGTTTTGTAGTGTGTCCTATTTTACATGTATCAGTATTTCTTATTTTTGTCGTAGGGAGCGTGATTTTTTCCTCTACTCAGTGCTACTTATATATATATATATATATATATATATATATATATATATATATATATATATATATATATATATATATATATATATATATATATATATAAGAATTTCGTTGAATAATGATCTAGTAATTTATTTATGCTAGTTGCAGTTTATCTACCTTTTCTTTCAGTCTACCATTGATCTCGTATACTTGAACTTGTTATTTAGTTACGTTCGCTTTCCAGGACACTACTTGAGGCTACAAAAGAAACTTTGATATAGATGAAGTCTCAATAATAAATAAATAAATAAATAAATAAATAAATAAATTAAAGATTTTTTGTATTTCATTCCGAGTTTGAGACTTTAAAGAATATAATGCTGGTAAAATTTATGTATAATCTAGATTTATTCATTTAAATACATTTGACATTTTTATTATATCAATTATTCGAAGTTATAATATATTGTTTAACGATATGAAAAAAAAATGATTTTATGACAAATAGTTAAATGTTTAATATCACACATTGAAAATATGTCGGATAACCCAAACGTGAATATGTGTTCTCGTAAATTTAATTATGACATCATAAGTTGTATACATATCATATTTTGGACATACGGTATTTTAAATTCATTAACATTTTTGTATCAAATATTTTCACTTATATTGGTAGGTGAACTTTTGTAACAATGCGTAACCTGGCAATGATAGGTACACTGATTTATTTTCCAACATATGTAACCATGGCTGTATTCATATATAAAGAGCACAATCACGTTTTACTTTGATTTAAAGGTGCCAAGCACAATCATTTACAGTTTGATAATTAACGGATTCTACATTGAAGCTCCGTGGAGATTGCAGTTCCCAAAATATATTAATGTTACACTGCAGTTACTGGACCTAAATAATAATCTTCATTTTACATTTAGAAGATCAAAAAAAAAATGAAAATAGTATGCATATTATAATAATGACTCATTACAATATCGTGAAAAGTTAAAAACAAATTGGGGCGAGCTGATAAAAATATTTTACGAGTTTAATATATAATAACAATGTGAGTATCGAGTGATAATGTGTATTTGTTTACAAGTTTGGATGGGATAAGCGTGTGGTCAAAGATAAATGTGCTTCAATATAACATTCAGGAGATTAAAATGTTCTGTTGTCAATTTAAACCAAAAATATATCAAACAATATTCTAGAAACCATGAACATTTATGTAGTACATTAAGTGATGACAACATTGAAATAAGCTGCGTCAAACCTGATAATGAGATTGATACAAGTTTTCTGTATAAAAAGGAATAAATTATGCTCATGTGCAGGTTAAGAGACATAATTGTTATTATACTGGTGAATTTAAAAGGATACGTATAAATGCTATTTTTCTACGTTTAACGTTTAGGGTGGATCGTGTTATCAGTGTTAAGGTTGTTATATTCAATTTATCTATCACAAACCTGTCGTTTCTAGTTCCAGAGTCCTATCTTCGACCAATCTGCAAGCAGCATATTGTGATCTTGATGTGGCCATCGTGACGTTTTAATTTACTGTGAATCTAGGTGAAATGAATTGTCAGCCTAACACACTGCCAATGTTAGGACTCGACTGCAAAAGAAAGGCAACGAACTATATTAATAATCTTCAGCATGTGTGTGTGTGATTGTGATTTTTAACGTAGCTTTTAACACTATTTCAGTAATATCGCTAAAATGTCTGTCTGCAGTGTGGCAGTTTATAGTATGGTCTAGCACTGGGGCATCATGCCGCAAACATGTAGCATGACGTCCCACCCAGTCACATTATCCTGACACCAGGCCGACCAGTCCTAACACTAACATCTTAACGCTGAGCGCCAAGTGAGGTAGCCATGAGTATCTTATTTGTAAGTCTTTGGTATGACTCGGCCGAGGTTCGAACCCATGACCTCCCGCTTCCGAGGCGGACTCTCAAACCACTAGGCTACCGGAGCGGTCTATCTCCAGCATGAATCACTGTGTAACTGTAAGGTGAATCTACATACAGGCCAAAGAATTAATAATCCCCAGCATGAATCACTATATAACTGTAAGTTGATTCTACATACAGACCACTGAATTAATAATCTCCAGCGTGAATCAGTATATAGCTGTAAGGTGATTCTACATACAGGCCACTGAATTAATAATCTCCAGTATGAATCACTATATAACTGTAAGGTGATTCTACATACAGGCCACTGAATTAATAATACCCAGCATGCATCACTATATTTGTAAGGTGATTCTACATACAGGCCACTGAATTAATAATACCCAGCATGAATCACTATGTAACCGTAAGGTGATTCTACATACAGGCCACTGAATTAATAATCCCCATCATGAATCACTATGTAACTGTAAGGTGATTATACATACAGGTCACTGAATTAATAATCCCCATCATGAATCACTATGTAACTGTAAGGTGATTCTACATACAGGCCACTGAATTAATAATCCACATCATGAATCACAATTTAACTGTAAGGTGATTCTACATACAGGTCACTGAATTAATAATTCCCAGTATGAATCACTATATAGATGTAAGATATGAATACCCACTTAAACAAATTTGAATTTTTGCAAGAATATTATCTCTTTAACTCTTCAGAGATTCGAACCCAGGTCCACGGGTAAACTCACGCACCATTTCATACGCCATCAAGATTAACCATATATAAAAAAGAATGATACAGAGTCGGTGGCATATGCGCTCGTGCGTAGGAGACACACTCGCATTTCGACCTAGTAATGAATTCAAATCTAACTTCAGAGTAATTTCAAACTGAAATCAAGGTATAAAGACTTAGAGATATATTAAGCATTCACTAGAGAATCCGCTGGAAACATTTTCCATTTTTTTTCGTTTATATTTGTAACTCTGGAAAATTTTAATGACAATGAATTGGGTAGCCAAGAGAGTTTAAAATAATCTCTTTCAATTCAAAATCGTTTACTTGTTTAACCTCACACCTATATCTACAAAAGACCGGTCATGTGGACATATACGTTTGAAGTCATACATGTCTATCAAAGGCCGATCATGTAAACACATGCCTTGGAAGTCACACTTGTATATTAAAAGCCGGTCACACAAATACATACCGCTGCAGTCACACACGTCTTTCAAAAGGCAGGCATGCAAACATACCTGTGAAGTCACACGAATCAAAAAACAGTCACGTAAACATACCTGTGAAGTCACACCAATCAAAGGCCAGTAATGTAAAAAAGAGCTGAAATAATTTTTTTTTATACTTTGCATCTACCTCTTTAAAACACGTGTCTAAGAAGTTAGAATATACTTTTAACGCGATTAAATATACTTCATACGCGTTGGAGATTGCTTCTAACACTTTGAAGATACATGTCAAATCCTGTCACAGCGGATTTTACATCCTGGTTTGATGACTCCTCAATGTTTCATGCACATACAGATAAACAAAAATGCTGCGTTTCGTATTGTTCTCTCGACACAGAAGCTTTCATCAAGGAATGGTTTATAGTGGAATATATAGGTTTGGTGATAAGTATGTAGAAATGCCTATCTACATCTATCGGCCAATCAATTTTCTTAATTAGAAAGATCATAGAAATATACTGCAGTCGGTTGTAAATGGTGTTTAGACCTATATATATATATATATATATATATATATATATATATATATATATATATATAAGATGTAGAAAGAAAACTTTAGAACATCTAAGCCACCATTTGATAGTGGCATCCCTCGTATAAAACTAATCGTGGAGATTAGATATCATTGTACCGACCGGGGCTCTGACCACACGTATAACGGACTCGTGTATACCACATGAGGAGCGGACCGCGACCAGACTGGGCGTCCTGCTGGTGGACACTGGCAACTGAACACATTATTTTCGAGTCTAAACACTCCCACCTAATAAGACAGACTAATTTAGACGTGAACGCGATGAAGACACTGTATTATGATACAGCATCCGATACCATCTTGGACATTTTGAGCAGGTTAACAGCAGTTGAGTTCAATTTATCATAGGCTGAGTTTCTCTGACATCTTCCCCTGTTGCAGTTTCTCTGACATTTCCTATCCCGTGTATGTGTTCCTCTGACATCTCCAAACTACTATCACGTGTTTATTATTAGTTTTTACTGTTATTATGGGGTAAGTCAACCATTGTAATTTGACAACTTTTAGATTCAACATGGGATGAGATCTACTTCGTAAGTCAAGGTTCAGATATGTTAGCCCATCTGCACCTTGGCGGATCAACCAGATATTTCATTTCTTCGTGTCTGTGAATGTCAATGGCTGCGATAACAAGCCACCACATCCAGTTAAAACAAAGATGTTCAAATCTGAATATTGTTCCTCCATTATCAAGACAAGATGTGTACACAACTGGAATGTAATTATAAATAAACGATTTTCCACTGCTGGTCCATGCTTGCACAAATACATCCTTTTCCTCAAATACACGTGCAATGACTTCTTTCTGGTATTTAGTCAAACGTTCGATATTAAAACCCACAAAGTATCCCTTTGAAGTCAGTTGCCTACACCATCTACTGCCGCCGCTTTTACACGCTATTGGTTAGTTGGCATTGCATACTAAGGGAAGAAACTCGTAATGCCGATAGATGTCTCTATCATGTCTATTGCAATGCACTCGAATATTTGATCTATCCGTCTAGGTGTAGATCGGCTAACGTATCGGAACTTTGGCTTCCGAAGATGGGGATGAGAGTGGTCAGAGGAAACTTAATTTATATATGAACGACAAGCCTACCAAGAGATTACGATGTACATACATTTTCATACACAATCTTCTCTCATATCCGGGTCATTTGTTATGAATAATGACAGCAAGCCGTAGTATATCTTTAGCTGCTTCTAGTCCCCAGTAGTCGTACACGATAGCCGCTCGAAACTGTACCATTTGCTGCTAGATGAAATGTGTCGTACACGATGGTCACTAGAAACTGTACCATATTTCTACCAATGAAATCTGTCTACACAATATTCACTAGAAACTCTACCACATTGCTGCGAATGAAATGTGTTGTACGTCAGAATTTCAATTCGGTTCGTATACTTGAAAACAATAACCAATATAATTTAAGAAAGACGTCTAGTTAAACACACACATAATAAATATAATGCATCATAGTCTGTATTGCTTATTTATTTATCTATTTATTCTATCTATTGCAATACCAATTAATAGTATCTAGCGACTTAAAACTAGAAGAAAAATACAAAACTACCTATCCATACTCTGTTACTCTTTTTCATTTCCACAATATCAAATCTTACAAAATTAATGGCATTTCAAAATTGCATACACAAGAGTACTTATTAGGATCACTACCGTCCTACACTCAAGTCTGTCAAATCGATTGGAAGTTTATTCATCGTTGTTTGAACTCAACCATTATATTTATGTCAATACTGGATAACAAATGTCTCCGAAAGTAATATCATTCCATTAACAGTAGATATATTTCTTTAACTGTGAACACGGGCTATATGAATATGTATATGTGTAGTCAGACTGGTATTTGTTTCTGTTGTTGTTATGGGGTTTAACGCAAATTTTCGGTACAGTTCATATAGATGTCTCTATCATGTCTATTGCAATGCACTCGACTGTTTGATTTATCAACCTAGGTGTAGATCAGCTAAAATATCGGACATTTGGTTCCGATGATGGCGGCAATCATTACTGGTGGACAAAGAACCCAGGAAGAACTACCGAACCCACGAGAATCTACTGGCAAACTTTATCACGTATCCACTAGAAAACACGCAGAAAAGTGAGATGGCAGTGATCTGGAACAGTGAGCACTTGAGACCACTAGGCCACTCAGGGCCCCCGACTGATATTTGCAAAATAACATTGACTAGACAGAAGTTACCGTAAATATGAATACGGGTAATATGACCGAATTTGTAAAAAGTTAGTGATACTGACAGGTAACTGCCTCACATCCATTGTGAACACAGGTAAAACGAATGAGCATTAGTGTAGTTTAGCAATCAGACAAAGAAGACTGATGCTTACAAAATTTATATAAATCCCTTAAAATGTAAGGTTCCTGAAAAAGCTGGCATGTCTCAATCGGAAAAACATGTCTTTTTTTTAACCTTCGCATGCGAAGTTGTGACGTTTCAAAAACGAACACGCCAATCACTGCAGTGAACTTTTGTAACATGCATGAACAAGTTAGGTAACGTATAGATTACACCAGGGGTGGGCAAACTACGGCCCGCGGGCCACATGCGGCCCGCCAAGGGCTTTCATGCGGTCTAGGAACAAGTTATCATTAGCACTGACTCTGTTTATGTTACTCTGTTTATCAAATAAATGTTCTTCTTTTCAAGTTTAAGTTTTCAAATATCAACAATATATTAACAACTGAAAACTAATTATGATGTTATCTAGACAAACCTTTTTTTTCTTCCTATTTCAAATATTAATTATTTTACTTCATGACTGCGACGAGGTGTAAATTTGTGTATACGGCACTTGCACTGGAAAGTTTGCCCACCTCTGGATTACACCATACCTGGCTGATTGTGTTGCAAACTAGTATTTCAAAGATGTTTCAGTCTCCCAAATATTTTTCTAAAATACAAAAAAAAATTGCAAAATTAATGTCATTTTAAAAAATGTATACATGTTGTTATGGGGTTTAACGCAAATTTTAGAATCACCACCGTCTTCCACTACAGTCTCTACCATAACGATTGTAAGTTGATAGCTCTGTTTAAAGTGCCATACCAGTGTATATAAAGTAAATACAATTCAATAGCATTTGAATAGAAAGTCAAGTCTGGAAGCGGTATAAAAAACCGATGAATAAATTCGCCATAATAACTGAGAAATACACTCAGGTGTGTTTTCGAAAATAATACACATCAGACCAATTTTATCGCTCGGTAATTTCCGGAGTGTGTAGATCGCCTGACGTCATAATTTGAACACATACATTACTTCCGTTTCTATCAAAACATAAACAACGCTCTTGTTCCGTTCCATATTAGCTAGTTTGAAAAGTTTTATCATCACAGTCATGCCAAGAGGAGATCGTGGAGGTACAAGCGAGGACAGCGGGGTCAGGTGTGTTGCAGAAAATTGTTGGAATTCAAATGCTGATGGGTTTTCCATGCATTCCTTTCCGAAAGACCAAGTACTTCATCGCAGGTAGACAGATTTTGTAACAATCAAAAGAGCAAACTGGGATGGTCTGACTGAGTTTTCTGCCCTCTACTCCTTTCAGTTCACACCAGAATGCCTCCCATTTAGGTATAAATTTGATGTTGAGCATATGGGTAGGGCACCAAAAGAAAGTCAAACTCAATGATGCTGCTGCTCCGTCATTCCAATGAGTGAAGGAAACTGACAACCAAGCCAAGGTAACTGCAAATGTATCAGAAACTTCAACACCAAAGCATCAACTGTGTAGGCTTGAAATGTTGTCACCATCAGAGTTAGTAACTTGTTAAGTGTCACCACCAAAGAAAGTTAGAAGGGGCTATTCAAAGAGAGAAGTTGCAAGGGTGAGTTTTCAAGGACATATACCATATTATATATATGATATTCAACAGATCAGTCACTGCCACATTTTCCATTTCTACACTATAGAACGTTTTTTCATAGTTTTCAAAACAAATGCATTAAATATCTAATCAATCAAGAACTGAGATATAAACAGTGGATAAATAGTCACAATTTTCATGTTGCCTTCAACTTTGTTTGACCATGTGAATAGAAAAATCTTTCTGCTGGTAGATTTAGAAGGCCTACATATATTTTTCACTGTCGGACAAATGTGTGAATCAGATTACATATAGATATTTACAAACGTGACGAGGTTTATTCCATTCCGCAATAAATAAAAATCTGAATAACACAAAATGTAGTAGAAATTTTACAATATTGTGATCTTTTTTGTTTCAGTGGTGGTGGTATTGTTATGTTCAACAATTTTTCAGTCGTATCTTGGCAACAATCATTTAAGTCCATCAAGTGTGTTCAATTAGTAGATCTATTTCTTATTGATCAATGATATTTGGTATGCAAAAACATCTTATGGAGCACATGTCATATAGGTATGTGACTTTGATTTAACTGTATTAATCTAGTAAATTATTGAATTTAGATATATTTTTGTTAGTGCACACTTTCATTTTCCTCCAAGATAGCATAAAACCAAGCTTTGGTGAATATATTGTAACGTGCTCCACCCCGGGGGTTAATTTCCCGGCGCAAGCTCCCTTATATTTAGAGAATTTCTTCCTGTTTCGATGGTTCGGCAATCCTCAAACTGAGACTTTGAATTGGTTGCAATAGTATAATGTACTGGTAGTACATAGTACGTCGTCTGATAACAGACGAAATCTCTGTGGAAATAATGGCTTCTTATACTAGCTACTTATCCGTGAGGAAATTATTTATATAAGTATATAAACAACATAAAATCTGAATGAGAAAAATAGAGGATTTATTTTAGTCTTAACATGTCAATAAACACTTCAATATAACAGAATTCACATATTCTCTTCCTAGTCAATAAATAAATTAGTATAACAGAACGTACATATACTTATAACCAGCAGTCTCAACAGTTAGTATTAAATAATAATATTGATCAAATATAATTTACTGTAATACTTTTATAATGTTTATAGGGGTAACATTAAAATCCCAATACAAACGAATTCAAATGAATAGAATTAACAGGCGAAACGGGTGACCATTTCTTTTACGATAAAAATATAAAGTCATACAAATGTACTGAAATAGCGTTATGGAGGCCCTATATCCCTACATAAGAGTATTCAACACTTTATCTTTGGCTTTGATTTTCCTTAGTACATAAATTTATTATTAAATTATTATATTGCATAAATGAATGTATATTTTCTAATATTATTATTTCTACTTAGAGAATGATAACATTCCCTATCACTTTTGGAAGCCGATAATATATTGTAGTTGTATACGAACCCGATGCCGGTTGAAGGGAAACTGACTGGTTTGCGCGACACCCATATTTATAACCTTCTGTTGCACTACACAGTGTAACTCTCCGCCAAAATAGTACATATTGTTAACAAGTATTTAAGACTCAATAAATACTAAATATCGTTAAATTATTGAGATACAAAACAAACATTAAATGCTAATTATATTATTACAATCTTAATCGCAAACGTATGGTCAAAAACCCTAAAATCCTTGTGTCACACGTATAAATAGTAAACATTGGCCTCCAAACAAGTTGGTGGTGCGAGAAAATTAGAACATGCAAGGTAAGTGCATTATTTTCTTGTTGAGCATAACTTATTCTACGTAAAAACTAGTTATATCAACTGTTTATTGCTGTTCAATAATGACTGCATATACCGCGTAGTGGAAATCTGAGGTGCCTCCAATACGTAAATTGCCTCCAAAACAAAGATGGCGGACATCGTGAAATACCTTGAACGTTGTACATAATGTGAATGATATAGAACATTTGTTCTGTAATACATGGAACTTAACATAGTCTCAGAATATCCAATTGCATGTGAAACTAGTATATGTGTGATTTACAATATTGAAACAATGTAAACCAATGGTATGACACATTGGAGGTGCCTCCAGTACATAAAGTGCCTCCAAAACAAAGATGGCGGACATCGTGAAATACATTGAACGTTGTACATAATATCAATCATACAGAACAGTTGTTTTGTAATACATCGAACTTAACATAGTCTCAGAATATCCATCTGCATATGAAACTAGCATATTTGTATTCATGTAAAATTCGTAACAATATTTTATAACTTATAGGATCTAAAGTATTTGACAAGCTTGAAGAGATTGTGACAGCAGACAAATGATAAAATATGTACCAATGCTGTCATCTGGACAGTAAGCTTCAGCATTGGAAAAATACAACTCTGTGATCCATTATTTTGCACCAAAGATGACTGGTTTCTCCTATCAAGAAATGCTTTTACGGTAAAGCTTAAATTATTGCACACACAAAATTTCTGATTCAGGTTTGTCAGTGTTTTATTTATAGTCCAGTATATTCATATTCAAATCATAAATATCAAGATCTGATCTTTTGATATCCTACAATGTAAAATTGTATAACAGTTTTTAGTGTTTTGGAATGTTTGCAAATAAAGTATCTATAAAAATAAATTATCTGTGTTCTGATACAATTATATACTGTATTTTGCATCTTTATTTACTTTGGAATAGGCTTTAGCTAGCTGCATTGCATTTTAATGAAAACAGCCAAAGAGAGAAAGCGTGCACTAAGGATGTGAGAGCCAGATATAAAATACTGTGTCCAAGGTACAAGAAAGGAGAATACATTGTCAGGAAATTCCTTGTCGACTCAACATATGGCAAGAATATACATTAGTAATCAATGAACATAAAGGCATATATCACTTAGAAATATACATTAGTAATTAATGAACATAAAGGCATATATCACTTAGAAATATACATTATTAATCAATGAACATAAAGGCATATATCACTTAGAAATATACATTAGTAATCAATGAACATAAAGGCATATATCACTTAGAAATATACATTAGTAATCAATGAACATAAAGGCATATATTACTTAGAAATATACATTAGTAATCAATGAACATAAAGGCATACATCACTTAGAAATATAAATATTGTTGTACCAAGTGTATGTATCTATATTATTTTTTGTAATTATTAAATTCAAACAGTAAAGGCAAAATATTTGTTAAAGTTGACACTCCTTTAATTTTAAAGGTCATGAATTTTCCCTGTGGTAAAATAGTAAAAATATACAAACAATTGTAAAGACAATTACTTTTAATTCATGTATTAACTTCAACAAAAGGTTGCAGTTTTTGGCTTGTACAATACAATGCATATTAAATTTAATTTGCAGATTATGTTAAATGTCTGATGAAAACAGCATTTACAATTGGACAGGTGTATCACATGAATGATGAAGGAGTACAACTTATGGTAGATGTATCACCACCATTATGTAGTCTGTATGAGTGGCCTGACAAGGATATTTTACTCAAAATCTTCTTAGCAGGTTTAATTGCTGTCAGCCTCATGAAAGCCAGTGTAGTTCAGGTTTTGATCAGGAAAGACAGTACGGATCCTCTGAAGTACACATGATAGAATGATGACCCTCACTTCCTTGCCCAAGAAGTGCCAACACCACCGAGCAAATTGTCTATATGCTGTATACCGATGTCTTCTGAAATAATAATTTGGAAATTGAGTTGAAATAAAATATGCTTTATCATTAGATCAAATTTGGAAATCAGAAGTTTTAGTAGATAGTATTAGTAGTGGCCCAGTGCGATTTATCTTTATTTTGTATATCAACAAAGTTAAATGATGCCAGTATAATCTATGCATGCACACACACATATATATATATATATATATATATATATATATATATATATATATATATATGACCATCTTATTTTGCGACACAAATATGAAATAAAACAATATTTGTACATGTATATGTGCTGTTTTTTGGCATGATTCATCAGTATCACTGGTATAAAGGTTAGACAGTGTAGGCCTCCAGAACATGGGTTCAATCCAAGAAGATGTCATAAAATGACTTGAAAAAGTGGTTTATTTATTTGCTGTATTAATAACCCCAATACGGTGCTGTCATGCATAGATCATGAAAGCAAAATTTATGAAAACAAAAGAACATGAAAAATTACTCAGATATTTTACTTACTCATTTCCTTGTTCTGGATGTTCTCCAAATTGTTGTCTATACTGGTAGTATGCAACTTTTAAAACATGGATGTCGAGGCAAACTGCAATGAACCCTGGATGGTGTGCTATACACTGTATCCCCTGGTATTCATTTCGGATAATTGTGACCTTCTCTATGTCAAAACAACATACACATTCCCTTGCTGTAGGCATTACCAAACAATGTCCATAATTACATGTAAAATAGTTTTCTTCTTTAATGCATTGTGCTGTGCTTGTTAAATTTAATCTCATGTTTATGAACACATCAATAGCACAGACACAAAGTGACTAAAGTCAGGAACAGATAAAACGTGTAGTACAGCACTGTAAAATTAAATTAGATATGAAAGAAACTAGAAGTTGCAAGAAGATGCTTACCACAGATAAAAAAGGTTTATTTCATAGTTTACCAAAATCAACTATTAGCATACATATGAGAAATTCGAAATTTTAACTTATAATACAGCGTACAGAATATGAATTCAATTTTAATGCCATGAGGGTAATATCCTGGATTTTTCAATAGTTGTGCCAAAGCGGACCACCTCTCCTAGAAATCTTAAGTACTTCTAAATCATATCAACCTGTTCACAGGTTTTCAAAGCTTACAACTGTGATCCGATGTACCTTTTACTTATCAAGGTATAGTTACGTCTCTACCCATGAAATGATATACACTTGTGCAGCCTTTATTACAGGTGAGAAAAAATCCAAATTTGTAAAAGAACAGGAGACTGTCAATATCGTTGGATACACATATTTATCCTAACTTAGGCTGTAGACATATTCAGAAAACAATTACCATGAATTGTCCGTAAATCTATCTTGTCTTTCTTATTCGTCATCTTCATCTGCAACTTCGGATTGTTCGGTATTGGAAATATAGGGTTCAAACTGGTATGGATTAATTTGGGGGACGATACCAACTCAGCCTTTGTTTACAACAAGTGTTTATAATGTGACGTCACGCTTTGTTGTCACTAAATACCGGAAGTGGTCGGCAGTTGCCTTAAGGTTTCGGTTATGAACGTAAACCGGTGCAAACGCGATATTAGGTAGGCTCCCACGCAGTTAAAACTGAAAATTTTTCAATCGGATTTTTTACATTCGTATTTTGAACATATAATATCTTTTTCCACGAAATGAACTGAATAAATGTAGATACACTGTTGTGGCACTTTAAAGTCTGAACTCGGCCATGATAGGTATATATGCAAATAGTGGATAATAAATACCCTCCAAAGTAATGTCATTCCAATATCATTTTATACAATGACTGGATATGAGATTTCATGATCGTGGAAACAGGTATTAGGAATGCCTATTTATGTAGTCAGAATAATATTTGCAAAAAGCATTGACTAAATAGAAGTTACCGTAATTGTAAACACGGGCAACATGGCTACGTTTGTATGCAGTTAGACTTACCCTGGCTGATAACTGGCCAACACACATTATGAACACGTATAATATGAATACACGTTTGTATAGTATAGTAATCATATAAAAAATGATACTTACAAAATTTCTATCAATCCATTAAACTGTAAACTTCCTGAATTGTTTGGGAATTGACATTTCGACATGTATTTTTTTTTTATACTTTCCCAGCCAAAGTTGTGACGCTATACACAAACCCGCCAATCAATGCACATAATGTCTGAAGCATGCAGCAACAAGCTAACTAGGATCTGAATAGGTAACTCCGTACCTGGCTAAGTTATGCTGTTGAGAATTATTAGTTCAAGGACACTTGAAGGATAAACATGAATTGTATCGCTTGATCGCGTGCTTTGTTCAAACTAAGAAAGGCAGTTAAAATTTAAAAAATAACATGAAATAATAAGCAAGGATCAAATTATGAGAACAAAACATCGACCTTTACATACAAGCTTTCTGTTTATTTGAATTTAGTAACTCGAATATTTCTTTCTATCTTTTTTCTTTCTCTCTTTTTTCTTTCTTTCTTTCTTTGTTTCTTTCTTTCCTTCTTTCTTTCTTTCTTTCTTTCTTTCTTTCTAGTTGTCCGTCTGCCAGATACTGTTACAGTGAATTAAAATCCTCCTCATCCTCTCCTTTCTTGTCCTTTTTTGCTAATGTTACCACAACAAACGGCACTCAGCATCACACCAAATAGTATTGTCAGAACTACTGACAGGACACCCAGTCTGGTCGAGCCACAACAAACGGCACTCAGCTTCACACCAAATAGTATTATCAGAACTACTGACAGAACACCCAGTCTGGTCGAGCCACAACAAACGGCACTCAGCATCACACCAAATAGTATTATCAGAACTACTGACAGGACACCCAGTCTGGTCGAGCCACAACAAACGGCACTCAGCATCACACCAAATAGTATTATCAGAACTACTGACAGGACACCCAGTCTGGTCGAGC
The DNA here is from genome assembly GCA_028554795.2 of Sinohyriopsis cumingii. Lineage (NCBI taxonomy): Eukaryota > Metazoa > Mollusca > Bivalvia > Unionida > Unionidae > Sinohyriopsis > Sinohyriopsis cumingii. The sequence goes on along the minus strand of CM068834.1, from coordinate 78,898,636 downwards.
CACAACAAACGGCACTCAGCATCACACCAAATAGTATTGTCAGAACTACTGAAGGACACCCAGTCTGGTCGAGCGACTAGCACTGTCAATGCTGCAAATATAGCTTCACTCTCTCACTACAATGAAATCAGCACTTATCATCCCATCAAATAACATTAATGGAATCACTACTACTGTTAATGATGTATTTATTGCTTTTATTCCTAAATCAACTGTATGCTATGTTTTACACAACATATCTACCTGCTGTCGCTATTAACACCTCGTTGATATTCATACAAACGCCACCGCTTTAAATCTTTATTTTACGTTTTGCTCTTGTTTTGTGTTGTTGACACCAGCAAAACTGCTGCAGATTCTTACTGATCGATAAAATAGAATCCAGCAATAAAATCACCAGAAAATCACCAGAGTTGATGCATCTGCTTTATTTATTTCAACATTTTTCAAAATACGACCAGCATCATATATACTTTAAATATATATGCTCATATGACACATTAGGTCTAATATATTAATTTAATCCACTTGAAATACCGGCGTTCAGGACGGTCTTACAGCAAAGTAGTATGAAACAAAATTATACTATATACCCACCTGCCAAGTACATAAGCCTTAAGTCCCGCCGTGTTTGCTAACACGAGAAATCACAGCGCAATCGACATTGACCGTTATATGCTTACTAACGTGCGCGATTGCAGCATTTACCACATTCACCCGCTGTGCTTGCTAACGTGGGTTATTACAGCGTTCGCGACATTAACATTGTTAACTTTGCTAACGTGAGTTATTACAGCGTTAGGGACATTGACCCCGTTGTGTTTGTTAATGAGGCCATTACAACACTGTCGACAATGACCCCGTTTGGTTTGCTGGAGTGGGCCATTACAGCGTTACAGACATTACGCCAATGTGTTTGCTAACGTGTGCCATTATGGCGTTGCAGAGACTGTCTGCTAACGTGGGCCAGCATTGTAGACATTGATCCCGTTGTGTTTTTAACGAGGACAATTACAACGTTGTCAACGTTGTCAATTTGGACGTTCACTGCCTGTGGTAGTGACGGCGGCCATCTTGGTGACGATGATTATGGTGGTGATGCAATGACAGCGATTATATTAATATTGTTATTTCCAACTCCACTATTTCTACATTTGTGTGACCAATTAGCACAGTATATATGTTCTCTTCTGATATTTATGCACTCTTGCATCTTGCTTAGTCTTCATGCAAAAAGATAATTACAATCCAATATCTCAATGCTGTAAAAATGCCGTTATCTATTGCGCGTAAATTACAATACCAAATTGCATATTTTAGCTCGTGTAAATATATGTTCCATAAAACAGATTGTCCCTGAACATACAAATGACAGATTTTTGTGTTCATAATATATAACTTTACACTCATTACGCTCTGTAAGTTATTTTTGACTATACAACACCCAACCATCCATTAAGTCTATTTGCAATATCAATAGCCAGGGCCGAGAAGGGGGGGGGGGGGCAACCAGTGATATATGCCCGGACCCATAAAGCGGCCTGGCTGAACAATACTTTTAAATTTTCTAAAAGAAAATTTTTGTTTGGACAAGAACTAGAATAGGCTCGTTGTTTCTTACCCCAGGCACGTGATGGTTCTTTACGTCACCACAAAGTATACTTGATTTGGAACTGGAATCTTGTTCAGATATATAAACACCACAACTGTCCGTAAGATTGTAACTCAATATGCCTCAGTATATTTAAAAGAAAAAATTGCTTCCACGTTCCTTTGTACTCACACTTCATTTGTCCTCGTGCAAATAGTGCCTCACACTTTCTTTGTCCTCACAGAACCTGCTTACCCCACACTTCATATGTTGCTTCCGGTTGGTAGAAAATTAATTTTAATGACAACATTTTACTTCAATTTTCAAGGATGAGTTAGAAAACAAGGTCAAATTTCAATTGAAATATCGCATCTGCTGCTTTCCCGTTGACTTCTTAGCAGCGAAAATTCCAGGTAATACCTTTTGTTTGTCTGTTTTTAGCTGAACACCCTTCAAAGGACATAGTGAGTTCAACCTGTATAATACTTCTCTCTTTAACGGGGGTTATTGTTATTACATATCACGAGGATATACTTGAGCGAGCGATGGATCGATCGAGAGTCGGCTTGACTTAAATAACTGAAGTTTACTTTTGGACAATTTCTCTATTAGGCTGTTTATTTGGTGGGGCGGTATGTTTATTAATTATTGCAGTCACAACCTTCTGCATTTAGGAGTATGTATGTATGTCTATATATAGAGAGAGAGACAGAGAATTATAATTATACACCAGTCGCAACGGAAAGTGCTATACCTGGATTCTTTAGGAGAATGCTTGATAATAGTAGGAAGAATTTTATACGTCCGGTGTGAGCAGAAGAGTTGGCACCATACCATTCCCCAGGAACAACTGGCAGGCTGCGGTGCTGTCAAAAAAAGTGGCACATGCACAATTGTGCGCACGCCACTACAATTAAACTCAACAACAAGAAGTCAGCTGATATATATATATATATATATATATATATATATATATATATATATATATATATATATATATATATATATATATATATATATACTTATTTTATAGTCATATTCGTTTGTTTAGTTAGCGGTCAGTTATATAAATATTACGGACAGTTTTAACCTTTCATAAAGTTTACTAAGATCATACCTACCCACGATAATTTAAAAGTCTGCCCACAAATATATAGAGTTCTGCCCACAAATGTATAGGGCTCCGCCCACAAATACGTTATCATGGAACAAATATATAAGCGTTCTGTACACATTCCACCAGCAAGACCAGTATTACTATTAATTGATGGTCATAATACTCATGTCAAGTTGAATGTTGTGAGAAAATGTACGGAACTAGGCATAATTCTCTTTGCACTTCCTCCACACACAACACACAAACTGCAGCCACTTGACAGGGGGTGTTTCAAGCCTTTGAAGGAAAATTACAAAAGAGAATGCAAAATATTTATGGAAGAAAATCCTGGCAGAGTAGTAAGTAGGTTTGTATTTGGAATAATTTTTGGTAAAGTTTATGCCAAAGGCCTTTGCCCCTCAACCATCATAAACTCATTCGCTAAATGTGGTATCTACCCTCTCCAGCCAGAAGTCATCCTACATTCTAATGATTTTGCACCATCACTTGTTGGAAATACAGAAGTGAAAATCTCTTGGATCTCTGATGTATCAAAGGCATTGGAGCATATACAAATATTTGACACATATACGAGGCATTCCCTTCCTGCCTAACTAATGTTGCATGAGAGTCCAGAGCTGGAAGACACACTTCATGCATCTAATGCGACAATTCAGCACTGTCAAAAGGAGCTTCCTGGAACTGCAGTTGAGACCACAATAACAGCTTCAGCAGAAACTCCAGTAACAACCCCATCACCAGATGCAAAAATCCTATGATCAGACCCCACTCCAGCAGCTGAGGCCCCAAAAATAGACCCACCAACTGCACTAAAGGCCTTAAGGACAGCCCTTGAGCAATTTGATAAGGCACCAGAAACAGCATCTATAACACCAGTTGTGGACAAAATAGTATTCGCTACCTCAGTAGATGAGGACCCAGGAATATCTTTAACAACATCTGCTGTTGATGACATTTTGAATACGTCCATCTACAACATGTTTGATAACTCGGAGTTTGCAGTATCTAAAGTCAAGAAAAGAAAAACAATTGTTCGTGCCAGAGCGCTCACAGAGGTAGAAGAAAAGAAAAGAATGAAGCATAAAAATGAAAAGGAAAGGAGAAAAAAAAGAAAGACTTGTGGGAAGAAGGGAGAAAGAACTGATGAAAAAATCTCAGAAAAAGCAAAGAGATCATTTAAAAATAAGACTGTTCCCAAACGAAGAGATGAAGTGACATTGGAAGCAGGTAATGAAAAAGATGTTGAATGCCCCCACAGCTTGGGTGTATTCAGTCAGGAAGTTGCTGAAGAGGTTGAGCAAATGTGGGTCTGCTGCGATGTCTGCCAGAAGTGGATGCATGAGGAATGTCTTCCAGTTTCGTTCTCAGTTGACATGGACAAGCCTTTCAACTGTCCTATATGCATTTGAATGTAGAAGTCATGTTCTTTGTATTAATCTATGCAATTGTCCTACATGCATTTGAATGTACAAGTTGTGTTCTCTGTATGCATCTATGCAACTGTGGAAAACAAATTGGTAGCACATATTTTACACAAAGTTGCACTAAGCAGATCAATGCAATCAAAACAGTTTCCTGATTGCCAAGTCAGAAACAGATTGTTAATGTGATAATATAGCTGTCAGCAAAGGATGACAGTGGAGACAGTGTACCTATGTGCATGCAAGTCTGAGTTGTTACCATGATAATAGTCTTAAACAGATTATATAAAGTTATGACATTTTTGTATTATGACAATTAAAGCCAAATATTTTCTTCATCTGCAATTAAATTAAACTGAACATAACATTAAATATATCTATTTGATAATCTGCATTACTAGTCAATCAGATTTTTTTATATCTTACACTAGTACCATTTTGTACATATTGATTTCAGATGAGTAACAAATCATCTCCTAGAGTGGCGATAAGAAACTTGATAGTTGTAGGCATGCACCACTATGGTAATAAGCAGCTGGCAGTTAGTGCTGCATATAGACTGGAGCTGGAACCTTTAAATCCATACGATCAAAATGTAGTAGCAGTCTTTCGTGGCCCCAAAAAAGTTCGGAACTTAAAGCGTGACTCTACTAAATTTATTTGTAACATACTAAAGGAAAACAGCCATACTAATAACATTATGATCAAGGTCAAATATGATGCAGAGGTTGTAAGCAGAAAAACTGGTCCACAGCAAATATGTGTGGCTGCATTTAAATGCAAACCTAGTTATGTAGATAAAATGAAGGACCGTTTCAAAGAGTTTCCAAACACAGATGCTTTGTTTATGTAGTTCACAACTTTCTGTTATGTGGTAATTATATTTTTGTTGTAAATATTTGTTTTTGAAATGAGTATAAATGAAGAAAAAAATTCTCCCCACAAATTTCCTTTCATTTGTTTCAAAGGTATGTTAATTATAATTATACAATTTTTTCTTCTTATTTAATTATTTAGTCATATTTGTGGGTGATTATTTATTCATAATCTGTTAAAGCTACATCTTTACATGTATAATAATAAGGTTCATTTAATAAAATTAAAGATGTTGTTATAATACCTTCAGCTTTGGGTACATTACATAAAATGAAAAGAAAAACTCAGATGTATAATATATCTTCTACAATGCAAAGATAGGTAATCATCCATTTACATTTATAGCATTAGATGTAACTGCACTTTCACTTATGATAATTACGGTATTATGATAAATATAACTAAAATGTTGCATATTTACCTTTTTCATAGTTTATTTATAGTGTTTCAGTAAATAAGGTATGTTAGGGTTTACAATTTTCTTTTTAAAAACACAAATAAATGTCCGATAATACCTGGAGTTGTCCGATTTTACCCCGTGTAGAGCATCTATTTTGCATGACCATGTGTGATCACGTGATACATGTATTGTCAAAATGGAAGCTGCAAAATAGCAATCGAGGTTAACGTTTTATTCCAGTTTGCAGGAAAAACCTGAACATATAAGTCTTAATATTGTGTTCCATTTATTAGTTGTCCGAAAATACCCCCAGTGACGTTATTAGTAGTAGTATTAAAAGCAGAAAGTAATAAATATGCATGATAAAATGTATTATTACGTTTCATGTTCTCGAGGCAATAACATTTTCAATGTTTAATTATGAATTTCACAAAAAAATTATAAAACCATTTTTATTCAGAGTGCATAATTTTTGATTTGGTATCATGTATTTAATAAAGTCTGTATTTTATTTAATATTTAAATTTTATGACTGAGAATTTTGTCATGTAACTTTATACACTCTTAGACTCAATTTTGATTGTGCTTGTTATACCTGGTATACTGCACATTGTATTCATCAGCCCCACAAGCATTACTCCCATAAAGCAAAGCCCCAAATATGTGTTGGTACTGATAAATGATTTGTGGACTTTGTCCAGTATCATTACATGTTTGGGGCTGATTTATTGTCTACACGATCATGTTCATTTTGATGTGACAGCCTATCTATTGAAAACTGCATTTCCTTCAAAGAGAATGATTTGAGCCCTTGAGAAGTAGTGGCACTGATATTAGAACTAGTTGCTACTGGGGCTTGTATAGTTGCTAGCAATTTATCCAAAATTATAAATGTACAGTATACTACCTTAACAGTATAGTGAATCTGTGATTTACAGGTAAATTGTAAGCAATGACATGAGTCCCTGTAGTATCTACATATAAATAATTTCATAAACTTTTAATATAAATTTAAGGTTTGTCAGTTGGAAATAAGAGTACAGAAATAGTTGGAGAGTATCCATTTATTTAAACTTTCATGTAACAATTGAATTCTCCAAAATTTAAATATTTCTAGCCCATGATACAGCTAGGCCTATTTGAATATGACAGTCTTTGTATCAACGTACTTTAACAAAGAAAATAGATATTGATGTTGGAATCACGCATAAGTGTGCATGCCTCTCCATCCTTTGATTACTTTACGTCTCACATTACATGAAGGATCTGAATGAATATTTTGTATAGGTGAAGGGTAGGTATGTGGTTTTTGGCAATATGAAGTGAGGTTTAACTTAGGAAATGCATATTTAATTTTTGTATGATGGGATAAATAAAGTCTGCCCCTGCCTCCTTCAAATAAAAAATGATCTCTTTTTTTCCTTTCCCTTTTTGGAGGAAATTTATGGAAACTTTATTGAAGAAAATGAGATAGAAACTTTTTGAAAAAATATATTTATATAACCCAACTGCTGTACTTTCTCAGATCTGCAGCGGACATTCTTATATTTCATTTTGTGCAGGGGAGTAGTGAATGGGGATACTAGAGCGACAATGGGAATTAGCATTACAAGACCCCTTGGGAACATATAGCGACAATGGAAATTTAACATGGAGAAAAATCGTGGGAACATATAGCGACAAGGGAAATTAACATGGAGAAAAATCTTGGGACTGTTGAGCGTCAAGGGGATTTCAACATGGAGAAAAATCGTGGGAACATATAGCGACAAAGGAAATTAACATGGGATTTTTTTAAAAAAAATAAAAAATAAAATAAAAAAGGGGTAGGCAATTCAAAGGCTATCTCTTTTCGAGAAATATGGCTGGCCCTGAAAAGGGCCTTTGGGTTTATGTTAATGTATTCATAAACATAAATGGCACCGCATTGGTCTTCTTCTTGTCCTTAGGCTGCGTCTTACTGTTGGTCCGTACATCAGCACTCTTTTCAGGCATCCTTGTCTTTCGACGTAGATCCTACGTATCCACAGGCTGGTGTTTGTCCTGTGGACAACGGTCCACTTCGATCGGACATACATGAGCAAGTCTGTCCGAAACATCATGGAAGACACAAGGGTGGATGACTCAACTGTAGTCCACATCTTGAAGCGACGAGAACAGGTGAATTAATGCACTGAACTTCGCTTATTTATAGGCGGAGGTAGGATTGAAACGGATTGAGTTCATTCACCAATCCGAACACGCGTTACAGAATTCAGTCAGCCCGCATCCAATCCGAAGAGAGCAGTCTGTGACGTCACGTAGTCTATATAGATTCGCTAGCGCTTGTGTGCAGTCAATCTATGCGACAGTGATTCAACATGACGGAAACTCAGAAAACGATCCAATGGGGTGCACCAGCAGGGGAGAGCGCCCAAAGGAACCCGGACTTACTTTCAGAAGAGGTGAATTGGGATTTTGTGGATTTTCTTTCCTCGCAAGAATTTGTTCCGGAACCTTCGTTACCTTCTTCATTACCGCAAGTGGAGAATTTTAGACAGAGACAGAAAGAAGAATTGGAGAAATTTATACAACGACAAAAGGAAGCGGAACAGGCTTTTCTCCTACAACAACAGCAACAAGAAGAAGAGGTAAGAAAAAAACAACAGCAACAACAGCAAGAAGAAGTAGCAGCAAAGAAACAAGAGGGTGAAAATCAAACGGTCACGGTACTGTTGGACATTTAAGCGGAGTTAAGAAGTCTGAAACAAATGTATCAGACTTCTTTATCACGACCGAAGAGAATACGACCTTCCCGAGCTAAACACGTCAACCCTGTGACTAAGCCTACCGTACCACCCTTAGTGATTTCAACCCAATCATTATCATCATCAACATTACGCAGTCCAGAAGTAGGCCTTGGCCGTGGCAAAGGCATAAGGCAGTTAAAGTTGATTGCTTAAACTCACCCCTTCACCATGAAGAAAAAAAAAAGGCTCTTTTCAGGGCCACCCACATTTCTCGAAAAGAAATACAATTTCAATTTGCCAATAACTCAAAAATAAACCCCACCCATTTTACCCTTATAGTACGTGTCTGTGTATGAGTGCTTGAGTGTACGTTCTTATTTTAAAATCATAACTCAAAGACACTTACCTTATATCATTAATTTATTCTTTTATCCATTTTTTTTTTTTACAATTCAATTCACAATTCACAACACAACACTTTAATGAAAAGTTCATTGACTTCTTCTTTCTCCTTGTTTAGTCTCTCTGTTTTTTGAATTTCTTCACCGTCTTTTCCTCATTTTCTTCCCTTCTTCTTTTCTTCTTCTCCTGTTTCTTTGCCTCTTGTAAATAGAATTGTCTTTTTTCTTCCTCTTCTTCCTCTGAAGAATCCCTCTCTTCTTCCGAAGAATCCCTCTCTTCTTCTGAAGAATCCTTCTTTTCTTCTGACTCCTCTTGTTTCTTTTTTGGGCAGTCTGGAGACCAATGTCCTTTTTCTTTACAATAATAACAGGTATCTTGACTTTTGTCTTTTTTAGTCCCTGTTTTTTTTTTTTTTTTTTTGACGGTCTGGACACTCTGAAGACCAATGCCCTTTCTTCTGACAGATGTAGCAAGTATCTTGACTTTTATCTCGAAAGGAAGGAGAGTAGTCCGTAGGCTGGTCTGAAGAGAATTTTCTAATGACCCCTCGCAAAGCTCTGACGAAACGTTCCATCTGGTTAGTCTCTTCCATCGTTGTGCTCGGCTTGAGAGTGAAATGAATAGTGAAAGGATAAGACACACACCCTTTTATATACGCTGGTCTGCTATGACTATAAAGTAGCTCATGGTGTTTGAACTTGAGTCATTTGACTTTTTGCTTTCAAGATGAAACGATCCCATTCATTCGAGAAGAAAGAAGAAAGTAAGAGGCAGAAACGTGATCTATCGCCTCGAACCAGGGCTGAAATCTTGGCACAAATTCATGCCAGTGATTTTGAAGAGGACATGAGTGAACCAGAATTTGAAACCTCTAAACCAAGTTCACCACCCTTAGTCAACCCTGAAAAATACTATTCCATTCGAGAGACGGAAAAGCGCTCCTCTAGAAAATTTAGAACCACGGCTTACAAATACACGGTGAAGTTTAAAGATTTCAAGTCCGAAGTACCGTTAGAGAAAGCAGAAGGGTTCATCACCGGAGTGTGGGATTCTCTGCTCACTGCACTCAAGCGACAATGTCAACCCAAAGAAGACGACCGCTTGAGACTTTCCATACAACACGACGGTTTGAAATCCCCTGTTTGGATCGAGTTTAGCACCCCTGCAGAATTGACCGCTTCCAAAGTCATGGACAAGATTCAACACGTGCAACAATCTAATGACCAGTTTGACATCACCGATGGAAAAGCCACATTGGACATGACCCACGTCTCTCCTCCTCAAGGGACCGGACGCAAAAAGATGTTATTGGTGAACGACCTTCTCAGCATTAAGCGTAGCCTTGTCCAAATTCACAATCCTCATGACCAGATGTGTTTAGCCCGTGCCATCGTGGTGGGACGAACTTATGCCAACAAGAACGACACGGTAGAATGGAAAAGAACCTGGAAAACTATTCAACGATCCGATCGAGCCAAACAACGAAATGAAGCAGAACTCCTGTTACAACAAGCCGGACTGTCCAAAGACACACCCTGTGGCATTCCTGAGATGCAAAAATTGCAAGATGCCCTAGCTCCACGATACACTTTGAAAGTGCACCCTCAAGAAGTGCGCGGGTCTCTGTTGTTTCGAGGGCAAGACTTTAAGGACGGAAAATACATTCATGTTTATCATTACGATGACCATTTCGATACGATTACCAGTATCACCGGATTCCTGGGATACGGTTATTACTGTGAGAAATGTGACCATGGTTATAATAATCGAGAGCAACACAAGCATTGTGGATCGAAATGCTCAGGATGTTTGGCCTCTTCATCCTGTCTGAGCGAAGGATCAGTGCCTTGTTCAACTTGTCTGCGCACGTTTGTCAGCCCTACCTGTTACCAACAACATTTGAAAACGCAAGGTTCACAGAAGAAATGTGCTTGTCAACTCCTGAGATTGTGCCCTACGTGTGAACAAGTCATACGTACCAATAGTACCAAGGCACACGTATGTCGAGGAAAGAAAAAATGTCACATTTGTCACCACATCGTGGACTTGGAACACCAATGTTACGTGCAAAAATACCAACCCCCACCAGAGAAAGAGGACGGTCACAAGAAGAAAGGCAATTTCATCTTTTTCGATTTCGAATGCATGCAAGAGACCGGCATTCACATTCCTAATTTCTGCGTGGCTCATCGAGCGTGCGAGAAGTGCATTCAAGAACCTATCTTCAGTCATTGCCCTCACTGTAGCAAGATTCCTGGAGGACGTGAAAAAATCTTTCGGGGACCGAACACGTTAGCCGATTTTGCCCAATGGGTCTTAGACCCCATCGACAAGACGTGGAGCCAAGAGGACATCGAACTTTACGGAGATTGTCATCGTCATGCCACGGTGATGGCTCACAATTTCTCCGGATACGATGGACAGTTTCTTTTGAGGTACTATACGGAACAAGGCACCGAACGTCCTAAAGTGACTTTGAACGGACCCAAAATCATTTTCATGCAAGTGGGACAAGTGCAGTTTAAAGATTCGATGAGCTACTTGGCCATGCCTTTGAGTCGAATGCCTAAAACGTTTGGAATGACAGAAATGGCTAAAGGGTACTTTCCACACTTTTTCAATACGGAAGCCAATCAACACGCCGTTCTACCCCATTTGCCCGAGGCTCACTATTACGACCCCGACAACATGCGTACCGAACAACGAGAAGCTTTCTACGCTTGGTACCAGGCTCACGCCTCGGACCCTTTCGACTTTCAGGAAGAAATGTTAAAGTATTGTCGTTCCGACGTGGACATTTTACGACGTTGCTGTGGAAAATTTCGAGAACTGTTCATGGAACACGGAGGGGTCGATCCTTTGAAAGAAGCTTGCACCATTGCCAAAGCGTGTTCCTTAGTGTATCGACAACGATTCATGCCTGAAAACACCGTGGCTGTCATCAGCCCTCAAACGACCAACTTTGTCAAACGTCAATACTCGGTCAAAGCCCTACGTTGGTTACATTACTTGTGCGGCAAGGAAAACAAATGGATTCAGCATGCTCGCAACGGAGGGGGCGAAAAGACCATCGGAACGTATTCGGTCGATGGCTGGGACTTAGAAAACCCCAAGATCGTGTACGAGTTTAACGGTTGCTTATTTCACGGATGTCCCGTCTGTTACCCTGACCGTGGCACTAAAAATCAGTTTTTGCAACGAACCATGGAAGACTTGTACCAGGACACTTGTCAGCGACGCCTAAAGTTAGAACAGGAAGGATACCAAGTGGAGGAAATGTGGGAACACGAGTACGATCACCGTTTGAAAACCGATCCCGAGTTTAAACGCCTCGTGGAAAGTTACCAGTTCATGGACCCGCTGAACCCGAGGGATAGTTTGTACGGAGGAAGGACCAGTGCCACCTGTTTGCTGTACCAAGCCGACGAAGAGAAAGGAGAAGAAATCAAATACTTGGACGTGTGTTCGCTGTATCCCTACGTGTGCAAATATTGTCGCTTTCCTGTAGGGCACCGGCAATTGTTAACGGAACACATCGACCTGAAAAACATTCGACAATACGAAGGCTTGATCAAGTGTAAAGTTTTGCCTCCCACGAACCTATACCATCCCGTCTTACTTCACCATTGTCAAGGCAAACTGATGTTTCCCTTGTGCCGTACTTGTGCCGAAACGTGCAACCAAGACCAACCTTGCCATCACAGCCAGGAAGAACGGGCCTTGACGGGAACCTGGGTCAGCGTAGAATTGTTCAAAGCTCTGGACATGGGATACCAACTGTTAGAAGTGTACGAAATTTGCCACTTTCCCAAGACACAACAATACCACAAGGGTGACCCCACGCAGAAAGGCATTTTCGCAGACTACGTGGATGCCTTTTTGAAACTGAAGCAAGAAGCCAGCGGCTATCCTTCCTGGTGTCACACTCCCGAAGACCAAATAAAATTCAAAGAGAAATACTACGAACAAGAAGGCATCACTTTAGACCACATCGAGAAAAACGAAGGCAGGCGATCGTTTGCCAAAGTGATGTTAAATTGCTTGTGGGGTAAAATGGCACAACGACCGTGTTTACCCAAGACGGAATATTTGACAGAACCTTCCCGCTACTTCCAGATGATTCACGACAAAACCAAATACATGAAACACGTGGACGTCGTTCGAGAGAATTTGATCTTGGTCAATTACGAAGAAGATCTGGACTTTGTACAAGACGACCCTTTTGGAAATGTCATCATTGCGGCTTACGTGACAGCCCATGCTCGCTTAAAATTGTACGAAGCTTTAGAACTGTTAGGGGAACGCGTCCTGTACTTTGACACGGACAGTTGCATTTACATCCATCACCCGATTCAACATCACCCTGACATCGAAGGAGACCGTTTAGGAGCCTGGACAGACGAACATCCCGACGACAAGATTCTAAGTTTCGTCAGTGGTGGTCCCAAAAATTACGGCTACGAATACCGTGACAAACAAGGAGAAGTGCACACAACGTGCAAAGTGAAAGGACTGACTCTGAATTATCGTACCAGTCGTGTGGTCAACTTTGGGGTATTGAAAGAAGCCTTGCAATCGGGAGAGGATGGAAACTTTAAAGTGACCACTCACCAACCGAACAAAATTGTACGTTTACCCACTCACCACATCGTCAGTCGACCCTTGGAAAAAGTCTATCAAATTGTATACCAGAAGCGAGTGCGACTTCCCAATCATTTCACCTTACCGTACGGTCACGTCGGTATTGGTCTGTATATAAAAAAGGAACCCTAGGCAAGATCGATAGTTCATTGTGACTACCAAGACCGAGCGAACAAGATGAATACTTTCAGAGAAACACAGAACAAGTTGTTTAGAAGGGCACAATTCAAGTGTGAGGCTTCGGAAGTGGAATGCGATTGTGAGCCTTGCGATGGGTACGATGCTGTACGTTGTGACCTGAGCGATGCCGTAAAGCATCATGGGAACTTTAGTGCCCCTACCCCTATCATGGAAAGTGATGCTGTGCGTGTCAAACCTGTGGGATGCGAAAGCGATGCTGCTCGTCCTCTTGGACATTTTACTGGGTTTCGTTTTAAAGGGGAATGTTCACCTTCACGTCTACCCCCTTACGGATGTCATCCAGCCCTGAGCAAACTCCTACCCATGTCACTCAACCCTCATCGAAACGAACCTGTGAAAGACGAATATTCGTTCCCTGTGCGTTTGTCGGAATACTGCGACTTTGAAAATCGTCTTCAATCGTTCAAAGGAAAATGGCCTAAGTATCTGGGAGGACCGACCCCCGAAGAATTAGCCAGAGCCGGATTTTTCTACTTGGGCGAAGGAGATAAAGTCAAGTGCTTCAGTTGCGGTGTGTCACTTCACCACTGGGAACCGCAAGATTCGGCCTACGTAGAACATGCTCGATGGTCACCGAATTGTCATTACTTACCCTTAGTGGGACCGAGACATTGAAGTAACTTACCATGTCGTTGACGAAGAAGAAACCAGATTGGTTAGGAGTCAAATGTTGGACATCACCGAGACCAGTATTTAAACTTCATTTCAAAAACGATATTGAATCATTACCTAAAGAACTGCAAGAGAAGATTTACAAAGAAGTTTGGCAGGGGTTTGCCAGAGTGAAATCTCAATGGGTCACTGTAGAACTTTTGTGTCGAGAAATTCACAAGAGGAAAGTGAAAAAAGTCAACCAGTGTGTTAGATTTCTTTGGGTGAAGTGTGCATTCGTCCTATTATATCACTCTAGACCGTTTACATCAAAAGAGTTCAGTGACGTTCTTGGACGTTACCCTGAACGGCAGTGGCCAGAAATTACTCACTATGTGGATTACTTTTGTGAATTGTACGGACTGATCTATTCATGAATACTTTGCTAGAGAACATTTGTGCTTTGCCTGTGGAGTTGAGAGAAAGGATTTACCGAGAGCTGGTCAAAATACAAGTCAAACGTAAAGAACAATTGCATCCGTTACGTCACTGGTGTTTGAACCACTGGTACCTGAATGCTATACAAGGACTGATTGAGTTGAAACTGTTCCATTGGACAGACATTGATCAACGACCTCCTGGTTATAAAAAGGAATGGTTTGGTATTGACGATTCTATCTACTACATTGTAAACGTACTGCATCGAATTCCAGAGGAAGAGTTAACGAATTACCAACATCTTTCACGCAATGTCAACTTGGTGAAAGAGGAAACTTCTGAACGAATTGTAATGTGTAGATTAGTGGTGAAACGATTTAGATTCGACAATGAATTAAAACCATGTTTGTGCAAACAGTACATTTCTTGTGTCAGACCAAAGAGGATTTAGTATGACCTATTCATGGATACTTTGCTAGAGAACATTCGTGCTTTGCCTGTGGAATTGAGAGAATGCATTTACCGAGAGCTGGTCAAAATACAAGTCAAACGTAAAGAACAATTGCATCCGTTACGTCACCAGATCTTTAACCACTGGTACCTGAATGGTATAAGAGAACTGATTCGTCAGAAATTCTTTCAATGGTCAGACATTGTTCAAAACTTTGAGGTCGCTAATGATCGACATGTTCATAATTATGGTTACTTCGAGATTCACCTAGTGCAACGCATTGAGGAAGACAAGTTAAAGGATTACCAACATTTGTTACGTGGAATCTACTTAGCGGAAGAGGAAACTTCTAAACGAACTCTGACGTTTCGGTTACAGCATGCAAGATTTAGATTCCCTACTGGAGAACGAAGATCTCTGGCTAGAAAGTACGTGTATTGCATCCGAAAAAAAGAGAATATAAAAACAGGCTGCCATGCCACGGTTTATGTCACATGTCATCCAACAGATTCCGTGGAAGGAACTCAATGACCATATTCAAACCGTGGATCATTACCATCAATTATTACAAGAACTGTATCCATTCAATTTGGGACGACAAGTGGTGTGTGTCTTAGTGACTTGTTTTCTGGGATTTCGTTTACCAGCCGATTCTTTGTGGACTCTTTACGATCAGTACTTACCACCTCGATGGCCTTAAATGGTCACGAAAAACTCCTTTTGCTCAAAGCCTTGCGATTTCATCTGGATACTTCTCGACCTCAACAGGAAAAAAAGATTCGTCAACTTTTAGCTACCCAAGACGTGTATGACGATGTGTGTGTAGCTTGTGACTTACATCCCCATTGGTCAGATGTCCGTGCCTGGAAAGAATGGGGTTTTGAGGCTTGGACCCAAGAAGTGGCCCAGTATGCACGAGAGTTGTTCAAGGAAAAAAGTTACTTTTCAAAACGTGTTAGTGACGGTGCCAGAAGAACCCGTCACCCAGGACAGGACTGTCCTGGACAGGCCTGAAAGACCCTTTCGGGAGGACACTTGTGTGACCTTACCCCCTACTATAGAACTGGTTAGAACATTACCCAAAACATGTGGTTGTTGTACAGACACTTGTGTTTATTCCACGTTCATCGTTATCATGGGCCTTTTATCCTTGTACTTAAGCCTTTGGCTTTTATGTATTTTTGTCTTTCGTATTCGTGTTTGAAAAAAACATTCAATAAACGTGTTCTGAAAAAAGTATATAAACTCTTGTCTTGTTTGTTTTTCGTGTCACAAGTGACATTTCTCACACCACGGCTACCTCTACTGTCTCTGCTCCCTCTTCCTCTACTGTCAAAGTCATCGACGAACACTTAGATCGTGCCAGTTGGGAGGCTTTGTATCTTCGCCATCCCTTTAACATGCTCATTGCTGGACCTAGCGGTTCAGGCAAAACCGAATTCGTCAAACGTTTGATCGAACATAAACATCATTTGATCGATCGGCCCCCCTCAACGGATCGTGTGGTGTTACAAAGAGTGGCAATCGGCGTACAGCCTCTTGCGAGAAAGTCAAGGCGATTCCATCGTGTTTGTGGAAGGCATTCCTAAAGAAGACGACGGCATCGTCTCTGACTCCCGTCAAACCCATTTGGTCATTTTCGACGACATGTTAGGAGAAGACGAAGAAGAAATTAAATTGTGGTTCACGCGCAAAGGGCATCACCGTAATGCCAGTGTCGTTTACATCACCCAAAATTTGTTTCAACAAAGTAAAGCCCATCGCACCATCAGTCTCAATGCGCATTACGTGGTCTTGTTTAAAAGTCCTCGAGATAAATCGCAAGTGCAAGTCTTAGCCAAACAGTTAGGAACGCCTTGGCTGACTCAGGCGTACGACGATGCCACTCAAACTCCACACGCCTATTTACTCGTCGATTTGAAACCTACGACTCCCGAGGATTTGCGATTTCGTACCCACTTGTTTCACCACTGGTGCCAAGACGGAGGGCCTGTCCTGTACACGTCTCCGTCCTCGACTTCATTTCACTCCCCATGAAAAAAAATCTATAAAAACCTCAGACCCTTTTTCGTCTGTCTCACACAGTGTGAACATGACGTCCCTTCAGTCGCATCTTCCCGTCAAATTGATTCGTGCCTTGTATGGCATCAGTCGAGAAAAAGATCCACAAACACGAGCTCGTGTCTTAGAAGCTAGTCTCAAAGAAGTCTTACGATGGTTCACGGTGACGGCACGTCAATTACTCCAAGGAATCATTCAGATTCCTCATCAAACCAAACGCTTTTTCGATCGAAACAAAGTCGCTTTGGTCCAACTGGCCGATCCCCGCATCGACACTCAAACCAAAAAACAAATCATTTTGAAACCTGGAGGGAGCGGTACTCTAGGAGGGGTCATCATTCGCTCACTCTTAAGATGGGATCCTAATGCCCCCAAAGTTATCCCCAAGACAAAAGTCCAACGAAGCCCCAAGAAGAAAAAAAAAAGACCAGGTCCCCAAGAAGAATAACTTCTCCAGTGGCAGGACCCTCCTCTTACCAGACACCACCCGGAAAAAGAAAAGAAGCCCCCAGAAAAAGAAACAGAGAAAAAGTCCTCAGAAAAAGAAAAGTCCACAGAAGAAAACTAGTCGCAAGAGAGGCACTTCGGCCAAGACGCAACCTTACACTCGCAAACCACGACCTGCCACAGCGGTGACTGCGTCTCCGGCAGCCTCACGTTTATCCACTTCTCCGTTGATGTCACCAGGAACTGAAGAGCACTTGGAGACGTTGATCACACCAAGAACTTCTCCGTTGATGACCCCCAAAAGAACTTCCCCAGTGGCAGAACCTTCCAATTTAGCGGCAGTGGCTGCTGCTCACAAAGTACCTTCTCCCAAAATCAAAGTCCATGAAAGATCGGGTATGTTACAAAGTTTACTGGATTTGTCCAAGCAAGAACTGGCTCGATTTAGTCCGTTACGTACCCCTGCACGACGTGTCATGCCTGTCCTCAAACTAATACGCCGTAAAGACAATCAGTGGCGACGCGTTCCAGTATAAAAAAGGCCTGTGACCGAGTAGGGTATCAGTGTTTTTAGGTGCTCCTAAAGACTCAAAGATGTCACCCTCCAGAAAACCCCAAGGAAAGAAAAGGAAAGGACTGCCACCACGTTTAGCCAAACATGGGGACCTGTTATCTGTCCTGTCCAAAGCTTCTCCACCCCTACGAAAAAAACTCATTCAAACGGCCTCCAAAGAGGTCATCGATACCGTGTGCGAATGTTGTTTGAACGTTTTGAAAGGCACGATTCCTTTGTCCAAACACCAGAAACAATGCTTAAGCAAACATCGTCACGTTCTTCGCCAAATGGTTCGAAAGAAAATTCCCATTCGTCAAAAAAAGAAGATGTTAGTGCAACGTGGAGGCATTTTGCCTCTCTTGTTAGGCCCCATACTGAAAGGAGTCTTGGGAACCATGTTGGGAGGACTGGTGGGAGCAAGATAAAAAAGCCTTCGGAAGTCCCAAGATCTCAGAATTCACCCTTGACAACCCCATGGAAGGACGAAAACTAGCTTTAGTGCCTTACAAACGATGGATGGAATACCATCGGTGGCAAGAACAACGCACCCCGCATTTACCTCCCAATCCCAATTTGAGCGAAATGTCCCAGTTACAACACGAATTGCAGTCCTTGATGGATCGCCAAGATTTGTCCGAAACAGAAAAATCGCAAAAGTACGGTCAACTCTTGCAACGACTGCAACTCTTTCACCAGAAAGCTTTAGACGAAACAGCTCTACCCACTCTGAAAGATTTTAAGACCTTGATGAAAAGTCCAGCACCATCACCAGTACCAGTACCAGTACCAGTTCCACCACTACCAGTGACCAAGACAGAAAAAGGAAAAGAAGAAGAAGAAGAAGAAGGGTTTCAAACTCCACCAGAAAAAGTACGCAAGTTAACAACACCACCTACCTCCAGAATTGGATGGATTAAAAAGATGATGGCCACCCCTTCTTCATCACAAGAGAAAAAGAAAGTGAAGACAGAAGTGAAGACAGAAGTGAAACAAGAACCGATATCCCCCGCTCAGACATCCTCCTCCTCTTCAACACCTATTGCCGGTCGCACACGCAAAGCATTGCAATCCAAGAAAATACCCCAAGAGAAAAAGAGTAGCCTCTTCCAAGAGTGGGTGCCTTATTAAGACACCAATCAACACAAAAAAAATGGAAAAAGTCTTAGCCAGCATTTACTACGATCCCTCGCATCCTGCAGGTTACGCAGGAGTTCAAAAATTGTATCGTGCTGCCAAAACTCGACTGAAAAGTCTCCGTTTACCTCAAGTGCACCGATGGTTACAAGAACAAGCTACCTACACTTTGCACAAACCCATTCGACGCAAGTTTGCCAGAAGTCGCACCCGAGTGGAAGGCATCGATCATCAATGGCAAGCCGATTTAGCCGATGTCTCTCATTTGGCCAGCTACAATCGTGGCTACAAATATTTGTTCTGTGTCATCGACGTCTTTTCCAAATTTGCCTGGGTCGTGCCTTTGACTTCCAAATCGAGCAGCGAGTTAGTGCGAGCCCTGCAACGGGTGCTGAAACAAAGCGGTCGTCACCCTCTTCGATGGCAAACGGACAAAGGCACCGAATTTCTGAACCAAGCTTTCCAAAAAGAATTAAAGAAACGTGACATTCATTTTTTTACCACCGAGAATCCCGAAACCAAAGCCAGCATCGTGGAACGTTTTCAACGCACTTTGAAAGAACGCATGTGGAAATATTTTACGCATCACCACACTCTGAAGTACATCGACATCTTACCGCACCTGGTGCAAGCGTACAACCAATCTTACCATCGAAGCATCGGACGTGCCCCGCAAGACGTGACTCCCGACAACGAAGTGCTGGTGTTTGAGCGCCTGTTCGGTACGTCCCCGACGAGGGCTGTCCCCAAGAAAAGTGGAGAGTTGACCGTAGGAGATTGGGTGCGCATTGGCAAAACCAAACGCACTTTCGACAAAGGTTACTTACCTAACTGGACGACCGAATTGTTTCGCGTCACTGGACGAGTGCATGGCCGTCATCCTGCCGTCTATAAATTGGAAGACATGAACGGAGAAGTACTCAAAGGAACGTTTTATTTGCCCGAGTTACAACGTGTCACCAAAAAAGAAGACGACGTGTACGACATCGAAAGCATTCTCGAACGCAGAACCCGTAAAGTGGGCAAACGACGTGTCAAAGAAGTCAAAGTACGTTGGAAAGGATATCCACCCAGTTTCGATTCTTGGATCGACGCTTCGCAAGTCATCGACTATAAAAAGAAGAAGTGACCATCATGCCCTTTCACACAGCAGCAGACGCAGCTACGTCAACCAGTCCTTCTTCACCTAGTTCTTCTGTGCAAGAGTTACAAAAACAACCCTTGTGGGTGTGGTGTGGAGAACGTGTGCCTAAAACGCAAATCGTCTTTTTCTGCCAAATCTTCGTGGTGTATTGTGTCATCGGGGCAGCCATCGCCAATTTGAGTTTGCAACAAGGAGACAAACAATTGTGGACCATTTTATTGAGCAGTTGCATCGGTTACCTGCTTCCCAATCCCTCCCTGAAATTCTCCTCGAACGGGAACGTTGTGTCCAGTGACAGTCACCACTCCAACAACCACAACCAGAACCCCATTTTGGGCGGAGACACGCCTCTGACGTCCAGTAACCCCTCGGAGAGCCACAGAACTCTGGAATTATGAGTCACCAAAACCAATTTTACTTAACCTTACCCAGTGACAGTTCCATGGAGGTGTTTCCCAACAACACGTTGTGCTGTTACACAGCCAAATTACCTCAAGCCATCCCCTTAGATAACGAAGCCCATTGGGAAGTGGCTTTAGTAGAAATGATTCACCCAACCCAAGTCCACAATGTCCTTCCCAATCAAAATTATTTTAAGGTGGAAGTTCATGACAAACAATTGCAAGATGAGTTGGATAAGATTGGCACATATAGCAATAGAACCTATGATGACAAAACTAAAACGTGGACCTACAACTTGGTGATTCCCCCAGGCTATTATTTCAGTGGTCATCATTTGGTCAGCGCCATAGCCTCCAGGTTTAATGGCGTGTTCCATAAAGCTTTGGGGAATGTCCAAAAAAGTGTCACCCTGGAATACCACAAAATAGCTCGTCGCTTTCTGATGAAATTTTCTGAGGGGTCCAAAAAATTCATGTCTTTCTTATTTTGTCCTGAATTGTTTGACATATTGGGCGGTGACACGGAGCTGAGGAAGATAGGAGAACAAAAAAGAAGCCCCGAATTACCAGTCATTCATGACAACGACTCTTTTGCCAAGTATTTTCGTTTCCCGGTAGAACTGAACCAAGGACTGAATTTGATCTTTGTGTATTCCGATGTGGTGGAATACAACGTGGTGGGACACACCTCCGTGCCGTTACTGCGTGTCATTCCTTTCAAAGTGGATTCTGCCACAAACGCTGACGAGGAAGGTGGAAAAACTTATCACGTCCACCGCGAATTTGTACATCCTCACTATTTACCTGTCAGCAAGTCGTATTTGGACACGGTCAACATTACTATAAAAGGAGATTTGGGACAAGATATTCCATTCACCAAAGGAAAAGTCACGGTGAAACTCCATTTTCGAAAACGGTTCTCTCACGACTCGTAAGTAAGTAAGTCATGTATCCAGTGTACCGAGGGGTGGCTCGACAGCGAGGACACGGTTTAGGAGACATGTTAAAATCGGCCTTTCGTTCGGTGGCCCCGGTGTTGAAACCGATGGTGACACGCGGATTGCACGCCTTGAAAGATGCGGCACTGACGCAAGGCAAAGAATTTCTCCAAAATGTCATCATCGACAAACAAAACCCTAAAGAAGCCTTCATGAGGGCTGGCAAAAATGTTTTGCTGCAAACGGGCAAAGACATTTTGGGCCGACGAGACACACCTATAAATGCCCTGCACGCTACCGAGTCTGGCATTCAGCAAGGACAAGGCAGAAAGAGACGACGAAGAAAACACCCTTTCACCAGACTTCAAGCTAGAAAGGCCAAGAAAAGAAGAACCGTTCGAGACTTAGACGTTTTCGATTATTGAAACACAGAAAAAAAATGATGCACCGAGAGTCTTGCGCTTGTTCCAAGACGGAACTGGATCTGTTTGCCATGCCCCCCACCATGATGACCATGCAAGAATCCCAATGGGTGGAATTTTACCCCGTCTCCTCACTGATCGATTCCGCTCCCATCGAGTTTGAAATCAAAGGACAACCCGAAGATTACATCGATTTGAATAGCAGTTACTTGTACTTGAAAGTCCAAGTTCTAGATAAGGGAGGAGATACTATAAACGGCGAAGAGAAAGTAGCTCCCATCAACAATTTCATGCATTCCTTGTTCAGCTCAGTGGACCTGTACTTGAACAACAAACTGGTTAGCAGCAGCATGGATACTTACCCTTATCGTGCCTACCTGGAAAATCTCTTGACGTACGGAATAGACGCCAAGAACACTCATCTCAATGTCTGCGTGCTATGGGAACCTGACGAAGCGGGCGAATTTGATAAAACAGGTCTTGAAGCTGACCCAAAATTAAAAACAAGCACCAATGAGGGATTTGTAGAACGAAGAAACAGAATCAAAGATGGACAGAGTTTAGAACTGATGGATCGTTTGCATTTGGACATGTGGTTACAAGAGAAATATTTGCTGAACGGGGTCAATGTTCGCTTGAGACTGAATCGCAGCAGTGCCGCTTTCCATTTGTTGGCTGATGGTGATGCTACTACTGGTGGCAATCCCAAAAGCAAAATCCTAGAAGCCAAACTCTACGTACGACGCGTAGAAGTGTTACCCAAAGTAGGTAACGACATCAGTCAAACGTTGAGCAGAACGACCGCCAAGTATCCCATCCGACGCGTGGAAGTGAAAACGTTCACCATTCCCCGTAACAATCAATCCATAATACAAGATCATCTGTTTCAAGGACAGTTACCCAAACGTTTGATCCTTGGTATAGTCGAGAATGAAACCTTCAACGGAGCCTTCGCTAAAAATCCTTTCAACTTTCATCACTTTGGCGTGTCCAAGATCGAAGTCAGTCGCGATGGCAAGACCTTGTGTACCCGACCCTTTGAACCTGACTTTGAGAAGAAGAATTACTTGAGGTCGTACTTGTCCCTGTACGAAGCCACTGGACAGTTAGGAACCAACACCAGTCACGGCATTACGTACGACGATTATGACGGAGGCTACGCTTTGTGGGCTTTCGATTTCACTCCAGACCAAGGCAGCGACGAGGGACATTTCCACCCTATAAAATCCGGCCAAATTCGTGTGGAACTTCAGTTTGCAAAGCCACTGGACCAGACAGTGAACGTCATCCTGTATGCAGAATTCGATAATACCATAGAAATCAACAGTTTGAGAGAAGTCATTCTAGATTACTAGAAATCATGGAAGACTGTTATCCCTCTTTACAAAGTGGAGAAACTTTGGAGATGAAATGTGAGGAGACCGTGGAAGGAGAAGAATCTCAAGATAAAGACGAAGAAGTTGTCATGATGAAGTCAAGATGGCCAGAACAAGAAGCCCATTTAGTCTCCTGTTTTGCCAAACACTTGGTCGACAAAATGACGGAATTGATCAAGAAAAATTGCTATGGATGTCAA
The DNA here is from genome assembly GCA_028554795.2 of Sinohyriopsis cumingii. NCBI lineage: Eukaryota > Metazoa > Mollusca > Bivalvia > Unionida > Unionidae > Sinohyriopsis > Sinohyriopsis cumingii. Next base: position 78,875,099 of record CM068834.1, on the reverse strand, counting down.
AACGATCATCCCAGTCAAATTCAACACGATAAATGCATGATGTTGAGTCAAGAAGAAAAATTGGACGAGTATCTGGACGAAGCTTGGAGTCTCATCTCGAACAAAGACGTGTTGCACCAGTGGTATAAAGACTTGCGTGAACATTCTTGCCCACCATTAACCACTCAAGAGATCCATCGTATCGAAGCTCTCCTGAATCAGAGTGAGGAAACAGAACGAATAACCGTTTATTCGTCAGACATTTTCAAGCAAAAAGTCAGGATCGAATTGACGACTTATTATTACCTGTGAAGAAGAAAAAAAACACAAAACAATGAATACCTGGGAACTTTATTACCTTTTGAACCACAGTTCGTATACGTCTTCTTGGAATCCTGTCGTCTGTGCTAAAGATGAATTCCCTCATCGCAAACCTAAAGACCATCAAGCTTACGTGATCAACACGGACGACAGTCATCTCCCAGGAACCCACTGGGTAGCCGTCTACTTTCCTCAAGAAGGCTGTGTGGAATATTTCGATTCGTACGGATTGCTCCCTTTGGAAGACGATATCATCGACTTTATGAGAAGAAATGCTCAAACCACCCGATTCAATAATGTGAAATTACAAGGCACAGATTCCTTGGTGTGTGGACAGTACTGTGTGTATTTTCTGCATCATCGCAGCCTGGGCTATTCCTTAGAACATTTAGTGACTCATTTTGATCCTCGTTCTTCTTCAAGAAACGATGTGAAAGTAGATCGATGGTTCTGTGACCATTATGCTTATCTTTAGTCTCAAGCTAGGAAACGTAGTGTCCATCAATGGCCTAATGATTTCCAACAGTGGAAATCACAATTTCATTCACAACGTTGTCAGCCCTGTTCAAAGTGAACTGTAGATTGAGAAAAAAATGTTTGTGATTTGAAAAAAATTGTTTGATGTTATAGTGTTGGATTATTGTTAAAAATGTTGTTGTTTAGTGTTAAGTGGTTTTTGAATAAAAAATGTTGTGTTTAGAAAAAAATGCCTTTGTCTTTTGTTTAGCTATAAGAATGTTGGATTGATGCTCTTTCATTTCTTACTATCCCTCTCATGAACGTTGCGACTCGAAAACCGTGTGGGATGTTTTCCTTCACGTCCGCGCTTTGACTTTAAGAACTGGGGTTGTTCCCAGTCTAACCATCCATTGTCGACTCATCCTCCTAAGAAGATGTGCTCCAAACTAGCTAAGCTCAACGAAGCCTACGTGAATCTGCATAGGGTCAGACACAGTCTGATACCGAAGCCAGAAGAAATAGAGAATGTGAGAATGTTAAAAATCACTGAAGACCTGATAGAAGAGCTCTTCAGAGAAGAAATGAACAGGGAAAAAGAAGAATGGACAGAGAAGTACAGACTTCAGAGACAGCAGCAACAGCAGCAACAGCAACAACAGCAGCAACAACAACAGCAGCAACCTGAAGCTGACAGAGGCTTTGTCGATTGCCGTATCGACACCAAAGAGTTCTTCTTCTCTTTCCGAAGAAGCAGACCTATCGCCAGAAAGTCTATCCTCAGAGGACATCGCATTCTTAGAAACTAAAAAAGAATGCCATAGCAAACAAAAAAACAACCCTTTTCAGGGCTACCCCAATACTCTAGAAAAGAAATAACGATCGATTTGCCAATGTGTGTAGGTATAGTAGTGTGAAAATAAACACTAACTCTTTTATAAAAAAATGTGAGGGTATGTGTTTGTGTGTTTGAGTTTGTAAGAGCTAACGTAAGTTGGTGAGGATAGTAGATTAAAATAATGTTTTTTGGGTTTTTGAGGTGTATATTTGGAGTTAGGTTGGATTGTTTTGCGTATGTGGATAGTCTATTGAAGTGGTTTATAAAAAATTTTAAAATAGTGATGGGTAGCATAAAAAAGTGAGTGAGTGTTTCTTTTAGGTCCGCGCGTTGTTGTTTTTTTTTTTTGGTCATGATCTAGGTAAGATCAATTTTATGTTATTAGGGGGATGTTTTCCATCACGTCCGCGCTTTCAGTATAAATTGAAACTCGTTCGGCAGTCCAGCTACCCTTGTTGATTGATCAACACCAAAAATGAACACGAGACTGGAGAAACTGTTGGAACTTCATGTGCATCTGGAATATGCCAGGCGCATATTAAATGAACTGGCCGCGGAAGCCATTGTCGAGGAGGGAAGGATAAGAGAGGAGGAAAGAAGAAACAAAGAAGAGGAGGAGAGAAGATATAAAGAAGAAGAAGAGGAAAGAAGATACAAAGGGGAGGAGAGAAGATACAAAGAAGAGGAGGAGGAAAAGGAGAGAAGAAAAAATTTCAGAATCCCAGAGAGCGAAAATTGGGATTCTAAAGCGACATATCCTGCCTCTGCTCTCTCCCCCCAAAAGGTAAAAAGTAACTGGGGGATAAGGTGTGTATGTGGCGCCAGGCCTGGAAGGTGCCACCATTAACCAGGTGTCCATGAAGTTCCAAACAAAACAGCCCTTTTCAGGGCTACCCAATACTCTAGAAAAGAAATAACGATCGATTTGCCAATGTGTGTAGGTAGAGTAGTGTGAATATAAACACTAACTCTTTTTTAATGTGTGAGGGTATGTGTTGGTGTGTTAGTGTTTATAAGAGCTAAGGTATGTTTGTGTGAATAGTAGATTATGGGTTTATTAATTGTTTCTTAGCGTATGTGGAGAGTATAGTTGGGGTTATATTATATGAAATGAAAAAGTAGGGGATGTTTTCCTTCACGTCCGCGCGTTGTTCGGTCATGATCTAGGTAAGATCAGTTTTATGTTTTTAGGGGATGTTTTCCTTCACGTACGCGCTTTCAGTATAAAACTAACAGTGTTGGCCATTGGAACCCATTCTACGGAATAAGCAAACAAGAAGATGCCAGCAGCTTCAGCTTTATACAACGATCTTATGGGAAGTTTGTATTGGATGGTAGATGGATTGAGTGTAGTAGAAAGGGTTGAACAGGAATGGAGGTATGCAGTGACAAAAGACTTCGTCTCAAGACAAGTAACCAGCCTCCACTTATCCGTAAATATTGTAAAAGAAATGATAGAGGATGAGGAGAAGAGAATCAGAGGTTTAATTAACCCACCGTATGTCAAAGTGGGTAAGTTAAAAGAAGCGATAGATCATGTGACGAGTGCAAGGTGCTTTCTAGAAGACATTGTAGAATGGACAGATTGGTGTTTCGCGAAGTGGGGGTTAGAAAAACTTAAGAAAGTTGAAGAACTAATGAGGAATGTGCTGACCGAAGAGGTCAAGAAGATCAAAGAAAAGTGGTCAAAGGAAAGAAAAGAAGAAGAAAATAGAAAAAAAAAGGGATGAATTCGATAAACTGAACACAAACTGGATGAAAATCCAAGAGAAGTTCCGGGCCATGGGCCACCCGGACTGGTTGCCGGAAAAAGAAAAGAAAAAGAAGAAAGGAATGATGGACAAAATAAGAGGATGGTGGAAGAAGTTAAGAAGTTAAAAGAAGAAGAAGAAAAAACCCAAAGGCCCTTTTCAGGGCCAGCCATATTTCTCGAAAAGAGATAGCCTTTGAATTGCCTACCCCTTTTTTATTTTATTTTTTATTTTTTAAAAAAAAAATCCCATGTTAATTTCCTTTGTCGCTATATGTTCCCACGATTTTTCTCCATGTTGAAATCCCCTTGACGCTCAACAGTCCCAAGATTTTTCTCCATGTTAATTTCCCTTGTCGCTATATGTTCCCACGATTTTTCTCCATGTTAAATTTCCATTGTCGCTATATGTTCCCAAGGGCTCTTGTAATGCTAATTCCCATTGTCGCTCTAGTATCCCCATTCACTACTCAGGGGTGATAAGGAGGGATTATGTATCTTTGTTTGCCGCAAAGAAAAGAAAATCAGTTAAGGACAACATGTTTCAAGTGTAGGGTGATGCATATCTGTGACTACATTTACAACTAGTATTTTATATAATTTTGTTGACTTGTGTCACATGCTTGAGAAATACATTCACAGTTTGTACTCATAAACTGATAGTAACATTTTCTGAAAAACTTCAGGTCGGTGTTAAAGCTCCATTTTTTTTTTTTTTATCAGACAGATACTGATGTGAGGTTATGTTCTGATGACTTTTCAATTAGATTGATGCTATCACATATATGGAAGTGAAAATTTTCCTCTTGAAATTATAACATAATTTTCTTTAACATACAATTCATCGATTTGTTACTATAAAGTAATGAAGATAAATCCTGTATTGGTACACCAGAAACCTTTATTGGTGCTTGTCAGGTTGATAGGTTACTGAAAACATATATGGACTAGAAATTCCAAAGTTGGCAGAAACAGGAACCTTTAGGTTAGGATCTGCATTTTTATTATTTGTGTAGGGTTTGATTTTTTAAAAAGAAAACACTATCCTTATTTTACAATACAAGACACTGTATATTGTAGGAATCATTGAAAGAACTTATAATTCTCTTTATTTTGGTGTCTGAGTGACGGGTGTAATTTCTGTTTGACAAGGAAAAGATTTGACTTGCTTAAGATGTATACCTATCAAAAGACTCCTAGCTCTGCATTGTCATTTTTATTTATGGACCGACTGCTCTGTTGGTGTAAGTGGTAGTGCATCCGTCTCGGATGCGGCAGGTCACGGGTTTGAACTCAAGCTGAGACGTAACAAAGATGTTTAAAAATGGTATAACATCTGCATCGCTTGAAGTTGATGCTCATAATTAAAGGGGTTAGTGTTAGAAATGTGTTTGGTATGATCTGCATAGTGTCAGGATAATCTGACTGGGTGAGACATCATGCTATATGTCTGCAGCATGTTGCCCCAGTGCTTGACATCACGATAAACTGCCACACTGCAGACATCATTGTGATAAGACTGAAAAAAGGGATAAAGCTACATTAAAAGTCCAAAAACCCACCCCCACGCACTTCCCAGACTTCAAGGATAACTTCAAAATAAAAAGACAAGTTCATTTTAAAAAATAGGTCTTTATATATATTAATTTTTATTGCACTTTCAGAAGTTGGTATTGCCTAGCAAGTATCATTTGTACTATTTTAAAACAACTCAAGCTAGTGCATTTTGGACTATTTGAAATTACTGACACAATGTTGATAATATGTATTTAACTTATCCATTATTTTGCACAGGGTTCCAATAGAAATTTTAAACATGGATGACCGATCCATCCAACTTTTTGAAGAGGCTCTAAAAGATGGAAGGGAGGCAGTATACAGCATACGAATTATGGTTGTCGGACACATTGGTGTAGGCAAGACCACCCTGGTCAAGCGACTTCTTGGGGAGGAAGTAAACATTTCTGAGAGATGTAGTACAGGGGGCATAAATGTCTATGTCAACTGCTGTGATGTTTCTTTATCGAACTGCGAATGGACAATGCAGGCAAAAGGTATATGGGCATACACAATGATAAAAGAGCCATATTTCTGTATTTATGCATTTACTGTGAGGTGAAATGTATTATGTTATACTGTTATCTGTCTTTTTTAGTGGCAATTTTCTTTTTGTCATGCTATTTTACATAATGCATGGCTTCCAAGTGTGTTTTTTCTGTACTTGTTTCATATTTTGGACCAGAATACGGATATATGTTTTCTTGTTAAAAATCTATTTTTAAATAAAATAAAGAAATAAAAAGACTTAAATTTTCTGTTTAGAACTGGCATCCAGTTCCATTCTGAGAGTAAATGTATCACGTATATATATGGATATAGAGACCACTGCATCCAGTCAAAGTTAAGTTGTTCAAATTTGATGGTGGTTGCTTAAAAAAAGGAAAATTTGTTTGAAAAATCCAAACATTTCAGTATGGAGGTATGGATCCGCCAGGGTGTAGATAGAGTTGAAATATCGGAACTTTGGCTAGCAAAGATAAAATCTAATTTATCGACATGTATGGAATATGGCCGCAGTTTTGTTTGAAATAGTGCATTAATGTTATTATGTTATCCTGAATGTAACTTGCAAATCTATGAACTCAATTGCCTCAGTTGCTTCACTGAACACAAGAAAAACAACTTCATTACAGTAACACCTACAACTACTTCAAATACAGAAAGGCAACTTCATTATGGTAACAACTACAACTACATCAATTACAAAATGACAGCTTCATTACGGTAACAAGTATTATAACTTCTAATACAGAAATATAACTACATTACGGTAACAACTACACCTGCTTCTAATATACAAAGGCAACTTCATTCTGGTAACAACTAGAACTACTTCTAATATAGAAAGACAACTGCATTACAGTAACAAATACAACTAACTCTAATACAGAAAGGCAATTTCATTACGGTAACAACTACAACTGCTTCTAGTACAGAAAGGCAACTTCATTACGGTAACAACTACAACTACTTCAATTACAAAAAGACAACATTATTATGGTAACAAGTATTATAACTTCTAATACAGAAATATAACTACATTACGGTAACAACTACACCTACTTCTAATATACAAAGGCAACTTCATTCTGGTAACAGCTACAACTACTTCTAATATACAAAAGCAACTTCATTACGGTAAAAACTACAACTACTTCTACTATAGAATGACAACTTCATTACAGTAACCACTACAATACTTCAAATACAGAAAGACAACTTCCTTACAGTAACAACTACAACTACTTCTAATATACAAAGGCAACTTCGTTTTGGTAACAACTACAACTACTTCAAATACAGAAAGGCAACTTCATTACGGTAACAGCTACAATTATCTAATATACAAAGGCAACTTCCTTACGGTAACAACTACAACTACTTCAAATACAGAAAGGCAACTTCATTACGGTAACAACTACAACTACTTCTAATATACAAAGGCAACTTCATTACAGTAACAACTACAACTACTTCAAATACAGAAAGGCAACTTCATTACGGTAACAGCTACAATTATCTAATATACAAAGGCAACTTCATTACGGTAACAACTACAACTACTTCTAATATACAGAAAGACAACTTCATTACAGTAATAACTACAACTATTTCAAATACAGAAAGACAACTTAAATTATGGTAACAACTACAACTACTTCAAATACAGAAAGACAACTTTATTACGGTAACAACTACAACTACTTCTAATACAGAAAGGCAACTTCATTATGGTAACAAGTACAACAACTTCTAATGCATGTGATGGTTTTTGGCCGTTAAGTACTTTCTTTCTCTATCACTTTTATATACGACAATCCTAGACACCACTGACACTTCATTTGGTAAAGACGCCATGTGCAATAAACTTGATTAAAAGCATGACAGAGTCAGACTTTTGTATGCATGCTAAACATATTTATTCAAGATGTAATATTTAGACACATTATATAGCAATATAATGTATATCCAGCAATCACGTAGATTCCCGGAATCGCGTCGCAATGATGAAGATGAAAACTTTGACATCAGGTAAGGCATTCGGGTATCCTTCTCACACCGTAGACCTGTAACCTTGCTTGCAGTCACTGGTATACAGGGGAAAATATCACCAACTTTCTTTACCTGTGTGACTTGACTCCTACTCAGCTTAGTATTACTTATTGACTGTGACAAAGGGGGGAGGGGTACAAGTGAGAAGATTGTCTCTATTCATATAATACACAATCTTGGGAAGAAAACGACTTTTATCACTTAGGGTAAGTAGATAATGTGGACTTGAATCAACGGGACTGCATTAGATCAAGAGAGACAACTTGTCATGTACCTGTCTCGACAGAAAAGAGTTGTTTCCCTTAGATGGCGTTGGCACTGATGACTGACTGCTTGAAGTTGGATGTGGTGGTGGGGGGATTAAGTTTGCCCGACGAACGCATGTAAGTGCATCAGATAGAGAGTTTTAGTCTAAGAAAGTGTAATATTTGAAGATAAATATATACATTCAATGATCACGCATATATTTATAGAATTAAATAGGTGTGATATGAGGAGATAATTATTTTCATCCAATAATCACACAATGTACACTTGTAAAAGCGTAGTATGTGAAGAGAAAAGAAGCTCGTTCAATGACCATGCACAATTAATATTAGCAAAAGTGTGATATGTGATGAGAAGTTGGACTCTTTCAATAAACATACACGATTAATTAGAACTGGGCGATATGTGGCGAGAAAACGACACCAATGATCACCTAAACGAAGTTTTCTAACTGCAGTATATCCTGATGTCAAGGCGAACTCTTTTACACTTACACAACTTGGTTTTCCAAACAAATCTTCTCAAAGAACAGGAACCAACTTCCAGATATATAAATATTTCAAACTCATATAAATGGGTCCTAGATGAAATATTAGAAGGTGAAGACATTTTTATTTTAGAATACTAAGAGATTTAAATTCTACTTTAAACACTGAAATTACAGCATTAGCTATGTGTATCTTAAAATTCTTTAACATACGAAATTGTTAATGCATTAAATATAATTGCAAAATAAATATTAAATAAATTTTATAAGTAACTAAAATAAAGTAACGTAGACTCCCATGTCTTGCTATATTGACTCTTAAACCTGAATGTTACATACTACTGTACATACCCAACGAATTTGGGCTTTGGATGGTCTCTTGTCTCCTTGCTTGCACACCGGCGTTCTGACATTCTGGCTCTGGCTTCAAAATTTCCTGGGCTTTAAATACCGTATAGTTGGAAATTTGCTGGAAAACCGTTGAAAGTTGGAATACTGTTGAAAAAGCTTTGGATGTTGGACAAGTTGAAAAATAGTTGGAAAATTGCAACTAGTTTAGAGAATTTAAATCTACGCAAAAATAATGATTATTTCCAACCAAAAGGATATATTTGTTGAAATTATTGTCAACAAAAAAAATATATTTTATTGAAAATTTATCTAAAATCCATCACAGAACCGTAATTTGGTAACTTGTTTCGCTCTCCGTATGGGTATACTAGACTGGACCTATCTTGCGCATGCTCTGTGAATTGTAAACAGCAATGGCTGCGACCCACGAAAGCTACATGTGATGGATCAAATGGAGCCCAGTATTTTATATAATGATCGATGACATCTATTAAATATCATCTCTTGTAATCGATTATGATCTCCTCAAATACCCGAAATCGATAAAACTTCTCTTGATCATGCCAAATATGCAAATGCATCCTATGAAATCGTCAGTAGGTCAACGTATATGTACACATAGTAGCACCGTGACGAACTGATAGTTCCAGCAACCATTATATTTGTACTGATGATTATTTTTCTTTCCATTAGAAAAATGCACTTGCTGAATAACAAACATCAGTTGTGTTATGTAGTAATTCTGGTGGTTTTATGTGTTGTCGATTATAGTGTTTCGCGAACTTTCATTGATTACAGTAAAGACTATAAAACTCCGACTGGTACATTACCTTCTGCTTGATGTGAAGCGTCCTCGCAAACACTGTGCTCTAATAATACAAATAAACAAAAGGAAAACAAACATATATACCTTTCATTGTAAAATTTATTTCTTTATTTATTGGAGACACTATAGCAATCGGAACATACAACTAAATTTCTTCTTTTACATGTTCACACATTCTCGTTTTATTGCCCTCTATTTCAGTTTTGTGACTGTATTCTCCCGGGTGTTGGCGCGTGATGCGACCCGTGGTGATCTAGACCGTGACCGTCTTCATGTCTGGTTACTCATAGTAATTCTCGCCTTTCGTTCCTGTACGTTTTTTTGTGTGGTCTCTTATACTTTCTGTTTGTTTTTGCAGAGAGGTGTTGATGAGTTCAAGGGCCTTGTTGGTGACCATAAGCTGTAGCATCAGATCTGATGTTTGTTTAATGGCATTAAAACTGTTCTGCCCTGCCAGGCTGCAGTTACATTTAGATATATGAATAAGATTATTGTCTGCTGCAGTAGCTGCTTTTGGACTCGTGTTTGGTATTCTTCCTGGGGTAGCAGTTGGGGCATTAATTTGTCTTCATCAATCAGATCTTGCAAACTCTGAGATGTATCACTTCCTGCTGGACTGTGTGTTGGTTGAGTTGTAAGTTGGGAAGGAAGGGATGTGATTTGGGTGGTAGCCTGGAGTGGAGAGCGTTTTCTCTCCTCCCAATATTTTGCAGATGTTTCCTGGTCATATTTTAGGATGTCCCTTCCTTCCAAACGAAAGTATGGGTTATCACTGATGGCATAGTACTTCTTCTCATCTATAATCATTCCATTCTTCTTATACCCCTTCAATGATCATGCGGTGTTCCCCAAAATGCCGGCAATGATCCTGCAGATCTTTAAATGTGGTGATCCTACAATCACACAGTCTGCACAGAAAGGGTACCTGTTGCATATCATTTAGATGTTCTTTCAAGTAGTGTGCTAACCATTCTGCCCCTCTCACTCTTCTGACTGCAAATCATGCAGGCATTACAACCTTCCTCTCTTCGCACGATCACATTCAGTTGATTGGCAACTTCATTTTGGAAACCACTACAACTACTTCTAATACAAAAAGGCAACTTTATTACGGTAACAACTGCACCTACTTCTAATACAGATAGATAACTTCATTACAGTAACAACAACAACTACTTCAAACACAGAAAGACGACTTCATTATGATAACAACTACAACTACTTCTAATAAAGAAAGATAACTGCATTATGGTAACAACTACAGCTACTTCTAATACAGATAGATAACTTCATTACAGAAACAACAACAACTACTTCAAACACAGAAAGACAACTCCATTACGGTAACAAGTACAAATACTTATAATACAGAAATTCAAATTCATTACCGTAGTCTGGCTGAGTAACAACTGGTACTATTTTCTAATACAGAAAGATAACTTCATTATGGTAACAACTACAACTACTTCTAATACAGAAAGACAACATCATTACAGTAACAACTACTTCTAATACAGAAAGATAACTTCATTACGGTAACAACTACAACTACTTCAAATATAGAAAGACAACCTGATTATGGTAACAACAACAACTACTTCTAATACAGAAAGACAACTTCATTACGGTAACAACCACAAATACTTCTAATAGAGAAATACAACTTCATTACGGTAACAACTACAACTACTTCTAATACAGAAAGACAACTTCATCATAAGCAAGAACAAGATACTCCATGACAAAAACATTCATTTTATTATACCCCATGAGATAAAAGACCCATTTTATGATAGCCCATGACAAAATACCCATTTTGTGATAGCCCATGACAAAATACCCATTTTCTGATAGCCCATGACAAAATACCCATTTTGTGATAGCCCATGACAAAATACCCGTCTTGTGATAGCCCATGACAAAATACCCTTTTTGTGATAAAATACCAGTCTTATGATAGACATGATGACAAAATACCCATCTTGTGATAGCCCATGACAAAATACCCTTTTTGTCATGACAAAATACCCTTTTTGTGATAGCCCATGACAAAATACCCATTTTTGGATAGCCCATGACAAAATACCAGTCTTGTGATAGACATGATGATAAAAATACCCATCTTGTGATAGCCCATGACAAAAATATTCATTTTACGATAACCAATGATGAAAATATGTATAATACCCATGACAGAAATTCTCATTTTATGATAAACCATGAAATAAATATCCATTTTGTAATAACCCATGACAATTTTTTTATGATAACCAATGATGGAAATATGATATCCATGATAAAAATGCCCATTTATGATTAATAAATACTATTTGTGTTTTGATACCCCATGTCCCATGTTAGGTACATGCTAAAATCTGCTCTCTGTATATTCAAATCATTTTCTGATTAAAACATATAAGTATTTAGCTGTTCAGGTCATAGAGTATACATGCACAGCTAATTCAGGTTATAGTATTGTATATAGCATAGCTGATTCAAGTCATAGTAATATACACACAGCTGATTCAGGTCATAGTAGTATACATGCATAGCTGATTGAGGTCAAGGTAGTGTACATGCATAGCTGATTCAGGTCATATTACTGTATGCATGCATAGCTGATTCAGGTCATATTACTGTATGCATGCATAGCTGATTCAGGTTATAGTAATATACACACAGCTGATTCAGGTCATAGTAGTATGCATGCATAGCTGATTCAGGTCATAGTATTATACATATAGCTGATTCAGGTCATATTACTGTATGCATGCATAGCTGATTCAGGTCATATTACTGTATACATGCATAGCTGATTCAGGTCATATTACTGTATGCATGCATAGCTGATTCAGGTTATAGTAATATACACACAGCTGATTCAGGTCATAGTAGTATGCATGCATAGCTGATTCAGGTCATATTACTGTATACATGCATAGCTGATTCAGGTCATATTACTGTATCCATGCAACTGATTCAGGTTGTGACAGTATACATGCATAGCTGATTCAGGTCATACTACTGTATGCATGCACAACTGATTCAGGTCATAGTAATATACATGCATAGCTGATTCAGGTCATATTACTGTATCCATGCATAGCTGATTCAGGTCATAGTAGTATACATGCATAGCTGATTCAGGTCATAGTAGTATACATGCATAGCTGATTGAGGTCAAGGTAGTATATATGCATAGCTGATTCAGGTCAAAGTAGTATACATGCATAGCTGATTCAGGTCAAAATAGTATACATGCATAGCTGATTGAGGTCAAGGTAGTGTACATGCATAGCTGTTTCAGGTCATATTACTGTATCCATGCATAGCTGATTCAGGTAAAAGTAGTATACATGCATAGCTGATTCAGGTTATTGTAGTATACATGCATAGCTGATTCAGGTTATTGTAGTATACATGCATAGCTGATTCAGGTCAATGTAGTATACATGCATAGCTGATTCAGGTTATTGTAGTATACATGAATAGCTGATTCAGGTCGGGGCCCCGAGTGGCCGAGTGGTCTAAAGCGCTCTTCGTTACGGATCACTGCCATCTCACCTCTGTCTGCGGCGGTTCGAGTCTAAGATTCAGCCAATGTGGGCATGTGAGAAAGCCTGCCAGTAGCTTCTCATGGGTCGGTGGTTCTTTCCGGGGTTTTCCGGGTTCTTCCTCCACCATTAATACTGGCCGCCATGTATAGCCTATCGTGCTGAAAAATGGCGTTAAACCCCACAACAACAACAACAACAATTGATTCAGGTCAAAATAGTATACATGCATAGCTGATTGAGGTCAAGGTAGTATACATGCATAGCTGATTCAGGTCAAAGTAGTATATATGCATAGCTGTTTCAGGTCATAGTAGTATACATGAATAGCTGATTCAGGTTATTGTAGTATACATGAATAGCTGATTCAGGTCAAAATAGTATACATGCATAGCTGATTGAGGTCAAGGTAGTATACATGAATAGCTGATTGAGGTCAAGGTAGTATACATGCACAGCTGATTCAGGTTATTGTAGTATACATGCATAGCTGATTGAGGTCAAAGTAGTATATATGCATAGCTGTTTCAGGTCATAGTAGTATACATGCATAGCTGATTCAGGTTATTGTAGTATACATGAATAGCTGATTCAGGTCAAAATAGTATACATGCATAGCTGATTGAGGTCAAGGTAGTATACATGAATAGCTGATTCAGGTCAAGGTAGTATACATGCATATCTGATTCAGGTCAAAATAGTATACATGCATAGCTGATTGAGGTCAAGGTAGTATATATGCATAGCTGATTCAGGTCAAAGTAGTATACATGCATAGCTGATTCAGGTCAAAATAGTATACACATAGCTGATTGAGGTTATTGTAGTATACATGCATAGCTGATTCAGGTTATTGTAGTATACATGAATAGCTGATTCAGGTCAAAATAGTATACATGCATAGCTGATTGAGGTCAAGGTAGTATACATGCATAGCTGATTCAGGTCAATGTAGTATACATGCATAGCTGATTCAGGTCAATGTAGTATACATGCATAGCTGATTCAGGTTATTGTAGTATACATGCATAGCTGATTCAGGTCATAGTAGTATACATGCATAGCTGATTCAGGTCAAAGTAGTATACATGCATAGCTGATTCAGGTTATTGTAGTATACATGCATAGCTGATTCAGGTCAATGTAGTATACATGCATAGCTGATTCAGGTTATTGTAGTATACATGAATAGCTGATTCAGGTCAAAATAGTATACATGCATAGCTGATTGAGGTCAAGGTAGTATATATGCATAGCTGATTCAGGTCAAAGTAGTATACATGCATAGCTGATTGTGGTCAAGGTAGTATACATGCATAGCTGATTCAGGTTATTGTAGTATACATGAATAGCTGATTCAGGTCAAAATAATATACATGCATAGCTGATTCAGGTCAAAATAGTATACATGCATAGCTGATTCAGGTCATAGTAGTATACATGCATAGCTGATTGAGGTCAAGGTAGTATATATGCATAGCTGATTCAGGTCAAAGTAGTATACATGCATAGCTGATTCAGGTCAAAATAGTATACACATAGCTGATTGAGGTTATTGTAGTATACATGCATAGCTGATTCAGGTTATTGTAGTATACATGAATAGCTGATTCAGGCAAAACAGTATACATGCATAGCTGATTGAGGTCAAGGTAGTATACATGCATAGCTGATTCAGGTTATTGTAGTATACATGCATAGCTGATTCAGGTCAATGTAGTATACATGCACAATTGATTCAGGTTATTGTAGTATACATGCATAGCTGATTCAGGTCATAGTAGTATACATGCATAGCTGATTCAGGTCAAAGTAGTATACATGCATAGCTGATTCAGGTTATTGTAGTATACATGCATAGCTGATTCAGGTCAATGTAGTATACATGCATAGCTGATTCAGGTTATTGTAGTATACATGAATAGCTGATTCAGGTCAAAATAGTATACATGCATAGCTGATTGAGGTCAAGGTAGTATACATGCATAGCTGATTCAGGTCAAAGTAGTATATATGCATAGCTGTTTCAGGTCATAGTAGTATACATGCATAGCTGATTCAGGTTATTGTAGTATACATGAATAGCTGATTCAGGTCAAAATAGTATACATTCATAGCTGATTGAGGTCAATGTAGTATACATGCATAGCTGATTGAGGTCAAAGTAGTATACATGCATAGCTGATTGAGGTCAAAGTAGTATACATGCATAGCTGATTGAGGTCAAAGTAGTATACATGCATAGCTGATTCAGGTCAAAGTAGTATACATGCATAGCTGATTCAGGTCAAAATAGTATACACACAGCTGATTGAGGTCAAGGTAGTATACATGCATAGCTGATTCAGGTCATAGTAGTATACATGCATAGCTGATTCAGGTTATTGTAGTATACATGCATAGCTGATTCAGGTCAATGTAGTATACATGCATAGCTGATTCAGGTTATTGTAGTATACATGCATAGCTGATTCAGGTCATAGTAGTATACATGCATAGCTGATTCAGGTCAAAGTAGTATACATGCATAGCTGATTCAGGTTATTGTAGTATACATGCATAGCTGATTCAGATCAAAATGGTATACACATATCTGATTGGGGTCAAGGTAGTATACATGCATAGCTGATTCAGGTCATAGTAGTATACATGCATAGCTGATTCAGGTTATTGTAGTATACATGCATAGCTGATTCAGGTCAATGTAGTATACATGCATAGCTGATTCAGGTCAATGTAGTATACATGCATAGCTGATTCAGGTTATTGTAGTATACATGCATAGCTGATTCAGGTCATAGTAGTATACATGCATAGCTGATTCAGGTCATAGTAGTATCCATGCATAGCTGATTCAGGTCAATGTAGTATACATGCATAGCTGATTCAGGTCAAAGTAGTATACATGCATAGCTGATTCAGGTCAATGTAGTATACATGCATAGCTGATTCAGAGTGAAATTAGTACACATCTGACCTCCAACATAGCACCAGTGACAATCTCACAATGATGGCATTGACTTGGGAATTTCAATAAAACACATCTTGCACAATTTAATTGGTTTTTAAGGAAAATATTACATCTCTAATAGCATCATATGCTTCATTTTGTGAATTAGTTAGTAAACCAGAATCTTTTGGTGAAGTCAAAAGATGTTGCTTGCATATTGTACTTATTGGCCTTACAAGTGCAATGACATGTAATTAATGACCAGACTTTGTATTTAATTGCATGTACATAGCAACTAGACTTTGTAATTAGTTGCTTGTTAGTTTACATAGACAAAAATGAATTCCTGGAAATCATTTTATTCTCTGTGCAATCCGCCCCTTTAATTTACTTTTTGAGGATTTATTTTGTTTATTTTCCTTCTTTCAGATGCAGAGCAATACTCTAGACTTCAGCGCCTTGTAAAGTTTTTAAATGAGTTGGATGACCAAGTGACCAGTGAAAAACATGATAATGGACATCCCCAAGATGATCAGCCTATCAGTGCAGAGCCAGACACCAATCAGGAAGTTGAAACACCAACTTCCCAACCGGTAGATTCTCACATTGCAAGAGTGGTCCCAGAAGCAAGCAGTGAGAGAGAGGCCATATGAAATAAGAAGGATACAGTGATAGAAATGCTCCAGTTGGTCAATGAAAATTAAGGCAATCTAGAGAAGAGTATGGTGGAATATGCAGCTTTGGCATTCTGGGACTTTGCAGGGCAATATGTGTTCTACACTACTCACCAGACATTCTTGATTAGTTGTGCAATATATCTCTTGGTCATAGATCTCAGTCAGCAAGTCACAGATCTCATAACAGATGATGAATATTTCCTTGATACGGAAGGGATAAAACTGTGTAAAGTTCATGGTAAGGAAAGCATGATTAACTATAAAAGGGAAAAGCCGAGGGGGAAGGCAGAAAAGCATATGCCTATAAAATTAAAAAGGCAAAACATTTTAAGTTCATGCATAAAAAGTAAAGTACCATTATCAAGTGTTGTTCCAATGATCAATTATAATTGATCATCAGTTGATTCAGCAAACCAACAAGATAATCTAATGTGAAGCTCCATAATCGATTATAAAGGGAGAATACTTCCTTTTAGTTGCATGCAAAACACAAAGGTCAGGTAAATGAGGCTTCCAATCTGCTAAAGTTGATTGAATTATTTTTTCCCTTCACAACTTATAAAGCCATACCATATTATGCAGGTGTACAATTTCATAATTTGGAACATATGATTACATGATTAAGCTGTCAAATTGTTTGTCTAATAAATTTAATCACATTTTGATGATTTGTTTCAGTTTAAATGTAAAATCCTTTACAGCATTTATAAATGAAGACAAACAAGAAAACCTTCTGTACTTTAAATTATAGACTTATCACATATGAATGAAAATATTTTGGGGGTTTGCAAAGTGTTTTAGTTACATAATACTAATCAGCCATAAAAAGATGCCTTCATTTAACAGAGCTATTGAGCATAGATAACACAATAGAAAAATGTAATATTTTATTCGGTTAAAGTATGTCATTAAAAAAGATTACTCCTTTACATTTATTCACATTTTGAACTCTTAAAAAAAGATATAATTGTACAACAAAGTAGATATTAAGTTTGCTCATAGTAACTGATTATAATTGATTATAAGTATGTTAAGTGGAACTGATATCGATTATGAAATTCTGACTGATTCCCATCACTACCATATCTCTAAGGAGTTATTATGCCTACTTTTGAAGTTACATACTGGCTTAAATTAAAATAAAGCCATGTTGTGTTGAAAAGAGGGTTATATCGTACAACTGCAAGACAACTACAAGCTATCATAAAAATAAATTCTTGCTAGCAATCAAGTTTTAATTATCATAAAAGCATTACTACTTCTTGATTCTGGTACAGAGGTAAATTTTATCAGTTAAATATGGCACATACCAGTGTAATAGAATCTATGATATGGGATTATATGGTCGATATCCTGGATGAGTTTGATAATAAGTTACCACTCTGGAAACAATAGTTCTAATCTGATATTTATCAGACTTGAAATATTGACTTAAATCATCTAGCTCTTGGAAGAGTTTAATAATGAGCGAGATCCATATATCTTAATGAGGTAAACGTACTCTTAATTAAGTGAAATTGTCATCAATGGAAGGTCACACGTCTGATCCATTTTGTATAAAACTTGGAATATATACTTATTTCATCAAGGTCTTGGCTAATTGTGATAAAAAGTGAGACACACGGGTTATTAAGGTCATCGTTACAGAGCTTGTTTCCACTTTGAAAATGTGTCTATCTAATCATCCAGTTTAATCAAGCTTGAAATATGGAGCTTCAACAGTAAGATCTTTAATAGGCTTGATGAGCACAATTCATTGATGTTAATGAAGCAGTCTTCAGGAAGATTGGCAGAGGTTGTTACCACTTTGGATCCAATATTTCTGATACTATTTTGATCAAATTTGGTTTGTGGTTTTCCTGAGTTTATGACCATTTTTCAGCAAATGATATACATGGTGGCTAATATAACTGGCAGTAAAGAACCTCAGGAACAATCGCCAATGCATGAAGCTATTGGTAAGCTTTTGCACATATCCACATTGGTTGAGCCAAGATTCAAATCCAGGTGGACAGAGGTGAGATATCAGTGAATCTGTAAAGTTGAGCGGTTTTGACCAGTATGGTGGCGCTCTACAGTTTCGTATTTTGCATAAGGTTAGAATTTTAAAGAAAAAGAATTTCCCCAACTTTCCTCACTGGTTATATTGGCTATTTAAAAAAGACCTTGTATATCTTAGGTATAGTTCAAAGAACCTTTAATTCCCTTTATTGTGGTGTATGATGGATGGGTGTAATATGGGTTATAGAGTATACAGCTTGGCTTTACTCCAGATGTGCACCTTTCAAAAAAGTGCTAGCTCCACTTGGTCATTTTCACTTCCTGAACTTCAGAGGTAAATTGTATAAAAAAAGTGCCAATAACTTTATTTTACGTTTTATATGTTTGGTAATTCATTCATTGCACTTTCAGAAGCTGGTATTGTCTAGTCTGGCAAAATTCATTTTCCCTGTTTTAATAGCTGCTATGGATAGTGTACTTTAGACTAATTCAGGCTGATTTTTTAGAACAAGGGAGCAGTCATTTTAGTTAGCAGTGTGCTTCAATCATGTACAGTTTTCAAAAGTACAATATCCAAAGAAATATCATCCACATTACATTAATGCAGCATAGAGGTATGCCAAAATTCTCTCCATTGTGCATGTTTTAAATGCATACAACTTCACCTTACATATGTCACTCTCTCAAAAGTACATAATAACTGGTGAGCACCCGCTATGTGACTCAGGGCCCCAGTCAAACATGGAATATATGCTTTGTTCAAAAACTTTACTAATTTCTGTAACAGGCTAGATCGAGCGTGCCCACATTCCTTGATCAGATGTCCCTTTCACTGAGACTCATTGGTATGTAATCTATGTCACTGAGACTAATTGGTCAGTAATCTCCTTAATGAATCATGCCCTACAAATGCGTGCATGGAGCAGTCAAAAACACTATTTTGGTGTATAATGTGCATTTGTTAACTAATTATTATGTCATTACAGGTAAATACAATTATTATTATTATTATTATTATTATTATTATACACATATGTAAAGTAGCTATTTGTTTTGTTTTCAGACCTAATTGAGATCTGGCTGAACTCCATACATTCCTGTACACCATCCTCTCAACCTGGCATCCCTTATGTGATTTTGGTGGGAACGCACATGGATAAGATTCCAGAGGTATGTATTGGCTTGGTATAGCAAACAATAATTTCTTGTGGAGGAATAAAAGATCCTTGAGTTTTGATTAAAGGTTAAATTACCCACTGTGATCATGATAGAGTAAGAGTCATTTGAATAACTTGTTCACAGAGGTTGTTACGTGTTTAGGCTCTAATAAACATTAACAAAGAAAGAGTGCAAACAATAAGCTTTGAAAAATTTAACAAATAATTTATTTCTCTGGAAATACACTTTAAAAAAAAAGAACTTACAGTTTTAAGAATCAAATCCAAAAATAATCCAAGAATAATCCACGAATTAAGTTTTAGAAGTTCTAGTGATGAAATGTTAATAATGAATTCAAGTTCAAGTCTCGGAAAAAATCCCAAATGGAAGGCGATGACATATACTGTTGCCAGTATTCTGCTGTTGTGTCTACAGTTCTTTGTTGATTCACCAACAATATTCCGGTGTTTGTATTTCTGAATAAAATTTAAACAGAAGTCTTTGTGCAAAAATTTCTGTATGAGCACTCAAATAGTTCCAGGAAAAAGAATTAATTTTTTAGAATCCAAATAATTTGGATAAAAATTTTAATATAACTCCAAACTGGTCACAACAAAACACTTTCCAGTGTCCAATGCAAAAGCCCAAACTGAAAAATATCTATCTAAACATCATTATTAAATATAACTACAGAGCAATTTCAGAAAACCCTGAATTGCAAAATAGAAGCAGTTTACATCTAAAATCACATACTCCCAGTATGACCTTGATAAAAACCAATAATGTTACTCCAAGAATAAAATAAAGATAGAAAGTTGTTTACTTCTCTCAGTGATTTCTGAATCAAGGTTGGCAACTAAGTCAAAAATAGAAACAGTGTTTCTAGTATTAAGTGTTTATGAAACGAGTCAGGTAAAACTGAATTTTCTGGGGAAAAAAATCAAAATTACATTACTTTGACAGGTAAGGAAATTAAAATAAAAATGTTTTAAAACTTACAAATAATTAAATAAAAATAAATTAAATCAAATATACATAACAGAGGTCGATGAGTGAATGAAATGTTGGATTCATGTGGTGTACCTAATATAACATAAATGACTAAAAGTGTCCAAAATCCCAATTAAAAATCGTCAGTCAGTTGCATACATCATGGCTTCTTCATGCCTTCAGAATTGGGTACCACATAAAAAGCTGTTTGCAAAATAATAATACTAATGATAATAATAATAATAATAATAATAAGGACTTAGTGCAACTCTTACTCTTTAGAAGTTGTAAGAACTGAACAATGATAGTTATGCATGAGCACACACACACACACACATGCACACACACACACACACACACACACACACACAGATATATATATATATATACTTGAGAGAGTGAGATGGGAAATTTTAAAAAAAATCTTTTGAAATTTTACAACAGTGCCAAAAACATGGTGTAAATAATTGTGGTAAGGAAACATTGTGAAGTATTGAGTTATCTCTTGATGTTTAAATATGAGAGATTTAAGATCACTCTTGAATGAGCTCACTTTTCTATTGCTATTGTTGTTGCTTCTGTTGTGGGCATTGTGTCATATTTCAGCACCAGATAGGTTATACATGGTGACTAGTAAAAATGGCGTATGAAGAATGCAGAAAACCCCAGGAAGAACCACCAACTCATGGGAACATTGTCAATGTATCAATTTGCTCCAGGTAGATGGGTCCTGGTAGACCAAAGGACATTGTCGATAGGACTTGGTGTCAAAAGGGAATCATAAGTATCAAGATGTAGCATATACCTGAGTTAGGTCAGATAAGTATTTTGAACTGAAAGCGGTAGTCATATATAGCATAGAGGATGGATTTTTTGTTTGTTTCGGGAGCAGATGGGTAGTCAGTGGACGGTACAGAATATTGGTGGTGTGCGGTGTTGCATTTCTTTGTTCTTGATACTCCCAGGATGATCTGATCAGCTGTGTTTTGAACTATTTGATGTTTCTTTTGCAGATATTGAAAGACCTAGGTAGAAGAAAATTATAACAGTCCTATCTTGAAAGTACTAATGACAAGTGTTTTAGTGGTATCAGACTGAAAGAAAAGTGTGCATGGAGCTGATGTGTCCCAGCTTCAGATATGTAGCCTGTCTTATAACATATGTAATGAGAGAGAGAGAGAGAGAGAGTATAGTCGAGTGTGAAACCAAGGTTTCATCCTGATTCTGTGAGTTTAATATTGGTGTTGATGATACTTATTATTTGAAATAAAGAATGGGAATGAAGAAGTCTTTATGAAATGATCAAAATGTTTTCCATTTTATTTTTATTCATCTGCAGCTTGTTACATGTCATCCATGACTTCACATCAGAAATGCACCTCTCCATACCTTGAATGGTAGCATTATCTTTAAGCTTGGGGTGTTGCAGTAGACCTCGCCCTGTGGGAATAGGCTACTGACTCTTCCTGTAGCTGTGGAGCTCTACAAACTATGTTACACGCTGAGAAAAATGTCCAGTGAAATAGTTCCCCTGTGGACTGCATGCTCTGCATCTTGTGGGCAATGATGCTGTTAAATGGCTAAGCATGCACTGGACACAATAAATAAATAATAAATAGTGCAAAGTTGTTCCTTTTCTCTACTATATCATGGAGAGCGCTCTTGAATTGATACTCTGCACTGGGTTATTGGGCCATGTTTCTCAAGCAATGAACAGTTGCATTTATCAAGTTCAGCTGTAGGAGGTAACAAAGTTGTTACTGTTCCTAGAGGGCATGCATTCGGTTCTGTCTGTTATACAGAGGGTTATGTTAGTAGCAAACAAAGACAGAGATATTTTAACTGATCATTTTCCATTGCCAATATCTGGTACATCTTAGCTGGTTGTTTTAGTCTCATCCTTTTTGGAGAAAAATGCTGGACTTTGCTGTGCTAATGTTTGCAGTGGCAGCATTGTCAGTTTGAATGCAAGCCTAAAACTCCAAAACTGTTGGTTGCATTATGTTTTGACATTGTATGTCTATCCATCCAGCTGTTTCTTACCAGTTGCATTTCATCACAAAACAGTCAGATCTCCTTCATCTACAGTTATCTAACTTTGTATATGACTATAGCATTAAACCCAAAATAACAATAACAGTGTCGTTTTACTGCATTGTCATAATGATTGTGTATATTTTTGACTTACTACTAACTCTCTGTTATGTTGAATTCTTTCTTATGAAGTTCACTTTTTGTTAAGTATGTAATTAGCATACCAGCACTTTGTGTACTCCATCATTCATGTTTAAAACTTTTGTTAATGTGACAACCAGCGCTTTGTGTACTCCGTCATTCATGTTTACAACTTTTGAGAATGTAACAATCTTAGTTGTGTCTTTCTCCCATCCAAGGTTCTCAAAAACTTGTAAACGTGTTTTAAACAAAAATTATTTGATGTAGACCAATCCAATTTAGTATGCAAATTAGTATGGAGATGTAACTTACTCAATGTAGATAGATACAAGTTGTGTGCATATTTGTATTAAGATGTAAATTACTAGATGTATACAAATACGGTTTGGTATGTTTATTTGTATTATGATGTAAATGTTCTGATACATGTATAAAAATTCTTCAATTGTTTATAGATTGTTGAACTTTTATTGGAATTGGACTTTTGGGATAAAAACCTGTAGACCTGATGAAGAAGTAAACTTTAGAATGCATGCAACAAACTTCACAATGTTGCAATGCATATCGATATATTGATAGGTATGCAGTTCTGAGGATTGCTGGTCATGTTGGATATATTGATAGGTATGCAGTTCTGAGGATTGCTGGTCATGTTGGATATTGATAGGTATGCAGTTCTGAGGATTGCTGGTCATGTTGGATATATTGATAGGTATGCAGTTCTGAGGATTGCTGGTCATGTTGGATATATTGATAGATATGCAGCTCTGAGGATTGCTGGTCATGTTGGATATATTGATACGTATGCAGTTCTGAGGATTGCTGGTCATGTTGGATATATTGATAGGTATGCAGTTCTGAGGATTGCTGGTCATGTTGGATATTGATAGGTGTGCAGTTCTGAGGATTGCTGGTCATGTTGGATATTGATAGGTGTGCAGTTCTGAGGATTGCTGGTCATGTTGGATATTGATAGGTGTGCAGTTCTGAGGATTGCTGGTCATGTTGGATATTGATAGGTATGCAGTTCTGAGGATTGCTAGTCATGTTGGATGTTGATAGGTATGCAGTTCTGAGATGATAGGTATGCAGTTCTGAGGATTGCTGGTCATGTTGGATATTGATATGTGTGCAGTTCTGAGGATTGCTAGTCATGTTGGATGTTGATAGGTATGCAGTTCTGAGATGATAGGTATGCAGTTCTGAGGATTGCTGGTCATGTTGGATGTTGATAGGTATGCAGTTCTGAGATGATAGGTATGCAGTTCTGAGGATTGCTGGTCATGTTGGATGTTGATAGGTATGCAGTTCTGAGATGATAGGTATGCAGTTCTGAGGATTGCTGGTCATGTTGGATATTGATAGGTGTGCAGTTCTGAGGATTGCTGGTCATGTTGGATATATTGATAGGTATGCAGTTCTGAGGATTGCTGGTCATGTTGGATATTGATAGGTATGCAGTTCTGAGGATTGCTGGTCATGTTGGATATTGATAGGTATGCAGTTCTGAGGATTGCTAGTCATGTTGGATATTGATAGGTATGCAGCTCTGAGGATTGCTGGTCATGTTGGATATTGATAGGTATGCAGCTCTGAGGATTGCTGGTCATGTTGGATTTTGATAGGTTTGCAGTTCTGAGGATTGCTGGTCATATTTGATATTGATATGTATGCAGTTCTGAGGATTTTTGGTCATGTTGGATAGGTTATTGTTGTGACACATAATTGATATGTACATGCAAACCATAGAAACATTTAGCGGATCAAAATCTGGTTGGGAAAAGTAAGTAATTAGTTCTTTTCAAACTTTGCTTTGCTAGACCTGCTCCTTGTGACAAGCCTGACAAACCAATCACTTTGTATCACCTTGTATGTCTGTACACCCTTTTGTATACATTGTCTTCACCCTAAATTATCCTTAGTGTTTTTAGAACAGTAACATTTTATCCCATCCCATTTCAGATTTGTAATTTAACTCGGAGGTGATGGATAACATTGTATACTGTATTAATATTGTGCAAAGTGAATTTAAAAAATAGCTCCCCACTTTCTTCATATATTAATGATTTGTTAGGTCAATATGTCTTATAAAAACTGCATGTGATCCTGAAAATGTTTTTTTTTTTAAATTTGCCATATAGAACTGCCGGCAAAGAGTCATTGATGAGTACTCCATACATATCAGTGAAATATGGAGTAACAAGCCAGCTGCAATGCACCTAACAGATTATATTGCTATTGATAATACTCTGGGTGACCCAGGCTGGAGGAGCTGAAGAGAAGAATTTCTGAGCTGGCAAAACAACAGCCCCATTGGGGAGAAGAAAAGTTGGCCTGGTGTCTCCCAATGCAACAGGCAATAATGACACTAGAAGCTTCTGTTGTCACAGTTCAGCTTGCCGGAAGTATCTTCTCACACAAATCAGATAGTTTTAAGATGGTTTTTGAATCTAAAGAATAACCAAATATATTAATCTCTTCCATGTATCGTACCAATATACATTAATGATGGTGACTGATATGAAATGTTCTCATTTCCACCACATCATCAAATGAAATGCATTTATTTATCATTGGCAATGTGGAATATAAAGTAGGACATATCAAATCTGATACATTGGTTGTAAGATGCATGTATTTACTATCGGGGATGGATGGATGTGGAATATTAAGATGGACATATCAAATTGTATGTGTTTGTTGTAGGTTCCAACTGCTTTCATGCTAATGGCTTTGATCAGCCTGGATATTAAACTGTCTTGTTATGCTTTTCTTTTAACCAGGTTGCACCACTCAGTCTGATTGAAGATATAAATAGATCAGGATCTGTTAGGATTGAAAACAGAGATGAACTGGATCTGGTCCTGAGATTCCAGCATGAGACGGGCACAATCCTCTACATCAGGTGAGACAGGAACCATTTCTTCTTTGAATACATTCCCCAGACAAAGTGATATTACGAAAGCAGCTATGCTTATCTCGGGAATTCGACATTCATGAAAAGACAGAAGGTTGCATCTTTCACACTTAAATAACACATGTATAGACAAAGGGAAGAAACTCTTACCCATTACCTCCCTCGATCACTGCTAGGTAACTACAATTGTTTATTTATTGTCAGTTTTCTCTGGAAACAATTAACATCATATCATCTGCCTTTCAAATTTCAAGAGTGTGTTCTCTCATTCATCCCATGGACAAAGTTGGCATAGCATGGAACATGGGAGTATTCTTTCTTGGTTGTGGAATTGCTGGTGCCTGGTGACATTCTTCACTGGCATTGATGAAGCAGTGATGAAGCAGCTAGTGCAGCAGTCAATGATAAAGTTGTTGGCCTTGGATGAATTTTTGCTCTTTCATTTATCATGATGGATTGCAGTTTTATTATGCAGCATAAGTACCACTGTATGTCTGGGCATGGCCTTTGAGGCTGTAAGTCAGGATGCATGTTTTATATTTTAGATCTGGACAGTCCATTTTGCCATCTGTCCAGGCCATACACTATTAGACCATCTGACCATACCGGTTCATGACTCTCCATGAATCAATCTATAACAAGATAACCAGGTTGGATTTCCGATTTATAACAGAACTCTCATGATGGTATCATGCAAACACGATGTTTAATGATGATTGTTGTTGTTGTTATTCTAGGGTTTTACGCCATTTTACAGCACAAGATAGGCTATACATGGCAGCCAGTATTAATGGTGGAGGAAGAACCTTGGAAAATCCAGGGAAGAACCACCGACCCACGAGAAGCTACTAGCAGGCTTTCCCATGTACCCATGCTAGCCGAGCCTTGGACTCGAACCCACGCAGACAGAGGTGAGATGGCAGTGATCCGGAACGGTGAGCACTTTAGACCACTAGGCCACTCAGGGCCCCTGTTTAATGATGAAAGAACTGAATTAGATAGGAATTATGATTAATAAATGTGTGTATAAAATCCAAATATTGGACAAATTAACATAATCCGCATGAACCTAATAATGCAACAAATGAAAATATAAATAATGACCTTACACAGTACATGGACAAGGGTGAATGATTCACTAATTCCACATGACAAAAAAAATGATGAGTTTTACTCAGATAGTGACAAAGGAGGTATTTTACTAAAATAGTAAAATGATGAAAACATAGGGACAGATATCATATAAAATAGCTTTACAATCCCAAAGCACTGACTATTACAAACTCCAAAAATTAGCCAACAACTAAAATATTACATGTATGGAGTTGCACACTTTGTCACCAGCACACTTGGCTTCCAGTGACACTGGTCAATCAGGCAGTCAGTATTCCAGGCAGTCAACAACCACCATTCAGCTCCTCGGTCAATCAAGGAATTGGTGCCCACCAACCGGTCAGCAATGTGTGATCACCTGTTACTCGACCAGCAATACTGTTCTCTCAACTCTATGGCTGCTACGGTTCAACTTTACAGTTGCTATGGTCAACTTCTATGGTTAGCTCTACATCTGGTACCACGTTGACTCTGATCAGCTCTTCAGCTGCAACTCTGATCAGCTAAAAATACATCTAACACCGTGTACTATGCATGACACAGGCATATATGATAAATTGTTATGACCATGTATGGTAAGCTATACAGATTACATTATCAGCACAATACTTACAAAACAATCAACAAGTTCAGAAGTGGACCTACCCATGTCCAATAAGAAATCTACAGTTCTAAAAGTTTCTTAAAATGCAACTTTATATTGCTAATATAAATCTCTTGCTAAGTCACAAGCACGAATAGAACATATACAGAAATAAACATGGTAGGAGAATAGTTATAACTTAATAAATGTTTCACATACCTCTGTAGCTGAAGATGTGCAAGTACTTAAAATAGAATGCTCACTGAAAAGATGTTCTGTAATGTGTAGATTTAGTCATACAGTGGGGCATTTATACACAGACAATGCAGTCGTACATCATCTGTGCGCTGGATGTGTTTGTTTTTTCCCATCAAAAGCACTTTGCACGTGTGGCATAGGATGAACCAAACTATCTGTTTCGAAATATTGTACAATATACATAAATCACCCTCAGATATCGTTGTACACAAAAAACAAAACCCAAGTGCATGTATTTAATAAATAAAGGGATTTATAAAATTCAGTGACACCATCATTTCAGTGAGCCGTGACACATACTGGCTGTATAACTGTGCAGAAAGTTGGATGTTGTTCAATTTAGCTGATCCGTCTTTTACACTGCATGTACTCCCAGGCATTTAACAAGTTGACTGACCAATTAATAACATGGCTGTCCATCTGTCTGGTATCCTTGCACAAGGACGTGCTATGGTAACTGATAAAGACTAATTTGGTAATAGGATTCAATCTGAACATGGCCTTTGAGGCTGTAAGTCAGGATGCATATTTTATATTTTAGATCTGGACAGTCCATTTTGCCATCTGTCCAGGCCATACACTATTAGACCATCTGGCAATACCGGTTCATGACTCTCCATGAATCAATCTATAACAAGATAACCAGGTTGGATTTCCGATTTATAACAGAACTCTCATGATGGTATCATGCAAACACGATGTTTAATGATGATTGTTGTTGTTGTTATTCTAGGGTTTTACGCCATTTTACAGCACAAGATAGGCTATACATGGCAGCCAGTATTAATGGTGGAGGAAGAACCTTGGAAAATCCAGGGAAGAACCACTGACCCACGAGAAGCTACTAGCAGGCTTTCCCATGTACCCATGCTAGCCGAGCCTTGGACTCGAACCCACGCAGACAGAGGTGGGATGGCAGTGATCCGGAACGGTGAGCACTTTAGACAACTAGGCCACTCAGGGCCCCCGTTTAATGATGAATGAACTGAATTAGATAGGAATTATGATTAATAAATGTGTGTATAAAATCCAAATATTGGACAAATTAACATAATCCGCATGAACCTAATAATGCAACAAATGAAAATATAAATAATGACCTTCCACAGTACATGGGCAAGGGTGAATGATTCACTAATTCCACATGACAAAAAAAATGATGAGTTTTACTCAGATAGTGACAAATGAGGTATTTTACTTAAATAGTAAAATGATGAAAACAAAGGGACAGATATCATATGATATAGCTTTACAATCCCAAAGCACTAAGTATTACAAACTCCAAAAATTAGCCAACAGCTAAAAGATTACATGTATGGAGTTGCACACTTTGTCACCAGCACACTTGGCTTCCAGTGACACTGATCAATCAAGCAGTCAGTATTCCAGGCAGTCAACAACCACCATTCAGCTCCTCGGTCAATCAAGGAATTGGTGCCCACCAACCGGTCAGCAATGTGTGATCACCTGTTACTCGACCAGCAAGGGATTTATAAAATTCAGTGACACCATCATTTCAGTGAGCCATGACACATACTGGCTGTATAACTGTGCAGAAAGTTGGATGTTGTTCAATTTAGCTGATCCGTCTTTTACGCTGCATGTACTCCCAGGCATTTAACAAGTTGACTGACCAATTAATAACATGGCTGTCCATCTGTCTGGTACCCTTGCACAAGGACATGCTATGGTAACTGATAAAGACTAATTTGGTAATAGGATTCAATCATAACACCCATTAGTTTGTGAGTCTGACACACTCACCATTATTCCATCACAGCTTATTAAGTGTAAGCCAAGCCTATAAGGAGAGGTGTGAAAGATGACAATAGGTGAAGGCCATGGAGATGTCCAACTGCTTGACAAATATAATTGCTGGATCCATTGCAAGCAAATCAAGACATTGTTTCCCGAAAGTCAGCAATCAATGTAATTTTTGCCATACTTGTATCATTTACAATCATTAACATTTAGCTGTAAGCTACCATACTTGGATAAGAACACTGTGGTGGTAATTATGAACAGCCCACTGTTTATAAGATGGATGAGAATGTTTTACATGCCACCATCAAGTTATGTGAAAAATGGTTGCTACTTGATTTGTACTAGACCTTGCATCTCTAGTGCTTTTTTTGGCCTGGCTGAAAAGTCTGATAGTGAAAATGTATGGATGTTCATTGGTGTGATTGCTATGGTTATTAACAGGAATATATGCCACCTGATGGCGTCAACAAATCTGGATCTAATAAGAAGAGATACCTGTCTGCACTCATTCACACTAAAGATAAATCAATCATCTGGTTTGCACATGTTGACATGACATTGCTGTTTTGTGGTGTAATAGAGGAGGTACGGAACTAGGCATCTCAAGAATTGCCTCTTAAACTTACTCTGGCACCTGCTTTGGCTTTCAGGCCGAATCATTCTCATCCACCACGGAGAGATATTCATCAGTAATATGATAAGAAGCCAAACACTGCACAAAGACAAGAATTTGTATCTCCTTCAAATTTTAGGCACTAACAGGCTTTTTCGTTCCAGAGGTTATTTAATAAAGATAGAAAACAATTTCTCTTATTCTCCACGGCTCTTAAAGACATCGTCGGCTTGCCACATCTTCCACAGACAGACATCTGGTGATGGACTTTTTATTATCATACCCCATGTAATGGTGTAGTTTCAGAAAATGAATGGGCAGTCAGAGTTTTTTCTTAGTAGTTTCAGATTATGCTTATCCAATCCTGTCCCCATTTGACTTCTCTTCCACGAGTGACCTTTTGTCTGATCATGCTGCGCATTTTTAAAAATGATGTATGATCATTACTTGAAAGCATGCATTGGAGAGAGTTCACAAGCTGAACTCTCCAGTGTGATGATCATGACTTTTACTGTGGCGAAGTCAGCAAAATGTTGCAACACACAATCGTGCAAGAGCATTTAACAATTTACCACAGAGCAACAGAAAATGAAAGTTTCATGTATAATCAGCACAGACCTCAAATCCTTGAATCTTCCCATAGAAAGCTTGGCTTCTACAAGTGAGGCCTTGTTGAAGACAATTCATGCTGCTGAACACATTCGGTGCAGGATTTGTTTCCTGGTTATTAGACACAGTGCATTGATTGAGCCACCAAAGTTGTATCACAGCCACGTGTCGGTCAAGGTGTTTGTGAAAAGACAAAAGCTTGCAGCAACAGATGTCCTCAACTGTTGATGTGTTCATGACCACTGATAACATGGGTGAGTTTTCCATGGCCGCTTATTGGTTGCTTTGCGAAGGAGCTTTCCGTAAGCTGTTTTGCCATTCAACAATAAAATAGTTAATAATCATTGCTACCTTACTGGTGCTTAAAGAGGAAATGCAAACAGTTTACAGTTAGCTTCATAACCTGCTTGAGTAAGATGGTCACTTAATAATGCATCTTATTGCAGTGGCATTGAATGCACCAATAAGTGTGAGCTTGAAACATTTAAGTTACTCAAATACAAAGGAATGTATCCCTTTAATATATGAGCAACAGGGACAAACTTGATGAAATTCAGTTGCCATTGTCTGAGGCGTTTCATTTATTGCTGCCACCAATGACTATGGAAAATGTCTGGTCCGTGTTTGGTTGTCAAGATTTCCATGACTTTAATGACTAGTATTTGCTTATTTACATATTGTTGCACACTGACATCTTTAAGATGTTTTGTAATGCAACCATGAGAGTTTATAAACTTGATCACTTGCATCACCTTTCATCCTTGGGGATAGCCTGGGATGATTTGCTGTCAAAAATAAAGACTGTTAACTGTAATCAAAGGGTAATATTCAGATAAGTGTCTTTGTTGAGCAGAACGATGTCATTTAAAGAACTGCTAATTAATCATGCTGGATTTGTTTGTTTGAAGTATTCTGAATGTCTAATTGTTTGATCACTTAGCCCACTATGCAGTCCAGCAGCAACAGACATCACCAACCTGACGGTTATCAATGATACTGTACTAACACAGGATTGACTGAGCAATTTACTTTGATTCTAGCATCCAGTAAGCCCATATGGCATTTGGGATCACTTTCTCCAAGATAAACGGCATTGTATACACTTCAATGATGCATGGTAAAGTTTCCTGGTTCATTTACTCTGTGAAAAGGGGCGTTTTATGCACTTCAACTGGGCATGGTAAAGTCTTTTACGTTGAGTCTCCATTTAAGAAAGAGGGTATATTTATGCACTCAGATGGTACACCTAAAGTCTCTTTTGAAGGCACTCTCTTTGAAAACATAGGGCATGTTTATATACTCATATGGTGTATGCAAGGCACTCTTTTCAATGCAAGTGATAAATAAGGCAGATTACTTAACTATATGCAATACATTACAGATATTAAAGTGGGTAATTTTACCAGATCTACATTTATTTTGTATATCATTTTCATTTAAAATTATTTACTACACTGTACACCACTATTATATAAAGACTCTGCCAAGTAGTAATACAGATAGTTATCAGTATTTCTTTTACTACAGTAGAACAATGCAGATGTGCCAATACTTGTGATTTTACCGTAAGTCTTAAGAAAATTACCCTTATAATATGGCCTTAGAGAATAAAAGTAAAAACAACAGACAAATTATTGCTGCAGAAACATCCGGATAATTGGTTCATCCATGTTTGATTTGTGAATTAAAGCAGAGGGGACACTATTAAATTTATTGGACATCAGGTGTCAATTTGAGTATGTCTTGTGGCAGGAGATATGTTTGCCGTCATCATGTGAAGTGGGAAAAAAATACAAGGAATACGTCAAGAGATATTAACAAGCCATTGAGCTGCATTGGGTTTGGAACTGAAGTTTCTGTGACTGTGCTAGTTGTAAGTATGGTCTGCATGTACTTTACAAACTTTTCAGTTAAACATAAGGTTTACTGTCACTGCATGTTTTGAATACTGAACATTTAAATACATTTCCCAGCTTTACAATAGCAGTTTAAGATATTGTATTACACCACACTGAAAACTGGTTAAACATACAAAACAAAATCAACTGCTTTACTGAAACAGTCTTGTCAGGGTTGGCAGGTCTTTGACAAGGGAAATGTTTTGTTAAATATTTGCTAAGTACTTATTATGTGTATAATTTGTAGCATTGAATGACTAAGGGAGAAGATTGTGCTGGACCCACAGTGGTTGATCGATGCCCAGAAATCTCTTATTATGGCTGGGACTTTCATCAACGAAAATCCTGCCATTGTTAGCAAGCGGTGTAAATTCAAAAGGAGTGGAAAACTTACCCATGAACTGACAGGTTTGTAAATTTTAATCATTGTAATATATTATTTTAACTCACTGGTCATAGGGCCAAGTGAGCCAATAATATGTTCTTGTGCCTGGCATACATCATCAGTGATCCGTCAGGATGTACAGCTTTCACTTTTTTCTGAAAAACCTCTGTTCCAGTTTCTGCCAAACATGGCAGAGAGCATCTCAATAGCAGCACTCAGGTCTTTTATGTTTCTACAATTGATGCCAATGTGTAATCAACTATGCCTACCATTATTAAAATAAAAAATCGTAAAGTTACTTTTTTGAAATAAAAATGCTCATTAGCATTTAAATAAATTGAAATTAAATAATTGAATTGATCAAAATTTAACACATTAAAATTCTTTCATAAATGGTTCAGCAAATTTACAGGACATATTCAGGCATTGAGGGTTGGGACGTTTGTTCAGTGATACTAATCTACAATCATAGATGTCCACCATTACAAAATACAAAGTGACTTCTAATAAAGAAAACGTTAGAGTGAATTTGAATTAATTTGACAGAAGCATCCTGGCCTAAAGACCATTTAAAAATAAATATGGCTACCATTGCTAAAAATAGCTAAACTGGTAATGTAGAAAAGGCAACACTATAGGGGTGAAACAATACACTTCTGCCGCTTATTAATACAAGTCACAATACACAGCCAGTGGTATGATACATTATCTATGTACATGTTGACTTGTTGTTCTTTTCATCTGTCAGTACTGTGGTGGTGCCACTTTATGGTCTGGTTTATAGGATATATTTCTAGTATGCAAATTACAGACATACTGATTTATCATCCATATATAATTTTTATTTAACCTTTATGACATTTCACAATGCTCCATTTGATCAGTTACAGGGCATTGTTGCCGTTCCATTAATTTTGCACTGCATTAATGTTTCCAAAACAAAATTCCAATTGTATACCTTCACTTATGAAACCTACTGGTTAGGACGTTCACCTCAGGTACAGGAAGTTGCAGGTTTGAACCTTGGCAGAGTCATACCAAAGAAATAAAAATGGTACCAACAGCTGCCTTGCTTAGCGCTTAGCATTAAGAGGTTAGTTCTAGGACTGGTCGACTTGGTTTCAGGACAATATGACTGGGTGGGACATGACGCTTATGTCTGCAGCATGGTGCCACAGTGCTAGACGTTACTATAAAAACAGTATTGTCTGTGGCAATGTAAGATGTAAACAGTATTGTCTATGACAATGTAAGATGTAAACAGTATTGTCTGTGACAATGTACGATGTAAACAGTATTGTCTGTGACATTGTAAGATGTAAAACAGTGTTATCAGTGACATTGTAAGATGTAAACAGTATTGTCTATGACAACGTACTATGTAAACAGTATTATATATGACAGTTTAATATGTAAACAGTATTGTCTGTGACAGTGTAAGATGTAAATAGCATTGTCTCATTTCATCAAAAACCTCAAACTGTGAACAGTTTCCTGTAAATGTGAAAACTCTAGTATGACAATGTATTTAATAAAGTGTCAGACAAAAGACTCAGCTGTTGCGTTATTGATTCTGTTATTTTTCATGTTTTGGTGAATTGACACATAATTCACAATTATGTACACCAGATATGTAGCTATTTTATTTTCAAACGGAACTTATATAAAGACTAGTTGACATTGATGTTTTGATGATTTGATACTTTTGATTTCTAGATGCATTCTGGTCTAAGGAGAAGAATCCAGAATTCCATGATGATAAGGACCACATCATTAATGGAAAAATTATCATTGCCAGGCCAATTACATGTGATCAGGATGGAAAGGAGATCAAGTATGTTTATAGAAGCTTAAAGTTCTATTAATGTTTTTTTATTTATATTTCCACCATATTCTAGGGTGTACGCATTTGTTTGTGATGTCTAATAATGTTTTATATTTCTGTCTGTCCTGTCACACCATGTCAAAAATGCTCGTCCATGTTTTTCCATCTTGTCACATAGTGTCAGAACTTCATTCCATGACTGCCCATCCTGTAACATCATGTCAAAATATTCTCAGTTTTATTTTCCACTCATTAGAATTTGGTGTCAGTTACTGTCTTTGTTTGGTTTCGAACTTTGCCTTCAATCTTGCTTTTGCTTAGTGCCCTTTGAATGACTCCTTTGAGGGGACATTTCAGGGCTCTGAAAATGGTGATAATGGGTGTCAGATCCAGGACCTGTCAACCTCTGAGGTAGCCAGGTTCGACATGCATATAAACGGGTCCAAGCTTCATGGAAAATCAGATTCAGCAAAAAAGCACAGCTACATGTAAGAGCTTAAAAAACAAAAATTTTGTTTTAAAAAATAATGGAGTTTCCTTTCTTCCTTGATGTGAATGAATGAGCAGTAGTCTTAAATTGACTTTTTCTCACTGGGACCTACTTGTCTTAAATGGACTTTATCTCACTGTCACAGGACTCTAGATAAACCAGACTAAAGTCAAATCAAAGTTTGTGCATGATAAAAAATGAAACAAATTACACATTGTATACTGTACTCTCAAAGTGTAGCCATTCAGAATCACTTTCCAGATTTCTCCATTTATATAAAAAAATAATAAGTTTTGCAACACGATATGAAGTATTAAATATATATGACATGATCTCTCTGTTCATTATTCAATTTAATCATGGTTTTAACTAATGGGGAATCTGCTACAGTGAAATTACCATCTTCATCACTGGATTTTGGCAATTGCTGTTTTGCACATGCCAAATGTTCTTTTCATTTTTCTGGCACTGAATTGGCTCAATC
This sequence comes from Sinohyriopsis cumingii, assembly GCA_028554795.2. Lineage (NCBI taxonomy): Eukaryota > Metazoa > Mollusca > Bivalvia > Unionida > Unionidae > Sinohyriopsis > Sinohyriopsis cumingii. Next base: position 78,839,267 of record CM068834.1, on the reverse strand, counting down.
TTTAATTTCATTGTATGACTTTATAGATACTTTTACCTGTCAATGACTTAATTTTCATAGGTTCTGCCATTCTCTGTAACATTGTTAAAGAATACACTCATAATGTTGGTCTTTTTTTTGTCTTTGTTTAGTTGTATTTATTGATCTTGCAGGGATGGATAATAATGGAAAGTACACAAGAGGTGATGGGAATTGATTTGCAATAAATGTATGTTTGAATAATCAAAGGAAATTAAATTATGGGAAAAGCTCGTATGAAAACAGAGGCGGCGTTAGGAGTATGCGGGGCCTAGGGCCGACCATGACTGCGCGGGGCCAGAGTATCGGTATCTCGATTGGTATGCTACTGCAAACACTGATTATGTCTAGACTAGATCAACATGCATTACGTTTGGCCTGTATCAGCGTTTCCAATTTACCGGCGAATATAGCTTGAAAACTCATAAGAACACCCTTAGGCCTGAAGTGCGGAGCTTCCTCAAAAGAGAGGCCTGGTGCAGTCACCCCACTTGCCACCCCCAAACGCGATTACTGCATGAAATACTTGGACAACTGCACAACAAATATCTGTGTTCGATTCCATATAAATTTCATGTAATGCTGTCCGAGGTTTCAAGCAAATTATAATGGATAAAAACCATAAAAAGTAAATCTTTGCCGAAAAACGTTTATGTTCACTCTGACCATTTCCGTGACGGTATGCCAAATCAATGAACCCGTGTTCTAAACTAGAAATGGAATATGCAAATAAAGTAACGCATGATCAATTCAATTTTCAGAGACATGAAGTTGTGGTTAAACAAAATAAGAAAAGGAACAGAAATGATAACACAGTTATTGCATACAGCTAGACAGCAGGTAAAGAAATGTGCCCCACTTCAACTTGAAGTATGAAAATTGAACTGTCCTCAATTGCACATACATATAATTCTACAGGGGATGATGAATCTGATCTTTTTGTCATAATGATCACAATTATGCAAATGCCTGGACATATATTCAAACAAACATTACTCAGACAAGTATTACTTCAACTGAAGAAAAGGGAGATTAAACCAAATTATACAAAAGCACAATGCCAGCTTTTGAATATTTGGTGAGAGTGATACAGTCTTGTTTACAGGTGTACCAAAACGAGTGTTTTACACCTTGGCTATGACTGAATTTAATACATTCAAATTTGAAATGGACTTTGCAGGTTAGTTGATTCTAGATTTAATGTGACTTAAATTATACTTGATATTTGATGACCTGTCCTGCAAAATTGGAAGATACACAACTTTGGTGTATTAAATATTTAATTCATGGATTCCTGTTCTAGCTGACAAATTAAAGGGTTTAGTGGCCCCACAGACACATTAACAGAGTGTGCTGTTCAGATACTTTCAGTGAAAATTATCCTCATTCAACTTGTGTAACGGACTGTGCAGAAATTTGTATTCAGGGAACTGGTAACTTATGTATCAGATGCAAGACTTTCAGTAATTACAAGTCATATAACACAGCTACATATCTTGATGGAATAGCAGCCCATGGGTAAGTCATGTTTATATCTTAGGCATTTGGTAGCAGAACAGGTGATATGTCCACAATGGAAAAAAGTGGATTTTTTTAACTGTCTTTACCAGGGGATGAAATAAAAGAGTTATTGTATGATATGTGTATTGTTGACATTTATTTCACCCTTAGAATGGCAGAAGGAACATTAAAGACACTCTAACGGCAGTGTCGAGAACTAAGAGGGATAATTGGATAAAGGCATCTATAGGGAGCTGGACCTGTTGGCTAAATCAGGACTCTTCAAACACAATATTTTTCCTTCATCACAATCAGATTCGACCACTACCAATTTATTTTCTGGTGTACTTTACACATGTGAAGACATAATGTTTGTCATACTTTGTATCTTTGTTTGGCTTATTCTTTTCTTGCTGGAGGTCAGTTCTATTCATTACTGGGTTTCTGCGACTTTGCGGATTTGCCGATGGAGGCGAAGCCAAAGTTAAATGAATTCATGAGTTGTACTGATCATTAGATTTGTTCAATAGAGTGGAGCCATGTGTTGCAGGTCAGTTCACCTATTATTGATGTAGTCAGTGGCAAATTCAACTTGAGCTATAAGACCAATCATGCAATATATGTGAACACATTTTTAGCCATTTCGAGTGTCACTGAATGAAGCTTCAAGCGGGTGACTTTGAAAAGTTATCTTTCCATGTACCATACTCCTCTGACAATATTTAGTTTTTTGATGTTCTGTAATTTTTGTTGAATTCTTTCAATAATAATGTCCCCTTGAATAACCTGACATCACTGGCACTGGTTAGGATCATTGGTCAGATATACACTTGCTTATAAAGATTATATTTTCCAATCTTTCTTGCAAATGCTGATTTTCTAGTTCTAATATCAAGCTACTTTTTCAAGAACCACTAATGTGAAGGAAACTCATTAATTCTGTCTTTTTCATGAAATCTAAACATGTTTTGGGCCCTACTCAATGAATTTGATGGAGTACTTTAGTAATCATATTGTCTGTTCATCAGTCCATCCTTCTGTCTGTCTGTCAGTAGTATGGTATCTGCAAGTTAGCTTAAATCATAATTATTGAATTTTAATCAAATGTTGCATGCAGCTTTATATGATTGAGACCACCCTACCCTTTGGTTAAGTTTATAGTCTTCTGTGTCATATTTTACAGGCTGTATTGATAGATTTTGCACGAGATTTGATTTCATGTTTCATGACATTTAATGGAGTTAAAGCCTCTGATTGCTAAAACTGTTGGACTTAATCAGATTTGTCATGCAGCCTATATTTATGAGATTTCAAATGAGATTTGGTTTCATACTACTGACATTTAATGGAGTTATTCTCTCAGATCACCATCTTGCTGACTTTGGTCTGTGCAGTGCAACTTTATAATGGTTTGTTTAATTTCAGTCAAGCATGCATCTTTGTGTTTCTGAGAACATGGTTGAATTTTGATTTCCAGTGTTCCATGACATTTTTTATACGACCTTGGTTGAGTTTTGATTTCCAGTTTTGTTTGACTTTGTTTATAGGATGTATATTGAGTTTTAATATCCAATATTGCATGACATTATTGATATGACCTTGATTGAGTTTGATTGCCAGTGTTCCATGACATTGTTTGTAGGTCCTTATGGAGTTTGATTTCAAGTCATTGTTTATGGGACCATAATTGAATTTTGATTTCCATTGTTGCATTACATTGTTTAAAGGACCTTGATTGGGTTTTGATTTCCAGTGTTCTACAATATTGTTTATATGACATTGATTGAGTTTGATTTCCATGACAATGTTTACAATAATTTGAGTTTTAATTTCCAGTGTTCCATGACATTGTTTATATGAACTTGATTGAGTTTTGATTTCCAGTGTTCCATGACAATGAAAGACATTGTGATAGGACCTTGATTGAGTTTTGATTTCCAGTGTTCCTTGACACTGTTTATACGACCTTGATTGAGTTTGATTTCCAGTGTTCCATGACAATGAATGACATTGTGATAGGACCTTGATTGAGTTTTGATTTCCAGTGTTCCTTGACACTGTTTATACGACCTTGATTGAGTTTGATTTCCAGTGTTACAAGTCATTGTTATTAAGAGATCATCCCACAGAGTGCCTGTCCTCAGGTTCATTACACCAGTGAATGAGTTAGATTTCTGCATTCAGCATAATCAATCGTGGATTTATGTCAGTCAAGGAGTTAAACTTTTATATTATACAGTCATTATTAGAATGATACCAGTGAAGGAGTTAGACTTCTGCATTCCACATAATCTTTAGTGGAGTCATGCAAGTGAATCATTTAGTAATCACAAGTGGAGTCATGCAAATGAAGGAGTTAGACTTCTACATTCCATATAATCATGTGGAGTTATGCTAGTGAATGAGTTATACAGCAGTTTCTACTTATGAATTGCATAATGTTCTACAAGAAGGAACATGCTGTATTACATTTAGCTACATGTTAAAGCTTTCAGCTTTGTATAGTGTTGTACTTAAATGGGAATGCCGTATTACAAATAGTTACATGGTAAAGCTTACAACATTGTATAGTGTTGTATTTAAATGAGAATGCTGTATTACAAATAGTTACATGTTAAAGCTTACAGCATTGTATAGTGTTATACTTAAACGGGAATGCCGTATTACAAATAATTTAAATGAGAATACCATATTCCAAATAACTATTTGTTAAAGCTTACAGCATTGTATAGTGTTGTACTTGAAATTGAATGCTGTATTACAAATAGCTAGATATTAAAGCTTACAGCATTGTATAGTGTTGTACTTGAATGGGAATGCCATATTACAAATAATTTAAATGGGAATACTGTATTACAAATAGCTACATGTTAAAGCTTACAACATTTCATAGTGTTGTACTTGAATTTAAATGTTGTATTCATTTAGCTACACTTTAAAGCCTACAGCAGTGGGTTAAGCATTGGTACCACTTGAAAGCCATTATATCCTTGTTTAATGATTCCTATTGTCCAGAAATGTGCATTGACTGGAAATTAAAACAGTAGGTATCTAAATGTTTTGGATAAAAGTACTGCACAGTAACCTGATACAAATGGTCATAATAATTACTTTGTTCAATCATCATGTATATTAGCTGAATGCTAACATTTTATGTCAACAAATATTTAACCATTTTAATCAGGGACAGACTGTCATTGAAGACAGTGGGTCAGGAAAAGAATCCAAAGTATTCGTAGAAGGAGATGTTGCTTCAATGGATAGAGTACCCTCTACACCCATTAAAAAAGGTATGTCTAAAAGATTTTGGTGAGGCAGGGATATATCATATTATCTTGTCTGTGTGTCTCTCTTGTATGAAATAGTGTTAGCACAACTAGTCCTGTTGTATTTGATGGATTGCTGTGAAAGTTGGTAAATATACTAGTAATCAATAATGTTGTGCAGTCTGACAAATCAACCAGCTACTTCAATTTATGTTTGTGTTATTGCCCTTTTTGTCTTATAACTTAATACGATATATGGGTGTCATATCAGTAATTGTTTTACAGCCAGATAATTAGTCTTCTGATGATGGAATAAGATAGAGTTCTAAACTGAGATGCACCCATTGATTAGTATAAGATGGATTTAATGATTATATTGTTTATGTTATTATTATTAATTTCCTAAACATTCTCTGTTCTATAGTTGACAACTACGAGTTAAGGCCCTTCTTGGTTTTCAGATGGATGCAGTTTTTCATGAAAATATTGTGAAGACAACTACTCCTGCAAGTTTATCTCAACTGACCGTAAGTATATGAGAGCTTTTGGTATATGTCGGTATCAGTTGTGTATGGTATGTGTCTGTATCAGTTGTGTATGGTATGTGTCTGTACAATTCAAGTGTGGTATGTGTCTGCATTGGTTGTGTATGGTATGTGTTGGTATCAGTTGTGTGTGGCATGTGTCTGTATCAGTTGTGTATGGTATGTGTCTGCATCAGTTGTGTATGGTATGTGTCTGTATTAGTTACGTGTGGTATGTGTCTGCATCACTTGTGTATGATATGTGTCTGCATCAGTTGTGTATGATATGTGTCTGTATCAGTTGTGTATGATATGTGTCTGCATCAGTTGTGTATGGTATGTGTGTGTATCAGTTGTGCACCGTATGTCCCTGCATCAGTTGTGTATTTTATGTGTCTGTATCAGTTGTGCATGGTATGTCCCTGCATCAGTTGTGTATTTTATGTGTCTGTATCAGTTGTGTATGGTATGTGTCTGCATTACTTATGTATGATATGCCTTTGTATCAGTTGTGCACGGTATGTCCCTGCATCAGTTGAGTATGGTAAGTGTCTATGTCAGTTGTGCATGCTATGTCCCTTCATCAGTTGTGTATGGTATGTGCCTGTATCAGTTGTGTATGGTATGTGTCTGTATCAGTTGTGTATGGTATGTGTCTGCATCAGTTGTGTATGGTATGTGTCTGTATTAGTTACGTGTGGTATGTGTCTGCATCACTTGTGTATGATATGTGTTTGTATCAGTTGTGTATGGTATGTGTCTGTATCAGTTGTGCATGCTATGTCAATGCATCAGTAGTGCATGGTACATGTATGTGTCAGGTGTGCATGCTATGTCCCTGCATCAGTTGTGAATGGTATGTCACAGCATCTGTTGTGTGTGGCATGTGTCTGCATCAGTTGTGTATGATATTGTCTGGATCAGTTGTGTATGGTATGTGTCTGTATCTGTGATGTGTGGCATGTGTCTGCATCAGTTGTGTATGGTATGTGTCTGTATCAGTTGTGTAAGGTATGTGTCTGCATCACTTGTGTATGATATGTGTCTGTATTAGTTGTGCCTGGTATGTGTCTGTATCTGTGATGTATGGTATGTGTCTGCATCAGTTGTGTATGGTATGTCTCAGTATCAGTTGTGTGTGGCATGTGTCTGCATCAGTTGTGTATGATATTGTCTGGATCAGTTGTGTATGGTATGTGTCTGTATCTGTGATGTGTGGCATGTGTCTGCATCAGTTGTGTATGGTATGTGTCTGTATCAGTTGTGTAAGGTATGTGTCTGCATCACTTGTGTATGATATGTGTCTGTATTAGTTGTGCCTGGTATGTGTCTGCATCACTTGTGTATGGTATGTGTTTATATCAGTTGTGCAAGGTATGTCCCTGTATCAGTTGTGTATGGTATATGTCTGTGTCAGTTGTGCATGCTATGTCCCTGCATCAGTTGTGTATTTTATGTGTCTGTATCAGTTGTATATGGCATGTTTCTGCATCAGTTGTGTATGATATGTGTTTGTATCAGTTGACCATGGTATGTCCCTGCATCAATTGTGTATGATATGTGTCTGTGTCAGTTGTGTGTGGCATATGTCTGTATCAGATGTGTATGGTATGTGTCTACATCAGTTGTGCATGGTGTGTGTCTGCATCAGTTGTGCATGCTATGTCCCAGCATCAGTTGCGTATGGTATGTGTCTGCATCATTTGTGTATGGTGTGTGTCTGTATCAGTTGTGTATGGGTATGTGTCTGCATGAGTTGTGTATGGCATGTGTCTGCATCAGTTATGTATGGTATGTGTCGGCATCAGTTGTGTATGGTATGTGTCTGCATCAGTTGTGTATGGTATTTGCATGCATCGGTTGTGTATGATATGTTTCTGCATCAGTTGTGTATGGTATGTTTCTGTATCAGTTGTATATGGTATGAGCATGCATCAGTTGTGTATGGTATGTGCATGCATTAGTTGTGTATGGTATGTTTCTGCATCAGTTGTGTGTGGTATGTGTCTGCATCAGTTGTATATGGCGTGTGTCTATCAGTTGTATATGGTATGTGTCTGTATCAGATGTGTATGGTGTATGTCTGTATCAGTTTTGTATGGTATGTGTCTGTATCAGTTGTGTATGGTATGTTTCTGCGTCAGTTGTGTATGGTATGAGCATGCATCAGATGTGTATGGTATGAGCATGCATTAGTTTTGTATGGTATGTGCCTGCATCAGTTGTGTATGGTATGTGTCTGCATCAGTTGTGTATGATATGTGTCTGTATCAGTTGTGTATGGTATGTGTCTGTATTAGTTGTGTATTATATGTGTCTCTATCAGTTGTGTATGATATGCCCTTGTGTCAGTTGTGTACGGTATGTGTCTGTATTAGTTTTGTATGGTTTGTGCCTGTATTTGTTGTGTATGGTATGTGCCTGCATCTGTTATGTATGTTATATGTCAGTTGTGTATCGTATGTGTCTGTATTAGTTGTGTATGTTATTTGTCTGTATCAGTTGTGTATGGTATGTGCCTGTATTAGTTTTGTATGGTTTGTGTCTGTATTTGTTGTGTACGGTATGTGTCTGTATTAGTTTTGTATGGTTTGTGCCTGTATTTGTTGTGTATGGTATGTGCCTGCATCTGTTATGTATGTTATATGTCAGTTGTGTATCGTATGTGTCTGTATTAGTTGTGTATGGTATGTGCCTGTATTAGTTTTGTATGGTTTGTGTCTGTATTTGTTGTGTATGGTATGTGCCTGCATCTGTTATGTATGTTATGTGTCAGTTGTATATTGTATGTGTCTGTATTAGTTCTGTATGTTATTTGTCTGTATCAGTTGTGTATGATAATTGATATGTATCTGTATCAGTTGAGTATGGTATATGTCTGTATCAGATGTGCATGATATGTCCTGAATCAGTAGTGTATGGTATAGGTCTGTGTCAGTTGTGTATGCTATGTCCCTGCATCAGTTGTGAATGGTCTGTGTCTGCATCATTTGTGTATGGTATGTGTCTGTTTCAACTGTGCATACTATGTCCCTGCATCAGTTAGGTATGGTATGTGTCTGCATCAGTTGTGTATAGTATGTGTCTGCATCAGCTGTGTATGGTATGTGTCTGCATCATTTGTGTATTCTATGTCCTTGTATCAGTTGTGTATGGTATGTGTCTGCATCAATTGTGTATGGTATATGTCTGCATCAGTTGTGTATGGTATGTGTCTGCATCAGTTGTGTATGATATGTGTCTGCATCATTAGTGTATGATATGTGTCTTCATCAGTTGTGTATGGTATGTGCTTGCATTAGTTGTGTATGGTATGTGCCTGTCTCAGTTGTGTATGGCATGTGTCTGTATCAGTTTTGTATGGTATGTGCCTGCATCAGTTGTGTATGGTATGTGTCTGTATCTGTTCTGTATGGTATGTGTCTGTATTAGTTGTGCATGGTATGTTTCTGTATCGGTTGTGTATGGCATTATGTCTGTATCAGTTGTGTATGCTATACCCTTGTATCAGTTGTGTATGGTATGTGCTTGTATTAGTTTTGTATATGTGTATTAGTTTTGTATGGTATGTGTCTGTATTTGTTGTGAAAGGTATGTGCCTGTATCTGTTATGTATGGTATGTGTTTATCAGTTGTGTATGGTATGTGTCTGTATCAGTTGTGTATGATATGTGTCTGTATCAATTGTGTATGGTATGTGTCTGTATTAGTTGTGTATGGTATGTGTTTGTATTAGTTGTGTGTGGTATGTGTCTGTTTAATTTGTGTGTGGTATGTTTCTGTATCAGTTCTGTATGATATGTGTCTGTATTATATGTGTCTGTGTCAGTTGTGTACGGTATGTGCCTGCATCTGTTATGTATCATGGTATGTGTATATAAACTGTGTATTTTATGTGTCAGTATTAGTTGTGTATGACATGTGTCTGTCTCAGTTGTATATTATAAAATAAACAACACCAACATGTAGAATGTGTGACAGGTTTCACTTTAATGCTTCATTAGACATTGATGAAGCATTAAAGCGAAACTGGTCACCCATTCGACGTGTTGGTGTTGTTTATTTTATAATTTATCAAAAGAACCTTGACAACACCATGGTATCAACATATGATCCACGAATTAGCAATAGAACGACTTATTTGAAAATGGACAATGGAAGAATTAGCGAAGAAACAGATGAAAAATGGATTACACGCATGCTTTCTTGAAAATGTTCTGGAGGACAATCTTGTGCCAAATGGTTTGCATTTAAAATTAAATGTTCATATTGGGAATGATACAGCATCAAAGAAGTTTCAAGAATCTATTGACTCCCTATTGGAAAAAGTGTCTTTAGAAATATGTGAGAAACTGAAAGAAGAACATCAGAGGAGAGTGATCAAGATAGGCAAGTATCTAGAAGAGCATAGAAATGAACTAAACACTTTGATAAAAGGAAATGCAGGCATTTTTGATGAAGACCTTTTTAAAAAAACTGAATCTAAAAAAGATGAACTTTTATGGAGTCAACTTAAAAAGTTACAGAATTTACAGAGAGAGAAAAACAATTTTCTTGGACAAAGAGAAACATCAGCATCGAAAAGAACTAGAGGAAAATCAAAAAGAGATAATCAACAACCAAATAAATCATCAGAGGAAATTAACTTCATCAATGTAAAATAGAAACGGACAGTAACTAAGAATCACACACGGAATAACCAACAGCAAAGACATGAAAAGGAAATGGAATAAGCACGAGCACGAATTACCTATCAACCAAATCACATTGAAAAAAATAATAGACCCATTCCAAACAATTGCAAAAATGATCAAGCAAAAACCTTAACAGCCCCATGCACACAAAAGGCGACCTGTTCAGATGCTGTAAAAAATGGGGCGAAGAAAATTACACAAGAATCCAACAGAACGGTTATAGCAACAATACAAAGTCTAATGGAAACCATCAAGGATCTGTTGAAAACTAAACAAGTAGAAGAAAGAATAGGAGATTTATTAGAATACAAAACAAGAACAGACAGAGGAAAGAAAAGAAAAGAAAAAAGGAAATCGAAAGAGGAAAAGAAGCTGTGTTAAACCTTTCTAAACAAATTCTATTTAATAGTGATTACGTTCTTATAGGTAAGGGATTATCATATTGTCCGAGAACCAAAGTGCATGATATTAATTTAGCAGAAGCATTTTTCAAATACATAAGATCGTTAAAATTAAAAGAATTTTTCTCACAATCATGTATATCTTCACAATATGAAAATAGTTTCATCTACAAAATAAGAGCTTTTACAATAAAAAAGAATCAACATTTACACTTTCTAAAGGACGAGATATTTATCTCAATTTTTATACTGAAGCAACTAAACAAGACATTTTAAATAGCAGTCCTAAGAGAAAACATTTTACAAACATATCTGAAGAAGAACTATAAATTCTTTACGTAGCTTATCGCAAGATGAATGTATTATTATTAAAAAAGCCAGTAAGTCTAGCACAATAGTAATAATGAATGAGGAGGATTGTGTTAAAGAAGTAGAAAGACAATTAAATGATGAAGAATATTACACAAAACTTTCCTATAATCCTTCTGAAGATATTAAAGAAAAAATAAGACAATGTATTAATCAAATATCTGTACACAATTGTTCCATATATGGTGAACTAGATATCTTCCCAAATAAAATAAGTATGCCTCAGTTTTATATTTTACCAAAAATACATAAAACTGTTGATAAGTCACTACCTTTAGGATATCCAGGTAGACCCATTATTTCTACATATAACTCAATTACAAATAATATATCGCAACATATTGATCATATTTTCCAACTACTGATGAAATCACTATCTTCATATGTCAAAGATACTTATGATTTCATTACCAAATTGAAATTGTTACCGAAACTAACTGATAACTCATTCCTAGTTACACTTGATGTGGTTTCTCTCTACATGAATATACCACACAATGATGGTATCGAAGCGTGTAAATATTATCTTAAAGAAAAGGAATATACATATAAACTATCAAAAGAACATGTTTTTGATTTGATAAAACTTGTGCTCGAAAATAACTTTTTTCAATTTGGTAATACAAACTATCTCCGAAAAATGGGAACAGCAATGGGTAGTCCTATGGCACCTGCTTATGCATCTTTATTTATGGGAAAATTAGAAAATGATTTTCTAAATAAATGACTCTTAAAACCAGATGTATGGTTAAGGTTTTTAGATGATATATTTATGATTTGGAGTTATTCATTAAAAGACCTTTATTATTTTATAGACAGTTTAAATGAATTTCATCCAACACTAACATTTACATTCAATGTCTCTAAAACTAAAGTATCATTTTTGGGCATAGATATCGTGAAAAATGAAAATAATGACATTACTACCATGGTTCATGTTAAAAACACAAATATTCATCAATATGTTGAATATTCTTCATGCCATCCTAAATCATGTAAAAATGGGATACCATATAGTCGAGCAAAAAGATATAGAATAATTATTTCGGATGACGCTGTTTTTAAATCATATTTGACAGAGTTAGATCAGCATTTTTTAAATAGAAATGTCCCTATTCCCTATTGATATCATTGATACTGCATTCCAAAAAGTATCTTCTCTTACACAGCTTGAATCTTTACAATATAAAATCAAAAGTAGAAATGAAGATATCATTCCTTTTGTTATTGAATATAATCCAAGTTTGCCTAATATAGGTAAGATTATCAATAAATATTGGGATTTATTAAACTTCTCATGTAAAGCAAGTGTTAAATCGCTACACGAAAGCAAACCCATACTTGCTTATAAAAGGACTAAAAATCTTAAAGATTTCCTAATTCTAAATGAGAAAAAACATCATATAAAATAGGATCATCAACTAAATGTAATAGACCTAGATGTTCGCACTGTTCATTTATTAATGAAAATATTTCTTTCAAAAGTAATAATATGAAAGAAACTTTTAATATGCATTGTGGTATTAATTGTGCAACATCAAATGTTTTTTTTTTGATAACATACAAAAAATGTGGCATCCAGTATTTTGGACAAACCAGTCAACAAATATCTAAACATATGAACCAACATAGATCAGATATAAAAAATTATACTGATCAATCATTTTCATCTCATGTTGCCGCACATTTTAACAATATTTCCCATACATTGCAAGATTTCTCCTTCCAACCTACTGTTAAAGCTGATTCTGAAATGGAACGTCTGCTAAAGGAAACCTATTGGATTCACCATCTTAATACGGTGAATCCAAAAGGTCTAAATTCAAAAACACTATATGACATTCATTAATTCTGTTTTTTCTTTTTCTTTTTCTTTCTTTCTTTTTTTTCTTTTTTTTTCTTCTGAATTATGTCCCCTGTTTGCATTTAGATAAGAATAGTTTCATATTATTTTTTTTTGCACAAAAACTTAATTGGTAAAATATAATCTAATATAAAAATAAGTTTACTAATTCTTTAAAAACGAAAGTGCATTTTAAATTAATTCTTTGTATGATATGATTAATTATTTATAAAATACTTGATAGTAAGTGTTATGCACACCATAATTTTTTATTATATAAATTGAGTTCTGGTAAACAATTTAACATTTGTCAAGAATATATCAAGATATATATATTTTTTTAATTTCTTTTTTTAAAATAATTTATTTAATTTCTGTATCTTTAATAAATGTGCATTATACATAATACAAATATTGATAAAACTGTTTAACTCTATTTAGTAATACATTTTATATCAGTTGTATATGGTATCTGTAATAGTTGTTTATGGTATGTGTCTGCATTAGTTGTGTGTGGTATGTGTCTGTATTAGTTGTGTATGGTATGTGTCTGTATCAGTTGTGTATGGTATTTGTCTGTATCAGTTGTGTATGGTATGTGTCTGCATCAGTTGTATACGGTATGTGTCTGTATCTGTTGTGTGTGGCATGTGTCTGTGTCAGTTGTGTATGGTATGTGTCTGCATCAGTTGTATATGGTATGTGCCTGTATCAGTTGTGTGTGGCATGTATCTGTGTCAGTTGTGTATGGTATGTGTCTGCATCAGTTGTATATGGCATGTGCCTGTATCAGTTGTGTATGGTGTATGTCTGCATCAGTTGTGTACGGTATGTGTCTGTGTCAGTTGTGTACGGTATGTGTCTGCATCAGTTGTATCTGGTATGTGTCTGTATCTGTTGTGTATGGTATGTGTCTGTATCAGTTGTGTATGGTATGTGTCTGTGTCAGTTGTGTATGGTATGTGTCTGCATCAGTTGTATCTGGTATGTGTCTGTATCTGTTGTGTATGGTATGTGTCTGTATCAGTTGTGTATGGTATGTGTCTGTGTCAGTTGTGTATGGTATGTGTCTGCATCAGTTGTATACAGTATTTGTCTGTATCAGTTGTGTATAGTGTATGTCTGCATCAGTTGTGTATGGTATATGTCTGTATCAGTTGTGTGTGGTATGTGTCTGCATCAGTTGTGTATGGTATGTGTCTGCATCAGTTGTGTATGGTATGTGTCTGCATCAGTTGTGTACGGTATGTGTCTGTGTCAGTTGTGTATGGTATATGTCTGTATCAGTTGTGTGTGGTATGTGTCTGTGTCAGTTGTATACGTTATGTGTCTGTATCAGTTCTGTATAGTGTATGTCTGCATCAGTTGTGTATGGTATATGTCTGTATCAGTTGTGTATAGTGTATGTCTGCATCAGTTGTGTATGGTATATGTCTGTATCAGTTGTGTGTGGTATGTGTCTGCATCAGTTGTGTATGGTATGTGTCTGTGTCAGTTGTGTATGGTGTATGTCTGCATTAGTTGTGTATGGTATGTATGTGTATCAGTTGTGTATTTTATGTGTCTGTATCAGTAGTGTATGGTATGTGTCTGCATCAGTTATGTATGGTATGTGTCTGTATCACTTGTGTATGGTATATGTCTGTATCAGTTGTGCATCATGTGTTACACATCATCGATCATCCAAGCATCAATAATTGCTTTTTACCATTCTTTGGTATGACTCGGCCTTGGATCGAACCCACAACCTCCTGCATCCTAGGTGGAAGATCTAACCACTAGGCCACCAGAGTGATCCCTACCTTAATGGTCTTGAGTCAGTAATCTGTTTTCCATCACACTTTTTTTCTATTCATTAGCTTCAGACCTTTCCAGCTTTAATGATGGAAGTTAGTATACTTATATATCATCACTCAAGAGTCTCTTGTGTACTCTGTTGGGTATTTCATATTCAAAGTCATGGTGAAATGTTAGTATTGTAACTTTTCCACCAAGCTGTCAATTCCACTCTTAATTTCTGACTAGCAACTATTCACCCCTGTCAGAAAGGCACAATCCAATTCACTGTTGTATAATTTGATGACATCATCACAGCAGGCATGGGACAAAACTTCTCTGAAATTACTAGTTAAATCTTCAATGTAAGATGCCTCATTCTACAATCTAATGCTGGCTAGTTTGGTTCATGTATAAGTGTGTGTATATATATATATATATATATATATATATATATATATATATATATATATTTGTGTGTGTAATACATTACTTTATTCATTTGGTAGCTGCAAAGCTTCTTGTATCAGTAGGTAGATCTATTTTGTGTAATACATCACTTTCTTAAATCGATAGCTCTCTAGATAGTTGTGTGGATAGATTGTTCACTTTGTGTAAGACATCAATTTCGTCTATCTAAAACTGTCTAGCTTGTTATTTGGATAGACAGATTTGTGTGTAAGACATCGCTTTCTTTATTCAGGAAACACAGATACCTAAGACCAGATCATGCCTCAAGCCCATGATGTGAGAACCAGAACAAAGAGCTTTTCAAGTAAACTTTATCTGTACAAAGGTAACAATTTCTTACACATCAAATAAGTTTGTATGGCCTTATGAAATTGTTCTGGGTCCATAGTGGATCGTGTGCTGTCCATCATGCATCTGGATGTATGGTGTAGTCCTGTTTCCATTGCGAGTTGTATACTGTCCATAATACATCTGATTTTATTTTATGGCATTGTGTCCATAGTTGGTCATGGTTCTGTGCCCATAGTGGGTTATGTGCTGTCCATCATGCATACAAGTTGGGTGGCACTGCAGGTCTTCAAATGTCCCAGGTCCAAAATGGATTCAAGTTGTGATAAAAATAAACATATTCAGACCTTCCAGGATCATGCGAAAAAAGGCATGGCTATGGGTTGAGAGTGGTGATAAGAGGTTGTTTATGTTTTGCTCAGTGTGCATTACATACACAGTCAGCTAGACTTTTGAGTGCTTTTTTCAAATGGCACATCAGTTATATAACCAATCAATTGATAGCTAGTTAATATGACTTGCAACAGACAGGTTATTGATTGTAAATAAGCATACCCCTCTCAGTCATCGAGACTTTGTTTCTCTGAGTGTTTACAAATCAGTTGTTCTTTACCATTACAAGTCTGCAAGTATGTTATGGACATCATAATATGTCAAGACATTGTTTAGCAAGCTCCAGATAGTGAATTTCAGTGTCTGGCCAGAGGTTAAAGTAGATAATGACTGTTGACAGTTATGCTAATGAGATCTATACTATTGAAATAACCTTATGATTTTTATATAATTACTTTTGAAATTGACTTTTATAGAAAATTAAGATTTTTCCACCTAATATCATTAATTATGCCCTCATTTGTGTCTTCCATTTGTCATTGGCAATGACCAGATTATTAGGCTTCAGTGACCTAAAATTTTGAAATGGCAACTAAATTTACAATTAGGTGTTCTTATGGATCCAACATTATGATAGGTGTTTGGAGTGAAGTTGCAGTAAAATGCAAATTTGAATTTCAACTATAGAAGCTCATGGTTTTGTGTGATCCAGATCAAATGAGTAAACACATGTACAGTTCTCTTTTCATTAGTGCTTTGTTCAGACCCTAAATTCTTGTGTCAGATTCTGGTGTGGAACAATATGTACAGTTGTGTTTGCAGTCCCTTGTTCAGACCCAAAGTTATTGTTAAAGACCCAAAATTGTTGTGCCAGATTCTACACAACTCACACCAAGCTGCTTATTTCCACCAGTTTACACTGGAAGCAAACTGTCGGTCAGTGGGGCTGGAACTTCATGGTGACACTCCTGCTGATGGGAACTGCTTTTTGAGGCCATCTCCAGTCAGATTCGGTGATTAAATTGTGTTGTACAAAAATCACCACAACAGCTAGGCCAGGAAATAGCTGCCTTCATTAAGACTAAAAGAGTGCTACAGGTACATAATATTGTATGCTGGCCAAACCACTAAGGGGAATATGAAGGGCATTTTTCAATCTCTTCCCAGATGAACCACAAAGAGGAAACTGAAAGGACATTTTTTACCTTTTCCCAGATGTACGTTAATGGCTTGATTAACAGAAACTGTAAGCATTATAGGCAATCCTAAGCAAGTCGCTTCTTTTGTGACTATATCTATCATGTCACAGAAATTTATCCATGAACTGTATCTAATAAAAAATAATACCTCCATATATATGTAAGTATATATATATATTACAAACAGTAGAGAGAATTGTTGTTGGGGTTTGACATCATTTTCAGCACAATATAGGCTATACATGGTGGCCAGTATAACTGGTGGAGAAAGAACATTGGAAAATGCCGGGGAGAACCACCGAACTATGAGAAGCTACTGGCAAGCTTTCTCACATAGCTACGTTAGCCGAGCCTGAGACTTAAACACATGCAAACAGAGGTGAGATAGCAGTGATCCGGAATGGTGAGCGCTTTAGACCACTTGGCCATCGGGGCTCACAAGTAGAGGTATGTGTATACAAAATGAAAATATTTTTGCATTTCTGCTGTATATGTGAAGTACTGGACTTAAAAAACAAATTTCTTAAAGTATATGAAATACAAATGTTAAAGGAAATACGATTCTGTTAGGCACTTGGGCTGATCCCAGTGAAATGTATTACTGACTCTGTATCATTCTATAGATTTTTATGTGAGTCACTGGACTTGTACTCTACTGATGTGAAACTTAGTGAGCAGTGTATTTTCAGCAACACACCATGCATTCAATGACCAATCATTCCATTTTAGTTTCATATAAGTACATGATATAGCAAATATAAAAATGTTTAATAACTTTATGTTAAAATGGGGTTTTCATCTGACCCACATTGACCATTCAGAGGTTGGGTAATAAAAGATCAGCATCCTTGTCTTATTATGATGAATAATCGATTTTTGTTAACTAATCTATTACTCAACTGAATGTTTCTAATCTACTCAGGCACCATGCATTTGGATAGTTTCATCTACAATGAGTCGTTCGATGTCTACTGTACGTGAATAGCCAGGGATGGTGAATGGGTAGACAATCTGGTGGTGGTTGCAATGGCTACAATGTTACAAATCGATAATATGATTGTAACTAGCTCACCGTTATCAGGTCCTGAAGACATCATTGTTTTGGTTGTTAGACAAACCACATTTCAAGGGGATCCCATTCTTCTAGGACATGTCTGGGAATCCCATTACCAGCCATTACAACCCATAGGTAAGTTTAAAAATAGTACATGTAGTAGTTAAGTAAAATGGTAAATTTTGGTAATTTCATATTTGATCTTAATAATAATGATTTATTGTCACACTCTGTTGAACTACAATTAAACTCATGTTGACGGAAGACCACCTAAATCTGGCAGCAGAAAATGGTCTCTCAAGGCATGCAGTCTGTCAGAGAGATCATATCTCATGCTGTATTAAAGACATGTAGTCCATCATATATATCATATATCATAATGTACCCAAGACGTGCAGCATATCATGGCGATCATTTCATACTGTACTCAGAACATGCAGTCTGTCATGGAGATCATTTCATACTGTACTCCAGGCATGCAATTTATCATGGAGATCATTTCATGCTGTATTCAAGGCATGCAGTCTATCATGGAGATCATTTCATACTGTTCTCCAGGCATGCAGTCTGTCATGGAGATCATTTCATACTGTACTCCAGGCATGCAATTTATCGTGGAGATCATTTCATGCTGTATTCAAGGCATGCAGTCTGTCATGGAGATCATATCTCATGCTGTATTAAAGACATGTAGTCCATCATATATATCATATATCATAATGTACCCAAGACGTGCAGCATATCATGGCGATCATTTCATACTGTACTCAGAACATGCAGTCTATCATGGAGATCATTTCATACTGTTCTCCAGGCATGCAGTCTGTCATGGAGATCATTTCATACTGTTCTCCAGGCATGCAGTCTGTCATGGAGATCATTTCATACTGTTCTCCAGGCATGCAGTCTGTCATGGAGATCATTTCATACTGTACTCCAGGCATGCAATTTATCATGGAGATCATTTCATGCTGTATTTAAGGCATGCAGTCTGTCATGGAGATCATTTCATACTGTTCTCCAGGCATGCAGTCTGTCATGGAGATCATTTCATACTGTACTCCAGGCATGCAGTTTATCATGGAGATCATTTCATGCTGTATTCAAGGCATGCAGTCTGTCATGGAGATCATTTCATACTGTTCTCCAGGCATGCAGTCTGCCATGGAGATCATTTCATACTGTACTCCAGGCATGCAGTCTGTCATGGAGATCATTTCATGCTGTATTCAAGGCATGCAGTCTGTCATGGAGATCATTTCATACTGTACTCAAGGCATGCAGTCAGTCGTATAGAACAAATTGTATACGGTACTCAATACATGCATAAAAATCATGTATCCTATGGCACATAACTGAGTGATGTAAAGCACTTAAAAGAGAAAATATGTGTCAGTAAGTATTCCAATTTCAACTGCTGCTAGCCATATTATTTGTATATCAGCTATTTAGCAGCAAACAAGAGCATATGTCGTGATTGTGTCTGGCAAGGTCATCAGATAATAAACACATTAAGGAAACTGTAGTTTGTTTGCATGCATCTGTGAAGACAATGATGGTTTTCTGTTTGTGTATTGCCTTGCTTGGCATTCAGCATTAAGATTTTAATTTTAGGACTGGTTGGCGTAGTGTCAGGATAATGTGACTAGGTCGGACATGAATTTACATGTCTGTAGCATGATGCCCCAGTGCTAGACATCACTATAAAATAATACATTACAGACATTGTAGCGATATTGCTAAAAGAAAGTTAAAGCTACCTTCAAAATCCTAACATCACAAACACACATTGAAGCACAATGCAAATTTGTGACAGCCATGGTTTTGATATTTTTCTTCCTGGAAGCATGGATAAATCATTATTGACTCTTCCATTCATATAGCGTTTGTCCAAACCAAAGTGTCAGAATCACTAAAAACAATATGTGTGTTGATTTGTCAATCAATATCTGCTGAATAAGACTGGTTAATTGATTAGGGGTGGTTACTCTGTAGAACCTGAAACATGGTGATATTTATGCCTACAGTGTAAACTATTTAAGTAAACAACCATACTTTACCATAATCATGACGGATTCCAGATCTGGATACATTATGTGCTTTCTTTGTGGTCATTGTGATAACCCTCTCTTCCAAATGAAATAGTGAATATTTCTTGAAAATTTAACTGTACTAATCTCGGTGGTTTTTTTTAGATAAACGAATTAACATACACTATGCACATAGAGGCCAAAAGTATCTTCACCTCTTTAAACACTATAACATGAATAATTGTGCAAAAGGGAAAAATAGGATCAAATCTTAGAATACTGACATGATAAGACAGTACTATATAAGCCTGGTAAATGATATAAGATCCACTTGGGCTCTTGTTTGCATATACTAGTACATTTCAATGCCTATTAATGCATCTTAAAATGTGTATTTGGATATTTCTTAGATTCAGCAAAGTATGATAGGCTTAACGTCACTGCTAGAATACTGTTTTCTTAAACCATCCTATTACATTACTAAATTTTATTTTTCATCAACTTCACTATTTTCATGACAGGTCTTGATGATGATGATGGTAATGACGATGATACTGAACTTGCTGGCAGTTACATCTGTGTCATATTTTTTTTCATCATTTCCGCTAATTTTGGTCCACTACATAAAAGGCCCCTACATTCTGTTCAAATTCTAGAACTGTTCCGGTGACGTAAAAGTATAAATTTTACTTAAATCTCATGTTACAAATACACACGAAGCCCGGAGTGGTCTAAAGCTCTCTCCGTTATGGATCACTGCCAGCTCACCTCTGTCTGCGTGGGTTTCGAGTCTCGGATTCAGCCAATGTGTGTATGTGAGAGAGCTTGCCAGTAGTTTCTCGTGGGTAGTTCTTTCCAGGGTTTTGCCAGGTTTTACCTCCACCATTAATACTGGCCGCCATGTATAGCCTATCTTGTGCTGAAAAATGTTGTTAAACGCTACAACAACAACAACACCAACAACATTTCTAAACATAGTGTGGACAATTTCAAGTTCATTTAGTATCACTTGCAATGTATTTGACTTTGCATGCAGTGGCATGTGAAATTATGTTCTTTACATTAAATATGAATGAAATGATTGTTGCTCTACACACATTATCCTTTGTAATAGTTTTTCTTCCCATAAAGTATCACCTAAACTGATTGTTCATTACATTTAGTATCACCTGAAATAGTTTTATCATATTTAGCAGTTCCTGAAGTGGTTTTTAGTTACATTTAGTATAACTTGAAATGTGTTTTTTTTAACCTTCAGTATCACCCGAAATGATTTTTTTAAATATTTAGTATCTATCTGAAACTGTTCTTCACTAATAATGTATCAGAAAAATGAGATTTTCATTACATTTTGTGAATGCAGGATCACATGTAGAGATTTTTCATTACGTTGAGTATCACCTGGAATTACTTTTTATTACATTTAGTATTACCTAAAATAGTTGTTTTGTTTCATTCACTATCACCTGAAATGTTTTTTTTTTTTTTGTTTATATTTAGTATTATCTGAAATGGTTTTTCTTTTACATTTAGTATTACCTGAAATGGTCTTTATTACATTTAGTATTACCTTAAATGGTTTTTCTTGACAGCTGTTCACTTAAACTCCCTCATCTTATTTTTAAATCTGGATTGATTGACTGAAGTAGATATTCTGCTCTTATTTCAGTATTTGTTCACTTGAAGCCAAAATACAGGAGTAATGTATAAAATGGATGTAATGATTATAGCTCAACACGTCTCATCTGTTTTATAACTGACTGTATGACAGAACTTGCCAATTACACTAAGCTCTTAGTCATAGGTATTTCTCCTGTATTACAGTATTTTCTCTCATGGAAACTGTTTAAACATAGTTTCAAAACATTGTCCATTTGGCTATTTTCAGCCCCTGTCAGTCCTGTGCCAGTCCTAGTAGGCAGTACTACACCAGCCCCAACAGATGTTCCCACTAGAGCCCCAAAATCTGGCCCTACACCAGAGGTGGCAGTTGGTTCCATGTCATCACCAGTACCTAGAGCATTTAGTACCCCAAGCCATCACCAACAGCAGATGTAATGCAAGCACCAGCATGATGCCCCAGTGCTAGACATCACTATAAATTACCACATTGCAAACGTCAGCATTAGGTTCAACACCATCAACAACTCCTAGCTCCATCCAGGGCCCAGAGCCTAGTTCTGCAGCATCTGGTCTCAGGCTACAGGATCTTGTTCTACACCATCTACAACAGCAGCTTTCACGTCATCCCCAACATCCAGTTCCAAACCATCAGATGTTATGCAAACTGCAATATCTGGTTCTGTAACTCATCGTATGGAAACCCCAACATTTGGATCCACAACGTCTAATCTAATACAAGACCCAACATCTGTTTCCACACTATCTACAACTGATGATCCCATGCATGAAATAACCATCTGGTTCTAAACCATCCCCACCATCCAGATCCGCAACAGTTGATGTCATGCAAACGTCAATATCCAGTTCCACAACAGCTTTCATGCGAACCTCAACCTCAGGATCCACAACAGCTGATGTCATGCAAGACCCAACATTTGCTTCTACAACAACTGATGTTATGCCAGCGACATCTGCATCCACAACATCCACAATAACTGATGTCATGCATGTAACACCATCCAGTTCCACAACAACTCCTATCATGCAAACCCCAAGATTTGAACCCACAACATCTGATGTCGTCCAAGCCACAACATCTGTTTCCACAACAGCTTATGTTAAGCCATTTCCAACATCTGCTTCTACACCATCCACAACAAATGGTTCAGCACAACTGCCAACATCCAGTTTTACAGTAGCTGTTTTTATGCAAACAGAAACATCTAGTTCCACAACAACTGATATTATGCAGACCCCATCATCCGGTTCAAATCTATTAACAACTGCTGGTCCCAAGCCAGCCACAACTTCCAGTTCCACAGCAGTTGATCTCCTTGAATGCCAAACATCAATTCCAGGTCACACACAACTGCTGGTCCCATGCCAGCTTCAACATCCACTTCTGCAAGGGCTGATGCCACACAGGCCATAACATCTGCTTCCACAATAACTGATTTCATGCAAGCCCCGCCATATATTTCCATACCATCCGATACTGTTGGCCTCATGCCAGCTCCACATCAGTTGATAGTATGCATATTCCATCATATGGTCCCCCACCATCTACCATCAGTGGTCCCAAGCCAGTCCCAACATCCAGCACCACAAAAACAGCTGATGCCGTACAGGCCCCAACAGTTGATGATGCTGACAGATTTATGCACATTGCATGCTTGCTGTTAAATGTTTTTATCTAGGGTCCTTAGACACCTCATGCGTCATCATACAGTTACTGTCACCTGCAGTCTTGACCAGTATCTTGCCAACAACAGGACAGCCATTGAAAGTCTTAAGAAGAGTAGAATACTAAATAAATCTCAGATGAACATTGGAAATACAAACCTAGGTGAATATGATATTACACTTTTATTTGCACTTTTCAATAATATTGTTTATACTATAAGCCCACAGCAATTGAAAATGAAACAGTTTTTGAGAGATGAAAGAAATAAAATAATTGCTCATGTTAAATCAGTCACTATAAATGCAAATGATTACCAGAAATTTTGGAATGACATCTGTACAATGCTGAAGGCTCTAAGTAAGCTATAGTAGGGCCCACGTTGAGACTCCTGGCAGGTATTTGACCCATGCTTCCACGAAGATAAAGGTAACCTCTGGAGTTAAAAGATCTCAGACGTGACCATTGAAATATGATGGAAGGACAAAAACTGATTTTAGTGCCTTACAAACAATGGATAGAATACCATCAATGGCAAGAACAGCGAACCCGCATATATCTCCCAATCCTCATTTGATAGAGATATCCCAGTTACAACATGAATTGCAATAGTTTGATGGATCTCAGCAATTTGTCAAAAACGGAAAAATCGCAATGGTATGGTGAAGTGTTGCAACAACTGCAATTTTTTCACCAGAAAGCTGTAGACGAAACAGCACCACCAACCTTGAAAGATTTTAAGACCTTGATAGAAAGATCATCACCACTACTACTATCCCCAGTGACCAAAACAGAAAAAAGAGAAGAAGAAGTAGAGGTTCAAACTCCAACAGAAGAAGTATACAAATTAACAACACTACCAGAGCAAGTGACCAACACAAACTACATCCAGAATTAGATGGATTAAAAAGATGATGGCTACCCTTTCTTCCACAGAAGAGAAATGTAAGGTGAAGACAAAAGTGAAACAAAAACTGATTAACCCTGTTCAGACATCCTCCTCCTCGACACTTATCGCTCGCCAGACACACAAAGCATTACAATCCATGAAAATACCACATGAAAAGTAGCATTAGTGTAGAGTGGGTGACCTCTTAACAAAAATGGAGAAGGTGTTAGCCGGCATTTACTACACTCTAGCCCATCCTGTGTGATATGGAGGAGTCCAGAAATAGTATCGTGCCCAATACTCAAAAATGAAACCAGCAAAGGCACATAATTTCTGAACCACCTATCCAAAAAGAATTAAAGAAATGTGACATTCATTTTTTCACCACTGAGAATCATGAAATCAAAGAAAGCATCGTGGAATGTTTTCAACGCACCTTGAAAGAACGCACGTGGAAAGATTGTACACGTCAACATACTTTCAAGTACAGCGACATATCTTACCACACCTGGTCCATGCGAACACCCAATCTTACCTTCGGAGCATTGGGTGTGCCCCCCAGGAAGTGACTGTTTTTGAGTGTCTGTTTGGTGCGTCCCTGACGGTGGCTGTCCCCATGAAAGGTATAGTAATGACAGTAGGAGAATGGGTGCGCATTGGCAAAGACAAATGCACTTTCGACAAAGATTACCTACCCAACTGGACCACTGAATTGTTTCTTGTCACTGGACAATTACATGGCCGTCATCCTGCCGACTATAAATTGGAAGACATGAATTGGAAGTTAAAGGAACTTTTTACTTGCCTATGTTACAATGCATAACCAAAACAGAAGATGAAGTGTATGACATCGAAATAATTCTCAAATGAAGAACCCGTAAAGTGAGAAAACGTAGTGCCAAAGAAGTCAAAGTACGTTGGAAAGGGTATCCTCCCAGTTTTTATTCTTGGATCGACACTTTGCAAGTCATTGACTATAAAAAAATGTAACCGTCATGCCCTTCAATACAACAACCCTGATCACTCCTTCACCCACTTCTTCTCTGCAAGATCTACAAAAGCAACCCATGTGGGTGTGGTATGGAGAACGTGTGCCTAAAACGCAAATCATCTTTTTCTGCAACATCTTTGTGGTATATTGTGTCATCGGTGCTGCCATTGTAAATTTGAGTTTTAAACAAGAAGACAAACATTTGTGGACCATTTTACCTGGATTAAATGTTTCAAAACACGGATGGTAGGCTTGTCTGAACTGTCGTGAGATAAATATGTTATTATCCAGCAGAGACCATTTTATTATGAGAAGTCAGTTGTTGGTATGTGGTATATCAGTACAAATTAAAATGGTGACACAGAATTCTCCCGTCAGCAAAGGATTTGATACTGAAGATCTCTACAGCCCATACCAGTATTGCACACAAGAATTAAAACTTTTATCATATGGTAATTATGTGTAGTCTTTCATTTAGTCTTGCGGGTACAAAAGACAAAAAAGATCATTAGATATTGATAAGCCTGAACCTGTACTCAGAATAAGCCAAACAGATCAGCAAGGTACATGTATGTACAGGGTATCCGATATAATTAACTAATATTGCTATATGACCTAATAAGGAAGATAAAAAACAAACACATTTTTAGATATTTAATACTTAAGTGCAAAATAATTCTTTGCTAACAACACTTCCCATGCATGTATGAATTGTGTTTCACCAGTTAATCCATGTCAGTTATTCAGGTGAACAATTTCAAACCCACATAAGAGTATTGTCAACAATGTTAGCTCTAAAGGTCAAAGAGCAGAAGAATGTATGGGATGTCTTGTTGTCTGTCAAATAATGACATATAATGACTCTGATAAAATGTTTGTCAATTCATCAACACAAACTTGTTTTCACTACGCATAAACAATTTGGATGATTGACATGAAACTAAACACACATTAGTCCCATAGTCTACTTGGTCTTAAAAGAAACATTTGCCCCTTGAATATGCAATATTGTCACTACAATAGCCATCTTAAAAATTTAGTTATCATTAGTTCTTCTGAATGGATGGTCATATTAAAATGGAGTCTTCTGACGATATTTCTCAGGTCCTAATGAAAATGGTTCGATCTGAAGTCCACTATGGTCACTGCACTGTCTATTTAGCAAATTGTGCCACTTTTAAATTAGAAGTGAAATTGCTATCACATTTTCTTCTGAAGACTTTTCATGTGTGGTTGGTCCTAAAAGGAAATCGGAGATCCAATATGACTACCACGGTGGTCATCTTGACAATCTTGTTATTGTAAGTCCCAGAATAAAATTAATATTGATATGGGGTTTGTACCAGAAAGATATCTTATGATGTATATTTTGTCCATAATGAACATTGTACTCATCTGCTGTCAAATGTGGATGACTACAGTGGCCATCTTTGAAGATTTTGTATCACTATAGATCCTGAATGGCGTTATATAAATTGAATTATATATATTGAATTTAATTATCTGTTTGTTAGCTTTCATTTTTTAAAAATCCATTACATGTTATTGTAGGGTATCTTTGTTTACTTAATTTGACATTTTCCAGAAATTCAGTTCAGTTGTACTTGACCTGACTGTGATAATAATAGAAACATTGTATGTAGTTTCTGACCTTGATTCAGTAACAGTGGCAGTTCTTGTAAGCAACCATTTTTTTGTTGTTGGCATTCTTTCCCTGAGTTAGAATCATTGATTTAAGTTAAGACCATGCTGAGAATAAGGGATGTTAGGCATGTAAAAAGCTTCTATTTCGTTCTAGAAGGATGACCATGTCCCTCATCCGGGAAACTGTTTGGCATCTTAAGTTAGCATTATACCTAATGTTTTATATAGAAGTAGTCAGTGGGATTTACACTTTTGACACGTTAAGTTGTGTTGTTGTGACCTGATTTTCTTTTCTTCATATTATCGGATTTTAAGTGATTTTTTTTTCCCTTTGGAAATACTAGTGCTCTAAATTAAATCTAGGACAAGGACATTTATTGAAATTTATACCAATTCAAATACTGGAATAATATTTTCTGTGATTCACCAAGAGACAGTTGACACTCCCGCACTTCGCAAGTTACAACAGACATCATCTTCCATTTTGTATTTCATCTGGATTCGAACTCAGTTTCATTCAAGATTTTTATTACTAGAACTTATATTTTGTAATTCTTGGATTATTTTTGGATTTGATTCGTCAAACCGTAAGTTCTCTTTTCTCAGTTTTCACTTGTTATTCAAGAAAAATAAATTATTTGTTACATTTTATTAAACTTGTCTTCACTTTTTCCTGTTACTTTTTGTAAGAGCCTTGACTTGTACCAGTGTATACTCATATTGGCATGGCGATTTACTAACTTAATTGTTATGGTGTTCAGTTGGTTCAATTTGTGCCATTTAGAAAATTCAGTAAAGCTGCCACAGTGCCTCTTTTCAACATCTTGTCATCAGTATTTTCTTTCAATAAATGGTTATATTGTCATGGAGGTTTAATGAAGGACTTCTTGTGATATCTAGTTGATTGTAAATGAAAATGAAGCCAGTCTGTCTTCTGATGTGATTGCCACAATGTCCATCCCGAAAATCATGTTAACACTGCTACTTCTAGAAGGATGGTTCTGTCGACATTGTGCTTTCACAAAAAGAGACTTTTATTATATTTAGTAGTTACTAAATATAAATGGTATGAATCTGATGTCAGACATGTCCACCCTGGCTTCCATCTTGAATATGTTGTTCTTGTTTATTTTCCTCGAAAATGGAAAGTCGCATAAACATGGAATTTCAACCAAAATACGTATAATTATGATTTGATTGTTCTAAATGAAAATGGTGCCCTAATTACATCCATTATGTCCAACACTGCAGTTAATTTGAAACATTTCTTATCATTTAAATGTAGGAGAATAAGTTTCAACATTCCACAGCTAAATGGACGAATTGGTATTATCTTGAAAATCATGTTCTTCTTGTTTTTTCTCTCTCTAAAATGGAACGTCATATCAACCTGACATTTCGACCTGAAAACATCTTATCGTGTCTAGTTGGCGCTCATTTAGCATCCAATACGTGGTTTCAACACACCACATATACTATTAAGAAATGGTCATGTCTTGAATTCATGGAAATTCATTTCGACCAGTTTAGCATCAGTCCCTTCAAGGTATTATTTTTACAAATTGTAAAGACTCTGCAATTAGTATATGCGATAGAAAATCCACACTCAGCTGTGTCATCTGGATTAAACCCTGGTCGTTATCGTACGATCGTCAGTAAGAATGGCCAAAGATATTCATAAAATTCGTGAGTATAAATAAATCTTACCTTCAGGACAAATAGGGTCCGGATACCATATCGCGCCCGATATTGTCAAGATTACCTCTTAGATTTGGATCAGATTAACCTCTGACACCATCAGTGTCAATTACAGAAGTGAAGAAGTTGAATGCATAGCTTCATCATTAATCATTGTCTGTGTTTTCACCAACCGTTGAACCTGGTGTTTTGATACCGGTTGCTGTCACGGTGCTTGGTATCTACCGTGTCACAATCCCCTGCTGAAACATTGGCGAGGAGACCCTGACAATAGAACTGTACACTGGATGTATGCCTGCCTTTTAATACAAAGACAATTAATGCAACGACAACCGTGAGCATACTTGTAATATCAGTGCGTATTGTTAATGCAGAGAAACTCTTTTGTACTTAATATTACGGAAATGACTTTGCTGATGCTTTACCGGAATTGATCACATGCACAACAAGGTTATCGCACTGCACCAATCGCAAAACAAATTACACTACGATCAGTTGATAGCATTAAAAGCGTTGCCATGGATCTGTGGGAAAAGATTAGATTGTAGAGTATTCGGTCAATTTGAGATCGACTACGCCGATTAGTGACTCGAGCACCGCGGGTAGAACGAAGGGAAATTACCCTTCCATTTACAGAAACAATTCTTTCGCCGATCATTAATTATCAATGTAGCCACTCAGCAACGTCGAGCCAACTCAGTACATCTAAAAACATTTAGTAGAAGCAGATTATGGGTGTAGACCAATCCCGTACATGAGTGATGAAACCGAAAATGTATAAATAATGTCAGAATTCTGAAGTAGCTGATCATGCATTTGACATGGAAGAGTTTTTCAGGATAGATCGACGCGAAAAGATATTCAGTATTATTCGTCCTGGATATGGAACCTACTCAAAACGACCGCATATAATTACATGAGAAGCTTTCTTGGAAATCTACTGAAAACGTACATAGTACGTTCACGCTATCCCAGTTTTGATACCGATAACAAGGTTGGAATTGCAAAAGTTCTAACTCGATGGATAGCTGATGTTGCTAAGATTTCAAATAATAACGTCTGATCACGAAGTTGCAGTTGGTGGAATCCGCATGAGAGACTTATAATAAGTAATCAGAATGTACGATGGCAAATAATGTCTTACGAAATGTAATTACATACTTATAGAACTATTAAATTACGTCTTCTCTTTGATTTGACAATGTATCAATAAAGCTTCAGTGAAAATTCTGGTAACCAGAGTCAAGTTATGAGGAATTATTTTACGACTTTTTTTCTTCTCGTACAAGAAGTCGCAAAATGATGGTATTGTCTATCTCTTAAGTTAATAGAGGGTTGACTCATAAAGATGTATGAAAGTTCATTGAAAGCAACTAAAGTAATGATATGTGGCAATGTAAATGCTTCCTTTACGTCATATTATCCATTTTAGTGTCAAGCTAACATCGGGTACCCGTGTTAAAAGTCAGCTTCCTTTCCATATGTTATAGATTGAAAACAAGCAGGCAAATTTTAATAAAATAAAAAACCATTCGGGGATCAGCGCTAAATATCAAATGGTGTTTAATATTAACTGCTTGTCAAAAGTAAAAAAAAAATTACTTCTGAGTTACTTTCGAAATGCATAATATAATTGTCTCTGTGACGAGTACACATAGACTTGACTCGGCATTTAAACCCAGTTAAGTTAAGAGGACCAGTGGTAAGCCATGTGCAGTGAAAATCAATCAACCAACTATCCACTGTCAAAAGAAAATGGATCAAAGTCGGGGACTATACAGCAGACATTTGCAGATATTTTGGCGTGAACAGCAATCTCTGGTGCGTCCGCCTCGGATGCGGGAGGTCGTGCGTTCGATCCCCGGCCGAGTCATACCAGAGACTTACAAAAATGGTACTAACAGCTGCCTTCCTTGACGTTCAGCATTAAGAGGTTAGTGTTAGGACTGGTCGGTCTGGTGTCAGGATAATGTGACTGGGTGGGACATCATGCTACATGTCTGCGGCATGATGCCCCGGTGCTAGACATCACTATAAACTGCCACATTGCAGACATCGTAGCGATATGACTGAAAAATTGTTAAAGCTACGTCAAAAATCAAAATCACAAATCACAATCTCTGGTATTGGGAAGCATCATTACACATTGCAAAGGTGCCCGGTTCCTGGTGGTCTAAAATACTCTCCTTTATAGATCTTTGACATCTCATCTCAAAGCATGCTGTTACCTTTCACTTAGTTCGTCTCGGTTTGTATGGGGTTCATCAGATGTGCTTGTCGCCATATGTAACCTGTCATATGAAGGAAAATGGTTTTAAAGCTACAGAACCAGAAACCTTATTCTAAATTGTACGAGATGGTAACACTCGTATGCTATATAACGGTAGGCACTTAAAAAAACTAAATCTCAAATAAAAAATCATTAATAGCAATCAAATTTTGCAAAAGTAGACTGAACTATCGAGCACATATGCACAAGGGGTTGTTAAGTACATGCAACATTCATGAACTAACTTGATTAACTCTATCGTCAGATCAGGACCTACAATCCCACCCCTGTGCACATGACCGAGCTATTTTAACTTCGATAACCGATTTAGACAAGGGCCGACCTGTCGTTTATCAGTTAACATGGGTACATCAGTAAGTGTGGTCTGTGCAAGATGCTTTGGGGGAGAAAAATTAAAGCATCCATCAACATGGTATCGACTGGGTAAGACCATTTAACCCTTTCAGTTTAAAAATAGTGGATGTAAACACTATTACAGTTTACTTTAAAAAGGATATTAGACAAAGTAGCCAAATTATGGAAAGAAGTTTTCAATCAGAATGTGGATATATTGCCTGAAATATATGCTAAAAGTTTTAAAATTACAAGAAACCCAAAATTGAGATTGCTACCCTACGCAATAGGAAGCATAGTACCGGGACAATAAAACAAAATTGTCACACGTACATACCATAAACTGCTGTCGTTCATGGTCCGGACTCAGAATACACAAGTCTGTTGATCTCCCAAAAATATTGTTCTGATGTATTAGTTTCATTGGAACAGCTGGACATGGCTTATTAATTCGTGGTAGCGGTGCACTTTCATGTACGTGCCACTAATTTGCCTGTTCCCAACAAATTCAAGATGTTTTGCTGTGATTCTTTCTGACAAGCTGATGTTGCTACGTTTTCAAATAATAATGCCTGATCACGAAGTTATTCTTCGGCTTAGCCCAAAGCAGCTTGCCATTTAAGCAGCGCAATATGAAACGATTCAGGTGTCACATAGAAACGTTATCCATATTTTTTTTTTTTTTAACTGGACTTATCTCGTGTGTTGACCCAAATAAAACTTCATCAGCTTAATAAGGTTAAACAATGCAAACCTAAATGGCATTAAAAATGTTAGTCAAGGGAAACGCAAGTTCGAAAGAATGGTGGAATATTTCTATTTCTCGTGGCCAATGCAGCGTTATTAGCGGAAGAGGTTCCGTAAACGAATAATGCATGAAAAGCCCTTCATCTACCCAGAACAGACCGCAGAATCCTCTCTGACAGAGGCCTTAGACTATCAATTAATAATTGTATTTGCAAACATAAAAAAGAAAAATGTCGCTAACATGCCTTTGAATAAATCATTCCATCCGTCTTAAATTCCACCAGCTTGTATATTAAATGGTCAGTTTTAGTCGTATCTATATTACATATAACTACTTAAATTTACCACAAAAGGAAGATTGCAGATTGGCCAAACGAATTGCAAAGTATCTAGGCCATCATACTGGCCAAACGAACTGGAACGTCCCTAGTTCATTATTCCAATTAAATGCCGAACACTCGGCTGATGTTTCGACAGTATACACTTTATAAACAAACTGACGTGGCATGAATTGCATACTAGTTGGTGGAATCCGGATGAGAGACTTATAATACGTATCCAGAATGTACGATGGCAAATAATGTCTTACGAAAAGTAATTACATACTTATAGAACTATCAGATGACCTCTTCTCTTTGACTTGACAATGTATCAATAAAGCTTCAGTGAAAATTCTGGTAACAAGAGTCAACTTCTGAGGAATTATTTTACGACTTTTTTTCTTCTCATGCAAGAAGTGGCAAAATAAGAATATTATCTGTCTCTTAAGATATTAGAGGGTTGACTAATAAAGATGTGTGAAAGTTCATTGAAAGCGACTATAGTAATGATATATGACAATGTAAATGCTTCCTTTACGTCATATTATCCATTTTAGTGTCAAGCTAACATCGGGTACCCGTGTTAAAAGTCCGCTTCCTTTCTATATGATATAGATTGGAAACAAGCAAATTTTAATAAAGACTATTAGGTGACCAGCGCTAAATATTACATGGTGTTGAATATTAACTGCTTGTCAAAAGTATTTAAAAAAAACATGAACAGCAGCAGGGGGGGGGGGGGCGAATCCGACATTTTGTCCAATCGTCATTTGGCTTAATTATTACTTTCTGCACTCAGCGGATCCGGTGTAGTCAGCGCCTGGTAAAAAAAAAACGACGACGGTCCATCCTACACGACGGTGACGTCATTTAGTTCTGCGCGCCGATCCCAGTTTTGTCAGCGTCCGGTAAACACAGCGACGACCGCGTTGATGTCATTTCCCCCCCCCCCTGCTGCTAAGAAGTTATTTACAATGAAAATTATTTACAATTTAACCGAATATTTGGTCAAGTCCGATACGATATCGTGTCCGAGGATCATGTAAATTTATCGTTACAAATCCATGTGGGGTCGACTGAGCATGACTAAAAAAGTTTCGAAAACCATTAAAGTCCATGTCACCGCCGCACCATGTCTGCCAAATATTTCGTAGCGTGTGTGTATCAACGCCGTTGAATACAGCAAGAATATTACAGTTGTCTCTGATTACTTTTGGAATCTGAGTGTATCGTTGAGTGACATATATCACGTCGGTGTTTTTATGCCTGCCTCTGGAAAATATCCTAGCTGGGTTTTTTTGATTGTCTAACATAACATCATCGTACACGACTAGATTGTTAACGTCGCCATCAATATCATCAATACCCGGTGCATCATTGATATCTGTAATAAACTCAATAACATTTTTTTCAGCGATCGCTGATGCATTCTCGTTAAAATCTTTCAACACCTCGTAGCATCGTTGATCATCTACGCTAGGGGCGATTAAATACAACTTATCCCACTTCATCCATCTCATTATTAAATTGAGTAACAATTGCGTCTTGCCGGATCCAGATGGTCCGATGATAATCATCCGGATCGAGTTTGGTAACGCTGCAACATGCTTAACTGGTTCTCTCGTTTTAGTCGCCGAAAAATCAATTATATTCTTATCTCTATACATAAATTATGGATCTATATTGTGTGAAGTGTAGAGTGCGTACTGGCACAAATGATATGACAACCGTTACAACGAGAAATAACAGATCGGCGCTTACTGGTAAGTGTGTACAATGCGGTACAAAGAAATTTAGATTTATTTCTGCTAGACCCGGAGACGTTTTAAAAAAAAGCGAGGAGGTGATATTGCAGCCAAGTTATCAAAACTCCCCGGAACACCGTGGGCAAAGTATCCAGGAGAAAAGCACCTCCCAGGATATAGCTACTGTGGCCCCGGAACACGATTAGATATCAGACTCAATGATCAAAATCAGCCGCGACCCGGTGAGTATCCAATAAACGCTATCGACGAAGCATGTCGGATACATGATATAGCTTATCGTAGCGGTGATTTGCAACAGCGTCATATCGCGGATGTAAAATTAATTCACGCGTTAAATGCTATTCCTGATAAATCATTCAAAGAAAAATTGGCTTCATGGTTGGTAAAATCGGCTATGAAAGGTAAATTAATGATTGGAAGCGGAGCTTCTCGCGCTGGTAATTGAAAACGCTAGCGTTTATAATAACAACATGGAATCCATCTATTATTCTCCGAGAGGATACTGGAAAGGAAAGGCCGCAATTGGTAAGCTTGCAAGCGCTGCAAAGGTAACAAAGGCCACTGCGGCTAATTGGTTATCCAAACAGGCTATATGGCAAATTTATCTACCACCGCCTAAAAGCAGCAGGGAAGTTCTACAGACCAGACGTTCCAGACCAAATAAAGCTTCCTACGAGAACTTTCTCCGTAGAAGCCTCAGATTTCAAAAATAAGCCTTCCTACGAAAATTAATTTGCGTAAATTCACTCCCGACTGCAATTTTTTGTGTGCAAATTCAATGATTCTAGACAAAGATTTTAGGGGGGGGGGGGAAATTTATTCCGTCGACGAAGTTTGCGAAGTTTGGCTGCCTTTTCGTGAATAAATTTGATCGAGACCGATTCGATATCTACTACGCGGATCATGAAGATTAATCGTGATGAAACCATGCGGTGTTGCCTGGGCGTGGCTGAAGAAAATTTTAAATTTATTTATGTCCATATCGCCGTTGCACCAAGTCTGATGAATATTTCTCAGCGTGTGAGTATCAACGCCATTGAAAACCGACAAAATGTTACAATTGTCCCTAATTACCTTTGGAATTTGCGTATATCGCTGCGTCACGTAAATCACATCGGTGTTTTTGTGTCGGCCACGCGAGAATATCCTAGCCGGATTAGTTTGCTTGTCCAGCATTACATCATCGAATACGACAAGATTATTAACATCGCCATCTAAATTTTCCACGGATGGGGTTTCATTGATGTCTGTGATGAATTCGATTGTGCCTTCGTCGGTATTGTCACTAAATTCCTTTAGTACCTGATAGCAACGCTGATCATCAACGGACGGTGCAACCAAATACAACTTATCCCATTTTAGCCATCGCATTATCAAATTTAGTAACAATTGCGTCTTTCCAGAACCAGACGGGCCAATAATTATCATCCTTATCGAATTCGGTAACACCGCGTTGTGTTTCGCTTGCTCGCGTTTCTTCGTGGCCGAAAAATCAATTACATTCATGTTACTAGAATACATGGATCTATATTGTGTTAAGTGTCGCACGCGCACAGCTACGATAAATCCAATCGAAATTGTCACACGCAATAACAGAAACGCAATTGCAGGAGAATGCGAAGTTTGTAAGACACGCAAGTTCAGATTTGTAAAAAAAAAAATAGAAGAACCGGAGGAGACATTACCGCCTCCATGAAAAATCTACCCGGGTTGCCTTGGGCGAAATATCCCGGAGAAAAGCATCTGCCAGGATACAATTACTGCGGACCCGGCACAAGGCTCGATATAAGACTCAACGATAATAATCAACCAAATCCCGGCGAAGATCCAGTAAACGCCATCGATAACGCGTGTTACTATCACGATCTTGCGTATCGTAGCGGGGATTTACAACAAAGACATCTCGCTGATATTAGGCTAATTCATGCAATAGACGCGATTCCTGACAAAAAATTCAAAGAAAAATTGGCAACCTGGTTGATAAAAGGCGCGATGAAAGGTAAATTAGTATTCGGCGCTGGTAAATAATAATGGAGCAAATATATTATTCTCCGCGAGGATTCTGGCGAGGAAAATCAGCAATAGCCAAACTCGCCAAGGCAGCAAAAGTAAAACAATCCACCGCTGAATCGTGGCTATCGAAACAGGCAGTCTGGCAAATTTATCTTCCTCCACCTAAGAAAATATCATATGCGAGTTTCTCTGTCAGCGTCCCTAATGAAGTCCATCAGGCTGATTTAATGTTTCTTCCTTACGATACCGTCGACGGAGTCACATATAAATATGTCTTGACAGTCGTTGATATCGCAAGCAGATACAAGGAAGCCGAGCCGTTATCGAATAAAACAGCAACGGAGATCGCTAAGGCGTTTAGCGAAATTTATTCACGATCTCCATTAACATGGCCGAAGCTTCTTCAGGTTGATCCAGGTCGAGAATTTCTTGGCGCGGTTACTTCACTGATGAAAAAGAATAATGTTAAAATCCGTCGCGGTATTGTAGGTGTTCATCACAATCAAGCTATCGTTGAGAGATTCAATAAAACTCTTGCAGAACGATTATTCGGATACCAATACGCGCGTGAATTTATTCAAGATAATCGATCTCATGATTGGGTATCGAGGTTGCCTCATGTGATTAATGCGCTAAATAACGAAGTAACGAGAACAATAGCAATGAAACCCGCAATTGCAATTACAAGATCGAAAATACCACTAAAGCGAGATTCCACAATTTCGCCTGTGTTAGGTAACGTCACGGTCAGGTATTTATATAAGGAAGGCGAGGCTGAAGGAGGAAGAAAAAGAGCAACTGATCCAAATTGGAGCGTTACAACACACAAAATATTAGCCGTAACAAGATCATCGGGGAGACCGGCAATTTATTTCCTAGATTCACTAGCGCCACAACGCGGATTTACCAAGGAGGAATTACAAATAATACCGAAAGATACTCAACTACCGCCAGCGTCATTAATGTGAAACCGAATTCTACCTAACTGAGATAATTTTCTTACTCTCGACACGGCTAAATAAACTAAATTTGACCAGGAAATTCTATCATCGACAATCCAAACTTGGCCATCCACGGTTAATCCCTGCGACGAGTGTATCGTTGTTGCATATCCTAATTTCCATGGCGATCTTTCTGCATTTATCGCGTCATTAACAAGATTAATATCAACAAGAATAATATCGTTCAGTACCAAGATCTTTTCCTCTCCGCAGGGTAAAGTAACACTGATATTTTGTTTCCTGGTATCAGCGGGCCTGTAACACAACGGCACCTGTAATGTTGGAAATTTCTCGCAATGCAGCTTAAATAACATTTCCTGAATAACATCACGAACAGTTTTCCTACTAGCAACAATCAGATGATCGGGACGCCATAAATTAAGAAAAATATCCATCGGAGTCTCGTCGATTATTCTTCTCATCACGTCACATTGAAACTTATTCGGTTGTAATCGAATTATTTTCTTAAATTCAGTCAGTAAAATATCATCGGATCTATAATCAGCGTCGATTTCCTCATAATAATCAACGAAATTCCTGAGCCATTCGTGAGGAGATTCACCATCAATCGGATCAGGCTGGCCATGATCTCCGCACATTACCACGGCGGTATTTTTCTCCTCCAGCCAGATCAGGAAAGATTTTAATACAACTAAATTTACTGTGCAAATTTCATCAAATATTATAATTTTGTTGATATATTTATTTCCCATACGAGCCGAATCCCATAATCCACCGCTGTATTTGAAATAACTATGATAAGTACCAGAATCAACGCCGCGTTGTCTTATTTCTCGCGCTAATCTGTGAGTTGGAGTCAACACTATCATATCAGATTTCGCAAATAAATTTATCGCTCGCGTTGTTTTACCGCTACCACCAGGACCATTCATGTAAACGAATTTGTTACGCGAAATCGGGTCAAATGCGGATGCAGCCGTTGATATTTCCTCAAATTTATCTCGATGAAATTTATCGCAATCTTCGACATCGGCGTCTTCGCAATAATCTAGAATATCCTCGTTTTTTATCCTCCAAGTGCCCCAAGAACCATCGGAGATGAAATTTTCTAGCCTATACTGATATTTCTTATCGATATAAAACGAGTCCGTTGCGACCCTTACCGCGATATCAGAAAATTTATTTATCATCGACAGTAAATTTATACTCACATAAGCGAGCATCGAAGACCTCAAATGCGTATACTGCGCTGATTCTCCGTCGAGATAGCTAATTACGGTACCTAATTTTTCTCCGTCAATAATAATATTCTCTCTGTTGCAGAATATTCCTCGCGATACCGTATCGGCTATAATAAAGTCCATTTCGGCATCGTTGATAAACAACCTAGCGTGTCGGTGTTTATGATCAACGGATCCTCCTTGAGTAAATTTGCCAATTATTTTTCTTCCGATATCTTTCGCGTTTTCACAATCCGTCGGTAGCCACACCTTAGTTTGTTTTCTATATGATATAATCGCCTCGCTCACCGTCAATGATACTAACATTGACGAATCTAGCATATATCTCAACAACACTATAGGGACCCATCTGCGTTGAGAGAAATGCCGACCGAACCAAATATAACAAATTTTATGTAAATTTTCAGCAAGCTCGAATGAAGTGACACAAGCGAATCCGGTCATGACAAAATCAGGCAACGGTCCGTTAATTGCCACTCTTGTCATCTCGCTGGTGGGATGGCCAAATTTAGCAAAATAATCCGCACAATCGCCATATCCAAGGAAACTTCCAGGATAGCACGCGCTCATATCAACGAATATCATGTCTTCGAAATAATACTTGGTATTCCACAATCCGCCATGGCCGTATTCGATACAACTAAGTTGAATATCAGTGAGAAATTCATTCCTTGTAGGTTTCCACGAATTTCTTTCTCTGGCAGCGTGAGCAGCAACAGATGGAACCGTAAAACAATTTGTCAGTAACTGATCAGGATTTGACGAATATTTCACCGCGATATTTTTCATCGATTCATGCAATTTTTCATCTCGGTAAATATCTCCGCGCGGCAATATAAATTGATCGTATCGTTCTTCGCTCGAGAATAACCAAACCGATATCGGATCAGATGCGGCTAATATTTTGATATATCGGAACATTGCATCGGCGCCTTCCACAGGATAAAATTTAACAACCCGATCTCGCGGGAATATCATTACCGACTGCGACCACGCATGTGAATTATGATCAACAATCTCGATTGGTACTCCTCGAGATCTATATGGCGACGAATATAATATTTCTCCTGATAGCGTTTTCACGGTAATAGGAAATTTAAGTTTCTTGCTCAACACAGCAACATCGTCAATCGATGCGCCATCAACAACAGTCTTCGCCCATGAGTTAATTTTATTCAACCTCAACTGTGTCAATCCGGATCCGCGACGAGCGTTTTTCATGTGCTCGATAACACGCTCAGCCACGCAGTTTATCATCGGTGATTCTTTCATCGCAGGTAGATTTTTCATGTCAGGATTATTATTTAGCCGATAAATTCCATAAACAACAGCGCTAGATGGATACGCCCTGGCATAATAAGGACCGTCAATTCCCAATAATAATCCTGGCTTCGAATTTTTATCAAAAATAACGTTTTTCTTACCGCCACGCACAGGATCTCGTTTATCGCGAATAATCCAAGTGTCGTCAGGCATTTGTGCAATAAATTTTATTCCAAAGATAAATCGCTCCTCCTTGTGTTCGAATTTTATGTGCTCGATTATCTT
The DNA here is from genome assembly GCA_028554795.2 of Sinohyriopsis cumingii. Lineage (NCBI taxonomy): Eukaryota > Metazoa > Mollusca > Bivalvia > Unionida > Unionidae > Sinohyriopsis > Sinohyriopsis cumingii. The sequence continues at coordinate 78,799,755 of CM068834.1, read as the reverse complement.
TTTGGCCCGTTCCAGATTCATCGTAGCATCAACAGAGTTAGTTTTCCATGTCGACCAAGTGTGAACCGCTCCATCATCGAAAAATTCTTTTTTGGCGCGATCAACCTCAGGAATGATATATTCTGCCTCATCAAGATCAAATGCATCCATTATTATATTTTAGACAAATGTTTAAATTATAATGAATAAATGTTCGTGGATACCAATCGGATCAACAAAATCATGCGACAAATCCTGCAGAGGCGAATATTGTGGCGCTCACATATATGCGATTCGACGAGGCAGTAAAGGACCACAACGTTGCTTAGTTTGCCAAGTTGGCACGCGAGGAAAGACTCGATTGTGTTTATCCTGTGGAGGGAAAAATTATCGAGAATTGCTCAGATATTACAAAAAAAGATCCTCGTCGGTGATAACATGCGAAGAGGATTACATTAATCGATTCAAGGCAAATTATGATTTAGACAGATAAATATTATATAATGGAAATGAAATCGACGATTCCTGCAATGAAAATCACGCACGAGTATAAATCTCATCCAATCATTGAGGGGTACGAAGCATCATCGGATGGTACCGTCAGACATATCAGAACGAGGAAAAATGTTGGTAGGGTTAATAAATTTGGATATCTCAAATTTACTGTCGGTGAGAATAAAAAAAGAAAAAAAACGAATTATTTTAACCATCGGTTCGTATATGAGTGCTATCACGGACCAATAGAGATTGGACTTGTTATCGATCACATCGACGGAAACAAACTCAACAACAAGATAACCAATCTTCGCGCGGTAACTCCGAGTGAAAATTGCATATCCGGCAATACCGGTAAATATCCGAAGTATGCCAAGGCCGTCAAATCGATAAATCAAGAAACAAATGAAGAAATTATATTCACGTCGATGAGCGCCGCTGCAAAATATTATGATATTAATCCAGCATCGGTGCGGCGAGCGGCAGAGGGAATTCAACATGCGACGTTCTCCTACAATCTCGGCGAATGGATCGAATTTTCTTATATTCCGATAATATCAGACTCAGAAAGCGACGAAGATTAATTGAATATTACAAAATTAATATAACATGAATGAACAAACCATAAACAATATTATCGAAGCCATCGATGATCTAAGGAAAAAAATAAATCTTCCCTCGGAGTTGGACACGAATAAAATCCGATCTGAATTCGAGGCGATTGTTCAAGGGAAACTCGAATATAAATACACGCTACCATCCGAATACAAATTAATAAAGAAAATCCAGATTGCGATGTATCAATCGTTAGCTACAGTCAGCGATGATCAAATTGAGGATTTTGTTAAATTATCGACGCTGGTTGAAAAAGCTAGATTGATTTTATCCGACGAATATGAATCAAGAAAAATTACAAGCTCGCGCATCAGACAACTGAAAAAGCTTGTCGATGAGAACAAAGCCAAGGAAATATCCTCCTGAAGAAATTCCACAAACAACAAAAAAAAAATTTAAAAAATATATTAATTTTAAAAAAATTCCCTGGATTTTATTTATTTTTTTTGGCCTGTTTTCCATGGCGGACGGATTTACGATTTCACCAGCAGATTGATACTAACAGTTTCCCCTCGGATATCAAGCAAATTTCCTTTCTGATCCGTCAGTTTGAAATTTATCCTTGACAATAATCGATTATGACATCGCAGGTAAAATGGATTCACTGGCTCTTTTATTATCAAATAACCAGGAGAGGCGCTAGGTGAAAACGAATACAAGATAAAACCCTGCTGCGCTTGATTTGACTCTGACGAATCAACATTGTAGCTGCCTTCGACAACATCCGCGTGAAGATAAATCGCGATAACTTCCGTTATATTAACGATACCTGGCGAGATATGCCGCCCTTGCCCGGCGGGATCATTATCGTGTTTGAGAATCGATTCTGATTGTATTTTTTTAGTCCACGCGGCATGTAACTTCGGAAATAAATCATCGATGGTATCAGTGACGGATTTTCTCATTTTATCAACGTCATAATCAGGAAATTTGAAATTTGGTAGCGTTTCCTCGGTTAATCCAAATACTCTCATGAATTTTTGTTTTTCTCCTGAATTTCTGATCAACTCGAATTTGCTAATAGGAAGAACATAATCGGCAATTGATATATCGTCGACTATCGCCTGAATAAACATACCATGATAATATTCAACATCATTCGCGAGTTGATTTAAAATCTTCACGCGTTTGATAATTACATGAGCCTGATTTATTTAAGATGCATTCATGAAAGGATTCCCGCAATAAATTTAATTGTATTGTATGATCTTGAATAAATTCGTCGAGGGTTCTTCTTACCAAGATACCATCTATGGGGGCTATTATCCTGTAAATGTGGGTAGCGTCGAAGATTTTCACACCGGGGGGAATTTTAGGAAGAGGCAACCACGAGAGAATTCTTTCGTTAATAAAAGTAAAAGCGAATATTACCAGGTTAATTTTGTGGTTATTCATGAGGTTGATGGCGCTATCGATCAGAGGTTTGTGTTTGATATCTCCATACCATCCTTCGTCGGTGGTAAAATCTTCTTTTTTTGGTTCCGGTAGTTCTGGAGGAGCTTCCTCGTACCAACCTGGAATAATAAAATCTGATTTTTTTGGTTTTGCTAGAGGTGCGATTTCAGGCCAACCTAATATGGTCCTAATCGATGATTGGTAAATATCTACCATGTACGGCGATTTCACTTCTATCATCGATGACAGTGTTGGTTCATGCGCAGATATTTTTATTCCCGGAGTAGCATCGCCGGTTATATTTGATATTCTACTGGTAAATTCCTTATCCAGCTGATCAATTTCGTAACTGCCTGTTGGTATGCCAACGACGATCCAATCTGGCGTTCCATCGGGTTTGTTTTTGTTGGCAAAAGCAAGCGAATTATTTGATAATAATCTGCCAAATGATTTCGATCTAACATTAGGCCAACTGTTGTAGACACGCAATTGTGTTAACGCAATTTCTTTGACGCTGATTGGTGTTGGAAAATTAATACTAAATTCAGGTTTGGTTGAGCTTAACGATATTAGCGTCGTTGTCAGCGGTGTCGTGTTTGTCACGATCTGGGCTAGCTCGGACATTATTAATATTCATTTGTTCAATCTCCGAGTAAATATTGATCATTGCCGAAAATTCTGGATCGGAGATAACACCATCGTTGAGACTCTCCGAAAGCAGCGATGATAATTTCGAATACGCGTCGTTGACCTGGGATAATTTATTCTTGTACAATGATAACTTTTCACTCGTGCACGAGGATATCTTTTTCGCTACGATATTGAGAACACCAGCGATTGTCGTTGTTGACGAGATTATTATCGTTGCAACGATTGGCGCTATCGTTGTTACCGCGGATAAAATTATTCCAGCACCAGCGACTACCGCAGATACCGCGTACACAGCAACATCGATGATAACTAATCGACGCTGGTATTTTTTTATTTTTATCTGATACTCGTCTAGGAGTTTTTTTAGCGAATCCTGCCATGACCTCGCCTGATTGTAACGGTAGTCAGATGCGGTCATTTATTAATCTACGATAACAATTACGGATTATCAATTATGTTTACCCCGGATAAAAATTCGAAAATTACAGAATAGGCAATTTTTTCTGTGAAAGATCTATCTGGTGGATCTAATATTAAAAAAGTGTAGCTATTTTCTTTTAACGAAATAATAAAAAATCCGGGGTAAAATTCATGAAATTTATAACCAGAATTTGGTTGTCTTTCTTGTATTGGTCGTACCTTAAATTTTATCTCGGAGATAATATATACTCGATATACACCAGTAATTGGCGCGGTAAAAATAATTTCGTTACTCACAGGTGTCCAGGTAAGATTATATGTCCTAAGCATAAATGGCACATGACAGAGTAGATTTTTTGTTTCTACCTCCGCTGGTATCGAAATACGCGATAATCTTCCAAGATTCAGTGGTGATATTTTTGTGTTGATATCGTTAATTTTTGTAGATGCGTCGAGAAGATCCTCGTTGATTTTTTTTATTTTCTCATCTGTCGATTCACGTATCGCGTTAAACCCCTTAGTAAATTCGGGAACAACAAGTTCGCTGAGTTTATTAATTTCCTTGTTGATATCGTCGATTGTTGCTCTCTGACCTAACGAGATATTTATTTTGGTAATTTCCTCGTTAATGGATTTTACTCTCTCGATGAGATCGCTGTGTGATGTTCTATCGGCTTTTTGAAATATTAATGCACGTGCCGATTCAATATCTTTGTTGATTTGGGCGATTTCTTCGTTTATTTTCTTTGTTTTCTCGGTAAGATCGTTATGTGATGTTCTATCGATTTTCTGACCCATCGCGGTATTTATTTTGGTAATTTGCTCGTTGATGGATTTTACTTTCTCGCTGAGATCGTTATGTGATGTTCTATCGGTTTTTTGAAATATTAATGCACGTGCCGATTCAATCTCTCTGTTGATTTGGGCGATTTCTTCGTTTATTTTCTTTGTTTTCTCGGTAAGATCGCTGTGTGTAGTTGAGGGGGTTTCGATGAATTTTTTTATATCCTCATCGAGTTTTTTACTGAGATTTTTTGATGTATCGTCTAGTTTTTTAAGATCGTTAGTTAGCTTGGTAAATCTTTTTATCATTCTGTCCTGAAGATCGTCGTGTAATGCTTTATCAGCCTTTAGAAGCATCGCCGCTGATAGCTCTTTGTCGGATTTTTCTACATCCGCGATATTGGCCTTCAGGGGTAACTTCGCTATAATATCGGCGATATCAGCAATAGATTTTAATACCATCTCCGATTGGCGAGTAAACTGACTGATATGATCGCGGTATTCGTCTCGCTTGATTATATCAGTTATTTTGACGTTGCTGGTTTGTAATCTTCCTTCGGTATTTTGAAAAACAGCAACTTCGCCAGGGTCCACCTCTGACAGCGATAGAAGATTGTTAATATCGCTCTTGGTTGCGAACTTTGATAGATCGACGTCAGTCAGTTCTGCTTTTTCCTTCCTGTAGATAAATCTACCGTAAATATCAACCATGATATTTATCTACGGCGTATTCAAATACAATTTTGTGATACGGACCGGATGATTTTGAAATTGCGTCAAGAATATTAATTGACTCTGGACCGCATATTGGCGGATCCGCTAATGTCTGCGTTGGAAGTGTCGAATACCAAATCGGAAGATTTAGTTTTGACACATAGCTGATAAATTCATTTGGCGGTGCTAATCCATACGAATCAAAGTAAATAACTTCGCGAGGATTAATCGCGTATGCAACCCAGTGCGTGCCAGGGCCGGTATTTTTACCGAGATTAATTATTCCTGTCTCGGTAGGGTTTGGTTTTTCTGGTAGTTGATCTCGCATAAATACGCCTCTGAAAAATTTTATTTTTTTTTCTTTGCTTCGCTAAGTAAATCTAAATTTGAATAGGCCGTGCTAATCTTAGGCCGGATCCGTATGGGGGGCGTCTTAGATAAAGGCCGTTCCCCTTTTTTTTACCGTATCTCCCTCCCATCACTTTTTCTCCTAATTTGGAACCTATGCCCGAGAGCGCGCCTAATCCTAATGTCTTTCCAATAATCGGAAGGGCCATTTTTATCAGGGGAAGAAAAGGAAGAAATCCGCCTGTTTTGACCATATCTCTGATGGCGCCTATGGAAAGGCTCACATGAACGCCAGAATTTGCTGATTTGGCCTTGGTAAATCGTTCACGTTGACCTCTAGTTAGCGACAGTTTGTTAGGCCCACCGTGAATCTGATCGTTTTTCAGTGTTAATTTCATACCGCATCGCTTTGATATCGCTGTTTGGAGTTTTTTCATCTGACCTGGGGTCAGAGTTACACTGACGTGTTCGTATGGCATATTAATAATCGCTTAATCTAAATTTAGAATTTGTTACATTCTTTCGACAGGAGCATCGATGACTCTCATTCTGCCGCTGATGCCTTCCAAGATCATTGTTCTATCGCTGAGAATTACCGCGATCACTTTGTGATTAAGTCCAGCTGTGTTAATTCTGGCTTTGAAATGGATATCAACGACGGATTGTTTTACCAGGTCGAGATGCTCCAGGGAAAAGTAATAGATAGGATAATGAGTATTAAAATCTAGCTGCGATATTTGCAATCCCGTATCGATATTTTGATCGCGACCCATGAAACTTAACAAGCGATGATACGCACGAGCCGTCGAATGATTTTCAAAATCAATTGATATTTCCTCCGATGGTTCTTGCTGGCCATTTACTCTCAGTGATACATTTGTCGCTCCAATGCGATCAAATATCATATGACTGTATAATTGATGATATCTATTAGTACTCAAAAACGCGATAAAGATATGCCTGGGTGCGGAGGTACCTTGCTGCGATGCAATACGCCAGGTAAAATCACCATTAATATTGGTAATTGTGGAATCTGTTGTTGTTGTCAGCCATGACATGACAGATTTACCGCCTTGGTTCATAAATGACAATAATTTTTCTTCTTCGATTATTGACGGGGTTATCGCTGGCATCCACAAGGTAAATTTTAGTAATCTTACTATGCCGTTATTATTCGCGGCATCATTGGGACCTATCACGCCAGTAGCGTAATCGACGGCACCTTCTCGCCAGATAGCATCGTTGCTATTTTCCTTTCTGATAAATGTTACGGTGTGTTTTGCTCCGTAGATAATTTTCCTGAAATGTCTGCAAAATCCGAATATATGGGATAACGGGATAGCACAAGCGAATCTTCTGTTACCTGGTGATAGCATAGACTTTCGCGTGGCAAATCCGAGATTATAATCAGGATAAGGTTTAATGATCATATCTTCGATAGCAGCGGGAGCAGCATTAGGAGCGGCGCGATCGTTGGGTTGTCTGATAAGGAACGGCCTACTTTCGGGACGATTAGTATTATCCTTGGCAAACATCATACTAGGGCCAGCTGATCTAGTAAAATCATCCGAGTATCTAGCTAGGCCTATTATCGTTGTTGCTAAGTCAATATCATTAGTAATTGACTCAATCTCTCTTCCATCGATCATGTAAGTGGCGCTCTTGAATAATGCCATAATACCGTTATTGACGAATCCGACTCTAAAATCTGGCCCATAATTGGTACCATCCGCTTTAACAATTTCCCCGGTAACTTCGATATATGCCTCAGATGGAAGAAAATATCTTGTTGTATCGTGAACTTGAATTTCCAAGCGATTAGGTGTATTTGGTTCAACTGCATCGTACGAGAAATACTGGAAATCTCGCACGGATGTATCCCTACCTACAGGCTCGTCCATGTCGAACACTTCATTTGACACTTGTGCGAACATTTATTATTAAGAATATCATCTAAAACGAAGACCACTGCCTGAAATAAAACTTGTATTAGCAACTTCATTTGCGAGATTTGTCTTAGCAACTTCTTGCGCTATATTTGTCTTAGCAACTTCCTTTGCGAGATCATTTATTTTTTTATTTGCTGCGTCGTTTATGGCTTTGCTGACTTCGGGTGGCATTTCTCTGGTGATGGGTAATTTGACGAATTGTTTTTTGCGCACTAAATTTAATATTTTACTTTTGACAGCATTGAAGCCTTTACTGGCCAAATTACCGATACCAGAGATAGCAGTCTCGCCGATCTTTCCTATTGCTTTTGACGCGAATTGTTTGATTGTGGGTCCGATTTTAGGTATTACTCGCGTAACGAGACTTCCAATGATATCGCCAAATCCATTACCGTGTATATATTTGTACACGGGCAATCTAGAGTTTACTATGCGGACCTGTTTGGGTCTGCGCTGATGTTTGTGAACAATCATGTTATTTCAATTGTGTTGTTTTAATCGATGAGCTCATCGACAAGTTCCTTGTAAATGTGAGAATTAATGATGCCACCGCGGAATAATCGCTGACAAATATCTGAGGCTTCGTTGATTACTTCGCGAGAGTTATTTCCGGCTCGTTTTCCTCCGATTAATACCTCAAGGCGAGATACATCGTTGACAACACTGTCAGGGCAAATGGTATATCCGCTTCCTGTTTTTGGTTCTGGAGATTGCAATGGCGTTACGCGGAATACTTCGTCTGACGGCGTTGAAGATGACCCTGGTGATGTCCCTGACGACGTCGGTGGCGACGTCATTGGCGAATATGGTAATTGTTGAGGATCGCGGCTTCTAGCAGCAGGGTGCTCATCTCTCGGGATATCCCGTCTTTCTTTGGGTGAAAGTTCCTGTGGTTTATAGTTTGTCGATGTTGGTTCTGGAGGTGGGGGGCGCCAAATGGGGCGCTCTGTAGGACTCCCCCTTGGATATATTGTAGGAGAAAGGGAGGGATGGTAAAGATCAAAAGAGGAGGAAGAAGAACTATCACTCTTAGGTAATTGTTCTGAAGGGAGGTAAAAGGAAGGGGGGGGATTATGGGGATTAACGTGTCACTCGCCAATGTAGGTGACAAAATTGTACTTCTCTTCATTGCTTTATATTTATTAACATCCGATAAAAATTTTGTAAAATTTTCATCATAATATTTTATTGGTTTTCCTGAATCACTAAAATAAATTATCGCCATCCAATCAATTTCTTTGACTTTATCGGCAATATCCTTATTCAAAAAAAATCTTTTATTTTCCGGAGAATCATCCGCAGCCATCTGAATTTTTGAATCATAGTTACTGAGTAAATGCAACAAGTTCTTTTTCAAATAATTATCAGCGGATATGTTAGGATCAATTGCAAACGAACTACTACCCACAGATGGTTTATATTCGCTTGGTTGAGTTACTGATTCCTGATCACTCTGATCTTTTTTCTTTTTTGATTTTCTCTCCTTTTTCTGAGGTGGAATTCTTTCTTTTGGTCTAGCTCCTAATTCTTGTGGTTGAATATCTTCTTCCTGTGGTTGAATATCCTCTTCCTGTGGTATTACCTTTTTTCCTCGTGTTTTAGTTTTTTCTTTCTTTTCCTGTTCTTTTCTTTCTTTCTCTTGCTGTTTTCTTTCTTCCGCCATTTGTTTATTATAATTATATCTATCGTCTGCTGCTTCTAAAAATCTTCTAAAAAATGGATCCCTTTCACTCGCCTGTGTTTTTCCCGCATAAACTCTATATAACGTACTAAACCAAATATTACGACTTCGATATCTTCCTCTTCCTATATCAGTCAAATATTCATTTCGAATACTAAACATATCTTCCACAAGTTGACCAAATTGATCTAAACTATATATCGTAGATAACGGTTGTGATATTATATTCCATCCCTCATCGGTAAAATTTTCTCTTCAATCATCGATATTAAATTTCCCTTTTTTTACTCCCGATTTTCCTCCCGGTTTTCCTCCCGGTTTTCCTCCCGGTTTTCCTTTACTACCTATTTTATAAGTAATTGCAGGTTGTCGCCCTTGTGCTGCTGCTGCTATTGCTAATCGATCGGGTAATGTTCGTGATTGTTCCTCAATACCCTTCAACACAGGAAAAATTCCCTTTTTCTTCGTATCTGGATCTTTTTCGTCGCCAAATACAACTTGCTCGATTGCTCCAGTGACTGGACTCAACCATTTCGATGATGCCTCGGCAATTCCATGTTGCACATCTTCGTAACCACGAACATTTCTCTTGAATAATTGTTTTGTCGGAATAAGCTTCTTTAATGCCGCTAATTGCTCTCGCGCTAATCTGGCAGAATGAGGCTCTCCAACTGTACTAGCTTTCGGACTCATATTATTTTCAACTATATTGTTTTAATGCGAGGTAAAATTAGGATTAGCAGCCAAACTTTGCAAACTTCATCGACGGAATAAATTCCCCCCCCCCAAAAAAAAATCTTCGTTTTTTACTTGTCCAGAATCATTGATTTTGCACAAAAAAAATTGCAGTCGGGAGTGAATTTACGCAAATTAATTTTCGTAGGAAGGCTTATTTTTGAAATCTGAGGCTTCTACGGAGAAAGTTCTCGTAGGAAGCTTTATTTGGTCTGGAACGTCTGGTCTGTAGAACTTCCCTGCTGCTGCCTAAACAAATCAACTTTTCGCGCTTTGATGTCAGCGTACCTAATGAAGTTCATCAGGCTGATATACTATTTCTGCCGCATGACAACGGTTACAAATACGCGCTAACCGTAGTTGATGTTGCGAGTCGATACAAACAAGCGGAGCCGTTAAAAACAAAGTCAGCAACTGAAGTGGCCGATGCGTTTGGGCGGATTTATCGAAGAGGCCCTCTGCGCTGGCCAAATCTATTACAAGTTGATCCTGGCAATGAATTTCGCGGCGCTGTTCTATCAGCGTTGAAACATCATAGCGTCGCGGTACGACGAGGTCATACTGCGGTACATCGTGATCAGGCAATTGTTGAGCGATTCAATCGGACTCTTGCTGAACGGTTATTTGGATATCAGTACGCAAAAGAATTCATCCAGGAAAAACGATCTCGTGAATGGGTCAAAAGGTTGCCAGGCGTAATTGCAGCGTTAAATAACGAGATTACCCGAGCAATCAACATGAAGCCCAGCGACGCGATTAAAAAAAAGTATATACCCGGAAGATCAAAAATAGATAGCGTTTCCAAGCCGATTCTCGGCGATGTCACTGTTAGATATCTGTATGAACCAGGAGAGCTTGAAGGCGGTAAAAAAAGAGCTACTGATCCTATTTGGAGTGTTACCACACATAACATATCAACGATAACACGATCAACTGGTAGACCACCGATCTATAGACTGGATTCAACTGCTCCTCAGCGCGGATTTACACGCGAGCAACTACAAGTGATACCTGACGATACTCAATTGCCCCCGCTTGGTCTTAACTAGCGCCGCTGCGTCTATTGCACTCAAGACAAGTTAACCTCACATTGTTTTTGACATGACCGAGACTGTTATCGATCCTGTCCACGGTAAATTGGCGAGCGTCTTTATCCGAATAACGTCAGCGCATTACGCAATTACAACTCGCGCAGTGATTATTCTGTTGTTGTCGTAACGCAATTATTAATTCGGCATCAATATCAAAACGCCGCTGTTTTTTTTTATCCTGTTGGCGGTAACCCGAGAGTTTTCTATCAATGACGCTAGCATCAATAATGTCATCGTTGTCACTGGCTTCGTCAATAACAATTCTTCGAAGCTGATTCATTCTCCGTACTCTGGACACTGCAAGATAGACTAGATTTGACCATTCGATGCGATTATCAACCATCCAAACAATTGTGTCCGTGATGGTTAATCCCTGCGAGGAATGTATTGTTGTTGCGTATCCTAGCGTCCACGGGGATTTATCAGCACGTAGCGCGTCCTCGACGACGCTGATATCAACGAGCACAATATCATTCAGCACGAGAATTTGTTTTTTTTGTCCCTGACGCTGTCGGGCCCGGGATTTCAACTTCAATGTTCTGCCGCCGTGTATCCGCGGGTCTATAACATAACGGCACTGGACGCGTTGGAAACTTTTCCTTATGCAACGTAAACAACTTCCGCTGAAGTGTGTCTCTGACTATCTTTCTACTCGCTACAATCAAATCGTTTGGTCTCCATGTTTCCCAGAATTAATTTAACGGCGTTTCCGGAATCACCTCGCGGATTATTTCACATTGAACTCTATCCGGCTGTAATCTGATTAATTTTTTAACCTCGCGCAGTTGTTTATCAAGTGCTCGGTAATCAGTATCGGTTTCTTTATAATAGTCCACAAAATTCTTTAACCAATCATGTGGACCCTCGCCGACAAATGGTGGTGGTTGGCCATGGTCGCCACACATGATTACCGCTGTATTCGCGCGCAGCAACCACTCAAGAAACATTTGTAAAGTATCTAACGAAACAGTACATATCTCATCCCAGATGATAACCTCAGGAATAAATTTTTCCCCCATTCGATCAGGAGTCCACTCACCGCCGCTGTATCGAAAAAAGCTGTGATAAGTAACGGCGTCAACATTTCGTTGTTTTATCTCTCGCGCTAGTCTATGAGTCGGTGTAAGCACGATTATACTTGCCCGCGTTCGAAATAATTCAATTGCCCGAGTCGTCTTTCCTGACCCGCCACAGCCGCTTAAATAAACTGTTTTATATTTACAAATTGGATCAGAACACGGTGGTGCATTAGACCATTCTGATAATTTATCACCGCGTAAGTAATTATTTTCAACGGTGACATCTGCTGACGGGGAATAATCGCGTCGTATTTCATTTTTAATTCTCCATATACCCCAACTCTCGTCCGGACTAGTAAACTCGGCTAAGTTTCCCTTGTACTTTACGTCTATATAAAATGAATCAACGGCTACTCTAACCGCGGTGTCGGGAAATCTATTTATCATCGAGAATAAATTGATAGCGGCGTAACCCAGCATAGACGCCCTCAAATGTGGATACGCGGGGCTGTCTCCATCGCTGTAGGAAACAACTGTACCCAACTTTGTTCCATTGGACAGCAGAGCTGTTTTGCAGTTCACGTATCTATTTTTTGCCACTGCGTCCTTGATTACGAAATCATATTCTGCGTCATCTATAATCAGCCGTGAGCAATATCGTTTGTAATCGCAGTTTTTTCCACCTTGTGTGAACTTACCAATTATTCTTCTACCGAGATCTTTTGCCTCGCGGTTTCGTTGGTTGAATATCTTTTTGGACCATTCGATGATATATTCCTCGTCGGCATCAATGTGTTTTCTGGACTCGTCAATTATGCTATCTAGACGCTCTGGTTCTGGTAACCAGACTTCAGTCTGCGCCCGGTATGATATAATCGCGTCACTGACAATCAACGAAACTAGCATTTTACAATCAATCATATACCGTAGCAGCGCTATTGGAAGCCATCTCTTTTCAGCCATGTGTCTACCGATCCAAATATAACAACAGCGATGAAGTCCTGCTGCGAATTCAAATGATACTATGCGAGCGAATCCGGTTAAATCAAAATCAGGCAGTGGTCCATTAATAGCAACACGAGTCATTTCATGTCTGGGGTGTCCAAATCGTTTGAAATACTCAGCGGCGGATCCATACCCGAGAAAACTCGCTGGATAACAGGCAACCATATCAACGGAAATCATAGCGTCGCGGTTGTATTCAGTGTTCCATAGTCCACCGTGATAATATTCCAAACAACTGGATTGTACATCCGGTAGAAATTCCTTGCGCGTTGGTCTCCACGCATTTTTCCTTGCTGCAACATGAGCCGCAACCGATGGAATCGTAAAACAATTTGTTAGCAGTTGTTCATCATGCTCTTCAAATTCCATGGCGGTTTTTTTCATCTTGTTGTGAAACGCTTCAGTGCGATATAATTCACCGTTTGGTCTTACAAACTGATCAAAGGTATCCACATCGTTTTCAGCGCTGCGAAGTAACCACACTGATACAGGGTCGTTTTTACACAAGCAGGCAATAGCATCAAATAGTTTCCTCTCCGCGAGAAAACCATCCTCTCCCAGGAATTCCCCGGGGATATACTTTACTGTTCTATCCCGTGGAAATATTGTGACCGCGGGCGTCCACGCGTGTTCGTTATGATCAATAATTTTGATTGGGGCTCCATTTGATTTATACTTTGATTCATATAATACTTCACCGGTTATCGTTGTAACGGTTATTGGAAATCTCAGCGACGTTTCTAATTTCGCTATGTCGCTGATGGTTGCTCCTCGCTCGCGCACTGTCTCCTCCCATTGGTTTATTTTACTACGTCGTAAATCGGTCAGTTTATTTCCTCGACACGCATTTGTAAAATGCTCTATTACTCGTTCTGCTACACAATTTATCCCCGTTGACTGTTTCATCGGCGCTAGTTTTCCGATATCAGGTTTCTTATTTAACGGGTATATTCCATAGACAACTGCTGTTTCAGGATACGCTCGTTCATAGTATGGTCTGTCAACTCCGGTTAACAGCCCTGGCTTGGAGTCGCGGCTAACAATGACTGTTTTCTTGTCGCTGAGAACCGGTTCAAATTTATCACGTATGATCCAATTGCCTGATTCCACCCGGACAATAAATTTTACTCTGAAGAAATACTTGCTGGAGCCAAGTTGTGATATTATCGTTGCCGCGCGTTTGTCGTTCATGGTAGCATCAACAACACCATCAATTCGAAATGTTGACCAACTATGAGATGCACCATCACGTTTGAATTCATTGATACAGTCGCGTATTTTATTCAACAGGGTTCTATCGTTTATTAACGCTTTTGGTGCGTCCTTGAGGACTCTATCGAGATTGAACTTAATATTTTTCCAGGGCTTAATTGCTGCTAATCTCTCGAACTCCTCCATATAATTAAAACAAGTATTTAAATGAAAGAATATAGTATAATGAATCACTGCAAATGGTTGATGATTGGGTCGATAACCCCGTGCAATAAATCATGTAGAGGTGAATTCTGCTAGTATCATTTACAAAGCGTTCGTAATGGTTCTCTTGGCCCCCTACCGTGCTTGGTTTGCCACGTTGGTGTAAGAGGAAAATCACAGTTGTGTATCAATTGTGGCGGAAAGCGATACAGAGAGTTAAAACGCTATTACGACAAGCGAATAAAAAATGCCGTCATTGACCCCACCGCTGACTCAGTCATCAAAACTCCTCAGGACTACATTGCAAGGTTTATAATTAAACCAAATAATGAATTAGACAAGTAGTATTATTATACAAATGAACCAAGAATTTCAGCCGCATCCTGTGCTCGTTAATTACGAGGCATCTCGCGACGGCGTTGTTAGAAATTGTAGACTGAAGACGCCGATTGGTACCGTAAATAATCAGGGATACTTGCAATTTACTGCAGGAGGAAAAAGCTATTATGTTCACAGGATTGTATTTGAAGCATTCAACGGATTAATCGAAAATGGGCTTGTGATTGATCATATTAATAATAATAAGACTGATAATTCTCTTATAAACTTGCAAGCTATCTCGCAAAGTCAGAATACCAAAAAAGGCCAAACTGGTAAGTTTTCAAAGAAAGCAAAACCCGTAAAGTCATTTGATACAACAACTCACGAGGAAAAAATATTTCAGTCGATGAATGAGGCAGGAAAATATTTTGACATTTATATCGCCTCAATACGATTTGTTGCAGAAGGAATACAGAATTCAGCGATCTCAAAAAAGACGGGCCACAGAATTCGATTTTCATATATAACAGAAATCAGCGAGTGACAAGGTCACCGTGACAGTGCGAACGCTACAATAAATTGTCTCTTCCGGAAGAAAACGAATTATCCTACGGTTTCATCGAATGTTAACACACCTCGGGATTGATACGCGGGGTTCATTTTGTAAAATATTTTTTTTTTTATTTAGAAATAAGATGTTTATAAGAATATGAATATCGAAGACATCAATAATATATTAACCGAGATTTTAAAATTAAAAAATCAAGGAATTGAATTATCTGATAAGCTTGATAACCAAAAAATATTGTCCGATTATGAAATTATTAACGAGCAATCAAAGAAAGGTCGATATACCCTGCCACGCGAGTATTCTTTTATAAAGCGATTACAATATACGATCAATGAAAACTTGTATGGCAATGACGTAAATGCATTTATTGGACTATTTACTGCCGTTGAGACAGTACGAAAAAAACTCGGACAGGCTTTTGAACGACGTCGAGAAATCTCTAATAAAATTAAAAACATTAGAAGGATTATAGACGAAAACTCCCTGGAGCCCCTGGGACATATCCCCGCCACACTCGGCGGGAAATTAGAAACTACGGAGCAATTGCAATAATGGTAGGCGAATCACTTACTACTCGGCTAGCCAGAGAGCGGCTAGTAGCGCTTAAAAAGTTCATACCGTTACGAGACAGGGTCCGAAAACAACTTCAAACGCGGCAACAACTACAAACTGATTTTGCTGTTGGAAGCGAACAGCTCTTTGCTCCGGTAACTAAAGCGACCAAAGATGTTACGGCGGCAACTGTGCCCGTCCTCGGTGCGCTTGAAAAGATAGCGGCTCAGACCGAGCAAACAAAAAAGTCTCTGGAAACACTCCCTGCGAAAATAGCGGTTGCTACAACACGGAGGCCGCCACCACTCGGTATAACGGACCCACAAGAACCATATGTTACAATGGCCGACGAGGAAGAACTAGGCGCCACCGCAAGAGAACCAGAAGAAGAAATACCGGAGGAAATACCGGAAGAAATACCGGAAGAAATACGGAAAGAGGGGAATATACCCCGTAATGTTCTTAAAAAGAGCACAATAGATCAAATTAGAAATCTCGGCTACGAAGAATTAGTTAATTTTACTGTTACAAATTTTGATAAGGACACACGAGATGAGCATATCAATAGCGGCTACGAGAAAAATATAAGGTCGTTAAAGGACTGGACAAGAATAGTGTATTTGGCAAATAAACATAAAAATGAATTACCACCGCGTGATAATAATTATATAATATTCCACAATAAAGTAAAAAGTGAAAGACCAAAACACGGAAAAGGATACTCTGTTGGTAAAGACGTTACTTGTCCTGATAATGTTCTCAGTGATATATCACGGCTAGAAATACTAATCGGAGGAAAACGAGCCGGAAATAACTCTCCGGAAATAATCAATGAGGCCGCTGATATTTGCAGGCGGTTATTTGCCGGTGGTATCATGGACATTAATGCATATCGAACGCTCATAGACGAACTCGTGGACCACGGTCATTACAGCGATTGACCAGCCACTGGTGATCAATCACTGGTGACCAACCACTAATTGGAAAACACTGGTGTTTTTTATAATAAAGATGATTATACACTACAACCATGATAAACCAGTCAGCGTCTACGTGGTAAACTCACGATTACCTGTATACCGCGCGTGGTACGGAGACGGTCTCGGTAGCACCATTGCGGGGTTATTTACAAGAATGGCTCCAAAAGTAGCGCCGTTAGCCAAACAATTAGGAATGAAGGCTATTGATGTTATTCGTGATAAGGGTATTAGCGCTATTGGAGATGTTGCCGGAAGGGTGTTTTCTGCAGCACGAGATAAACTAATGTCGTTGGTAAAATCCAAAGGATTTTCACGAAAAAGAAAACAGAAACCACCGGTGATGCCATCAACGACAGTGATGCCTGCGAATGTCAGTAAAGTAATAAATAACGCCGTGGAAGAAAAACTAGCGTCGTTGGTAAACAATAATCAAGATGACATCGCAAACATAATAGCGGGAAGTGGTTTAAAACGACGACGATGATTTAGATGCATCAGCGTATTATTAAATAAAATGTTTAAACGAACAGCTGACCCGGCGTTTGATATGGACGCACCAGTACACAAGGATGATTCTGTCCGTAATTATCAATTTTATTCCTATCATGCAGTACAACCCAACATACGATCGCGAATTGAACTTCAAGTCCATGATACCAGTAAATATTTTTTACCGTGTGAAGCGTTTATTGAAATCGAAGGAGAACTTGTAACAGAGGCCGATACTCCTGCTGTACCAGCACCGTATCCAGATGGTACCAAAGTTGGCTTAGTCAATAACGGCGTAATGGCGCTATTTGAGAGCGCAAAATATCTCATTGACGGGCGAGAGATCGAGTCTATAGAACGCGATGTTGATATTGCTACAACAATAATCGGGTTAGCAAGATATTCCGACGATTATACAAGATCAGCGGGTCCATCTATGATGTTTGCAAAGGATACTAGAAACACTGCTGGAAACTCGCAATTTGTGGTAAGACGACCAAGAAATAATGCTAATAACGCTGATGCTGATGTTGAGAATATGATTATAAACAGCGATCCTAATTTTAACATCGGAGCTGCAACACGCATATCAATGTTAACAGGGCCGCGTAGATCTTTCTCATGCGCGATTCCACTGCATCATATATTTGGATTTTGTAGGAACGTGCGAAAAGTTATCTACGGAGCAAAGCATACCGTGGTGCTTGTGCGAAAAGGTGATGATAGAAATGCAATTTGGAGAATTCCAGCGGATCTTACGAATCCAAATAATGACTCTGGTAAAGTCGTTTTAACTAAAATATTATTGTGGATGCCAGTAATGACTCCATCCATTACCACAGAGGCACGATTGCTATCCTTCATGGAGCAGGGAGGAAAATCATTACTAAGTTGGCTAACAACAACAACAGATACTAAGCAATCAAATATCAATGGTGTATTCACATGGAACCTGGCATCACAACAAGGCATTTCGGCTCCGCGTCATATATTTGTTGCGTTGCAGGATATGACGAGAATTGATAATCAACTATCCAGCCATATGATATTTGATCGATTAGGCGTTACTGACGTCTCGCTGAGAATAAACGGCCAGCAGGAACCATCTGAGGATATACAACTTAATTACGGTCAAAACCATATTGCACGCGTGTACCATCGGTTGCTGTCGTATATGAGTCGTGATCAAAACGTCGACACTGGTTTGCAAATATCACAACATGATTTCAAAGAACTATATCCGATCTATTACTTTTCGCTGGAACATCTTGATTTAACAAGACAATCCGTCGTTGATATACACTTCCGAGCTAATGTAACTCGCGGCGTTATTGCCGATTATAGAGCGGTTGCTGTCATTCTCAGCGATAAATCAATGCTGCTAGAAGGCGTTGGTGGACGAATGAGAATCGTTGATGCACCAGTGGAAAACATGTAATTGAAAACATAAACGCGTTTACAATAAAAATGTCGTATAATGTTGTCGGTGTAGAGTTGACCGATGGTCAAGTCAAGAAATTACGATCAAAGTCGGCTAAACAATGTGGAACCACAATAACGCTGAAGCCGTCACAGATGGCAGGTGGTAATCATAAGATATCGTTGACGGCGCGTCAAATAAAACATTTCAATGATGCGATGAAGAATAAAAAGGGTGTTCAAATAGATTTTTCGGCCGCAGCGATTAAAAACATGGAAAAGACCGGTGGGATATTTCCGCTATTAGCTGCGATTCCAGCGTTGATTGCCGCGGCGGCCCCAGCAGTGGCGAAGGCGGCGGCGTTGGGGGCCGTTGGTACCGCGGCGGGAATGGCATTGAAGAAGGCAACCGGGAAAGGCTATAAAAAAAAACGACCCGTAGCCGGAAAGGGTCTAAGACTACCGGGAACCCCGTATTCATGGTACTCGGGGAAGGGTCTAAGACTACCGGGAACCGTTTATTAACTCCTATGTCTAATTTTGATTTAATAGATGCCGCAAACGCGTTAGCGATAAAAAACTTCAGAGGTGTTTTTATGAGGGATCAATTACCGACAAAACCAAGGAATATTGAAACCGGTATAATTAACCTCGATAAATCCTCCGGAGCGGGAACTCATTGGGTTGCATACGCAATTGATCCGCGTGCGATCGTCTATTTTGATTCATACGGGTTAGCCCCGCCAAACGAGTTCATGCGGTATATCCGGGCGTGTTCAGCCCCGGTTTTTTATTCCACGCTACCAACACAACAATTAAGTGACCCACCGATATGCGGCCGTGAGGTATTGAACGTACTCGCGACGATTTCATCATCGCGGAAACCACCTCATGTGGTTGTAAACGAATACACTAGTGGGGTCGTAGAGGCCCGGCGGGTTAATTAAAAACACTGGTTTTTTTCACAATAATAATGATTGATATCTGGGGACGACCGGTTTCGGCGCTGAAAGCATCCACGGAAACGCTCGCCACCGATGACATAAAAAAACTAATCGAGGATGAAATCGCTGATACGTTAAATTTAACCAGTGTTGCCCCGGGCGAAATAGTTGTATTTCAAGACCGCCAGGGTAAATTGAAATCCAGTAATGTGTCGCTGAATGACGTTTTAATACGACAGCGTGATGCCGCCGAGAACACCATCGCGTTGTATACCGATGACGGACGACTTAAATCAGGTGAATCCATCTTGACGATAAATGGAAAAATAAGTACACTTGGCAACAATTATATAACCATGTCGGATTCGTTAAAAAATTTGTATGATAGACTTAACGCGCAAGCAAATCAGTTCGAGGGGATACAAAAGTCTGTCACCGATATACAACTCACTACTGCTAGTTTTTTTGGAACCACGACGGTAACCGAACCGAATCTTGTGGGGATAAAAAATACTATTTCGGAGTTTACAACGCTGTCGGGCCAATTTTACATGTTACGAAAAAATTTTAACAGGACTGATAACACCATTGATAAATTCTTTGGTAAAAAAAATACCAGACCGGATGAAATTACAATAACTATAAATGATATCACTGTGTATGGACAGGAAATAGAAACAATCAAAACTGATGTTGCAGCGAACAAAAGGAGTGTAGACGCGCATACACAGGAAATAGAAATAATCGGCGCTAATATTGAAATATTCAAAGAGGGTATAGAAACGCATACAGGGGAAATAGGAACAATCAAATTTGATGTTGAAATGATTAAAGACAGACTACCGGAAATGACAAAAATAAAAATCCCTCATTGGAACACCATCAATACAGTATACACGATTCGGCATGGAACATTCCCTTGGACTCCTACACAGAATATAATAAATATCACCGCAACCGTCAAGGGTATTTATCGATTGACACTGGTTTCAATGATGCAGTTTAATATATCATCGTCAAGTTCATCCGGGTTTAACAATACAATATCAACAATTATAGACAAGGACACAGTTGAACAATTTACAATTGAAGCCGTTAATAAAAATTTAATCAGGACAAACATTACATGGTATGTGGAATTTGTAGCGGATCTAAGTAATTAAAAACACTAGCTCTTTTAAAATAAAAATGACCACCAAGGTAATTGAATCAGAGGTATCACCGATGTCACATCAATATCGATTCAATACCGTAAAAGAATTCTCCGCGAATTTGAAAACGCTTTCCGAACAATACCGTGTAAAAATAAAAAAATACCGTCGAAAAATAACCACCATCGACGCGGTCGTGTACTCGGTGTCAGGTATAGTAGCTGGTACCGGTGTTATTTTATCCACGGTGACCATGATAGCCCCGATCGCTGTTCCAATCGCTATCTCCGCGGCGACAACAATTGCTGGAGTCGCCAACGTACTCACTAGAAAGATATCATCGTGTTCTCAGAAAAAACTCAACGAGTATACAGTAAAACATCAAATAGTATCCGACGCGTACTCGAAATTATCCGGGTTGATCTCGTTGGCGATAGATAATTCGTTTATATCCGATGATGAATTTTCCACGATGGTCCAGTTGCATGACTCCGCGATGTCAAAAATCGAGGATTTTCAACTGGAAGCTGGAAACCACGTGGCTGAAACAACTTCAATGGGCTTAAAACATTCTCCTGAAACAACTTCAATGGGCTTAAAACATTCTTCTGAAAACAAGCAGGTTGTTAATATTCGGTGTTGAAATTAAACACTAGAAACGACGAATAATAATAATGTCGCTGAACCCCGAAGGGTTTCAATTGCTTCAACGGATCGCGGAGAACACCACTCCGGTACAAACAAATATGATATCGATAACATCAACGAAGCCAGAATTCAGTGTAAACTTCCCATCACCGGTTCCAGTGAAGGAAATAGCGCTGGCAAAATTGCGAGTATATCACAGTTGGCCTAATATCCGAGCGGAAGCATTTAACGGACAACAACCTAATAACTCGCTGGTTTTTGCATGGACAAATAAACCCGATGGAACCCCAGACTGGAATGAGGTTACAATACCAACTGGGTCATACCAAGTAGAACAAATCAATAAAGAATTTCAATGCAGGATAAAATCGATCACAGGAAAAGAATCAAAAATCGCTATTACGGTTCATGAACCGACGTTATCGTCGACGATTGAAATAAGCACACCGGGGTATATGGTTGATATTTATAACAGTTCAATAAGAACCATACTAGGTTGGCCCATGAATCCACCTAATGAAATCCCCGCGGACTTGCACACAAATGCGCAATCGTATCATGAAATTATTACCAGTTATCAAGATGATTTGTCTATTATGAAAAGCACGTTATTACCCAGTAGGTTTTTATTTCATGACAGGAATATCATACAATGGTATTTTCCATATAAGGAAACTCCTGAATCGCAAGTCATATTAACAATTATTTTAAATGATATCAATAGTTTTTTTAGCGAGATTAATCGTAATTACCAATTGCAACTAGAACAACTACGGAAAACAAAAGCACGAAAACACGTTGAGATGTTAAATCAACTTATATCAGACATGGAATATATCAATGAACGATTAGTTAAAATAATATCCGATAACAGCGATGGTAATAAACAAAAATTCCTAACCGAGTATAATATCACAGAAGCCGATTTACCCGATTTCAAGTTTTCAGGATACAACGCGCCAGAACTAAGAAAGTCTCTTAATGATTTTCTCGGTCCATCAACTATCCTCAAACACGATAACGGAGAGGGTGGTAGGCATATTGCTCCATACAACGTAAATATCGCATCGATGATAGCAATCAATCTAGTGTGTGATGTTATCGAAGGGAGTTACCAGGTAGATACCAAGCAATCAAATCAAGCTCAACAGGGGTATATCCTTTATTCATTTTCACCAACAGCCCCTCCCGGATTCTTAATCGTTGAGAGCCCGATTAATCCGGTCTATATGCGATGCCATAATCGGTTTTTAACGAGAATTAATTTTAGACTTACCGATCAGTCAAATAACCTAATTGATCTACAAGAGGAGGAGTTAGTAATCACTCTGTTTGTTAGATCATTGTAAATAACTTCTTAGCAGAGGAGGGGGGGGGGAAATGACATCAACGCGGTCGTCGCTGTGTTTACCGGACGCTGACAAAACTGGGATCGGCGCGCAGAACTAAATGACGTCACCGTCGTGTAGGATGGACCGTCGTCGTTTTTTTTTTACCAGGCGCTGACTACACCGGATCCGCTGAGTGCAGAAAGTAATAATTAAGCCAAATGACGATTGGACAAAATGTCGGATTCGCCCCCCCCCCCCCCTGCTGCTTGAACTCTGACCTACTTTCGAGATGCAAAATATTGATTGTCCATGGGACGACTACACATCAAAGTTTTACACGACCCGGCATTTATACCCGGTTAAGTTAAGAGGACCAGTGGTTATTCTAAGCCATGCGCAGTTAAAATCAATCAACCAACTGTCCACTGTCCAAAGAAAAGGGATCGGAGTCGGGGACTATACAGCAGACATTTGCACATATTTTGGCGTGAACAGCAATCTCTATGTTGTTGGGAAGGTTCATTACACATTGGAAGGGCCCACAGTTCCCGGTGGTCTAAACTACTGTCCTTTATAGAATTTTGACGTCTCATCTCAATGTGGGTATGTGATAAAGCATGCCGTTAGCTTTCCGTGAGTTCGTCCCGGTTTGTATCGGGTTCATCCTTCACCAGATGTGCTTGCCGCCATGTATAACCTGTCATATGAAGGAAATGGGTTTAAAGCTGCTTGCCAGTTAAGCAACGCAATAGGAAACGATTCCTGAGTCACATAGAAACGTTGTCCAGAATTTTTTTTTTAAACTGGATTTATCTCGTGTGTTGACCCAAATAAAACTTCATGAGCTTAATGAGGTCAAATAATACAAACCTAAATGGCATTAAAAATGTTAGTCAAGGGAAACGCAAGTTCGACAGAATGGTGGAATATTTCTATTCCTCGTGGCCATTCCAGTGTTATTAGCGGATGAGACTCCGTAAACGAATATTACATTAAAAGTCCTTCATCTACCCATAACAGTCCGCAGAATACTCTCTGGCAGAGGCCTTAGACTATCAATTAATAATTGTATTTGCAAATATAAAAAAGAAAAATGTCGCTAACATGCCTTTGAATAAATCATTCCATCGTCTTAGATTCCACCAACCTTTATGTTAAATGGTCAGTTTTAGTCGTATCTACATTACATATAACTGCTTAAATTTACCACAAAAGGAAGATTGCTGATTGGCCAAACAAATTGGAAAGTATCTAGGTCATCGTACTGGCCAAACGAACTGGAACGTCCCTAGTTCATTACACCAATTAAATGTCGAACACTCGGCTGCTGTTTCGACAGTATGCACCTTATAAACAGATTGAAGTGGCATGAATTATAAACTATTTGGTGGAATTTGGATGAGAGACTTATAATACGTATTCAGAATGTACGATGGCACATAATGTCTTACGAAATGTAATTACATACTTATAGAACTATCAGATGACCTCTTCTCTTTGACTTGACAATGTATCAATAAAGATTCAGCAAAAAATCAAGTCAAGTTATGAGGAATTATTTTACGACTTTTTTCTTCTCATACAAGAAGTCGTAAAATAGTGATATTATCTGTCTCTTAAGATATTAGAGGGTTGACTCATAAAGATGTGTGAAAGTTCATTGAAAGCGACTAAAGTAATGATATGTGACAATGTAAATGCTTCATTTACGTCATATTATCCATTTTAGTGTCAAGCTAATATCGGGTACCCGTGTTAAAAGTCAGCTTCCTTTCGATATGATATAGATTGAAAACAAGCAGACAAATTTTAATAAAAAACTATTAGGTGACCAGCGCTAAATATCAAATGGTGTTGAATATTAACTGCTTGTCAAAAGTAAAAAACAAATGATCTCTGACGTACTTTCGAGATGCAAAATCTACTTGTCCCTGGGACGACTACACATCAAAGTTTTACTCGACCCGGCATTTATACCCGGTCGGTTTAAGAGGCACAGTGGTTATTCTAAGCCATGCGCATTTAAAATAAATCAACCAACTGTCCACTGTCCAAAGAAAAGAGATCGAAGTCGGTGACTATACAGCAAACATTTGCACATATTTTGGCGTGAACAGCAATCTCTATGTTATTGGGAAGGTTCATTACACATTGCAAGGGCCCCCGGTTCCCGGTGGTCTAAAATACTCCTTTATAGATCTTTGAGATCTCTTCTCAACGTGGGTATGTGATAAAGCATGCCATTAGTTTTCCGTGAGTTCGTGCCGGTTTGTATCGGGTTCATCCTTCATCAGATGTGCTTGTCGCCATATGTAACCTGTCATATGAAGGAAAATGGTTTTAAAGCTACAGAACCAGAAACCTTATTCTAAATTGTACGAAATGGCAACACTCGTTTGCTATATAACGGCAGGCATTTAAAAAACTAAACCTCAAACAAGAAATCAGTAGTAGCAATCAAATTTCCAAAGGCAGACTGAAATCTCGATAACCTATGCACAAGGGGTTGTTAAGTACATACAAGATTCATGAACTAACTTGATTATCTCTATCATCAGATCAGGTCCTACAATCCCACCCCTGTTGACATGACCGAGCCATTTCATCTTCGATAACCGATTTAGACCAGGGCCGATCTGACGTTTATCAGTTCACATGGGTACATCAGTTACTGTGGGTTGTGTAAGTTGCTTTGGGGGAGTACAATTAAAGCATCCATCAACATCTATCGACTGGGCAAGACCATTTAACCCTTTCAGTTTAAAATTCGTATTTTATAACAATAGTGGATGTAAACACTATTACAGATTACTTTAAAAAGGATGTTACACAAACTAGTGAAATTATGGAAAGAAGTTTTCAATCAGAATGTGGATATATTGCCTGAAATATATGCTAATTCTTTTAAAATGACAAGAAACACAACATTGGGATGATTACCCTACACAATGGGAACCTTAGTGCCGGGACAATAAAACAAAATTGTATCGACTCAGTAAATGGACTTAAAACAGTGAAATTAATTTATCTATTGTAAGGACTAGGATACTTGTTGTAATCTAAAGACTAATAAATCAAAATAAAAAGCAAGTTCTTAGAAATCTTAGACATGATACTATATATATATATATATATATATATATATATATATATATATATATATTATTCATGCGAAAATATTATTTCAGAAACTTAAGTTTCTAATTTGCGCCTGAATTATAAATTCACTTTGTCAATTCGAGTACGCAAGTTACCATTTATCGCTCAACCTTGTTATTACGGACACCTTAGTGATAGGTTTTAAACATGTTGAGTCGTCATTATTACACAAGACAAGGACTTGCCTGCAGTTCCACCAATATAAATAACGTCTTAATCCCTAAATACACAAAATAACGGCATCTTAATGAAATTGAACAGCACACACGAAATCTATTTCGTCAAGTGGTGTATGAAGCAGAGACGAGAATCCAGGTACAAGTGTGTGTGTGTGTATATATATATATATATATATATATATATATATATATATATATATATATATATATGTGTGTGTGTGTGTGTGTGTGTGTGTGTGTGTGTGTGTGTTATCGCTCGTGATAACAATCGTGCCTCTGCAGATTTTCAATGATGGATTTGCGAAAAAAATTTTCACTGACAAACAGCAAAACCATTCGTGCAAGTAAGGTAAAAGTCATTGTTTCAATGTTCGTCATTTCTGTAACGTCAAAGGTCACGCATACAACACGTGTAGTCTGCAGCAATACACGTAAACGAAAATAAGATTAATGTGGTACATCATAAGCTGCGTGAGAACGATGTCGCAGTAGCCACGTCTTCTGACTTACCGTTTCGTGTTGTCCCCAACAACATAAAAAAATATATGACGTTTTGGCACAGATAATTGTATTGTGTGGACTCGATCCAGATTATAAATTAGTTATTGGAGAAGTTCGAAATGTATGTGATGGCGCATAACTTCAAAATCACTACTCTTCTATGTCCAACCAATACATACTTGATCTAAGAACATACAAGTAAAGTTTGGTCTGCGTTTGAGTGCAAATACCTCCGCGACTAACACGATCTGTCTTGGCGTACGCAGACGTTATTGAGACATTTCTTGATACCGCCATGCACGTTTTGGCAAGCTCGATCCCGCCCAATACTTTTTGCCTCCGGTTATTGGCTAGGATGCATTGTTTCCCAAGACCAAATTCGAGCTGAACATTGGCCAGCATCTGCTTATGGAGCAATTATTTTCTGTCTTTGTAAAGTCACAGATACGTTCTTGAAACAACCACAACGTGTCCGAGTATAACAGTGTTGATCCCGTTCTGTTACATCCTGTATCTCGACCCAAATAAGTTGAAAGAATGGGTCATGATGCAAACGTTGTTAGTTGGTGGATTTCACTGGATCGATCCACATTGATCTGCAGAAAGACATGAAGGATCATAACATTTGCGCTTGCAGCAGATAATTGTTTTAAGTCGATCTGGATTATACTTGACATTTACATGATGCCTACAACGATTATCATTTTACCCAAGAAGCGCTGTCGGTGCCCGGTATTTGATTGTCTCCGTATCAGAGCTCGATTGTTCACAAGTCCGGCTGAAAACGTGCCCCGAGGCTTCAGATCAAACTTAAGTATTTACTGCACGTGAAATCTGCAGTTTTACTTGCTATTGTTTATGTCTGTGAACAAGATCGATCGAATTCTTAAATCTCGTCAGCAAGCTTGGATGGCTCAGAACGTTCACATGAGTAAGAACCAACACATAAAGTCGAACAATTGCTTTGAAAATGACGTTTTCAAACAATGTCATGTTTTGGAAAACCATGCAGAATCTGAGCGAATAAATCTGCGTCGATTTTGTCTGTAAAAATAGAGATCAGGACCGGTTTAAAAGGCTTATTGTGTACCTGGCCTTTGAGTCCAGAAAAATCTTTGATGGTGGACTTCTTGCCGTTCACATGAAAACGGTAAAACTTCAAGCTAACAAACCAATTTCGAAGGATGCATTCATTCTAGGCTTGTCGAATCTGCTCATGTACGAATTGTAATTCGATAAGATCAAACTGATTTACCGAGTCAAAATGCAGTACACCAACACTGACGCGTTGCTGGCACATAACATCACCTATGATGTGTACGTGGACATATAACAGCCAGGTTTGGCCAACTAATTTGAAACCAGTGAGTATTCGAAAGAACATTTGTTGTTTACTAACGCCAAACAAATGGCGATTGACAAATTTAAATACGAATGCTCGGGCAAACCTATTAATGAGAACGTGGGACCACCACCGAGAATCTATTCGATTGTGGTAGGGCCCAAAATGTAGAAATGCCAAAAGTGTTCCACGAGTAATTGTGCAGAGAGATCTCATACACTAGCTGTACCTGGAATGTCTTCGAGATCCGATCGACGAACCAATGCATGGGTTCACGTCGACGCACCAAATCGAGTTTGTCACCGCTGAATTCCAAACGATGGGTACTACGCGATGAATTACCATTCCAAGATTGATCATCGTTCTGTTGACACTAATTCTGGTTAATGACGTGTCAGTACTAATCATGGCAGCAGTTTGTATCTGCTGAAACGACTTTCAACTCTTCTGGCATAAATGCATGGCTAGAATGTGTTGATTTACTTATTGACGGTCCTAAACGGTAACCGGCTGGTTGTCTTAGAGTATTAATCCATTCCGCAAAGGAGAACACCTCGGCGGACTATATTAGGTCAGTTGCACGGAGCTGTGACCCAACTTCCAACTATCCACAAATTCTGTACAAACATGTGTCCGAGCTGTTATTACAATGCAGGCTGTTAAATCATTTTCTGAGTAACCCTGACTGATTTGAGTCCAATGGTATTGTTTGTCATTAATCATTGCATGCGTGCGACTTCATTGTTAATAGATTGGAAGTCGTGCTACCTATCCGTATTTTCTGTGCGTACTGGCGACCTAACAACCGTTCCACAAAAGAGTGATTAAATTCTTCTGTAATAACTTGCTCACAGTGTAAGCTGACATTCCCAAAACGTACTCGCAAGAGGTAATTGAATAAGAACGGAACCACCGATCCGATAAATTATATGCCAGGATCCACTAGCATCAATATTGACCATGTGATTTTCCCTTATGCATAAATACGTTCGGGTGCATCTGCGACATTGGCATTATCCTTGTATGTCAGCGGCCACGATTCGTTGTATTGGCTGGCCACATCAACACTGGTTAGCGCGTTTTTTTTGTATGTGGGTAACTTACCTGTTGATCACGGACAAGATCGTGTGGAAGAAATAGCAAATCAGCCAGATGCAGTTTGTTTGGCCAAAAATGCTAGGGAAATTCCACGAGTGACCTTAACTACAACTGTAACGTTTCCAGTGCGGCTTCACCTATCAAGTACCTACTCCTACTATTGTATATTTTGGATAATATGCGGTTTTGATGTCCGTTGTTTATACTGACACATTTGTCCACTGTCTCCCATTGCAATCTTGTCTTTCATTACCACACTGAAGACCCAAAGCTGGATTTATCGCATTTAATTCATGAGTCAGATCCACATCGGCACGTTGACCATGGATATCATTGTATGCTTCATAAGAAAGGTCATATCGGTAACAGGCTGCATCAACGGAATTGATAGATACTTCACCAAGCTCTGGAGGGTTGTGAGAATCGAGTCGCAGATCCAGGTGCGTACCAGATGCAAAGTAATTGTATCAATGGAAATATATTTTGCCCGTATATTTACTACTCGGTGTCCCTGGCAACTTTGTTAATGCAGTCGCCATGTCGCTGCCTATGACTTCCTCAATCTAGATTCCACGAAACGTACACGTCTGTCTTCCTGCTACCATTGACGATTTGAAGGCAATGAAAACAACCTCGTAGTGTACGACTATGTGATGCTTTAGAATAAAGTAAATCCCGCACAAATATTTTTAACGAGGCAGGCACAAAAAAGAACTTGATTTATTTCACTCAAAAATATGCCAATGTGCCCAACCTGATTCGTGACAACTGTAACATGATGATTATATTTTGTGTTATTGACGCGCATAATCTTGGGAATTCTCATTGGACTTAGTGTGCTGCCGACTACACGCAGAGTCAATTTCCTGACATGTTTGTGCGTATCACTTCCAACCCGTTTGGTTATTTCAACATTGATTTGACTGGATCTAGATCCCCGATGAAGTTGGGCAACCTTAAGAACCACCACCTATGTATCAGACGGTGCGGGAAATATCAGGCGTGAAAAAGGCCATCAAAATCCGATCCCTGCTGCTTGGTGATCCAGCCGCAAGCAATTCCTTTGTGTTTTCAGCAGATGTTGGAACGAATTGACATACTATCGAATCTCCCTCGGGCGAGTACGACATAGAATCGATCCATGAAAAAACTTGGCGAATAAGTTCGGTGTTGAGACTAAACTTTTAAAACGTGCTCATGAGCCCACGCCCAGTTCTATCATTGGGATAATCACTCGAACGATAAATGATAATTTAATACGTGACGCCACTCCAATGCCCAAGTGGGATATGTTAACAGTGGTATCATGGTGTTTTTCATCCATCGATGGAAAGGAAGCTGAATTCATTATGGGCAATACAGACGTGGTCACACGCTTCTTGGACTCTCCAGATACAGTGTTAATTACAAGTGAACCGCTTGTCCAGCTATGATGTTTGTCTAAAATGTAAACCTCTTAAATTACAGCAAATTGCGCAGGTTTCTTTGTGGACCAGCAACCTGCTGGTATGGATCCCAGACCTGATGCAGTCGCCCTTTGGTGAGTGTTTCTAACCCAAATTTCAGCCTTGGCTTTGCACAACGTCTAAATAAATATTTTCAGCCAAACGCATTATTGATAGAATAACTATGAAAGACCCTCAGTTTAAACGTCGGGAAAAAATAACCAAACGCAAAAACAACAAGATAATGGCTCTGATTTTTAAGCACAAAAGCGCGAATTTGGTCGCAGAAACTATTTGCGTGCTCGTTGAGGTAGCAATTGTCAGTCTTTTGTGACTGGAATTTGTACAACATCCACCATTCTAGATGAACCAATCGGTGTTGTCGTTAGAACTATATCGATGCTAACCGTTCTCTCTGGTGAAGTGAGCAAATTAATTTCGATAATATTGCCTCGCAGATTATGCGTGTATTCCTAATTACTCGCAGCCACAGGGTTGCGCTTCAGGATGAAATAATCAGAACTGCCAAGTTTGAAATCGTGCTGGCCAAAATGGAAAGTAAAAGAAGCCTCCGAGCACCAATAAGAAACAGTGCGGTTGGGGATTTACAGACACAAAAATATAGTAAAAAAACAATCTTTATGCAATATGCATATATCGATCACAACCATATAATTTCCTGAGTGCACCTCTCTCTCTCTCTCTCTGTGCAGGAATTTCATATCACTTTTACAATCACCGCAGAATAAAGTACTACAAAAGTGGGCATTTGCATTATTTTGTTAATATAGATGATTTTTTCTCAAAATACTCTTAGAATGGAAAATAATATATTTCTTCTCTAAAGCCAAAAAAATTGACTGCAAGATTCTTCTCTAAGTAATATGCTGTTGTTTAACGGTTACAGTAATTTCTAAAATAAATAAATTTATCACTGTTTTACATTTTCCGCTTCTTATGATGATATAGAAAAGCAGCGAGTTTTAAAGGTAAAAATTACTAATACCACTGACACCAGACGTAAATTATAGTGATACATTATTAAACCTCATCTCCTCCCATTTGTTTTCTTCATCAAATTGTCAACGAACATTTTACAAGTGTATGTAAATCTGAATACCATTTAGCATCGTTATCCACAAGTTGCATTACTTGGATATATTAGCACAATCATAAATTTAACATCACATCAGCATATGGCATTACATGAATTTCCATACAGAATACAACTTTAGAATAACTTGGTCTGGATTCCGACTCTCACATGAGATATTGACATATCAAAGATTATAGCAATTATCTAGGTAAAACTCTGCACACTGGCACACGTGCATACGACCTACGCCGGTATCTTAATATAGATAATCGACATAGTTAACGAATCATATGAGCACCTATATATTTAATTTAATACGCGTGACTCTCTCATCATTTGTCTCGCCCCTTTTCGTAACCAAGGCCACTTTCATACACTGCAACCAACAAATGACGTTATTTTCTTCTTTTACTGAACTGCATCCAAGGTAAGATTTTACGTGTTAACAATATCCTTTTTTGAAAGACATTTTCGTCCGATATTTGTCATACGTATAGTTTAAAATGTAATATGCCAAATATATTGAAATACAAATACAATATGGTAGATTAGAATAGAATATGTGGTGCTATATCATTATCATAATACCTGAGTGTGGTCTTAGAGACAGTATTCTATGGCACACTCCCTACTGTCTTAGAGACAGTATTCTATGGCACACTCCCTACTGTCTTAGAGACAGTATTCTATGGCACACTCCCTACTGTCTTAGAGACAGTATTATATGGCACACTCCCTACTGTCTTAGAGACAGTATTCTATGGCAGACTCCCTATTGTCTTAGAGACATTATTGTATGGCAAACTAGGTGTTGTCTTAGAGAAGTTATTGTAGGGTAGCTGTACTTTTCCTTTTTCCAGCCAACCGACCACACCTTTGAAAAACAAACTCCTATATTTGAATCAAGTATGACCTAAATTTATATTTAGTTTAGTTATCTTCTCGATTTGCATGATAGTTCACGATGATGATGATGATGATACTAATCTTGCTGACAACAATATCTTCCTCAAATTTCTTTGCCATCATTTCCCGTTAAGTTTGGTCTATCCAATAACCTACCTCGTATTCAAATTCTAGAACCTCTCAGATGACATAAAACTATTAGTATCAATTTGATCGCATGATACAAATGCAAATATTTATGCACACATTCAGCAGTGTCATTACAGGCAAACATGCATACACAGTCATTCAATAGTGCCATTATAGGCAAATTTTCACACACACCTGTGCAGCGGTAAAATTCTCAAGCGCAGCGTTGAGTGGGTACATCATCTGCATCATCACGTTTTATATTGTTTTAAAAGTCTCTAAATAAAAAGAGGTAAATATTATTATACTGTTGAACAGTCATCCACACCCACCGGATAAACTGTCATTTACTTTGACAACAATCATGCCACACGTGCATACCACAAGCTGTGGTCGTTCATGGTCCAGGCTCAAAATGTTGACATAGGTCTGAACATTTCACATAACCATTTCACTGTTTTGTAAACGATGTACGAGTTTTCGATGGAACACCAAGACATAGTGTAATAGTCCGTTGTAGATATGCGCTTTCATTGATGTGCCACTAATTTACCCGCTCTTAACAATTACATATTCATTGGTTGGATTCTCTCTGACAAGCTTCTGCTGTTGGAGGACGTACGTGGCCGAATGAATAGACGCACCAGTGGAAAAGTTGCCAAGTTTTCTGAAGCTGCTAACTGAACCGGTTACGTTTTTCAAATAATAAAGTCTGATCACGAAGTTATTCTTTGACTCAGCCCAAAGCAGCGTGCGGCTTAATGAGCGTAATATGAATATTGTGGGGTCACATAAAAACGTTTTCCAGAAATGTTGTCTGTGTGGTTGACCAAAATAAAACTTAATCAGCTTAATTCATTTAGACAATATAACTAAATACTACATGGCATTACAGTTTTCAAGTCAGTGGTAAGGCAAATTCCAAAGACGGGTGAAATATTTTAATTTCTCGCTTCCATTCCACCGTTATTGACGGCTGAGGCTACCGCATTTGCAAAAGTGGCTGAGTTACGGACAGTCGGAATTGCATCCAGCATTGCTTTCGAAAAGGGGGCTGGTGGAGGAATCGTCATAGCGTCTTGAACAAAAAAAAATGAAAAGTCCTTCACCTACCAGGAACAATTTGCAGAATACTCTCGGACAGATGTATTAGACTACCAATTACTACCAATTAATAATTGTATTTCCAAACATAAAAGTATGAACATCTGCGATAGTCTATTTTGCTATCACTCTATCGCTATAATTATTGTTCATGACCCATACCGTGAACAATCGTGTAAAAGTAGTAGAGATATGGGGTACAGAATACACTAAGCCGAAATCAGCATGCTTTGTTGAAACTCTCCATAAGGAAACTACTTGACAAAACCATGTCTTGCTGCTATAGATTTTAAATGTTTTAGTGAGAGCATATACTAATGAATATATACTAATAAAAGGATGATTGTAAGAGAGAAAGATGATCATGTTGCTATTGATGTTAAATGTTTGAGTGAGAAAAATAATAATAATAAAGGAATGCTTCCAAGAAGGAATTGTGATCATGTTGCTCCTAATGTCAAAAATTCGATTGAGAACAACACTAATAATAACAATACTAATGTTAAATATACGATAAATAAAAGCTACGGCATTCGATAATTGTTATAGCGATTTAGTATCCGTATTCATGCAGTTAAAATAGCGTTCATGATTAGCTACCTTCAAATAAGAAATATCCAGCTGTTATATATACGAGAAATAAAAGCTAAGGCATTTGATAATTCTTGGAGCGATTTAGCATCCGTATTAATGCAGTTAAAATAGTGTTCATGATTAGCCACCTTCAAATGTGAATTAACCATCTCATATATATATATATATATATATATATATATATATGAGAAATAAAAGCTACGGCCTTCGATCTGACTTATGTACTATTTAGCACTATACTTATTCAGTTTATGCTTCTGCGATACAGTATGATTAACTTATATTTTACAACCAATCGTATTAACTAATTATATCAAACTCACCTGATTAACATATTATTTGAAATAAATCTTATACAATAATTATACCAAACGGATATTATGAACTTATTATTTTGAAATAAATCTTATTAACTAATTATACCAAGCGCATCTGATTAACGTATTATTTGAAATAAATCCTATTAACTAATTATACCAAAAGGATCTGAGTAACTTATATTTTAAAACTAATCTTATTAACTAATTATACCAAACGCATCTGATAACTTATTATTTGAAATAAATCTTATACAATATATATTTCAAACGGATCTTATTAACTTATTTCAATCTGATCTGATCAACTTATTGTTTCAAAATATAATTGTTTTTGGTAAAGTGACTTTGACTCAATTCAGGGAATTGAAGGAAAACCTATATACCCCTAACATAAATATTTCAATATAAGAAAAGTAAAGTCAGTCTGAAACATGTTTTTTAAAACGTGTTCCAATACATAATGTTTCATTTTATTCTGCATCACTAGTTTGCGTTAAGTACTATTATATCATCTATATCTGCCCTAGGTAGGATTGGGCGGCCGGGTGACCAGGTGGTCTAGGACGCACTTCGCTATATATCAATCACGTACCACATCTGTCCGCGTGAGCTGAGTCTGTGGCAAGGCCAACGTGGGCGGGTATTTGAGAAAGCTTGTCAGTAGAGGTTCTCTCGGAAGTGTATATCATGTGCTGAAAATGGCATTAAACCCACAAAACAAACAAGCAGAAGTTAGCATGGAGTTTACATCTGATGCTACAGAAGTACTGATATGGACACGATGACCCAGATAGCAGTTATACAAAGTTCATTGATATCATGTACTAAACCCACATTATCAGGGCCTCCGCGTGTATGCTGTGTGCTTTGTTAATGCGGCGTAGGATATAGAGGATACGGCCTTCAGTTTCTTTATCATCATATGATACGATACCCGTTCTTACTAGTCTCATCCTGTTTATTTTATTTTATTCATATTTACACATTATATTTTGCAAAGAATCAAAATGAGGAAGGCCTTAGATTTTCAGCGTTATGATTTAATGCCTGCCAATTTTAGAATTTTATGAAATCGTAAGTTTGGAAGTATGGGCCCAATGTGATGATCATATTCATGCAGCCTTATTGTCAGGCTTTCTATAACTTATACTGGAAGTATGGGTCCATCGTAAATACTATATTCCTACAGTCTTAGTTCTCGACTTTCCTTTCCTTTTAACTTTACTTTAAATAGGTGTGTGTGTGTGTGTGTGTGTGTGTGATTTGGATTTTTAACGTAGCTTTAACATTTTTTCAGTCATATCGCTACGATGTCTGCAGTGTGACAGTTAATAGTGATGTCTAGCACTGGGGCATCATGCTGCAGACATGTGGCACGATGTCCCACCCAGTCACATTATCCTGACACCAGGCCGACCAGTCCTATACCAGTTTTGTAACTTATGAAACTGTATTTGCACACATAGACCTTGTCTTCTTGGTGGTATTCATGTTTACAGCGGCACCTTAAGCGTTTGATACGAATGAAGTTCAATACAGAAAATGTTCAATGTCATGGTTTGTGTCTCGTGAGACAGTATTAAGCTTTCCCCAGACAACCGGTACGTTCGATACAATGCAGATTTATTATTATATTTTCATGTCAAATAAAATATGCCAGAACATATGTAAATATATTATTGATTTTCAGAAAAAATGTCGGTATCTAGCCTTTGAATAAATAATTCCATCCGCCTCAATTTAAACAAGCTTTTGTATTAAATGGTTCATTTGGTCAAACCTCTTTTGTAGATACCTACTTAAATGAGATTGCTGATTGGCCAGACAAACTTGAACGTCTCTAGGTCGAACTGATTTTTCTACAATATGCGATTTATAAACAGATTTAAATGGAATGAATTGTGTAAACTGTGGTGGAATTCGTCTGAGAGGCTTATTATACTTATTCCCAATGTAAATTGTCAACAATTTTCTTATGAAAAGTAATTACAAATTTATACAACTATCAGTTGACGTCTTCACTTTGACGTGACAATGTATCAATAAAGCTTCAGAGAAACCTCTGGTAACTAGAGGCAAGTTATGAGGAATTATTTTACAACTTTTCTCTGGTCATGCAGAATGTCGCAACATAATGATATGATCTGTCTTTTAAGTTATTATTGGGTCAACCCATAAATATTATCCATTTTAGTGTCAAACATCCGTCAGATACCAATGTAAAAAGTCAGCAACCCTTGTTATATGTTACCTATTTTAATGTCAAACTTCCATCAAATACCAATGTAAAAGGTAAGCAAGCCTTGTGATATTACCCATTCTGGTATCAAACTTCCGTCAAATACCAATGTAAAAGGTCAGCAAGCCTTGTGATGTGTTACCTACTTTAATGTCAAACTTCCATCAAATACCAATGTAAAAAGTTAGCAAGCCATGTGATATGTTACCCATTTTAGTGTCAAACTTCTATCAAATACCAGTCTAAAAGGACAGCAAGCCTTGTGATATGTTACCCATTTTAGTGTCAAACTTCCATCAAATACCAATGTAAATGGTAAGCAAGCCTTGTGATATTACCCATTTTGGTATCAAACTTCCGTCAAATACCAATGTAAAAGGTCAGCAAGCCTTGTGATATATTACCCATTTTGGTATCAAACTTCCATCAAATACCAATGTAAAAAGTTAGCAAACCATGTGATATGTTACCCATTTTAGTGTCAAACTTCTATCAAATACCAGTCTAAAAGGTCAGCAAGCCTTGTGATATGTTACCTACTTTAATGTCAAACTTCCATCAAATACCAATGTAAAAAGTTAGCAAACCATGTGATATGTTACCCATTTTAGTGTCAAACTTCTATCAAATACCAGTCTAAAAGGACAGCAAGCCCTGTGATATGTTACCCATTTTAGTGTCAAACTTCTATCAAATACCAGTCTGAAAGGACAGCAAGCCTTGTGATATGTTACCCATTTTAGTGTCACACTTCCATCAAATACCAATGTAAAAAGTCGGCAAGCCTTGTGATATGTTTAGTATCACGCTTACATTGGACATCTTCGTACGATGTCAGCCTCTTGTGCTACATGGTATAGACAAATGCAAGCAGACACATTAGATAAAACTAATCTTTATATTGACATGCGCTAATTGTGAAGTGGTGTTAGACATTTATTGTATATAAATTTAACCCATATTTACTTTCCAGATGTAAAATCTATTAGCCCAAGGGACGAGTACTCAATAATGTTTAACTCAACCCAGTAATGATTAAAAACTCAGAATGAGAGGACCAGTGGTTATCCTGAGCCCTGCGCCCTTAGATGTAACCAGCTAATTGTCCACTGTCCAGAGGAAAGAGAATCGAATCCTGGACTACACAGCACGTTCTGGTACAACACTTTAAACTTTAATGGGTGGGATTGTTATAGATTGTAAGAGCCCCGTATTACCTGGTGGTATGAAGCTCTCCCCTTTACAGATCACTGATATCTCATCACCGTGAACGTGGCGATAGGGGCCTATAAAAGCTAATAGCTTGCCTTGGGTTCATCCCGGTTTTGTCGGGTTCATCCTTCACCAAATGTGCTAGCTGCCATGTATAAACCGTCATGTGCTGTAAAATCAAATTAAACCTACGAAACCACAAACCTTATTCTACATTGTAAGGAGCATGGTACCACCAGTATGATATCTGTATGTAGACACTTACAAAATTAAATTGCAATGTACCTTAATCTACAATGTACGGGGTTGGTAGCACGAATGTGATATCTGACTGTAGATACGAACAATACCAAATCTTAATTAACCCTATTCTGAGCTGAACGGAGTTGGTAGCACCAATATGATTTCTGGCTGTAGGCACTAACAAAACTAACCATCAAACAATAAATCACTCATAGTATTTAAATGTAAAAAAGGAGACATAAATTTTGAGAGCCTATCAACCGAGTGTTGTTACATAAAAACATGGATTAACTACCGACCTAACCGATTTAACTTCGATAATCTATTAATAAATTGAACCAACTTGACGTATGTCAGTTTACATGGCTGCATTAATTTATTCTATGTAAGTATACTTTGGTCATTGAAATTAATGTACCCATCCATTAGTATCGACTGTGCAAGTGATCTTAGGACAGTGAAATTAATGTACCCATCCATTGGTATGGGTTGTGTAAGTAGACTTAGGACAGTGAAATTAATGTACCCATCCATTGGTATGGGTTGTGTAAGTAGACTTAGGACAGTGAAATTAATGTACCCATCCATTGGTATGGGTTGTGCAAGTAGACTTAGGACAGTGAAATTAATGTACCCATCCATTGGTATGGGTTGTGTAAGTAGACTTAGGACAGTGAAATTAATGTACCCATCAAATTGTCCTGACTGTGTAAGTAGACTTAGGACAGTGAAATTAATGTACCCATCAAATTGTCCTGACTGTGTAAGTAGACTTAGGACAGTGAAATTAATGTACCCATCCATTGGTATGGGTTGTGTAAGTAGACTTAGGACAGTGACATTAATGTACCCATCCATTTGTATGGGCTGTGTAGGTAGACTTAGGACAGTGAAATTAATGTACCCATCCATTGGTATGGTTTGTGTAAGTAGACTTAGGACAGTGAAATTAATGTACCCATCCATTTGTATGTGCTTTGTAAGTAGACTTAGGACAGTGAAATTAATGTACCCATCCATTTGTATGGACTGTGCAAGTGAACTTATAACAGTGCAAATAATCAACGCATCCGTCACTTTGTATCGACTGTGTAAATGGACATAGGACAATGAAATTAATGTATAAATTATAATTACTAGGACCTATGCTAAATCTTTACCATCGATAACGTAAAACGAAAAGCAATTATTTAAATATTTGACATGCTAAAATGTCATGCTTCTAGTATTGTTTTAAATCTTCTCAGTTATTAATTGACAAGGTTAAGTTTTGTATTTTCTCTCTAATTATAAATTCTCCCGCGAGATTTGTTAATTCGCTTATGCAAGTAATCATTTCTCGCTTGTACTTTTGTCATTACACGCATGCGAGTTACATGTTTTAAACATACTGCGTCGTCATTATTACCCAAGGCAAGGGCCTGTGTTCAGGTTCCAGCAATGTAATCACGGTCATCACCACCAAATACACAAAACACAGGCATACCTTTTCTGGTATGTCATTGCATACCTTATAATTGTGTATGGTATAGCAAATATAGTAATAGCTCGTATGTATGCTGTCGACAAAAGCCACTTCCAAATTTGGATTTTATCTCAATTTATATCTACACCCGAGGTTTTGAGCAACGGCTGCAGGAACCAGTTCACTGAGAAATTCGGGTGGCATGCGATGAATCGTTTTTATATAACGTTGTTTTTAAGAAATTCAGCCACACTGTACATTGTATCATACCAGAATTTCTCAGTTAATACTAAAGTGGCATTTTCATTAGGAATATCTACTGAAGCAATATTGAACAGTTTTTGTTATTAATGGATGATTGCTCTCAAATTACTGTTCTAATAAGACATGGTATATTTCTTCTCTAAAATCAAATGAAACGACTGCAAGATTTTACCTACATTACGTGTTCTACTTGAACGTTTACGGTAGCTTCTTAAAGAACCCAACTTATCATTGTTATATATTTGACGCTGTTTAAGATGAGACTGAAGACCAACGAGTTTTAATGGTAAATATTACTAGTGCCATCAACACCAAGTATAAACTGTAGTGATTACATTATTAAGCATCAGCCATCCCTATTGTTGTTTTTTACATCAAATTGTCACAGAAGAAATTACATGTGTACGTAGATCTGTATCACAGTGTGCGTCGTTTAACAAAAGTTGCATAGCTTTAATATATTTGCACGACCTATGAATTTAACGTCACATAAGCTTATCACGTTAAAACTAATTTTCATAAGATGACACCTTTAGGATATCTATGTCTGTATTCCGACTTTCATATCAGATATTGACCTACCCAGGCCTTTAGATCATAACGATCATCTAGGTAGAACTCAGAGTGCTGGCATCTGGACATAGGACACAATTAATTTTACTATATGTTATCTACATTGGTTTCTCAGTACTGACCTTTCCACTGTGTGACAATCAATACAAATCATATGCTAATCTAAACTACCTTCAAAGATGACTTCACGGTGAAGTTCTCGTCAAAGGTTGACCTGCTCTTTTTTTAGATGCTGAACTGTCAACACATCACCATGTACACAGAACACACATTTCACTTCCGGAGCATCACCAAGGCCTTATTACTCACTGTGCACTGTCGCCGAAATACACACATACAACAACACCCTGAGCTCATATTATGAAGAATAAACAGTTACCTTTAAATCCCTACCAAAAATGCATAAATAAAACTCTTCTATCACCACCAAAATGAGAGAGGAAAAAATGTTCTAAAAATAGACTAGAACTACATTCGTGGGTACTGAACTGGAAGTATTAATTGTGAACCGATTCCATCTGGGCTATGCTGCTATCTAAGGGAGATAAACCATATCGTTAACAAATCATGTGAGCAACTGTAGATTATGGCTAATTCGCCTGACTCTCTCACAGTTCCTCTCATCCCTTTTCGCATCTATGGCCACTTTCATACATTGCAAGCAGCAACCTACTTTATCTTCTGTTGCTGAACTGTGTCGGAGCTAAGATTTTAAATGTTAACAATAACCTTTCCTTTAATCAATATTTTGTGAGCAATTTGTCATACTTATATTTTAAATGCAATATACCAAACATAGTGAACCACGTAGACAAAATGGTGGAGTTGTATGGGGTACTTGGTACCCTATCATTGTCATAACACCCGAGTATCGTCATTGAGTAATGTATGGCAGAATACGTATAATTTTAGAGACAGTATTAATGGCAGCCTACCTGTAGTTCTAGAGACAATATTGTACTGCAGACTATGCGCAGTCGTAGAGATATTATTGTAGTGCACACCCACGTATAGTCTTAGAGACATTATTGCAGGGTAGCTGTACATTTCCCTTTTCTAACCCACCACATTTTTTGAAAATCAAACTCTTTTTCTTAAATCAAGTACAGCCTAAGTTTATTTTTCATTATTTTCACTATTTTCATGACAGGTCTTGATGATGATGATGATGATGATGATGATGATACCAAACTTGCTGACAGCTACATCTGTGTCATACTTTTTGCCATCATTTCCCGCTATTTTTGGTCCACTACGTAAGTAGCCCCTACATTATGTTCAAATTCTAGAACCGTTCCGGTTGATTTTACTTAAATCTCATGTTACAAATACACACAGGGCCCCATGTGGCCGAATGGTCTAAAACGCTCACCATTATGGATCATTATCGTCTCATCTCTGTCTGCTTGTGTTCGAGTCTCGAGCTCGATCAGCATGGGTACGTGAAAAAGCTTGTCAGTAGCTTCTCGTGGGTCGGTGGTCCTTTCCGGGATTTTCCCGGGTTCTTCAGCCACCATTTATACTGGCAGATATGTATAGTCTATCTTGTACTGAGAAATGGCGTTAAACCCTACAACAACAAGAACAACAAATGAAAATATTCGTACACACCCATTCAACGGTGCCACACCAGGCGAACATTCATAGACACGCATTCAAGATTGCCATTATAGGCAAACTTTCACACACACACACACACACACACACACACACACTCAGCAGTGGCATTTCTCCCATACAATGTTGAGTGGGTGCATTGTCTTTATTGTTTTAGAATTATAGAAATATAAAGATCCATGACAGACGTGCTTAAATTACAGCCCCACTTGTATTGTATCCAAATTATGTTAAACTACCCCTCCCACACACACACACACAGATAGATATAAAGAAAGAAGGAAGTATAGATTGACGGTTCCATTAAAAAAAATAGTATGCATATAAATAGTTGCAATGAATTACAGACTTCCAGACATATGCTGCTATTTCGTATACGTCAGGTATTGGCACAACTATACTCAGTGCATTTTTTTAGAAATTGTACTCTGAAAGAAGAAAATAAACAAGAAATAAGGGATGTAGGAAGTGAACAAATAAATTATATTTATACATGTATATATGCAAACACGCACGCACAGACACATGTATGGATGAATTATGTATCGTTACGAGTCTGTGCTCTTACAATAAGTAACAGAAAAGAATTATAGACAACAAGCTTTGTCAAATTTAAAAAATATATTTATTTCCCTTGAAATACAAAGGGAAAATGAAGGGGAAAAAAATCGGTATTGCGAATAAAATCCAAAATAATCCAAGAATTACAGCAACAAGTCCTAGTAATTTAAAGTCCTGAATTAAATTCAGGAAAAGGCCAGAAACAAATCCCACAACTGAAGTCGATGAGGTGTCTGAGGTACCTATTTAAGTGCTGATGTGTAAACAGTCGTTTGTTCAATCACAGATATATAATTACATGTTTGAATATACTATTAACAGTGAATGTCCGTATCTGTATAAATCAGCATTTTAGTTTCTCTTGTATATAAATCACTTGTATCATGTAGGATGTTCTGGCATGAGTAATTGTAGGTAGTTTATTAAAGATATGGCATTCCTTCCCACTTTGATTTTAATTGTCCTGCTCTAATTCTCCATTTTTGTACACTTTCCTGCCTTGAAATTTTTCATGCAGTTTATTTAAGTTCTCTTGCATTCCCTTTTATTGGAGTAGCAGGGAATACAAACGGACTAGAGCAGTTTCTTTAAGTCAGCATTTCACATTGACACTTGTATAAGCCCAGTAATAATCTACTATTGACTTTCAATCAGTTCTATGTATTTTTGTCCAGCTGTTCTTGTAGTAATGCCATATTAGGTCCTACATTACTGAGTGATAACTATTTTAGCCACACATTGTCCACTCATTCCATTCAAGTCCACACTGTTCTTTAAACTTTGCATCCCATCGCAAGAACTCAAATTGGCATGGAATCATATTTGCATGTTTATGGAAGGCTAAACTCCGCATGCCGGCATTGTAGCGAACATGAACTATGTGATATAAAGCAAAATTACATCAGTCTCAAGAAAGCTGAATGTTAGGTTCTCACTTCATCAATAATGAATATTTGGATATTTAATTGCATTGAAATTAATGTATGTCGTTCATAAATTAATTTATATTACATGGAGGAAAATAAAAATACCACACCTAAGGTATATCATTTAGTTATCTCCCTTACACCAGACATAACAGTACAAGAAATAAAAACTCGCATTTTCAGTAATTGGTTATACAAATAAAGAGATTTGTGAAGTATTAAATTAGTCCATTTTCTTTATGCAAATTAACTAGAAGTAATTTACTAATTTCTTCCAATAAAGTTTGCAAGTTTAATAAAATCTGATAAAGTATATTTTGTTTGGTTTAGGTTTATTCTGCCTCACTTAAGCCCATTATTGCGAATTTCTTA
The DNA here is from genome assembly GCA_028554795.2 of Sinohyriopsis cumingii. Lineage (NCBI taxonomy): Eukaryota > Metazoa > Mollusca > Bivalvia > Unionida > Unionidae > Sinohyriopsis > Sinohyriopsis cumingii. The sequence continues at coordinate 78,755,708 of CM068834.1, read as the reverse complement.
TGTAGAAGATATATAAAATATATGTATATATATTATCTAAATTATTCACCCTTTTATATTAGATGCGAATGAACACCACTTCGCCTGAAATATGGGTACCTGTCAGGAATGTTATAGCACAATTGCCTTCGAAATGTCCTTGGACCTATGGAGCCTTGCCGCCACATATTTGTCCAAGGTAACGTCATCAAACTTTCACTTCTCATTTTTGTCGTTGCTGTTTCTGTCTCTTTTAATGCTTTTATCATAAGCTACCTCTTCCTTTTAGATACACACTTTCTTCCTATTTTAACTCCATTTGACTTGCTATCCTTATTGTTTATATTTGGCATTTTTCTGTATTTTATTCCCCGTATTTCACCCCAATCCAACATAACCACTTAGAAGCTGGGATCTGCTTCAGTTGGTGACTGACTGGCTTACTGCATCAATGCTATTTACAACACAAACTAGGGAAGCTTGCTATTTGTGTTAGATAGAGGATGGGTAGGTAGACCTTTTGTGCAAGGACTGGTGGTTAGTGACCTCGTGTATCTGCTGATAGTCTAAAGTGTTCAAGGCTTATACGTTATAATAAGATTGGATCACGTCCAACTGTCTCTGATGTGAACTTATGTATCTACCAAATAAATATAAGGCCATTTATTTTAGGTGAATTGTACTTTTTGAAGTAGGAGAGGTACATAATATTTGGTACATTGACGTTTGACCTAGTTATTGTATAATATGATATAATCTGATCTATCCCATATCACCCATGTGAAGTTCAGTAAGTGCTGATATGAAAAAAACACACAACTCATAGTTAAAACAATTCATTTTATTTCCAAAAAGTAATTTGGTAGTAAAGCACAAATATGAAAACATCAGCTGCAATAGTTCACAGACCATTACATGCACATTAATATAAATCACAGCCCGGTACCTCATGAAATTGTTTTTTGAAAGCGAGACTAAGTACACTTCTTACTTTTAGTGACCCAAATCAGTCTAACAACAAAGTGGTGGCAGGGCGCATTTTAGTAACCAGCTCAGTCTAATTACAAAATGATGCCAGTGTTTATGACCCATTGTGTCTAATAATGAAGATGTCGTCCATAAAAGTCAGTGATCACGTTTGTGACCCGTACAGTGTAATAAGAAATAAATTGTCCAATCAAATTGTAATATCCTTTATCACTAAACTTCCATGTTTACACAACACATATGATGACAGACTGACAGGTCAATGCCTGTTTCATGTCTGAATAAATAATTTCATGCACTTCAATAATGTATGCAATTATATAGCTGGATCCCAAGTCATAATCCAGGAACTATACCTCTCTACCCCTGAAGCATGCTCTATGTTGAATAGCCAGAATCCGTTCTTGTTTTCACGATATGCGATGTTCAATAGCCAGACCCCGTTCTTGTTTTCACGATATGCCATGTTGAATAGCCAGAACCCGTTCTTGTTTTCACGATATGTCATGTTGAATAGCCAGACCCCGTTCTTGTTGTCAATATATGCCATGTTGAATAGCCAGACCCCGTTCTTGTTGTCACGATATGTCATGTTGAATAAGCAGACACCGTTCATGTTGTCACGATATTCCATGTTGATAGCCAGACCCCGTTCTTGCTTTCACGAAATGCCATGTTGAATAGCCAGACCCCTTTCTTGTTTTCACGATATGCCATGTTGAATAGCCAGAACCCGTTCTTGTTTTCACGATATGCTATGTTGAATAGCCAGAACCCGTTCTTGTTTTCACGATATGCCATGTTGAATAGCCAGACCCCTTTCTTGTTTTCACGATATGCCATGTTGAATAGCCAGAACCCGTTCTTGTTTTCACGATATGCCATGTTGAATAGCCAGAACCCGTTCTTGTTTTCACGATATGTCATGTTGAAAAGCCAGAACCCGATATTGTTGTCACGATATGCCATGTTGAATAGCCAGACCCCGATATTGTTGTCACGATATGCCATGTTGAATAGCCAGACCCCGATATTGTTGTCACGATATGCCATGTTGAATAGCCAGACCCCGTTCTTGTTGTCACGATATGCCATGTTGAAAAGCCAGACCCCGATATTGTTGTCACGATATGCCATGTTGAATAGCCAGACCCCGATATTGTTGTCACGATATGCCATGTTGAATAGCCAGACCCCGTTCTTGTTGTCACGATATGCCATGTTGAAAAGCCAGACCCCGATATTGTTGTCACGATATGCCATGTTGAAAAGCCAGACCCCGATATTGTTGTCACGATATGCCATGTTGAAAAGCCAGACCCCGACAGCCGAAATGATCAAGAATAAGAAGGCATGTCATTGTTTTCTGCAAACGAATGGAAAACACGCGAACGCAAATTATTATTTTCCGAGTTAGAACTAGACAAGATATGTTTTCTGATGATAAAACAATAAGGAAACATGAGTAATGATTGTAATAAATGCTGGAGACAATGAGAGAACATTTAAACTAGATGAGAACGAGATTAGTAAAGGAAACTTCCATGAAACAACTCATTACAGGTTCACCAGATATTCATACGTGTTAATATTGTCATGAGTGTAATAATGTAAATATCCAAGGAAAATAAAATAGCACAGTTCAGACATCAAAGTTAAGGTTGCAAAACTATCAAATGGTACTCTATCAGATACAAAAGACATCACCATATATATATATATATATATATATATATATATATATATATATATATATATATATATATATATATATATATAAATGACCAGCACTAAAGTAAATGTGATAGCATCAAGCTGTAATTTGTCAGAGAAACAGGAACAATATCGCCATGATATATACATGTCGAAATGACCCATGCAAAATTAAGAGTGTAAGCAACATAATTATTTATTAGAATGATTTACTTTTTAACGACAATTCTCAGCACAAGATAGGCTGCACATGGCGGGCAGTTAATATGGTGGAGGAAAAAACATGGAAACCCCCTGTATAAACAACTGATCCAGGGAAGTTGCTGACCACTTTCTCTCATATCCACATTGGTCAAGAGATACTGAGATTCGATCCTACGTAGACAGAGACGAGATGTATGTGATCGGTCAAGGCGAGCTCGTTAGACCACTCAGCCAACTGACCCGGAATTGCTTATGCAAATGACTTACTTTTATGTTTAAGAGGATTAATTATTAGACTGTTTTACCTTTATGTTGAAGGGGATTTTTATTATAATGATTCACTGATATGTTTACGTGGATCGATTATTTCCACGATTTACTTGTATGTATTAGCGGATAAGTTATTATAATGGTTTACTTTTATATTATCAAGGACTGTTCATTACAATTATTTAATGTTATTTTCCCGGGTATTGCTTAATAAAATGAATGATTTATATGTTTCTCGGTAATCGTCATTACAATGATTAACGTCAGTGCTCACTATGACTGATTGTCAAATTGCACCGAGGACAGCAAGTCTATTTCCCACCTTGTTTGCAAAGCAATCATGCATGGCGTTTCAATTTGCACGTGCTTAAATAATAAAAACTTATCTCTGTATTGCTCAATAGTACATATTTATTTGATGCCTGAGATTGTCCTTTTTACAGATAATAGCTGATATCTCAACAGTTATTTCTAAGTTTAATAGTAGTTATGGGCTGAAAGGTAGTTCTCCGTTTTTTGCAGTCGAGTCTTAAAATTGGTAGTGTGTTAAGTTGACAATTCACTTCACCTAGATCCACAGGAAATTAAAACGACAAGATGGCCACATCAGGATCACAATATGCTGATTGCAGGTTGGTCAAGGATAGGACTCTGGAACTAGAAAGGGAAGGTATGTGATAGATCCATTGAATATAACAATGTTTACAAAGATAACATGATCCACCCTAATCGTTAGACACAGAAAAGTACCATTTAGAAGTGGCATTGCTATTTCGCCAGTTTCATGTCAATTGCAGCATTTTCTATTAATCTGCATCAATAACCGAATTTATTCCTTTTTCATACTGTATCAATCTTTTAATCAATTTTGATTTTGCTTTTTTAGTGCTAATATTTCATCTTGTTTCATTGTAATGATCTTGCTATCAAGGTTGACGTTCTTTTCAATGTGAATAATCGTGCTATCAGGGTTGAAAATGCTTGTTTCAATGTTAATCTTGATATCAGGATTGACTTTGCTTCTTTCAATTTTTACAATTTTGTATAGACGTTTTGATGCTACTTATTTCAGTGTTATCATCACTTAATGTACTATGTAGATCTAGAACAATGCATGATATATTTAGGGTTTAAAGTCAACAAATCAGCATTTTATTCTCCTGAATCTGATATTGGATCACATCTATCTTTGATCACAGTCTTACTGAGACTGTTCTTTTTTTATGTTACACTTGTGAAACATTTACATAACCTCCCTAAACAAATTGAATTTTTCACAATATCGTTATGAGTCATTCTTATAATGTGCATGACTTTTCAGTTTACGTTTCGCTCTTCTATATGCAAAATGAAAATTATTATTTGTGTCTTGCAACTAGAGTGTCTTTTTTAAAAACAATCACTGACCAATATCTGAAATCACTGACCATTATGGTTAGGAACATGATATGGATTTATCGGCCTTATGGTAGGGACATGGTATGGATTTATTGGCCATATGGGTAGGAACAAGGTATGGATTTATTGGCCTTATGGGTAGGGGCATGATATGGATTTAATTGGCCTTATGGGTAGGAACATGGCATGGATTTAATTGGCCTTATGGGTAGGAACATGGTAAGGATCTATTGGCCTTATGGGTAGGAACATGATATTGATTTATTGGCCGTATGGGTAGGAACATAGTATGGATTAATTGGCCTTATAGGTAGGAACATGGTATGGATTTATTGGCCTTATGGGTAGGAATATGGTATGTATTTATCGGCCATATGTGTAGGGACATAATATGCATTTATTGGCCTTGTGGATTGGGACATGGTATGGGTTTATTGTCCTTATGGGTCTGGACATAGTATGAATTTGTGTCGTTTTAGTTACAAATACGAGTGATTCGTAAATGTTCTTCTAGGGAATGAAGAAGTTCCACAACTTTTTCTTTAGAACGTTAAAGTTATCATGGAAGTCGAGTCTTTCTTTTAAAACACGTGTGGCTCAGGAATCGAGCGTAATTTAAGTAGAAAATATCTAGACAATTCTCGATGCATTTTTTTAAATTGGGTATACTCAAGGAACAGCTTTTTTCCTTTTTATTCTGGAATACAGATTACCCCACCACCTTCAATCACTTTATAGTTGATAGCCTCTTCTTGGGCAAGACACTTTACATCAATTATCTCCGCATTAAATAACTCCATCAGTCATTGTATATGGGATCAGGATTACCTGCCTGCACTTCCGCAACACACCCTCCCCATTCTCGGCCATTGACGATCCGAAACTTTCCCTGTTATCTACTCATCCTCTTGAAACATGATACCCAGTATGATAATCCTCTTAATCAGTGTAACAATTCATGATACAAGAACAAAAGAAGGACGAACAGATGGAAACGAAGATCAATCACAATATATATGCTGGTTTGTTCATAGGGAAGACATTTTACCCCAATTGTTGCAGTATTAAATAACCTTGCTGTGTTTGCTCTGCGTTAAAACACCAAATCAAACCAAACCAAATATCTCGCAAAGCATGCATATGGTTCTGAAAACAAAGTTCAATGACCTTTAATTTGTTACACAATATCGTGTTTTAGATGCAAACAGATATGATTGCAATGAAGAAGAAAGAGAAGCAGCACATTGCTTTTCGCACACATTGTTTTTAATTTCAAATAATGGTACACAAATCACGTCTTGGTCTCATAAATCATCCCTGAAACACTTTCCAGCTGTATAATGCTTAAAACGTCAGGTAGCCCAGGAAAGACACACACACACACACCCCAGAAATACAAAAAGGCTAAGATTAACAACAATATCAGCTATAAAAATAGCAGGAATAATCCTCATGATTACCGTAATCATCACAACAACAACAACATTATAAAAATAATATAATTAACGAACATCGTACACAACCATATTAGCAACGATAATGATGACAACAATTTGATGGCAATGATGTAGATACTATTTAAGCTGTGATGAATATTTTGATAGGTAATTTGATAATGATGACAATGACGATGATGATGATAACATTTTTAAACGTCCTTCTTAAATTATTTCAATACCCAACTCGTAAATCGAAAGTTCCAGTTATTTGTTCTTATTAAAGTTTAGAATCAAATCTATCAATAAACGGGTAGTGTACGTTACACTCGATAGGGGTTAGCCTTGGCCTGTAATTCCACTGAGCATACTTCTTGCAGTACAGCAGTACTATGAATTATGTACTAAAATGCCACTGGAGAAAATCACACATTCTGATAAATGCAGCACATATAATTTTGATAGGCCTTTGGTGCATACAGTGGTTATATTACAGAATGGTAAGATTGTTCAGAATTCGTGGATTCAGTCAGCAAGCAATGTAAACAAAATAGTCGATGGGCAGATGATTAAGAAATGTATATGTCCTGATACAAATGAAATAAAATTATTGGAGAAAATAATGTATGAAACTTTAGATTTAATATTGCATGGTTTTGTGTTATAACTGTTTTACTGAGTGAATGGGTTTAAAATCTCCGGAACACAGCAATGGGATTCGGAATATTTAAAAAGGAACAGTTCTGTTGTATTTATCTACTGCCAATAGCTTGTTCACACGTTGAACGTGTTACATTTAACTAATTTGTATGGCAGCACACAAAATGTTTTACGTAACAGTAATTTTCTTTTTTTATGCATCTACCACCACCCCTACAAAACCTGAAAACAAAGAACATAAGTGTTGATTTTTACGAAGGGACACTATAGTGTTCAAAATCATTCGGACATAAATAAATCAAGGGAAAAAAGAATGAATGCTTTACATATTTTCTTTGTTGTATACATTATATTGTTTTGTTTTGATACAGTTAATTCTCAAAATGATACGTTAGTGAAAACGTCAGTAATGCCTTTGCAAGGTTTAATTGTGCCCTGTAGGCCTATACATAAGGTATTGATTTACTTTATCGAAATACTGTTACACAGTCACCGTACAGACCACTGATACAAATAAAAAGAATCTTTTCAGTTTCATACATTAAGTTTCAGGATAATCAATTTGAGTGACAGATATGTGAAAGCATACATTAATAATAATGCCAACAATTGGGCAAGATGTTGGTGTCACGTATTCTAAACATGATATCCAAATTTCACTGACCTAAACTAATGTTGATGATCTTACTGTATCAGTCACTATTGTGTATTTCTGGAGATAAATACTAGATTAAATCTTTGCGACGTAAGTACGTCAACAGAAAGAACACCCCCACCCCCCACCCCCGGGCAATGAGGACAGTGATTTAGGAAAACATGTTGGTGAAAACCAACTTCCTTTGAAATAACCACATTAGTAGTATATAGAAATGGGGGTTCTTTACCACTTTATCATGATTACCGAACAACAGCTTGGTACCGTTGAGAGTCATTATTATTTAAGTGCAGGTGACAAAACTGGTCAATGGTGACCATCTAGATGAAATCCACGTGTAAAATCTGATATTGATCCAACGGGAGAAGCTTGTTATCTAAAAGATGATTGAGGATGCTCACTATCTTGTTATAGATTTCCACGCTGAAAATTTCCGCTTGTTTAGAGGGCCTTCACTGGTTATTATGTACTTTTGAGACAGTGACGTATGTACGGTGAAGTTGTTTGCATTTGAAACATACACAGTGGAGAGAATCTTGGCATACCTCTCTGATATTTTGATGCAATGTGAATTATATTTCTTAGGATATTGTACTTGTTGAAATTATACATGATCTAAGCACAATGCTAACTAAAATGGATACTCCCTTGTGTTAAAAAATCAGTCTGAATTAGTCTAAAGTACACTATACATAACAACTATTAAAACAGGGAAAATTAATTTTGCCAGACTAGACAATACAAGCTTCTGAAAGTGCAATGTTTCCCATAAGTAATTGTGGATTAACCATGACAGTATTTTTTTTTCTTCTTAAAAATAATCTAATTCAAATTTTTAAAACACGAGAATTGAGTCACCTGAACCTCAGATCTTATGAGTTTACTCAGTATATCTAAATTTCTGATCTAGCCTGGTTTTGCTAAGTATTTATCTTTCCCTGTTTTTGTTCATATTATGGAGAAAAAAAAAACATTATCATTAAAAATCATGTACACAATTCCTCAGTGTCACTGTATCAATATTGACAAACAGTTATCTCCCTTTTGTAGGCATAATAAGTACATGTACTTATAACAAGCATGTTTCATACTTACTGGAATGGAAGGATGGCGTTGATAAATGATAGCATGTTCAATGAACGTCTTTTATTGGATGGGGTGGGGGAGTGAGGAAAAACATTGTATTCACTAGTCCACGAATAATTAAAAGAGCGTAAGTAAATATTAAGCGTTTCACAAACATATCCCTTTATAAATGTTAGTATGTTAAAGTGTATTGGCCTTTAATTTGCTAAAAAGTATCATTTTTGGAGACTGACAAATATGATTGATATAATGAAGAAAAGAAATAGAACATTACTTTTCACGACGATCATAAAACATGTCTTCTGCTCATGAGACATCCCTCAAAACACTTTCCAACTGTATAATAAAAATATAGCTTAAGTTAACAAGAAAAGCCACCCCACCCCCAAACAAAGAAAAAAAAGAAAAAGAAAACACAGGAAGGATACGCTTAGTACCACCAACAACAACACTGGCTATAAAATCAACAGGAATAATCATCAACGTTACCGTAATTAACAAAACAATATTTACAGAATTAATAGAATCAACAAGTATCGTAGATGACCATTCTAACAACGATGATGATAACCTTTCAGTAGTTCTGCTTGGAACGGTTATGTTGATAAATAATTTGATGATGATGACGATGATGATATCGTTTATTTGAAACTTTCCAATACAATTATTTTGATACTTACTAGTAAATCTATAATTCCATTTATCTGCTCTTAATGAAGTTTCGAATTCAGCATTAGAATAAACAGTGCACGTTTCACTTGATAAACACATGACCTTGACCTTCGATTGTACTGAGTATACCCCTCAGAGTACAGCAGTACTGTAAATTTGGCAGTAAGATACCATTGAATATATCACGCCCTTTGATGAATGCAGCACACCCTTTGATATATGCAGCACACTCAATTTAGATCGCATTGGTTTATACGGTGGCTTTATTGCAGAAGGGTAAGCTTTTTCAAAATTCCGTGGTTGAATAAGTCAGGAATTCTTTTCTAACGGCGTTGGAACACGGCTCTGATGATGTTAAAAGGTTGAACGCCGCACACGTCACTGCATATTGATGACGTCACAATAAAGAACATATGAGCCGTGAACTAGACTGGTACTTTTGTCGTACTCTTACTTCTAGTACGAGCATTTGTCAAGTTTGACAAAATGATCACAGACACTGTATCTAATGTAAACAAAATGGACGATGTGCAAATGATTTCCGAATTTCTACGTCCTGAAAAAAATGCAATAAATATATTGCAGAAAATGATAAGTGAAACTTTATTGCTAATATTGCATCATTTTTTGTCTTCATCGTTTTACTAAGGAAATGTGTTAATAAACTTGGGTATGCAGCTCAGGAACACTTTATAGAAGAAATGGCATTCGGGATGAAGATCAAGTCGGTTCTGTTATATTTATATTTACGTAACAGTAATTTTATTTTATTCATTGTACCTACCACTGCCCCTACTCAATCTATAAACAATGAACATATCCTTTGTGTTTACAAAAGGATATGCATAATGTTGAAAATCATGTGGGCACAAATAGATCAAGGTGGGAAAAAAATGAATGGATGCTTTACACATTTTGTTCTTTTTGTATATATTGGGTTACCTTTAGACATTTCATTTACAACATGATATGGAAGTAAAAATGTTATAATTACCTTTTGCTAATTTTAACGGTGCTCTGTAAGCCTGTACCCGACGTATTGATTTGAAAATTGGTGAACAAAATTCTGTGAGTAGAATAAAGTCCAATACACAACAACTGAAAAAGTTATTTTTTAAAGAAAAATGTTTTTGCCTCTTGAAACCAGAAGCACAAAATTATTTTCCATTCAGCTTCATACATTAAGTGTCAGTATAGTTCTGCTGATTGATAAATACTGAAAAAAGACATTGATAATCCGGGCAATAGGGCAAAGTATGTCACTGTGACTTATTCTATGGACGATGATGTGTACTCCACTAGTTGCATCCATTCATCAAGTTTCCTTAATCTGCATTCTTCAGTGATCTAAAGTGTACACTTCTAACAGTGCAAGTTATTAAAAGTAATTTGCATGAATTATTGTGATGTTGATTTCAAGATGAAGGCTTACATATTTTATTTTATACCCTAATAGAGACATCATCTCCAAAGTGAAACTAAAAAAAGGGTAATTTTTAAATAATGAAAATTAGCAAAAAGTTGATCTTTGTTGTTGTTGTAGGGTTTAACGCCATTTTTCAGCACACGATAGGATATACATGGCGGCCAGTATTAATGGTGGAGGAAGAACCCGGGAAACCCCCGGAAAGAACCACCGACCCAAGAGAAGCTACTGGCAAGCTTTCTCACATACCCACATTGGCTGAATCGGAGACTCGAACCGACGCAGACAGAGGTGAGATGGCAATGATCCGTAACGGAGAGCGCTTTAGACCACTCGGCCACTAAGTGACTGACTTGTATTTATAGATGTCTCATACTGTGAACAGACATTTAAATACCTTAAAGAAGTACAACTAACACCAAAATAAAGACAAACCTGGCACCTGAAATGTAGACCCCAGTTATAGCACAGATGTATTACCTGGTAAGGTGGTGCATATTACAATGACTCAGCACTCTTTTCAAGCCTTGCAAAGTCACAATGGCATGAAAAGTCAATGGAATTTTAAGTTTTCAAAATGTAATCGTATAACAAAGTTTCCCACCAAAAGTCTTTTTATACATTCAAAGGCTTATGAACTGGGGGTTACTATTTCTTACTTGGGGTAAAGGAAAAAATATTTCTCTTAGTCAATGAACATGCATTTGACAAAGTGACTACATCTACCAGACAGCTGGATGCAGATATATATATCTGTACAGTACTCTCACATTGCACCAACATGTCATGAACATATGCAAGGCTACATATCTTGAGATGAGATGCATCAGCTCAGTTCGCAAATATCTTTCAGTTGATGCCACTTAAACACTTGTGTGTTCATTAGTACTTTCAAGACTAGATTATTGTAACTCAAGTCTGTCTGGTTCATCTCAATATCTGCTCCAGAAACTTCAAAAAGCTCAAAACACAGCTGCTCGGATCATAGTTAGAGTACCAAGATCAGAGCACACCTCCCCGCTGCTACGTACCCTACACTGGCTATCCATTCGATCCAGAATCAAACACAAAATTTGTTCTCTGTGCTACGTTTCACTGTTGGACTCTAGTCCAACATACCTATCCGTCCTTACCCATGTGTACACACCAGCAAGATACTTACGCTGCTCTTCTGACAATCGTATACTCATTATTCCCACTATCAAAACAAAGTCATATAGACAGCGTTCTTTTGCATACCAGGGCCCAGCCACATAGAATGAATTGCCCACTGAACTTAGACACAAAGACACAGTGATCACATTCAAGAAGGCTCTCAAAACTCACTTATTTCGACTGCAAGAACAAACTTAAAGACCTAATGTTTCCTACCTTAAATATTCTCAGCATGTTTTTTAATGTTTTCTCATTTCATGATGTTTGTTTTTGTAATGATATCATTATGATTTTTATCTTATAGGTGTTGTCTAATGTTGTAAAGCGCTTAGAGCTTCTAAAGATTAGGCGCTATACAAAGTCCTCATTATATATATATATATATATATATATATATATATATATATATATATATATGTGTGTGTGTGTGTGTGTGTGAGAGTTTTAAAAGAGCCAAACCATAACAAGGGATGCTTTGGAATACATGTATCAAGCAGCACATTGGTAGTATAGTACTTTTTCACTCTGGTGAAATTCAAGGGATTTGTTTATGGAAGACAGAAATTATATCCACTGTCTCCACCATGATAATGTCATTCTGCTATATTGGTACTTGATACAGGGAAAGGAAAAATATAACATGGTTAAGGGAATGTTGTTAGTATTGTGGCATACAAATTCCTGACTTCACAGGTGAAAGGGAAATATTTTGTTCCAGGTTGTAAATATGTGAAACATTGCTATAATAACATGAAATATAAAGTAGTAATATACATATGCATATTAACATGTATACCTTGTCTACATCAAGTACGGTATTATTTTCTAAACAGAGCTAATAGTTTTTGGTTTAAAACAAAGCAAAACAAAAGTTTACTAAGAGTATACAACATAAATGGGTTCAATTATTACTACAGTTACAATGTGCTTGCATATCTTCATTACAATTCAACTGACCACTGGAGTGGACAATGTGGTTAGAGCATACACTTCAAATGCAGGATGGTGTGGGTTTGAACCCCAGCAGAGTCATACCAAATACTTATAAAAACGGTACTAGCAACTGCCTGGCTTCGCACTCAACATTAAGAGGTTAGTGTTAGGACTGGTCGGCCTGGTGTCAGGATAATGTGACTGGGTGGGACATCATGCTACATGTCTGCGGCATGATGCCTCAGTGCTAGACATCACTATAAACTGCCACATTGCAGACATCATAGCGATAAGACTATGTTAAAAATCCAAATCACCCAAACAATTAATATTACATCACATTGTTGATTTTTGCTTTTAACTACAATTTCAAAGAAAGTTTATTACTCAATTACACCATTTACTTTGTAATTGACCTTAGTCACAATTTCATATACAGTGTAATTGTAATTGTAATTAATTATTGAATTACAGCACTGATGTTGTAATTGAACCAAAGTCTGAATCCCACAGCAGACTAAGTAAAATCATTTATGTACAAAGTTTTCTTATTAAAATATAGCTTTACTGATTGTTTTATATTAATCCATTTTTATTATCCAAACACCTGACATCAAAATTATCTTTGCTTTTTTAACTGACTTGTAATTGAGTAATTACACAAATCAGGACCTTCAGCTACAATTACAAGAACACCATACTGATGATATTCAGTAACAATTACAAACAGTGTAATTATAATTCATTACTCAATTACACCAATTACATTGTAATTGAACCCAACTCTGGTGCACAAATTTTAATGTCAGGACAACTTATTCAGGTCATCCACATATTGTTAAAAAATATACTACATTTTATTTGTATCCCATAAGTGACTGTTGATAAACAATAGCAGTACGTTTCTTTAACAGTAAGTCAAAATATAAATGTTAAATCGGTATGCAAAATTAAAACAATAACAGAGTCACCTGCGGCTAAACAGATCTTAGGACCTAGTCAGTATATCTAAATATCTGATCTGGCCTGGTTTGGCTAAATATTTTTTTCTTCTGTTTTTGTTGATATCTCACTTAAAATTAAATGGAAACAAAAACGTCCAAGAATATAAAGTGTTTGATAAGGCCAAACAACTATAAGGTTCTTGTTATTACTCAAAGTAAAAATGTACACATATGTATGAAATGACCAAAACAAATAATAAATACCATATATGGTAAAAAGTCTTTATTTATTTAGGAATTAATTTGTATTCTATAATTAGATAATAAAAGATATAGTAAGATATAATTTATTTAATAGACCAAATAGTGGTCAAGAATGTTAACTGCTAACTTGTTTATACTAATAGGACTACTGTACTACTTAGTGAAATTATTTGTTCATTTTATGGAGAAAAAGGAAATCATCAAAAAACACGTACAGAATTTCTCAATGTGATTGTATCAAAATTGGCAAAACATTATCTCCCTTTGATATGCATGCTAAGTACTTATAACAAGCATGTTATATATTTACTGGAATAGAAGGATGGTGATGATAAATGATAGTATTTGTTCAGTAAACTTCTATGATTTGATTGAGGGGAAGTGTTAAAAAAAATATTTTATTCACTAGTCCAAGAATAACAAAAAGAGCATGCAGCAAAGTAGCATGTTCCTATGTTTTGATTATAGTTGACAGTGGAATTATATCTAGAACATCTTATCTGGAACTCTAAGTTATTTTTGAAACAGTATGGACTGGAGATTGGGGAGGGTGAAAGTCTTGAAAAAGGTCATAGTTTTTTAAATTAAACCCCTAGAAGAAATAAAATGAGAGACACAAACTCTTAAATTTTCTTGAGTGAGATGTGGGTTTACCAACATTTTTCATCATATGATAGACTGTACATGTTGACCATTATAACTGGCAGAGGAAGGACATGGGAAAACTGCAATAAGAACAACCAACCCACGGGAAGCTAATGGCATGCTTTCTCACATAACCACAATGGTTGAATCTCAGATTGAAACCACATGGACAGAGATGAGATGGCAGTGATTGGTAATGGAGTACACGCTTGACCATTCAGGTACCTGGGACCATCCTTCGGTACAACAGCATAGGTTGGAATACTTGGTCCACAAAATGGATGGCTTGAAATTAGGATAAAAATGGTTATGATGTTTTAAACCTATATGCTGTGCTATTTATTGCAAATGTTGAAGGCAATTCATCAAACTGTTAATAAAATAAATAATGAGAAACATCCTTTACTTAAGAACTGTCAGACATAATGAACTTCAGCTAATTTATATCTTCTCACTACAGCACATATAATGAAGACAAACGATAAAATGTAAGAATGGAGTTATTAATATCAAAGTGTTATCGACACATACTTTGCTATCACAGATTATCATTATGTGCATGAAAATCGACAAAATGCCAGAAATAGACTTTCTTAAATATTCCTATCACTGGGTTGAATCTACATTTGAAAACCAAAAGATATTTAAAGGAAATAATGGATGAGTAGGGCTTACATTACCTGATGATTATACTGCCTGCTTCCTCAAACCAAGTAAAAGTGTTCATAGCATGCATGTACATAATGATTGATAATAGTAGTTTTACTGAGTATTATTGGGCATGACTGAACTGAATAAAAAACATGATGTCTCAAAGTTCCCAGTGGTCACACGGAGGATTCATTTAATATAGTGATATGTCCACTCACAAACATTAAATAAAGACTAATGCCAAAGGTATGAAGAAAGCCGATAAGTTTGTTTTCTTTCAATGCAATTGGGCATGAGTGTGTTGAACACATGTAACTGGAAGACATGGTAGAATGTCAATTTAATTCACAGGACAGTTAAGGTGGGTTGGGGTAAGAGGTGATAAAGTGCTGCCCATTCAGAGGTCATGACTAAAATTTATAAATGTGGGCGTACAATAAATATGAAAATACTCTAACGACTTTAAATCGGACATGTCTCTCAATAACTTCTTTTCAATAAAAACCCAACGAATTCACAGTATATTATATGAAAGGGTTGTTAAAAGGAAGTATTTAACTACGTCTTGAGCACGTGTAATTACCAAAACACATGATTTAAGATACTGCCATCGTCGCATTCAGCCTAGTCACTAAATTTCTAAAAGCATTTAGTACATGCAAAAACGTCCAAAGCAAAGACAATAACCCTGTCTTAGCTACGATGTCGTAGCCTCAACTTTATTTGTCGTGGTTGAGTAGGGGTACTAATATTAATACTGACCCTGTCTACTCAGTAACAAATATGAAAGAGAAGATAAATGAAGCCACGTCCATATAAGCTGCTGATCACTTTAATTCATAATTGAAGGGGAAAATGGGCAACTGTACTTGGAAAGTACCTATTTCAGCCATGTTGTTCTGGTACTCTTCCTTACTTGTTCAAGCTACAGAATTGAGGAAATTATCAAAAGCAGTCTGCGTCATTTTTTTAAAAGAATAGCGTTGGTAGCTACATATAGGACCAGGCGAAACCGCCCAACTAGTCGGGGTATTGGTTATTTTGTCTAATACAACAGATGGGCCTGGGGTTCCAATGAACCTGGTAATGTATTAATGCGCCAAGAGCACGAGCTGTCTGGAATGTGTAGCCGGATTTTGTGGCAGACGACAGACAGGAATGGAGAATGCAGAAGTTTTCATGCAAAAGAGGACTTTTCTTTGAAGAAGTCAGGGTAATACATGCTTGTAATGTAGACCATCGTTGGAAAATATTGCAGGAAGACATAATTTATCTCTTCAACCTTTATTATTTTAAATATTGTTTTAAGTGTCATGAGTAATGGATAGGGCTTGTTGTTTCCGTCATTCAAAGAGAAAAATATGGCCAACACCCACTCCCATTGTTCTATGTGTTAGAGAGTGAGTGGGTGTTTTCAATCACTTATTTTTTTACTGACATAAACGAGTATCTGTACTGAGCGATGATTGTTTCTCTCTGGTTTGTATCGCCACTGTGAAGTGGGTTTTATTTCGTCTAAAAATATTGACGTTAAATCCTTATTTTTCAACAGAAAAGTCTACCTTTTTGTTTCGTTTTTACCTAAAATTAATTCTTCATTCGCCAGGCATTATATCCTCGACGTAATTTTCAGTTTTTTTTTAAAACAGAAAGTAGAATCTAAATGTACTGTCATTATTTGTGCATAATTTGATAATTTTATGCATACTCGTCTGTTTGTTTGTACCAGCTACTGATTTTTTTTAAAAAAGTATCAAGGATATATAAATTTTTAAAAAAACGTAGTCATTTCGTTCATCAATTTTAGCAATTTCATTCATCAGTTTTTTGTATCTTTGATGACGTGTGTTCTCATAAATATATATGGGCTACACACAACGGGAGAGATTGCGGATACCTTAACAGCAATCAACAGCTTAAAAATTTGGTGTATGTTTAACATCTATATCCATGTCTTCTCGTTTTGACTGGAAACCTGAAGTTTGAGCCCAATTTGGGTCGGTCCTCGATACTGTTGATAATGACTGCCTTAGAGGCAAATATCAGTTGTGTATGTACATTTGCCTTTTCATACCCAACAAATATGTAAGTTGTACATAGTTATGAGGTGATGACATCGGAAATTTCCAAGCAATGGCCAAGGTGTTAAATCTACTGGTGTAAGGGCTATTTCGGTTGCATATATCAATTTATCTATATATGCACAATATGCGTATATATGGCTATATGGTGGGGATCTCAATACTTTCCAAGTTATGATGCAAGAAAACAACGTCCATTATAATAGGAGTGGGATATGTTTTTTTGGAGGGTGAGGATAGACCCTGGACTATCACCTCGTGTAGTTTGTATTGATACTTGGCCATATATCACACATGACAGTTATCAGGAGTTATTTGAAATTTATTTAAAATTACCACTACCCCTTTATTCCTGCTTTATTCAGAGCAAGGTCATGTTTATCATTTTAGGCTGAAAGGTATTGTCTATAGTTTGTTCCACATATCATAGGTAAATTTTCCTATCTGTAATTCGATACATTTTCAGGTCTTCGTGATTCAGTGTAGCTAAAAATACCTAATTCGTGTGACATGAATTAGATACTTTGTGGAACGAACTATAATAGTAATAATAATACAAACAACAGGACAATTACGATAATGGTGGTGGTGGCTAAATTTAGGACAGTAGATTATTATTTTAGGTCAGAAAGAGATATATAAATGTATATTAGTTTATTTTGCACTGTTTACCAGAAGTATATATGTCTGTATTGTGAGTATTCCGTTTACTGATTTATGTCATTTTTATCCACAGCCGGCCGTGAACCCGACTACAATGGCGTTGTGGTGACAGAAGACATGTTGCTGGTCATAGACTGGAACGTGAGGAATCTCCATCTTTACAGACTTCATGACGGCAAACTGTTTACATCACACGAAGTGGAGTCACATCCCACGGGTGTCTGTCTTATTAGCAAGACGGAAGTTGCTGTGTTTCTGGAAAACAGTAGGATTGTAATCATGTCATTGAAATCTATACATGACGTAAAACAGGTCAAGACATTAAATGTAAGGACAGGAATTTACAGATGTCATTCAGTGGCAAAATTGAATTCAGACAAACTCGTTGTCAGCGGTTGGAAAAGGGACATGTTGTACTTGTGTGTTGTAAACCTTACAGATGGACGTGTAGACTCAACTCACAAGGTCTGTAAAAGGGGCTTTGGTAGTGATAGTCACTTGGCCGTAAAAGACAACACTGTCTGCATCTCGTGTTGGACTCCTGACTTCACTACTACTCATGGTGTGTATGCATATGATATTTTTAATCCACACACACCAAAGTTTCTGTATCAACATGATGGATTTAGACCGAACTCAATAATAATTGATGGGAGGAATTTCATTTACGTGTATGACTGGAACTCGAACAGCATTCATCAGCTGACAGACAGCGGTCAGCTAGTGACCATACACACAGTGTCATCAAGTCCCTATGGAATATTCTATGATGACCAGCATGGAGTTATGTACACCACAAGCAGGTACAGTAATGTAATAACAGTGTACAGACTGGAGTATTCACATCAACCAGGTATGAATGATTTTATTTTAAATTAAATTTTACATTACACGATAACGAGAACTACATACTTTATTTATTTACAATCATGAAGGATTTCAATTCACCTTTGAAAACAAAAAGTATCAGTTATAAATGTTATATTTATAGATTTAATATAAGACAAAAATGTTTTAAAGATGTAAAATTAAAGTGGAATAAATAACTCATTTTTTATTATTTTGATTTAATAGTACGGCAACGTTAGCATCTTTGATCATTTAAAGTATAAATAAAATGTTATTTGTTAATTTAAAATTAATTACTAATATATGTGTACCCAAGTCTATTCATTCATGGTTATTTAATGTTGTCTACCCTGGTTGTTATCACAAAATATTGATATAAAAAATTAAAATCTCTATGGACTGTCATAATGGCGGCAGGCTACTTAACTGGCATTATGATCATTCTAGCGTAAAACACATTTTCCCCAGAAGGTGGCGCTTTCATTGATATCTCGTTGCACGCGACATTGAATCGGCTTTAGACGGGTTCACCATCTTGGGTTACAACATTCAAATTCTCAATAGTTTAACATAGTTTTCATAGCATTGATGTTTATGGAGCGATTCTATACTGATTTTGCAAGGAATATTTATCAAGTAACGAAACAAAATAAACTGAAAATAAACTAAATACACGCCATTTATAGATATGTGTTGTCAAATAAAGTAAATAATGCCAGTCAGGTACCTTGTTTTTCACTATTCCTAGGTATATTCCTATAGTGTTTAGTCACATGTAGAACTACTGCAGGGGACCAGTCTAACGCTAACTATACCATATTTGGATATTCTACGATACTTTGTTCATTGCGCCATATTTACTAGGATCTGTTCACGTTTCCAAAGAAGGACGAAGTGACTTTTTATAGCACACTGAAAAGACAAGGCTGTATATGTATTTAGTTCTTTGCACAGAGATAAGCAAATACTGCTGATGATTCAAAATTAAAATCTCTTTAAACTTAAAAAAATTAAACCAAACTTTGTTCCCTCTGCGTATTTTTGTTTATTTGGAAAAATTGAACTCGTCAACGGTGAATGCAGCGTTAAATAGATACTATTTCTAACAGACGGAAAACTTAATATACATGGTAAGTTGCATGGTCCTGAAGAGTATATTTTCGCATTTAAGAAATCAAAACAAAATCGTTTTGACTAAATTTGAAGTAGCAAGTAAGTCAGACATCATTATTATTATTATTATTATTGTTTGAAAACAGAAAGTAATAAATATGCATGCTAAAAGATATTATTACTTTTCATGTTGTCATGGCAATACTATTTTAAATGCAGTCACCTTGTGCAGTTTTATGCAATATATATACCGTCCCTTTTAATACCTTTTCACAATTTTTCATTAACATACAACATTTACATCCCCCGTTGATCGGGAAGCTTTATTTTTCACCGTTACCATCTTACCGTTTTAATGTCAACTATTTGTGTTTTAATATCGCTGGTCGATATGAGACTTATCATAGTTTTTAAAAGATTATACATATAACATTTTGTTTGGCGCTAAATAGCCTTACAGTGCTGATGCGCCGTTAAAGTAAAATCAAATCAATCAATCATTTTAAATGTTTAATTATGAATTTCACAAACATGTTCTAAAACCAAATTATTTTCAAAGTGTATCATTTTGGATTAGGTGTCATGTAATTAAAGAAACTATAATAAAGTCTGTATTTTATTTAATATTTAATTTTATGATTCTGAGAGTTTTGTCACATAACTTTCATACATTGGTAGACTCAGTTTTGATTGTGCATTGTTATAACAGCTGGTATATTCCAAATTGTATATCAGCCCCACAATCATTAGTCCCATAAATCAAACCCCCAAATCTGTGTTGGTAATCATAGATGATTTGTGGATTTTGTTTAGTATCATTACAGGTTTGGGGCTGATTTATTGGTCTACACGATCATGCTCTTTTTGATGTGACAGTCTATCTACTAAAAATAGCATTTCTTTCAAAGAGAATGATTTGAGCTCTTGAGAAGTAGGGGCACTGATATTAGTACTAGTTGCCACTGGGGTTTGTATAGTTGCTAACAATTTACCCAAAATTATACATGTACATTATAGTACCTTAATAGTATAGTGCATCTGTATGCAAATTGTAAGCATTGATATGAGCCCCTGTGGTATCTACATGGAAATAATTTCATAAACTTTTAATATAAATATAAGGTTTATCAATTGGAAATAAGAGTCCATAAATAGTTGGAGTGTATCCGTATATTTAAACTTTCAAGTAACAATTGAATTCTCCAGAATTTAAATATTTTTCTAGCCCATGATACAACTAAGCCTATTTGAATATGACAGTCTTCGTATCAACATACTTAACAAAAAAATGGATATTGCTGTTGGAATCATGCATAAGTGTGCATGCCTCTTTATCCTTTGATTACTTAATGTCTCACATTACATGAAGGATTTGAATAAATATTTTGTATAGGTGAGGGGTGAGTATGTGGTTTTTATCAAAATGAAGTGAGGTTTAATTTAGGAAATGAACATTTAATTTTTGTATGATGGGATAAATAAAATCTGCCCCAGCCTCCTTCAGAAAAATTGAGGAAATTTATGGCAAATTTGTTGAAGAAAATGAGATAGAAACTTTTTGAAAAAATATATTTATACAACCCAACTGCAGTACTTTCTCAGATCCGCAGCAGACATTCTTATATTTCATTTTGTGCAGGGGTGATAAGGAGGGATTATGTATTTTTGTTTGCCACAAAGAAAAGAAAATCATTTAAGGACAACATGTTTCAAGTGTAGGGTGATGCATATCTGTGACTACATTTACAACTGGTATTTTATATATTAAAGACTATAATGTATTTTTGACATATGTCACATGCTTAAGAAATACATGTACAGTTTGTAATCTCTGCAAACTGATAGTAATATTTTCTCAGAAACTTCAGGTTGATGTTAAAGCTCAAGTTTTTTTATTATCAGACAGATACTGATTTGAGATTATGTTCAAATGACTTTTCAATTAGCCAATCAGATTAATGCTTTCACATATATGGAAGTAAAAAAGTTCCTTATGAAGTGATAACTTAATTTTCTATAACAAAATTAATCGATTTGTTACTAAAAAGCAATGAAGATAAATCAAAAATGGCACACCAAGAACTTTTATTGGTGTGTGTCAGGTCTATATGTTACTAAAAACATATATGGAATAGAAATTCCAAAGTTGGCAGAAACAGGAACCTTTAGGTTGGGATCTGCAGATTTATAATTTGTGTTGGGCTTGATTTTTTAAATGAAAACACTAACCTTATTTTACAAACAAGACACTGGATATTGTAGGAATCATTAAAAGAAATTTTAATTCTCTTCATTTTGGTGTCTGAGTGATGGGTGTAATTTCTGTTTGACATGGAAAAGATCTGACTTGCTTCAGATGTACACCTAGCAAAAGACTCCTAACTCTGCATCGTAATTTTTATTTTTGGACTGAGTACTCTTTTGGCCTAAGTGGTAGTGTATCCGTCTCGGCTGTGGAAGGTCATGGGTTTGAACCCCAGATGAGACATACCAAAGACTTTCAAAATGATACTAGCAACTTAATCACTTGATGCTCATCATTAAAGAGGTTAGTGTTAGGAATGGTCTGCCTGGTGTCAGGATAATTTGACTGGGTGGGACATCATGCTATATGTCTGCAGCATACTTCCTCAGTGCTAGACATCACGACAAACTGCCACACTGCAGACATCATTGTGTTAAGACTGAAACAATTGATAAAGCTACATTAAAAGTCCAACACCCACCCACCCACTTCCTGGACTTAAAAGATAACTTGGAAATAAAAAGACAAATTTATTTTAAAAAATAGTTCTTTATATATTTTAATTTTTATTACACTTTCAGAAGTTGATGTTGCCTACTCGGGCAAATACCAAATGTACTATTATAAAACAACTTAAGCTTGTGCATTTGGACTAGTTGAACCTACTGCCACAATGTTGATAATATATATTTAACTTATCCATTATTTGCTTAGGTGTTCCAATGGAAATTTTAAACATGGATGACAGGTCCATCCAACTTTTTGAAGAGGCTCTGAAAGATGGAAAGGAGACAGTATCCAACATACGAATCATGGTTGTCGGACACATTGGTGTAGGCAAGACAACCCTGGTCAAGCGTCTTCTTGGGGAGGAGGTAAGCATTTCTGAGAGATGTAGTACAGAGGGCATAGATGTATACGTCAACTGCTGTGATGTTTCTTTATCGAACTGCGAATGGACAAGGCGAGCAAAAGGTATATGGGCATACACAATTATAAAAAATCCATATTTCTGTATTTATGCATTTACTGTGAGGTGAAATGTATTACGTTATACTGTTATCTGTCAATTTTAGTGGCAATTTTCTTTTTGTCATGCTATTTTACATAATGCATGGCTTCCAAGTGTCCAGGTTTTTTCCTTGTCCTGTATTTTGAACCTGAATATGGACATATGTTTCTTGTTAAAAATCTGTATATGTAAAAAAAAAAACAAAAAAAAAAAAAAAAAAATTCTACTTAGAACTGGCATCCAGTTCCATTCTGAGAGTAAATGTGTCATATGTATATAGGGATATAGAGGCCACCGCATCCAATCATAGTTAGGTTGTTCAAATTTGAACGCTGTTTCTACATGATTGAGACAAGGGGAGGACACAACTTGAATGGACTTATAAATATGCAATTGTCCACTGCTGGTCCCTGTTTGTACAAATACCTTCCACTCAAATAGACCTGTAATGGCACCCCTCTGGCATATAATCATACTTTTGATGTTAAACTTATAAAATATCCTTTTGGAAGGCAATTTTGCCTTCACCATTCACCATTTTGGACTTGTGTACAATGCACCTCTGTTACACTATAGGTTAGTTGCCATTACATACTAAGGGAGGCAAGTAATGAAATCCAATATATGCTTCTAGGACAAAGCACTAAAATACCTGCTTGGTCTGCCAAATTGTAGAAATCAATATAATTCTTCCTTTCCCCAAGTACAAACTATATGCAAAATTTCATAACTGTAAATGATAGAGAACTTGAATTATTGTATTTAGAAACTTGTTTTCTTCATTCAGTCACAGCAACCTTAACCTTTTTGCCCCAAATCAGTAGGGTTCTTCCTCCCCCCAAGTGTAAGATATCTATAGAGTTTAGTAACAATAGATGTTGACAACAATAGTCACTCTGTGGAAATTAAATGGGTAATGAATGGAAAGACAGATAACATGAAAGCTTAATACACTTTGCTTAATGGTGGGTACACAGATCGTTTTTGGCTATGTTGAGGTTGATCAAACATTCATTTACAGGCAAAAGTAGAAATATGGCAGACAAAAATACTAAGCATAAATTATTTGGAACAAAAATGGATTGAAATTCTAGATTTTAGTTGCACAATGGACAGATTTATTTACATATACTTTGAACAATGTGCACCCATACATTTTAACTGTAGAACAAATTTGGTTAAAAAAATCAAATTTAACAGTCTTTATTAAGTTATAAAATAATATTTTCAAATGGATAACTTCCCACCCAGTAGAGCAAGTGTCTTATAACTTTTTGTTGTCCTGGATCAGTTTTAAATATCCCACATTGTACATAATATTGTATCTGCTTAAATTACACTCATCCAGTTGTTTGAGCATCATGAAGTGATCTGTTCTTTCACAGACACCAAACATACATATGAGCAGACATGTGGACATTTTTAAGCTTTGATATTTACCTTTGACTGCATTGTATGCTAGTAACACAGTTGTTTGATGTTGCGTATATTGTATCTTTTAGTGTGCTTTTCCCTTTTGTTTGTGTAAATGTATATGTGGCTTTCATCCTGTATGCACCTTTCGGCTTTTAGTCACCCTCTGTTGCATGCTAACCTGCTTTGTAACATAGCTATATGGTGAGTGGTATCTGTATATACCATATAAGCCATTAACCAGGCAACTTCATTTCCAGAAAGACCTGGGGGTTCTGGTTAGAAGGATCGTACCAAATAATTTGTGTGAGAACATCTGTATTATTTATCATCATTCTTAGCTAGCTTAAAGACCAAGGAACATATTTCCTCTGTAATAGATTTTGTAAACACAATCATACAGGTCTTGTCTTTATACAATGGCTTTAATATTTCCATGTTTATTTATTGGTGTTTCTATGATAATATCCAACAAGGTCATGCAGTTCTGGCCCAACTGTTTAGGTGAACTAGGCAATTGCAAAAAAAACCATTGGGTCATGCCTGAGGTCATAGTTAATATTAACACCATATTGTTAATAATTATGATAATACCATTTTTAACAATAAAATGTCATGAAAGATTTACAATGTTTGGATTTAATTGCAACACAATTAAGAAGGAATAATAGGATTTAATTTTAAAATGCAAATTATTATTTAACTTTGCACTTTTACTATAACTTAGTATGTGTGCTTGTTTGACTTAAATGGAAATGCATATTAATATTTGAATGCATTTGTGGCACATTTGAACTGAATTGATATTAAACGGAATTGAAATGAATGTGTCAGGTCAGTGAACATATAATGATCTGGAAAAACTAGTGAGTTCGGAAAACTTAATTATATTCATGAATTGTTAAATTACACAATTATAGGGTTGAATCTAATCTAGCATATTAAGTCGATGAAAACATTGTTGACAAAGTCTTAAATATTCTAGCCTCTTACAAATTTCTGGAATTAATGCATACAACTTGTTGGGTTACAGAGTTGAAATGAGAATGTCAAGTCAGTGATGGTTATGTTCACAATGACTTTAATGATTTAGCTTCTTGTGATAATTCTATTCACTTTGACCTAAGTCGCCATTTGTTTGCTTCTATACTGGACATTCCAATTTTCAACTGTTCTTTACCGTATCTGTACTTATAGTGAACCACAAGTAAATTTTATATTTATCTGAAATGGTTCATATTTATAGGTTACTGCATTTGTATGGAAAAATATGAACGAGTTTTGGCATGGAATACTGCACGACCTTGGAGGTGCATTATATCGTTCCGACAAAACGAGTTCATATTTTCCCATACAAATGCAGTAACCTTTTAACTCATTCAGCCCCAGACCCGTTATCAGTATCACTGCTGCTATGCCCCAGCAGCGCTAAGCTATGTCTAGCTGCGTGTGCCCCAGGGTTTTTACCTGTTTGAAAAATTTTGTAAACATCGTGCACATGCATTCACTCTTACGTTAATTTCTCTGCTTATATCCAATTAAAATCCAAGAAAGTTTCACCATTTATTGCAAATGAATTTGTCTACACAGTGATGTATTCTTTTTCCCTATTGTCCAAGTCTTTCACGACTTATTTATACAGAATTTACAAAATTATGTGCAACGTTTATGCGCAAGAACTCGATCATCATCGCTGTCGGCATTCTCATCTTCGGACGATTCAGTCTCAGAAACTTCTATGTCCAAATCGAAATCTCACAAAAATATCCAACTGCCGAACATATCTTTCCTCAGCTTGCTCAGTATTTTCAAGATCAAACCCGAAAAACACCTCATTTTTGCTCTCATCAAAAATCACTCTTACGTCCGCCATCATTTACGATTTTTCATGACCAGAACACGTGTAGTTAAACCGCTTTCAAAACAGGAGCCCTTAGCTTTTGAACAATTCAAATTTCCGCAAATGAAAGTAAAATCATTTCTGATTGGTTTAATAGTTGTTAGTTCTTGGAATAAACCCATTTCTAACCAATCAGAGACGTTGAATCTAACACACATTCATCACGCTTGGAGACGGGATTGGCCATTGAATGCAGTAAAAACATCACGACTACAGGCGGGATCGGCCATTGAATGCAGAAACCGGATCACGCCTACAGACGGGATCCGGGGTTAAAGGGTTAATTATATGCTCATTGTTTTATTCTACCTAAGGTTCAATTATATAAACAAAATACACTACAAGAAACAACGTAAATGAATGTATGCCACATTCCAAACTAAATAAACAAGCGCATATTCATCTTTACACAAATCAATTTTATTACTGTGCACATAACTCCGCCTAGATAAATTTGAACTTAGTCATGCGCTTGACATAACTTTCGAAAGAAAATGGTGTGTCTAGTTAAAATTAAAATTTGGAGTCATATTGTGAATGAATGTGCATTGCAACAACATTTCCATTTGATCTGGAATGAATAGATTTTGGTATTCTTCTCGATTCATGGAAATTTAGTGATTAATGACTTTATTTGTATGTGACGATTCCACATGAAATACATGAGATTGAAGCTAGGGAGAAGCGTGTTGACATCTGTGTTTCTGTTTCTGTCATTGAATGTTTGAAACGTGGGAAAAATTTGAAGTCTTTCAGTTGCAATTATCAAAAAGACGCTATGGAATTTAATGCATGTTTCATTTTGAGTGCAGTTGTTGTTGTTGTCGTAGGGTTTAACGCCATTTTTCAGCACAAGATAGGCTATACATGACGGCCAGTATTAATGGTGGAGGAAGAACCCAGGAAAACCCCAGAAAGAACCACCGACCCACGAGAAGCTACTCGCAAGCTTTCTCACATACCCACATTGGCGGAATCCGAGACTCGAACCCACGCAGACAGAGGTGAGATGGCAGTGATCCGCAACGGAGAGCGCTTTAGACCACTCGGCCACTCGGGGCCCTTTTGAGTGCAGTAAGGAGGATACAATTGTACTTATCATTGAAATTATAGCACAATTTCGAAATGTGTAATCCAGATTGAAAACCTATGACATGGCTCATGTAATTCGGATTTGCAGAATTAAAAAAAATACAATTTGAGGAAACTCAGGATGTAAAACTGGAAGTATATTTTATTTTGTCATTCTTGTCACCTGCTAAAGAAGACAGTATATGACTTGTCACTTGTATGTTATTTGCAAGGACCTTATATTGCATCTGTTATATACTGTAGCTAGCCTAAATCAATAACATTGTATCAACTCGGGATGTGCCAAAGCAGATGTTATGTGGCAGTCCACGAAACATCTGTTTTAGTTCATTCAGAAACAAATTTAAACAACCACAACGTAAAGAGCCTCTTACGCAAGTGTAAATGATTTGTGTACAAATCAAAAGTGCTGGCGTCTGCGTCCATTGTTTGTTTACAATAGAAAGTATTTCTTTTATTCACGTGAATGCTATATATGTATTGTCATGCGAGTTCAGTATCGGTTAATACTGAAAGATTCTGACAATGTAAAGTTAACGGGGAAAAAATGAGCATATAATAAATATAATGTATTTAATGTCATAACATCTCGTTGGTTCAGTTTGTATTGCCATACCCTACAGCTCAGGAAAAATAATAGAGAAAACATCAAGACTATTTTATTGAAACGGTGGAGAACAAAATGTCATGTAACTTTTACTAATTAATTTAATAAATCCAGGTACATTTAAATTTATGGTCATGGATAATGAAGACATCAGGACATGTCTTTGAGCAGGGTAAATATCTCACAGAAATGGATGTGGTGTATTAAGATGTCACAGATAGTAAAGCATCTATCTAGAGTTAGTGAGGTCTTGGATTTGAGCCTTGGTCTGTGTGTGAATATTGTCCTAATTAGAAGCACATATCAAAAGTCCAACCTGAACTTTGATTTGAATAAATAGTTATAAAAAGCTACTTTCTTGCTCTTGTTTTCATAACTTATAAAACAAAAACAAAATGATTTTTGTATTATTTTCAATTCGTTTTTATTTTATTTGCCTGCCAGACTTCAAATTGACTAGATCTAAAACAGACCTTATCTGACATGGGGTATCTTTTTTGGCAAAGTCTGTAATGCTAGCTCACAGTATTTGCAGTGTCTATATGTGTATGGGATGGTAAAGTGTGCCTAATTTACTTTTTCAATTTCATTGCCAACTTCATGCTTAGTGCAATTTAAAATTCAGTATTATTTCCTGTTCCTTGTGTTTTAAGATTCCGAACAGGATTATCGATTACAGCGCCTTGCCAGAATCCTGAATGAGCAGCAATCAATGAAGGACATGGCCACTCGTGAGGAACAGGTGACAATTCCTCCTCAAGGAGAGACAACTCATATGAGCCATGAAGTGGCTGATATTGCTGATGAAGGCGAGGAATCAGAAGTATTATACATCCGTTCTGCTCAGCATGATGTTGGCCAAGATCTTTCATCTGCTAGTCAGCAAGAAGAATCCCCCCCCCCCAGCACTAGCTCAGACAGCACCCATTCAGTCAGAAACAAACATGATAGCCATGCTAAAATTGTTGCAGGAAAATGTTTATAAATTAAAAAGAGATGCCGACAAAACTTCACCACTGACAATATGGGACTTTGCAGGCCAGTTTGCCTTTTACACCACACACCAGACATTCCTGACAAGACGAGCCATATATCTCTTAGTTTCTGATGTCAGCAAACAGCTTACTGATCTTGTAGCTGATGAGTGTTACTTTGATAGTAATGGGATAATGAAGTGCAAAGTTCATGGTGAGTTCCAATGAGACTTATTTTTATTGGGAAGGGATAATGAAACCCATAGTTCACAGGGAATGGATAATGAAGTGCATAGATCACAGGGAAGGGATAATGAAGTGCATTGTTAACAGGGAAGGGATAATGAAGTGCATTGTTAACAGGGACGGGATAATGAAGTGCATAGTTCACACGGAAGGGATAATGAAGTGCATTGTTAACAGGGAAAGAATAATGAAGTGCATAGTTTGCAGGTAAGGATAATGAAGTGCATAGTTTGCAGGAAAGAAATAATGAAGTGCATAGTTTGCAAGGAAGGGATAATGAAGTGCATTGTTAACGGAAGAGATAATGAAGTGCATAGTTTGCAGGGAAGGAATAATGAAGTGCATTGTTAACAGGGAAGGAATAATGAAGTGCATAGTTCACAGGGAAGGGATAATGAAGTGCATTGTTAACAGGAAAGGAATAATGAAGTGCATAGTTTGCAGGGAAGGGATAATGAAGTGCACAGTTTGCAGGAAAGGAATAATAAAGTGCATAGTTTGCAGGGAAGGAACAATGAAGTGTATTGTTAACAGGGAAGGAATAATGAAGTGCATAGTTTGCAGGGAAGGGATAATGAAGTGCACAGTGTGCAGGAAAGGAATAATGAAATGCATAGTTTGCAGGGAAGGAATAATGAAGTGCATATTTTGCAGGGAAGAGATAATAAAATGCATAGTTCACTTCTATTATCCCAGAATTAAATAAAAACTCTTTGTTATTAGTTATTTTAGACAGTAATACTCAGTCAGCACTGTTTTGTTCCCCATGAGGAAAGAAACAACAATAGACAATGAAGAAAAGCATTTAAAAGCACTTGTTATTGTTGACTTGCATGAATCTGTATTGCATGACAGTTACTTTGACAATTCATGTGCTTTCCTTTTAGTTCCATGACATTTTGTTTCATACCTTTTGCATTTGGAATGTAGCTTCATTGTGCACCTATCTTTATCTATTAAAAAAATGTAAATTCTACAGAATGAGTTATATTTGAGCTAATGAGAAAAATTTAGGAGACAAATTAGGTTTGTTCCTAACCAGGGAAAGCCATGAAATTTTGAAAATATTGATTTAAGTCCAGATCGGGTCCTGGAAATTTTCAAGCAACACTTGATGATGGGAAAAACACATAAGTGAGTCCTATCAGTCCTTGCTAAATACACACACACACACACACACACATATATATATATATATATATATATATATATATATATATATATATATATATATATATATATATATATATTGATGAATTTTCAATGCAGAATCCCATCTTATAATTGGCTTTGAAAATGTATTAAACATACCTGTCCATAATCAGATATATTGAGAATCGATGTTTGGACACCAACCAGGCACAGGCAGGGTTCACGAAAACCACTCCTCCTACTCATGATCCATTGCCAAGGAAATTTTACTACTTATCCCTGCATCAAGTAGTGCAAATTGGAATGTTGAGAATATCTGTGTGCATTTTCGACCTGAAGCAAGCTATGAAGCTGAGTGTTACTTAACATCTAGCATAGATAGAATTTGCCAATTTATCAGTCTACAATAGGTCACAAAGATAGGTGACATTGCATATTACACATGAATCTGTTGCATCCTTGTTACTAAAATCAGTTTCTGTCATTAAAGTAATGTGTTCAGAGTGATAAAAATATGAGGAAACCTCTTCTAGTCTCAAGGTTGTGTTGGGGGGAAGTGTTCATTTTAGTACAGGGTTCGCACGGTCATTAAATGTCATAGAAAGTCATGGAGAAATGAAGACCTCAATTCAAGGTCATTGAAAGTCATTGAACTTTACAGATGTTGCTTAAAAAATAAAAAGTGATTGAAAATTTTACTTGAAAATTTTACTTTCAAGTCATTTGTTTTATGTTGTGTGATGATTGGAAACTATTGTTTGATTTTCTGTCAAATGCTAGCAATTCCACTATTATCGTAATCCGCGTGAAGTAACTGGATATCACACATGGCACCCCTTTGACACGATGTCATTAACACTCTTTGACTTCCTTAAGTTTAATTGTCACACTGGGTCCTGGACAAGACATTCTGTCAGTTTCAACATGCATGCGAGGAAGGTTTACAAATGCATGTGTTTAATATGGGCTAGGCCTACCTAGACAATCCAAAAAGACTTGATCCCAACACGGTTCATCTCAGGTGATTCAGTTCGGCAGATAGGCCTACTGGCTGAAGATACTGATGGCAATTTATTTTAAAGCTATGAATTATATCAGATTATTGAAGCTAGAAAAGTGTTAAAAGTGAGAATTTTAGCTGATGCAGCTTGACTGAAATTGAGTAAGTCACGCATATAATTAGAACCACAGGAGTCTGACGTCTTATCAATAATGCACGACAAAATCTCTTGACAACATGAAATCTCCTTATTGGTAATATAAATGAACACAAGGAGTGCAACAGTGGCCACAACCCTCTGCTCGATTCGACTTTTCTCACGCATCTTTTATTGCTTCAGAATCACAAAAAGACTGAAAAACTACACATATACATTCAAAGAACAGCTGTAGATGGCTTACACTTAGAGTTTAGGAGAAAGATGATTGATATTTGGGTCACTGTTACTGAAAGAAGAGAATGGATTTTGCACTAAAGTGTATTTTTTTATATAGACAGTTGATTGACTTGTGGTGGATGCATAATTTGCCAATTACACTGATCTTGTTTAT
Source organism: Sinohyriopsis cumingii (assembly GCA_028554795.2). NCBI lineage: Eukaryota > Metazoa > Mollusca > Bivalvia > Unionida > Unionidae > Sinohyriopsis > Sinohyriopsis cumingii. The sequence continues at coordinate 78,723,732 of CM068834.1, read as the reverse complement.
TTATTTTTAGAACTGATTGAGGTTTGGCTAAACTCCATACATTCCTGTGCAGCATCACCAGAAGCGAGAATTCCCCCTGTGATTCTGGTGGGAACACATGTGGATAAAATTTCACAGGTACAGCTTATACCCATTACTATGAGATATATTCAAGTTTTTATTTTCTGTCTGTTTAGCTCTATTGATCATTGATCAGAATAGCTTATGGCATGGCCTGTTGTCCATTTTCTGTCTATAAGCATACGTTTGTTATCGTCACTAATTTTAAACTGCTTGGAGGATTGCATGAAACTTTACGGATGCATTTATCTCATGGTCTGGTTGATCCTAAATGGAAATGATGCCTGTTGGACAGACAGTATGGCCAACACATTGTCCATTTTAAAAATCGTGTTATCACTATTTCTACTGAATGGATGTTAATATCATAATAGGCTTTTCACTAAACAATTTCTTAAAGTGTTGGTTGTAAATAAAAATAGTGACAATCTGATTGCCAATATGGCTGCAACAGAAATCAATTTGAAAAGCTTGCAGTCACCATTCTCAATGGAAAGTCATGATCAACATGGAATGTTCACCAATATTTGTCCCTAACAGAAATATTGTCATTCTTAGAGCCAATATTGCTGCCATGGTGGCTGTCACTATTCCCCCTGAATGGATTATATGTTGACATAGGGTTATCGTTATAAGACTTATTAATGTGTCTAATCAGTCCTAAATTTAACTAGAGCCAATCTGATATACACTTTGATTGTTTTGGGAACTATCTTTAAAATCTTGTTATCTCCATTCCCCTTGAACAGAAAGTCATATTGACATGGGGCTGTCACCAGAAGAACATTTTATTAGTTGCTTTTCGTGCACATGTATCCAGTGTGACTCCATTAATGTTGCCATTCTTTGTAAACGGAAATTATTATCAGTATGGGGTTTTCAGCAGAAGACTTGGTGTATAGTTTAATGTGAATAAAAAGATACTGAACTGACATCCAATATGGCCATCTATGTGGAAATCTTGAAAATATTATCACTAATCCTTCTGTGTGGATGATCACGTTCACACTGAGTTATCACCAAGAGATTTGTCTCGAATAGAGCCCATATGAAAATGGCTTTCATTTCAATGTTTTCTACAGAAATATCATGCAACAAAGAATGAAAAGAGTGACAATATTGAAAATATACATTTCCAGGATTTTTAGGGTTTTCCTGTTCAGGGGCCATTTTAAAGTTCACTGCCTTTGGGTTCGGTCCTTTGCATCATGACGCCTCTACATTATGTCTCTGTGCGGAGATAGAATTTGCCAATACATTGTAATTATTCTTTGCACGTTAAAGCTTAAGTCTGCACCAGTTGGAAGGTACTATGCAGAATGAATCAAAACGTTGCTGACCATATTGTACTTCTGAAGGATCAAGTACTGTGGCATAATATGAGAAATAGAGCAAATAGCCCAAGTTTATTTTCGAAAGGAAAGAAAAAATAATAACATATTTACATTGACAAAGCATTGTAACTATGTTTATTATGTCAAAGCTTTAGCTAGAACTGATAACCGTGTAAACACCACTCTGGGTCAATGAAGCACTGATCACTGTATAGTTGCTGATTAATGTGAAAAGACCACTCTGGGTCAATAAAGTATTGATCACTGTATAGTTGCTGATTAATGTGAAAAGACCACTCTGGGTCAATAAAGCATTGATCGCTGTATAGTTGCTGATTGATATGAAAGGACCACTCTAAATCCGTGAATTATTGTTGACTCTAGAGTCACTGATGAATGTGAAAAGATCGCTCTTGGTTTAAGGTGAGTAATGCAGCTAAGAATTCAACCATGAGTAAATGAAGAGTACATTTATTGAATTGAATATTTCTCAAGGAGTTGTAAGGCTGGTACCTGTAAAAAATTCAGTATAATAAGGATTGAATATTTTGCAAGGAGTTGTAAGGCTATTATCAGTAAGCTATTTAGATGGAATGCAATGTGTAATGGATTTAATATTTCACAAGGAATGGTAACAAGGCTGTCAGGAACCCAAACTTCCAGATTAAACATATGAGAAATTCTGAAAGAATGTTCTGTTTCTCCCAGTAATGCATTCTCGTGATGCACCTCATTTTCCCCCAGGAAGCCCCCCCCCTTTTGATATTCAGGTCACCCATAGCCAACCTGCAGAATATCTAATGGCTCAACTTGCGTCAACTATATTGAAACCAGTGTGAATAATTAACGGTTAATCCATAACATTGCAATTATCTTGTGAAAAAGACTGACTCTCCAAATGCAGCTCTGGCATACTTCCAAGAAACCATGTATTGAGTGTATTTGTAAGCACTTGCAATTGATTGGCAAATAAATGATGCCCTATTTTCTTGTACCAGTCTTTAAATTAAATGTGCGCACATATCAATCATGAATCTGATCAAAGCTTCTGCAGATCCTGATCTGGACAATATGCTATTTAAGTGCGTGTGATTTATATAGGGCACAACAATATCGGTAGAAACTTTTTAAGAGCGAAGAGAAGTACGTTCACTCTAAAAAATGAGTTGGCAAAAATGTTTTCATTTTTCAGAAAAGGACTTGTGATGAAAATGAAAGCACAAGTAAAAAATGTAAAAGGTGAAAGTTCCTTTTGTTTGGTAATATTTGCCTATCAATACCTAAAGCTTGTGTAAATTAACCTTGACAACAGTTCTAATCTGCAGTCTCAAACTATGTGTAGTTAATCTTCATGTAATGGAAACTGATGGCAATGGAAAAAAGAAGCATGCTTGCAAAACATGGCGTCCCGAGTTGTTGAGAGAGACCATGACACAAAAAGTTTAGACAAAGGTTTAGAAAACGTATGGAAATGGTATGGCTAGAGTGAAAAGTTGACGGAAATTTAGTTGGTTAGTTTATAAGAAAACTGAACAATTGAGGACTGGCATTTTGTGACCTCTGCATAAAAGATCTGACTTACGGTAATCGTGGTTGGAAGAGTTTGGAACAACACCTACAAAAGAAGCTGCATACGGGAAATTTGAAGCTCAGAAGGCATCTGGAAAAAGTGTGATTAATTACTATAAGAAGAAAGATTTCTTGCATGATAGAACAGATGTAGCCCTCTGTCAAAATATGCACACTGCATGTTGCCAATAAAAGCACCAGCTTGAAACACAGCGGTTCGTTGCAAATAAAATTAGGAGTCTAACCTGCAGCAATATAACACAAGGGAAGACATGAGTCTGCACCCCTCGGTAGTTCCAATCCGGCTAGATTATCCTAATTGTGTCTGCTAATTTCCAGCTTAAGCCAGTTGTAATCAAGAATAGTTCAGTTTTTAAAACAGCTCGACACTTTGTTCAGTTTGTGATATATTGGAGAAAATGCAATAATACACAGATAAACAGTTTCAAAGTGTGCATGCATACACTGTAGAGTTACACAAGAGTTGTTGTTCTTTAATTGCGAGTAACAAATGGCACTGCCCCTTGTGATCCTGTTGGGGTAGGACCCCCAAATCCCTCTTTAAAGTTTTCAGCATTTTTATGGAAGATCAAAATCATGTCTGAGTTAGGTACCTTACATTTATGAAGATTAATCCTTTTTTCCCCTTCAGCTGGCATATCCCACCTTTATTCCCACAAGCCAGCATATCCTACCTTTATTCTCACACAGCCAGGATACCCAACCTTTATTCCCACACAGCCAGCATATCCCACCTTATTCCCATACAGCCAGCATATCCCACCTTTATTCCCAAACAGCCTGCATATCCCACCTTTATACCCACAAGCCAGCATATCCCACCATTATTCCCACACAGCCAGCATATCCCACCTTATTCCCATACAGCCAGCATATCCCACCTTTATTCCCAAACAGCCAGCATATCCCACCTTTATTCCCACAAGCCAGCATATCCCACCATTATTCCCACACAGCCAGCATATCCCACCATTATTCTCACACAGCCAGCATACCCCACCTTTATTCCCACACAGCCAGCATATCCCACCTTATTCCCATACAGCCAGCATATCCCACCTTTATTCCCAAACAGCCTGCATATCCCACCTTTATACCTACACAGCCAGTATATGCTACCTTTATACCCACGCAGCCAGCATATCCCACCTTTATTCCCATACATCCAGCATATCCCACCTTTATACCCACACAGTCAGTATATTCCAGCTTTATTCCCATACATCAGGCATATCCCACATTTATTCCCATACAGACAGCATATCCCACCTTTATTCCTATACATCCAGCATCTCCCAACTTTATTCCCCTACATCCAGCATATCCCACCTTTATTCCCATACAGCCAGCATATATATATATATATATATATATATATATATATATATATATCTTAGTTCCTTAGGGTCAACTCTTAAGGCTGGAGCACTGTTTACTAATTAACATATTTATTCTAAATTATATTTTGTGTACAAATTCTGCTTGGTGTTCTTTTTTCATTCCTCCATTGTTTAAGTTAATAATGGTAATTCATGTTTATATATATATGGTACAATGTACTGCCGGATGTTTACTTGTGTAAGTTTCTTTGGTGGGAATGGAATTGCTAATTTACTTGTAGAGAAAACTTCACATCATTTTAAGCAATCATTTTTGGAGTTGAAACTAATTCTTGTCTGCGTAAAGCATTACTGATTAAATTTTCGGATATGAACAAAGTCCATCAAGTGATCGTTCCTGATTGTACTAGCTGCTCTGATCAGTCTTTCTGTTATACTCCATTCACTGAATGGATTGTCCAGAAACAGTATATTGTATACCGGTAAGATAGTCATATGGTAAATTTGAAGTAGTATCAATGAAACTGTATGCAAATAAAATAAAGTAATACAATACAACTCTTTCGATTTTCTAAAACCCACATGTCTTGGTGGTGGACACACTGCTCATACTGCTATAATGCTCTCTGATGGATGGATAAATACTACAAATGATCATGGCTCCATGGCAGGCACACTGATACCATCTCCAACATGGAGGGGCTGTTTGACATTACTTGCTGATATTTGAACAGCCAGTGAATGAAGAACACCATGAAAAGACTGAAACGTCAAGCGTAATTTACAACCAGATACCATTTCAAGAATCACTGTGATCATTATTTTTATCATATTTTGGACAGAAAAAGTAGTCAGTACATTTATGTTTAGAAAAGTTTGATCAGCTTATTTTGCAATAATTTAAGTTTGCACTTTTACTGTACACACTGAATCTGACAGCGAGCAATCTTGCACACAGACTTTACAAGGGGCACTCTTTGTAAAGCTTTTCTTGAACAGTATAAATTTATCCCACTGTTTAAACATGAAAAGTATTCCTCTGAGGTATGGACAATTTAATTCTAGATAGACAACCCATTCTGTTTTAAACAAACAAATATAAAAAATCTGAATTTACTCTTAAATGCGAACCATGTGTTTGTCTTAAGCAGTAATGGTTATGTCACAAGGCTGAATGTACATGTGTACAACTTTGACATAGTTAAAAGTTCTGTCTTCCTCTGTACTATAAGGACTGGACATATAATTTATGGGGCTAGTTTATTCTTTCTGATCAAGATACTTTGCTTTTAATTATCACACGATTCATTTGTGTCAAGGAAAATAAGGAATGGCACAATGTCCTTTTTTATATACCAACCAGAGTATGACAGTTGTTTTCATGTACTCCCCTCATTGAAAATAAAATGGTCTCTTCCTATTAAAGACTTGAATTTAGTGTATGTTCTGCCGAAATCAAGGCAGTGATAATTATCAACACTTTTATAAAATATTGGCATCAGAAGATGTTAATTTTGGCTTTGGAAAGTACATTTGTATCAAACTTAGTATGTTGGACTTGATAGCCTTGGAAAGTACATTTGTATCAAACTTAGTATGTTGGACTTGACAGCTTTAATTATGGTCCTGCCATTAAGAATGAAAGTTTAATAATTTCTCCTAATTGATCTGATTTCAGCTTATTGTTGAAATTAATAATGTAGAAATTCATCAAATCTTAGATGTCTAGATATTTAATTTCCAGCAAATTTAGATTAATTTGCATGGACGTTTTCACATGTATATGCTTATTTTTTGATGTGAGAATAAAGAAATATTTGAAACAAAAATCATGGAAATGACGTCAATAACCAACAAATGATTATAACTTATGTATGTTCCAATTCTTTTGACAAAGATATTAAAGTATGCAGTTTCCTCATTGGGGCTGTTGGGATGTTTGATTATTGAGACAATAAATGAAAAAATTATACAAACTAATTTGTTGGATTTTGCATTTGGTATGCTTTTGTAGCTTTCACATATCTTTGCAGCTAATTCCTATAGCCAGTTGGATAAAGTATGTGACTTGTAGCACACTCTTGACTTTGTAACACTAGGTTGCGTATTTGCATCCACTGGCAGGAAAGTTCTTTATTTTCCCTCATGATGCCATAATCTAGTATGTAATTAATTTCCTGACCACTCAAGAACTGTTATAAATTTCAGTTTGTGTATGTCTATTTAATATCAGTCAAATTTTAATATCTTAATTCCGTAGATTTCATAAAAATGTCAGGCTTGGAAAAGGTAAAATTAGGTTAGCATTGATTAGCATTTTAACATTAGTTTTGAAATTAACACTGGTGAAAAATTCTTGAAAACCTCAGACTCATGGCAGGAACAATAAGCTGAAAGCTATAAATCTAGACATTTGGGAAATATTGAAACTTTAACCAAAGTATGTACAAAAATTCTGAACTTAAGTGCAACTAATTTCATTAGCTTTTGCAGAGGTGATCTATATTTAGATTATATGACTCTATCATGCATTTGGTATTATTACTATGCGTAAAATGTTTTGCAGATTATACATGTGGTGTTATTACTGTGTACATTGTTTTGCAGATCATACATGTGGTGTTATTACTGTGTACATTGTTTTGCAGATCATGCATGTGATGTTATTACTATATGTACAATGTTTTGTAGGTCATGCATGTGGTGGTATTACTATGTGTACAATGTTTTACATATGCATGTGGTGTTATTACTATGTGTACAATGTTTTACAGATGATGCATGTGGTGTTATTATTGTGTACATTGTTTTGCAGATCATGCAGGTGGTGTTATTACTATGTGACCATATTTGACCCCAAAGGCCTGAAATATTTTCAGATGGAAGCATTAAATCCAGTTGAAGAGTCAATGATTAAAGTTTCATCTGTCATTGATATAGCAGTGAAACATAACCTGATAATGTTGCAATGCGTGTGTTTGTATTGGTTTTGTATCATAGCTTCTAAGAATTGTTCAGTCATATCGCTACGATTATCTGCATTATGACATTTTATAGTGATTTCTAGCACTGGGACATCATGACGCAGACAAGGAACATCATTTCACACCCAGTCAGATTATCCTGACACCGGGCTGACCAGTTCTAACACTAACCTCTTAATGCTGAGTGCCAGGCTCTAACTGCTAGGCCACACTAGAGGTCTATTGTTGCATTGCATTATATCTTTTCATGGCAGTAGTCACCAGTCCAAGGACAATACTGCATCCTCCAAATAGTAATTGGACACAAAATGGCATGATCTCGTCATCTTTATATGGCTTGGACTGAATCTAAAACACATCAGATCCAAGTCTGATGACTTAGTCCACTTAAGACAATGTGAATATCATCCTTGCTTTGCTTGGACTGAGACCGAATGACAAATCCAATTATGATGCCTTGGTCAGCTTAAGACAGTGGGAATGTCATCTTTGTATGGCTTGGAATGAGACCGAATGACAGATCCATGTCTGATGCCTTAGTCCACTTAAGACAATGGGAATGTCATCTTTGTATGGCTTGGAATGAGACCGAACGACAGATCCATGTCTGATGCCTTAGTCCACTTAAGACAATGGGAATGTCATCTTTCCATGGCTTGGACTGAGACTGAATGACAAATATATGTCTGATGCCTTAGTCCACGTAAGAAAATGGGAATGTCATCTTTGTATGGCTTGTTATGAGACCAAATGACATATCCCTGTCTGATGCCTTAGTCCAATTAAGACAATGGGAATGTCATCTTTGTATGGCTTGGACTGAGACTGAATGACATCAGACCCAAGTCTGAAAACATATTCCACTTAAGATAATGGGAATGTCATCTTTGTATGGCTTGTTTTGGAGACTGAATGACTTATTTTCTCAGAAATTGTGAATAGTAAAATCGTTTTGTGTTCAATCTTTCGAAAGAGAAGATAAAACTACGTCATTAATAAAATGTGACCTGGTGCTCGTGATTTGCATTGCTAGTCACATGAGTACTGTATACATATCTAACAATCCACCTTTTCAAATGTTGTAGAGAAAATAATAAAAGTGTATTAAAGGAAAGTAAAAACGAAAGAACACAAAACTATCCATATTTGTATATTCTGAGAACAACTTTTGGAGTACTGTTGTATCACGTGACCACCACGTTGACATGTGATCTCTGCTTGATAAATGAGACTGACCAGAGTGCTTTTTTTAACAAAAAGTTTTTACAAAAAGTATCTGACTTTCATTTAATATAATTGAATTTCTGTACAACAACATTAAAAATGAGTTTGTTGTTGATATCATGTGAATATTTGATGTCCTCATTTGAGGTTTGTGAAGTCCTGTGACTAGTAATGCAAATGGCGAGTACTGTGTCAGGTTTCATCTACACAGTAGTTACATCTTGTTTGACTGTGGATTAACAACATAATGATTATAATACTTGCCATTTCTGAGGAAATAATGGTGAAAATAAAGGTTAATTCGCCAGAGTGGATTCATACGATGGTCATCCCAGAGTTATGTGTTGGTACGTCACTGTCTTTTGAATTTATATTTGTATTTTTTCAGTCTTCTTGCAATTCTGAAGTGATTAAAGACGCGTGAGAAAAGTCAAATCGAGCGGAGAGTTGTGGTCACACTTGCTCTCAATGTGTTAATTTATATTACCGATAAGGTGATTTCATGTTGTCAGAGATTTCGCTGTACTTTATTGATAAATCTTCAGACTCCAGTGCTTGAAACTGTAACACAGAAAATCCTTTTTACTATGTATCTGTTAGAATCATACAAATGACTACATTTTATAAAAGATGGAAATGTATACCTTAAACAAATTATGCATCTGAATCAAAGTTTCTAATTTTGCAAGAAGTTGTCCCACACGTAAAAAATCGTCTGCTGCCCAACATGTCAGCTTGCCACTTGAATGGGATTCTCACAAATTTCCTGGCATATAGTCTATTTCTAAATTCTTTAGTATTTTTCCCCATAAACAAGACGTAAACATATTACACCCTATTCATTGTTGTTTCTCTTCCACATAATAGCTCATTTTTTTAATAAAATATTGAATTTTACTAATTGTTTTACATGATTGGTTTAGTTTGCCTTAAATCTCTTGTATTGGCATTGTTACATTGAATTTTGTAAAACTAGCTACAAACCTGATCAAATTACTTGACTGAACTGCCAACAGAAACAGTCCAAGTATTTTATTTCTATTGACCGATCAATAAACATTACATCTTTTCAAAGCTGTGCGCAGAATTGGCCGATATGTCACAAGTCATGAAAACACGGTGGTGGTATCCCATGTGTTCAAAATTAATATTATTTAGTACAGAATACTGTGGTGACATTTGCCTCTTTTAAAATGGTAAGCATTACAAAATTTTATTTTCATCAATCGGTCGAATTTGGTATGCGTTTTACTTCAGTATTGGAGACAGAAACCTTAGGTGCGTAGAAATGCCTGATAGTATTGTATATATTAAAAAACTATGAGCTGCTGTATCAATACATGTTTGGGAACTGGTTTAACGAATTACAAGAAGACATGTTGACTTTTCAGAAAATTCAGTCCTTTTTTATACAACAGTATATAAATGTGATGGTCTTTTGTCAAACTTTAAATCAGTCCTTTTGAAAATGTTTTTCAGATGATTGATTTTTGACCGGATCATCTTAAGGAGATTAGGTTGTTTGAAAAATCCTTTTTGAGATTTTATTGGCACAGATAAATTTATGGTTAAACTCTTTTCGTTACAAGGCAAGATTCTGATTATTTGCTTTTATATTTTTTTCATACTGTAATAGGAAATGTTACTTTCTATCAATATATATATATATATATATATATATATATATATATATATATATATATATATATATATATATATATTGCTATATAATTCTTTAGAATTAAAAGTTTGAAAGGAAACAAAACATAATTTATGTTCATTATGTTGTTCTCACTTAGCAAGATAATGCAGCTAAATACAGTTAGACTTTTTATTCTGTACATTGAAATAATTTACATGCTAAATTATAGGAATATAATCAGACTTGTTTCATGTGATACATTTTGTGGTTTGGAGAGTCTTGAAAAAGAAACGTCTTTAGATTTAGAAAATGCATGTTTTATAATCTCAAAATGTTCTTTAGTTCCATTCAATAATGGTTTGATGTGAACCTTGAAAAAAGTAATTTCAACCTGGAAAAACCCTGGAAATGACCTGGAAATTTATCTTTGGAAAAGCGTGGGAACCATGCCCATCTTAAACACCATTGCATCTGTTTTGGTTTGCCTTTGTTCCATCCGGTGGATAAGGTGAGGGAAGAAGAGGTGTGGACTTTTGATAAGGCAGAAATGATGTTTATCAAGTATTTTCATAAAGTCCTACACCTTCGGGATCGTATTAGGATCTAAGTATCAAGTTTGGAGCGGTTCTGTGAGGAACAACCCAAATCAGACATGCTGTTGTTTCTGCACTCATGAATCTTGAGGGAACAAACTGAGAATGGTTTAAATAACAAGATGGTGCTAGACAGCAGAAGGGTTGGTATGCCCCCCCCCCCACTTTAGATTGGTGCCTCTCATGGGCATTGTTTTGGTGACTGGGTCTCCATTAATGGTCACAAGACTTTGTACTAAAGGTGTGGACAGTAGTTGCCATAGCCACACATACCATTCTTTTTTTTTCTGTCTCCAAGGAGAAATCATAATATCCAGTACTAGAGGCTGTTACATTCCTATGACATCAACACATGCAATTCATGATGACACTGGCACTCAGCAGAATCCCATCACTCTCATAAACGTTATGCTTTGAAGACATCGACAGTCTTTATTGAACAAAACTAACATATTTTATGCGTTGCCCTTCCTGGCGTAGAGATGCTATTTAGAGAAATAAACCTAGCTGTGGTCTTGTACATTTGAGGAATAAAAAGGCCTGGCAAAGCTGCACCCCAATCCCAAAAGGTTGACAACCTCCCCTATAAAACAAATTAGGCATGACAAAACATCAGTGCCAAAATCAGTTCCAGCCTAAAACTTATTTTCGTCTGTCTTTCTCACAAGCTTACCTGAGGTGATGGGTCAGGAACTCGATGAACTCCCATACCAAGTCCCATTCTTCCCAAGATCCCAGTAGGTGCAACATGAAGACTTATTTCAAGAATTTTGATCAGACCTCTTGCATGATGCATTTGTCCTTTTAACAATATGGAGAGGTTACTAGTAGATCTATAAAAATTTTTAGGAACCTTCTACTGGGTGGCTATCAATCCAACTGATTGGAAATCTGAATACCCAGTCAAAGGGAAATTATATTGAATGTGAACTTGAACTGTTTTATTGTAGGTTCATACATGCCAACCCCTGAGATGGGTAAAAGCATAAATATTACTTATGTAAGTGGCAATCTGAGCATAAAAAGAGCAATTTATGTAGTACATGCCATAATTACAGAAAACTCTATGGAAAATATGCATTTATTATTGCTACTTACCTGGATCTGCAGTTAAAATACTTGTCACAAATCATCTAAATCCATGTATATTAGTTGTTAGTATGAGAGTATAGACACAAAATAATTAGATACAAAATGTATGCATAACACTCACTTTAATTAGTCTGCTTGTCTAACTTTCGCTGAATGGTCATGAAGTCCACAAATGATCAATGCTGTATTACAGCACTGTCAAATTCTTCTTTCATAATTTTTTCAGTGCTATTGATTTGGTTTTTTTTCCTGATGCAACATGTTCACAAGTTTAACAACATCCCTCTCCTATCATTTTTCAGTCATATAACATCCTTGAGTCACATTGATAATGCCCATATTTCTCAATATCTGGCACTTTTTTCAATTTAAACTGGTCCACCATGTATGTGTGTATCAACATATAATGAATTTGTGACACATGGTTTCACATTTAAGAAACCCATCTGTTTTCTTGGAACTCATTCATGTACAGTTACTATAAATAGAAAAGAAGGAAATTACATGGCAGTCTAATGACTGATAAAAGCACAGCAACCAATAGTCCCACAACATGAACCTCAAACTTAGTCTTCTGTTCCTTACAGCACTCCACTCCATTACTCTTTGTTAAGAAGGACTCTCATATCTCTATGGCAAGAATACACTCTTCTTGGCATGAGCGCAGTAGAGAGGGTGAAGAAAATGCATAGTTTGGGACTCTATTTTCACATTGTGTTTCAAAGAGAAGGGGAAAGTTTTGACTCTTCATCCACTTTTCCTCTCTGGATGAATTCCAGCATGAAATGCAGTTCATTGAACTCAGTCAAGACTGCCATTAGGAAAGATAGTTGGGTGGTCTCTATTGATCTTGATGATGTTTATCTTCCCATTCTCTAAGCCCATAAAAATGTAAAGTTTTGTCTTGATTGGAAGGTCTTCCAATTTCAGACCCTTCCCTTCAGTTTACTTTCCAGTTCCTGAGTCCTCACCAGAGTAATGGGTGTAGCATGTAGTTCATTTAAAGACCTTAAGTTTTCTGTCCTACAGGACTTCATTAACTGATTAACGCACAACTGTCACAGATATATGAGATTCAGAGAGGTCTTATTCTGTGTTGGATGATGCTGACTTGTCAGGGCTTAATGCTCAAGCAGAAGAAGTCAGGTGCGATCCATTTTTAGACTTGTGTTTATATTGTTGAATAATCCAATTGTGGATTAAATGTCTAAGACATTGTTACATCATGGTTGCTTCATACAACCCTTCAGTCATAAAATGACTACATGTAAAGCTTACCTGTAAAAGTCTTCTTTCTTTCCCTAGCATTGTTGAAAAGGTGTGAAATCCTTGATTTTCATTAGAAAATAGTTGCATATGCTTTGTTGGTAACTATGATTCTATCTCTTTTGTGCTAACTTATATTTCTGACCAGGAATCTGCTACATTTTGTAGCACCTCTTCCTGCTGAAATCCCCTGTCTGAGTCATAATTATGCTAATGATGATGAAATTAGACTCTTACCCAGTTAGAGATAGATAATTATATCTATTGAACTTGAAAAGAAAGAAAAAGTCATAACCGTCTGTTCGCTGAGAGGTATTTATGATATTTTGACAGCCACAATCTCAAGATGCATTGTTTGGAGTATTAAAGAACATATCATTCACAGTGAGAGATGTATTTTTCATTAAAATCAAAGTTAGTGAGGTAACATTAGTTGCTACATCTTGGTTCTTTTAGAATAACTCCACTCTGGATGATGTCATAAAGGTGGTTTTCTGGCATTCAACTCCACATTCCTGTCATCTTAACTTCTATTAAGAGTACACCATTATTAAGTAAGGGTATTGTTAGTCCTGTTGTATCAGACTCACATTTACCTTTGATCAATGGTACATGGTTGTGAGGAAATCTTACAGTCTAGTTGCACCACAAAACATCAAGCCATTCTCAAGTCATCAGTAGAACAGCTTGATGACAACAATGACTGATTCACCATACAGTTTATCTTAGGTCATCGGCCTCTCATCAGACTGGCAAATTCAGCAATGTAATGATATATATATATGAGAGAGAGAGAGAGAGAGAGTTGTTATTGCTATATGACTGTAGCAATCTAGGGGATGAAACTAATTTGGCAGTACTTACCAGCAAATGATGCACAGTTCCCTTCGCCAACCCTACAGGCATCTTTCAGGTCAGTCCAAGTACAAGAAGGCAGATTATCATAAGCAGACTTGGATATTATACTAGGATGACATTACTTTTTATTCTAGACCTGTAAATTCGTGCAGGGAATAATGATATTGTAATGGGGACTGATACCATAGGAAGATATAATGCAATGCAATGATAGCAGTTTGTGTTAAGTTATTACATAATTCAAGTTAGATTTACCCCCCAGATACACACAAATGCCCAGCAGAACCATACTTTGTTTAGTCTTAGTAAAGCATTATATGATTAGAAGATTTTCTGTGTTAATACAGACACAGAACCTGGTCCATGTCGATATCAACCATTTGGTGTAATAAAATTAGTACATGACAAAACCACTGTTATGAAAACATATGTAGGAGTAATATATGTTATAATGTAAAAGGGAAGTCCAGTGTTAAATTTGGACAATATATGCTTTATCAAACAGTTTCAAAATGGTATGCATGACAAAATTCTAGGAATAGTATATGGTGTAAGCCATGAATGTGCTACCTGCTGATTTGCAAGTAACAGGTAACCGATTTTAGTATTGCTCCTTAATTGACACATGTACAGTTCCAACATTTAAGAGATTTTGCACATTGTATGTTCAGGTTTTTACACATTTAAGGCAAATGTCTTTTGTTCGGGTACCCTGGTCACTGATCACAGAATCAACAGGTGCATGATAGGTGTTTGCTAAACTCTTGACAGACTTACTGTTTTGTATATTTTTTTGCAAGTGAGTTTTAAGTCTTGTTTACTCTTCCTAGAAACAATCATCAGCAAGAGAAAAAGAGTCAGAGACAAAATCCATGATGTCTGAAACAGGAGAGTTCACCCTGCCTGCAGCCTCAACATTTTCTGCCACTGCCTATAATGAACAACCCAGGGCCTCAGCCATCTTTGGAGCTGATAAAAAGTTTTTTAAACCACGGAAAACAAAAGGAATAGTAGAAGTGACATCTGTCTCAAATATAACCGGTAGGTAAAAGGGATGCATGAAATCTATGAATGATTATTTATAATAAGAGATGCACGTTTCTTCTGACACTTATGGTGCAGTGATTAGGTCAGATTTGTCATTCATTTCAATCAGACTGGAGATAAATATTATCTTAAAGTAGCTATATTTTGAACAGCTATTAATTTATACATTGATTTTTTTTTCAGGAACCACATAAAAGTGTCTACTTAAGGAAGGTAATTGTCTAATGCAGTGTGTGACTTCGACAGTAATTATGTTTCTATTCTGGTTTGTTGTCATGTAAGATTTGTGATCACCTACTACAGTTGTAGCTTCTACCACTCAGTTTATGATAAAATAACAAAGCTGTATGAAGCACATGATCACTTAACAGAGATATTACCAGCCTTACATGGGAAAAACAGTTTTAGAACTAAAACATTATTGCTATAATTTCTACAATAATCCAGTTGTGGGGACCATTTTAAATTGACTTTCGAAGGCAGCATTTAATACAAATGTAATTTCTACATTAATTTTCATAATACTTTCCACAACAATTATGTTTTGTACACCACAAAAAAGTGGCTGTTCAAAGCAGGGGCTCGATACAGGTGTACTTTCTACAGCTTTAAAACAATGGTTCTGTATGGCATGTGAATGTTTTGAAAGCTTAGACTGTACATTGCAGGAGAGAATCGCACTGTATTGTAGCACTGGTCTTAGGATCAGTTGCTTTCTTCAATCATGACACACAATACTAGATAAATAGAAGTGAAACTTCACTTACAATTGCTGGACTTAGCCAGTATTAACACATTAGGCAAGCATACAGTTTTTTCGACACTTGAAACAATCAAGAGTAAATTATGCATGTACCCATGCAATGCTAATTAACATATTTCATAACCTGTTTCAGAGTCCTTGATCATTGGCACAATTAGTGTGACTTAAGTTGCCATGACAATTGCTTCTCATTTGTTGCAATAGGACTTAACTAAATTAGATCAAGGATTGGAAAGTTACTTACGATCAGTAATGACTGGCAGTAAATTAGTAACAACCAAAATTTGAAGGTTGGCATTTAAAAATGAAATCTGCAGATGTAGATCAATAATGAATACTTTCATGTTGGCACCTGATAATACCAGTGGATAAATAGTGCTGCATCTTGAGTACCATACATTCAGAAAATTTGTCCTTTGTTCACAATATGTTGAATCCCATGTATCCCTCGACCACTCTCTCTCTCTCTCTCTCTCTCTCTCTCTTAATGAGATTTATCTGAAATAAAAACAGAATGCATGAATTAATAAAAGTATATATTGGTATGTTGCATTTACTTGATAATTATATATGTTCTATAGCTGTCTAATTTTCTCTAAGTTTTTTAAAAATTGTTATTCAACTGGTCAACACACACACACACACAATATAATAGCAACAAGGCATGGAAGTTTTTGCAACATAAACCAATTTTCCTGTGGATTTCAGTCTTCTCTCTCATATGACTTGTCCCAATTTTTACCTAGCCTCAGCCCAGACCTGCCAGCCATTTGCAGTAAGACTTATGGAAATGACCTGTAAAATACAGAGTTATACAATAAAAGCACAAGTTATGAAAATTCTTTTATTATAAAAACCATATACTGGCTTGACCATGTTTGATTTTGATCAAGGTATCATTTTAGTTGAATTGGTCAGGGAACCAGACTAACATTACTGTATTACCTCAGATATTTTAAACTGTGCATATTTTGTGATGAAAACTGTCTGCATGATCAAGCTGGTGATTATTTTGTTTTAGAGTACCATCGAATAAGTGACATGTCAGGATGAAAAGGAAAGTAACCTCTTAAAAGTTTTAATAGTACAGAACTATACTTGGGAATATTTTGATTCTTGTGCAAAAAGTCAGGAAGGGCAACAATTGCATTCAGTGAACATCACTGGTTGATTTCATTATGTCACATAGTGGGAAAGCTGATTGCTGTAATGAATATTTAAAAAGGATTACATCAGGCTGAGGGACAAAAATATTGACCATCATAATATCATACTTGTGAACTTGTAACTGTATGTTTTCCAGCTTAACAATAGCAGTACATGCTAATTTCTTTCACCTTACAGAAAAGATATCTAAGTTGTGGAAAAAAATGACTGCCTTACTTATAAGGTCTTGTTAGAGTTTTCAGGTCGGCTGAAACCTGATTCACACAGTGCAGTCAGTTATTGTAGTGTGAAATTATTTAGGCACTGGGAAGTGCCTTTTATGGTGCTGTAAATATTTACAAAAATACAATTGGATGAAATGGACATTTGATACAAAACGTCTGCAACAAAGCATCCATATTCCCATATTGTTATTAGTTGTCTCTTTTCGTTACCCACTAAACATGTATGCATATTTCTCTTTCCCAACTTGCTGCCTCTGCAGCCTGGTGTAATGGCATTATAGTTCAAAATTTAGTGATCACATTTCGTCTTTAATTATGTTCCTAAGACACATTAACATTAAGAATGTGTCTTCTACTTTCCATATCTAGCCCAACTTAAATACGAAAACTTGTCTTTTCTGTCTATATCATGTAGGCAAAGTCCATTAACTCTTGCTTGTTTCCTCCCCCTGCTGCCAATAGGTGTTGCTAGCTTTTAAACTTGACTATCTTACAGTTAACATTTTAAAAATCTTCCGATAAATTCATGACAATGTCAACGTAAATTTTAACCATTAATCAAAGAATTTTGATTTCTTTGTTTATCATTCCCCTTGCTGTGTATACATTAGTATGAATTTTTTCCAATATTTTTGTGAATATGTTACTTTTCTTTACTATATAATTAGAATGCATGGTGCACCATTCAAAAAAATTCAGCCTTTATTGCCATAGGGGTGAATTTAGCCTTGAAAATACATTACACTAATGGCTGTCAAACACTGTACATTGCAGTATGGCTGACCATCACACATTTTAAACATTTTCATTGCTATGTATATTTTGTTTCAAAAGCATTTGCCATTTTCACCTTCTTTTGTTTCATCTATATCAGTCCTGTATCTTTATCAAAATTATGGAGTTTTGTTGTCACCCTATTCTGGTCGACTTCCTCTATGACAACAGCTGCTTCTCTCGATGATCTCCTCCAAACGTATATTTTAAATTCTTTTCTTCTCAAGGGCAAAAATGTTATCATTTTGAGTCGTCTTAGTTTCTTTGTGAATTGGGAAATATCCAACCATCACCCAGCAATATGTTATGTCTATCAGGGTATGAAGTGTATAAACAATATCAGACTGGTATGACTCTGTCATCTCCATCATTTCACAGTTCATCAAATACACAAAATCCATTTACAAATTTTAGTACCCGCATTTCAGAGAAAAACATTATTGCATCTCCTTGGGAAATTCAGTGCAGCAGTGGATTTAATCCTGCAAGGTTGCTTATAAATTACATGTCTTTTCATTCCATCAGAAACTAAATGATCAATGTCATTGAAGTATGATCATTCCTGTGTCATTATTTCAACTATGGTTTGCTCTTGACAGGAATTCTTTTGGAAAAGTCCCAATTAGAAGCAAATATATACAGACTGCAGTATGTACTGGTTGGAAACCGATCTAATGCCAGAGCAACAAATGTGTACCAGGGAACTGCCTCTTCACATCAGCCTCCATGAAATGAAGGCTATCATTAATGCTTTTCGGTTGTGGAAGGAATGACACTAGGGGAAGTCAGTCCTAATTATACATATCTGGCACTACGGTAGTGGTAACTGGCCTCCTCTAACAAGTGGGCACAATATTAACTGATCTGTTCTGACTGGTTTTGATAGCTTTTTATGGGTGCAACCAACATAAATTACAAAATCAGATATTTTCCCAACAGGCTCATTGTCATCACTGACATTCTCTCCACAAAGGGTGAGATAATTCATTCAGAATGCTCCGTTCATCGATCAATTTTTCATAGAAATTTAAGCATTTTGGGGCAATGATCAACCTATGTTGCGACATGGTGGAATCACAAATCTCCTACTTTTGTCCAATCGGTTTCGAACCCAGAAGATTGGGTTTTTGATGTAGTATAAGCCAGCTGGGAGTAAGGGTTATAGGTCTCATTCTACTCCTCCCCACCCACCCCCAGTCTTAGTAGCACAGATAATACAGAAAATTCGGGGTCAGATTTGCAAGAGAATTCAGATAGCCCCTCTCAGTCATGGGTCAACAGTTTGCTCAATGTCGTGATACCGTCCACCAAATCTGTTTGGACAATTTCATTTGAAGATATCCACCCTAACCCAGTTTGTCTTTTCCTTCATGCCTTCCTGTTGTCAGAATATCCTTTCATGACAAAGAATTACGCTTTTGATTGTGGTGGAATCGTGGACAAATGTTCCCTCCTCTCTGATGGCTTAAGAGGAAAAATGGAATGTTTCAGTGACTGAGTGAGGAACATTGTCCCATGATTGCCTCAGTCCCTCGACTGGCCACGCTGTTTATCTCGCTCTAATGAGGAATGTAATTGGGCAAAGATTTCATCGCCTAATACCATGTCTTCCATGACTGATGAAGTAATAGTCATGATTATACAGATCTGTCAGACCTACTATCAAAATCTGATTAAAATAGACCATACTCGCACACCTTTTTCTCAGAACATAATGCGTCATGCGCCTGAACACGTGTTCTATAATGGTGAAAATATTATAACCTTACATAGATGATATTTAAAACCATGTGCTTGTCATATTTACAGAATGTTTCTTTACAAGAATAAAACCGAACTCCTCAATCAGAAGAAAATCTAATAATAATACTTAACTTTGAAAGGCAAGCGGGAAATAAACATGTAACTTAACATGGAATATATAAAAACATAAATCTTTATGCTCAAAATACTACAATTTAAAACTGTAGTATTTTGAGCATAAAGATTTATGTTTTTATACATTCCATGTTAAGTTACAATAATCCAATAGATGCAGATACATTGAAGAGTTTATTTCCCGCTTGCCTTTCAAAGTTAAGTATTATTATTAGATTTTCTTCTGATTGAAGAGTTAGGATTTATTCTTGTAAAGAAACATTCTGTAAGCAAATGAAGATTATATTGCATACAAATCCAGGTATATAAACAATTACTATGTAGAACATGGGAAGGGAAAAGAAGGAAAAGAACTCAAATGCAGAACACAGATGGATATAATGGTTAAAAAAGAACTGTTGGTCTCTTTAGTGGAATAATGCCATTATAAATTTATTTGAATCATTTTAAGTAAGCAAATCTTTATATTACTGAGATTCATGTAAATTTTCATGCTAATTCCTAAAAACTAACAAGTTTTGTAAAACATAGTAAACAATTTAATTACCATAATTATAAATAAAGATATGAGAGCAACTTACCCTTAAGTATTATGAGGTGAATCCAAACTAATCCGTATGATGGTCTATCTTACACTTATAGTATTATGAGGTGAATCCAAACTAATCCTTATGATGGTCTATCTTACACTTACAGTATTATGAGGTGAATCCAAACTAATCCTTATCATGGTCTATCTTACACTTACAGTATTATGAGGTGAATCCAAACTAATCCGTATGACGGTCTACTTACACTTACAGTATTATGAGGTGAATCCAAACTAATCCTTATGATGGTCTAACTTACACTTACAATATTATGAGGTGAATCCAAACTAATCCTTATGATGGTCTAACTTACACTTACAGTATTATGAGGTGAATATAAACTAATCCTTATGATGGTCTAACTTACACTTACAGTAGTATGAGGTGAATCCAAACTAATCCTTATGATGGTCTATCCTAAATGAATGAATGAAAAGTTCCATATAAATTTCAAAACCTGAAATATATTGGTCTTCCAATGACCATGATGTTGTCAAGATGGTCTTGTCCAGAATTCCTTAGAACAATGTTTAACAGTTCTAGGATAATATTGTAGTCCAATAATGAGCACTTTTAATTTCCACTGAACTTTCCAACAGATGTTTTTGTCTCTCGAAAAATATCTAAAAACTACATAAAACATGACTGCAGATTTACAACAGGAACACAAAAATTGAAAATGACGTCAAAATCAGAAAGAAACTAATTACTTAATTCTCTCCTGATATATGTGAAATACAGTAACAGTAGACCTCACGTGACAAATGTCACTATTCACATTGCATCGACTTGGACTTTTCATGTGACCTAGCCCAACCAATGGGAAGTTATAGCATTATTCCAGAAATGTCAAAACCTATGAGGCTCTGAGACATTAAGCCATAGGTGGTATCAAATCTTATTATTAAGATTATTATTAGTAATTGTCAACACATTGGATCTATTTATAGATCATGTGTAACTACTACACTTTTAAAATAATTAGGTTATGTATGCAAAATTTAACTAAAGAGATTCTGTACAATTTACTGCCATGAATAAAAATTATAAAATTTAAATAATATCATATACCAGGAGTTGCAAAAAAATATAGTTATATATAACATGACAAATTCATGCATGTTAGTTAGGATTTATCTTAATGCCTTTAATTAAAGAAAGTTTTCAGATAATATTATTTTCATGTATTCTGGCTGCTAGTCATGTATTAAAATTCATTTGGTGTTATGTTTCGCATATCTGGAACATAATTTGAAATAGTTTAATTTTTTTAAATTTAACTTACTGTAATAATTTACCTATCATACCACGGTTTGCTTAATTTTTTGGTTAATGAGTAGCAAAGTAGCAGATGCTGTAAACATTCTTAATCCTACAACTCTCCAAACTTAATTTTATCATGTCATGGTATATATCTATTTTTCTTAATTGTGTTGCTTAATGTTAAGGGATATGAAATTAGTGTAATATTTATAATTATTTGATAATCTGACAGTTTGATTTTGTTGTGTAAGTTTTAGGCAGACATTTCTCCATATTCATGTGAAACAGTGATGTGATGTGATTTTGATTTTTAACGTAGCTTTAACAATTTTTCAGTCATATCGCTACGATGTCTGCAATGTGGCAGTTTATAGTGATGTCTAGCACTGGGACATCATGCCGCAGACATGTAGCATGATGTCCCACCCAGTCACATTATCCTGACACCAGGCCGACCAGTCCTAACACTAACCTCTTAATGCTGAACACCAAGCGAGGCAGCTGTTAGTACCATTTTTTAAGTCTCTTGTATGACTCGGCCGGGGATCAAACCCACGACCTCCCGCATCCGAGGCGGACGCTCTAACCACTAGGCCACCGGAACGGTCATGTGAAACAGAGACCCAATGGAGAGTTATTGCAGATTGTTTTAATTTTATATCTAACAATTAATGAATTATTTTTTCATGGATTATTGTGTATCTTGATTCATTATGTGAATATTATATGTGTAACAAGATAACTGGGTGGGATTTTCGGATTCACAACAGAACACTTTTGACGATGATATAAATAGAATGTTTAATAATGGATGACTTGAATGAGCAACTAATTATGAAAATGTGTATCTATATATAATCCATATATTGGATTTGATTTACATAAGAATGCACAGACTTAATGATGAAAAATACAAATAAATTTAGCAAATATAAAGACAAGGGATGAATGGTTCACAACGATTTGACAATGAAACGATGGATATAGTTTACTCAGGTTGTAAACGATGTAAAATTTTACTCATGTAGTAAAATGCATCCACTCAGGTAGCAAAATTATGGTGATAAAGACAGAGGGACAGATATACAACTTATCTTTACAGTCCAGAAAGATACACTGGGTTTTACGAACCCCAAAATTAGGCCATGGCTAACAAATTACATGTACAGATATACATTCCATCATCAGTACACTGTTTCAGTTCTACGGCTGCTACAGTTCAGCTTCACAGCTGCTTCAGACACTCGGAACACTTCTAAAATTAGACCCTGCGGACACCCCGGACATTAGACACTCTGGACATTAGACGCTCCAGACACCCCAGACAATGAACATTAGACACTCCATACACTCCAGACATTTGACGCTAGACAGCTGAAAAATATCCAATACGTACTATACATGGCACGGGCATAATAATGTAATGACGTTATACATGGTAAGTTATATAGATTACATTAGCAGCACAATAATTACAAAATTACAGGTTCAAAAATAAACCCAATCTTGCTCAATAAGAATCTTGCTATATTAAACAGTTCTTAAAAAAAATGTAACTTTACATTACTATTATAAATCCATTGCTAAGTCGAAAACAGAATATAAATATGTGCATTATACTGCGTAAACCTAAGCTACATTGCAAACATACAAAATAAACATGTCAATACAGTAGTTATAACTTATAGACTAGAAATTAATAAACTTACATACCTCTACAGCTGAAGATGGGCAAGTCCTTGAAGCAGACTGCCCGCTGACAAGACTATTTCTTATTGTAAAGAAATGTACATATGGTAAGGTATTTATACACAGTCTGTGCAATGTAGGGATTCAGTTTGTAATATTGAGAGCACTTCGCACATGCGGCATGGGATGAACCGAACTCACTATTTCGAAATACGACACGATACATAAACCACCCTCGGGTATCGTTGTACACAAACAAACGAAACCCGAGTACATGTATTCAATAAATAAAACAGTTTAATTCTGTGACAATATGATATTTTTATGAAATAAATAAAGTCTATTTACTGTTGTGTCTTTTTCATACATTTAATTAAATTTTGATGCTCTAAATATATACACTACAATTCCCATAATGTTTATTAAAGTGACCGCTTGATGCTAAGCCATTTTAAACTTAATTTGCATGAGAAGAAGAGACCAGTTAGATGAACCGGAGAAAACTGACTCTATAACATGGCTCAATTCAGAAGAGGTCAAGCCATTCACCCAGACCTTGCTTAAGCTGTTACTATACAAAATCATCTTCCTGACAGCTTTGGCCTCAACATGTAGGCTGAACGGGTTACATGTCCTTTCATTTGTCCCAAACTATCTTTCAGTTCAGACTGGATGGTTCAGTGATCCTCATGACACAACTAGGCTTTGTAATGAAGAACCAGTTCCTGTCAATGTGCATTAAAAGAGTAGTCATCCATTTCCTCATGTTTACATATAATTTAAAAACAATGGATGTGCAAAATCCTGTCCGCATCCTCAAGCGCTTATTATTGCTTTATCATGAGCAGTGCATGTCCAGCCATTTAACAGTGTCATCAGCAGCAAGGTGTAGAGCCTGCAGTCCATCGGGGAATTTTGTCAGTGGACAATTGTTCACAATGTGTGACATGGTCTGTAGAGTTCCAACGCTACGGGAAGAGTCAGTGACCTTGCCTAATCTTACAAGGATGACTGCACAACGACCATGTTCTGTCTGGAATTGGTTCAGTGTGGTCCAAAGATGTCATGGAATTTTGAAACCAGGATAGATATGCTGTGAGGGAATTTTTTATAACATATGCCAAGATGATAGCTGCCATAGCCTCTGCCAACAGACCTAACCAAATCAGATGTCTCAAAGCCAAGTGGACTGCTGGATGTGAAGTGATGTCCATATTCAGTGGAAGTTTCTCACTGGCATAAACCTTGACCAGCAGTTTTGTACTTGTTTCCTGGTGACGAAGATGTGAAGTCGGAATGCTGCAACTCAGCAACATTCCTTCTCAAGCACTACTTGAAGTGCACTGAGATAAATTGAAGCAACTGCAAACAACGTGTTTTCCCTGTGAAGGCAAAAAAGAATGGGGCCACATGCACTGGTAGAAAACTAGTATATGTTAAGCATGTACCTGGTGGCTGATTTAATTACCCAGGTTATTATTAATGGCTGGATACCCATTCACAGGTCTACTGGAAATACATTATTTTATTTGGCCTCATCTTGAGCCATTTCATCTGGTTTCCATGCCCTTTCCTTTGCACAGAATGAACGCATTGAAACATTGTATTATCACTTTTGTGGCATCGGTTAAATTTGGAAGACATTCTGATGTTAAGTTAAAACAGAAACAATAATTTCCTTGTGCAAGAAAAATGTTTTCTAGAACATATACGTTGGCAGGAATAGAAATGACTAACAACAGAAGCCCATGTACTGTACTTCCTGCAAATGCAAAACAGCTGCTACTCTGCACTTGAATTTGTTTCTTTGAGTGAGAAAACCTCTTGACAACTCCACACACATTCTACTCTCTTGGTATAAAGTGACTGATGCAGTTAGAAAAACTTTTCCCTTGGCTGATTCTGTGCTATATTTGTTTGTCCTCTTGTCATGTTCAGTCACTGAGCAAGAATATCAACACAAAGAATGTATTCCCAACTTGTTCCAATCTATGTTGCAAGTATATCAACGTAAAGCAGCTATTCCCCACTTGTTTCAATCTATGATGCAGGTATATCAACGTAAAGCAGATATTCCCAACTTGTTCCAATCTACGATACAAGTATATCAACATAAAGCAGATATTCCCAACTTGTTCCAATCTACGATACAAGTATACCAACATAAAGCAGATATTCCCATCTTGTTCCAATCTATGATACAATTATATCAACATAAAGCAGATATTTCCAACTTGGTCCAATCTATGATACAACTATATCAACGTAAAGCAGATATTCCCAACTTGTTTCAATCTATGATACAAGTTTCTCAACGTAAAGCAGATATTCCCAACTTGTTCCAATCTATGATGCAAGTATATCAATGTAAAGCAAATATTCCCAACTTGTTCCTATCTATGATACAAGTATATTAACGTAAAGCAAATATTCCCAACTTGTTCCAATCTAGTATATCAACGTAAAGCAGATCCAATCTATAATACAACTACATCAACGTAAAGCAGATATTCCCAACTTGTTCCAACATATCATACAAGTACATCAATGCAAAGCAGATATCCCCAACTTGTTCCAATCTATCATACAAGTATATCAACATAAAGCAGATATTTCCAACTTCTATGATACAAGTATATCAACGTAAAGAAGATATTCCCAACTTGTTCCAGTCTATGATACAAATATATCAACGTAAAACAGATATTCCCAACTTGTTCCAATCTACGATACAAGTATATCAACGTAAAGCAGATATTCCCAACGTGTTCCAATCTATGATACAAATATATCAACGCAAAGCAGATATTCCCAATTTGTTCCAATCTATCGTACAAGTATATCAACGTTAAGCAGATATTCCCAACTTGTTCCAGTCTATGATACAAGTATATCAACGTAAAACAGATATTCCCAATTTGTTCCAGTCTATGATACAAGTATATCAACGTAAAGCAGATATTCCCAACTTGTTTCAATCTAGCATACAAGTATATCAACTTAAAGCAGATATCCCCAACTTGTTCCAATCTACGATACAAGTATATCAACATAAAGCAGATATTCCCAACTTGTTCCAATCTACGATACAAGTATATCAACATAAAGCAGATATTCCCAACTTGTTCCAGTCTATGATACAAGTATATCAACATAAAGCAGATATTCCCAACTTGTTCCAGTCTATGATACAAGTTTCTCAACATAAAGCAGATATTCCCAACGTGTTCCCGACTATGATACAAGTATATCAACATAAAGCAGATATTCCCAACGTGTTCCCGACTATGATACAAGTATATCAACGTAAAGCAGATATTCCCAACTTGTTCCAGTCTATGATACAAGTATACCAACATAAAGCAGATATTCCCAACTTGTTCCAGTCTATGATACAAGTATATCAACGTAAAGCAGATATCCCCAACTTGTTCCAATCTACGACACAAGTATATCAACATAAAGCAGATATTCCCAACTTGTTCCAGTCTATGATACAAGTATACCAACATAAAGCAGATATTCCCAACTTGTTCCAATCTACGATACAAGTATATCAACGTAAAGCAGATATTCCCAACTTGGTCCAATCTACGATACAAGTATATCAACATAAAGCAGATATTTCCAACTTGTTCCAATCTACGATACAAGTATATCAACGTAAAGCAGATATTCCCAACTTGTTTCAATCTATGATACAAGTTTCTCAATGTAAAGCAAATATTCCCAACTTGTTCCAATCTAGTATATCAACGTAAAGCAGATCCAATCTATAATACAACTACATCAACGTAAAGCAGATATTCCCAGCTTGTTCCAATATATCATACAAGTACATCAATGCAAAGCACATATCGCCAACTTGTTCCAATCTATCATACAAGTTTATCAACATAAGGCAGATGTTCCCAACTTCTATGATACAAGTATATCAACGTAAAGCAGATATTCCCAATTTGTTCCAGTCTATGATACAAGTATATCAACGTAAAACAGATATTCCCAATTTGTTCCAATCTACGATACAAGTATATCAACGTAAAGCAGATATTCCCAACGTGTTCCAATCTATGATACAAGTATATCAACGTAAAGCAGATATTCCCAACTTGTTCCAATCTATGACGATACAAGTATATCAACGTAAAGCAGATATTCCCAACTTGTTCCAATCTATCGTACATGTATATCAACGTAAAGCAGATATTCCCAACTTGTTCCAGTCTATGATACAAGTATATCAACGTTAAGCAGATATTCCCAACTTGTTCTAGTCTATGATACAAGTATATCAACATAAAGCAGATATTCCCAACTTGTTTCAATCTAGCATACAAGTATATCAACTTTAAGCAGATATTCCCAACTTGTTCCAATCTACGATACAAGTATATCAACGTAAAGCAGATATTCCCAACTTGTTCCAATCTTCGATACAAGTATATCAACGTAAAGCAGATATTCCAAACTTGTTCCAATCTATGATACAAGTATATCAACGTAAAGCAGATATTCCCAACTTGTTTCAATCTAGCATACAAGTATATCAACTTTAAGCAGATATTCCCAACGTGTTCCAATCTACGATACAAGTATATCAACGTAAAGCAGATATTCCCAACTTGTTCCAATCTACGATACAAGTATATCAACATAAAGCAGATATTCCCAACTTGTTCCAGTCTATGATACAAGTATATCAACATAAAGCAGATATTCCCAACTTGTTCCAGTCTATGATACAAGTTTCTCAACATAAAGCAGATATTCCCAACGTGTTCCCGTCTATGATACAAGTATATCAACGTAAAGCAGATATTCCCAACTTGTTCCAGTCAATGATACAAGTTTCTCAACTTAAAGCAGATATTCCCAACTTGTTCCAGTCTATGATACAAGTATATCAACGTAAAGCAGATATTCCCAACTTGTTCCAATCTACGATACAAGTATATCAACATAAAGCAGATATTCCCAACTTGTTCCTGTCTGTGATACAAGTATACCGACGTAAAGCAGATATTCCCAACTTGTTCCAGTCTATGATACAAGTTTCTCAACGTAAAGCAGATATTCCCAACGTGTTCCAGTCTATGATACAATTATACCAACGTAAAGCAGATATTCCCATCTTGTTCCAATCTATGATACAAGTTTCTCAACGTAAAGCAGATATTCCCAACTTGTTCCAATCTATCATACAAGTACGTTACTAATCATTTAATAGAGACTCTAATGTAAAGTGTCTCTGTTGCTTTGCATCTACTTGAATTGAAATCGCATTCTAACACCTCTGGATTGTCATGTAATGAATAAGGTAAATTCATTTCTGATTGGTTGTTAATATTTTCCCCAGCACTGGAATAAACACTAATCACCAATCATAACTGAATAAAGCAAATTTCAGTGCCTTATTCACTGGATGTTTAGGCCTTCAAATTCAATTGAAATTGACATGACATGAAGCAACAGAGAAATTTACAAGTGTATGTAAAATGATTGGTAAAAGAAATTAACATGTGGAACAAGTTCGGAAAGTCTTATTTTATCAGCTTGAACAAGTGGATGGGATTAAAGCAAATAACATGGAATTGGCAAGGCAGGATATGGGGAGGAAGGCTTTGAATCATACACATTAGTAATTTTGTGTAACTTGTCGCAATTGAGTATGCATCATCAATATTGTTTCTGACATAAACGTGAATCTCTATCTGTTAAGGTTACTTGTATATACTTTATGGTAAATATAAGTTGTGTATTGACTCATTCCCTCCTTGTATATACTATAGGGTAAGTATAAGTTGTGTATTGACTCATTCCCTCCTTGTATATACTAGTATATACTATAGGGTAAATATAAGTTGTGTATTGATGCATTTTCTACTTGTATATACTTTATGGTAAATATAAGTTGTGCATTGACTCATTCCCTCCTTGTATATACTATAGGGTAAATAATTTGTGTATTGACTCATTCCCTACTTGTATATATTTTAGGGTAAATATAAGCTGTGTATTGATTCATTCCCTCCTATATTGATACATGTATATGGCAAAGTTTTTCATATTCTGTTATATTGATGATTGGTTTTACCCGTAATGGATGGACAGCATTCATGTGTATTATTGTAGGATAGGACAATGCTGAAGGTCAGAATTTTGCATCAGATCCTGAATTGTGACCTAAAGATGGAATTTTAATGTGTAACAGCAATGGATATTGACGCATTATTTTAAAATTTCCACCTCGGATGCAGGAGGTAGTTGGTTCAAACCCTGGCCAACTCATACCAACGACTTATAAAAATGGTATTAGCAGCTGCCTCGTTAATTGCTCAGCACTAAGGATTTTGTGTTAGGACTGGTCGGCCTGGTGTCAGGATAGTGTGACCTGGTGGGGCATCATGCTACATATCTGCGGTATGATGCCCTGGTACTAGGCATCACTATAAACTGCCACATTGCAGACATCGAAGTGATATGACTGACAAATTGTTAAGCTACATTCAAAATCCAAATCACACACATTCCCTAATGAAAACAAGTTTGAAGTGAAAATTTTGATTGTGAATACTGATATAAGGTTTGAACAGCAAATGATTCCATTACAATTTCCTTGCCTTAAAATAGAGCATAAGAAGTTTAATGTAAAATTCCATTGAATATTTCAGCCTTATTGTGAAGACTGTGGTGTTTAAACCCATGCCAGCATCAAAAAAAAAAGTTAAGACAGCTTAAGTTACAGGCATCCAGACAGTAGTGGTTAATACGCAACATCAAAATTTGTATATAATGATAAAATCTGTGTTCAGAGTTCAGATCTGTTAGAGTCATAAAACTGTTGACTGCAGCATAAACAATTCCGTTCCCAGGTACAGATGCCATCCCAGTTGAAACTTATCTTGAGAAACAGGCAGTTGATAGCTGCTCCAACAACTCAAAAATCTTTTTAAAAATTGTTTTAGATTCAAAGAAGACACCAGAAACAGGTGGAATGGCTGTTTCATCAACCGAGAAACCTACTGGAGAAATGATTTTGGATACAAATGCAGAAAAGGTATGATTTAGAGTTGAAGAACATTTCATCAGAGTTTGAAGATAGGAGAAAAAGATATTTCATTTGCTTCCCAGCGTTATTAATTTTCTTGAACTGCAACAGTTTCTGAATAGCTTTTGCTGACTAGAAGATGACGTTAATAAAATGTTGTCATCAAAATTTAGCATGCATTTGGTTTTCCAGTGTAAAGTCCTCAGTGTTGTTCCGTCTATAATGATAATCAAATATCCCACTGTATGTATTGGAATGCTGGCAGACTTGTCTGTATTCATTGTCCAGTGTAAAGCCATCAGTGTTGATCCATCTATACTGATAATTCATTGTCCCATTGTATGCATTTGTAAGGCTGGCAGACTTGTCTGTATTCATTTTCGATGCAATGATACGAATCTAGTTCTTAATGATGATGTTTACAAAGTCATGACACTATTGTACTGCAAGTAAAATCAGGCTCTAAAATCAGCATACATACACAATGGTTGATCCTACACAGGTACTCTAAACAAAACAATAAGAAAGATTCAAATTAGTTTGTAAAATTTAAAGACAAACCAGTCCACACTTCTAACATGCCTTAGGTTCTGCCCTACAATTGTTATGTACTTCTCAAAGAGCGACATGTATTAAGGTGACAAAGTTTCCTTTTCAGAATGCCCATTGAAGAAAATGTTGTCATCCCTTTACGCTACTGTCATATGCTGTGACTTTATTTTATTTCTGTGCAATATCTTTACATGTAATTGCCTAAATCTTACACTATTTAATTATAGAGCTTTTCAAAATGGTTCTTCCCATGTGATCAAAAAATGAGTTAGCAATACTAGCTTAAGAAGGTGCAGTCAGGGAGTTACAAAATATATGAATGGTAATCAGAGTTTGGTTAATTTTTTAAAATTTAATTGTAATATCTTGAAAGTGAAAATGACCAAGCGGAGCAAGCAGACGTTTGGTAGGTGTTGGCTGACAAAAGGCCATGATGTATAATATTCAGCCCAAATGACACCCATTAATTGTACACCAAAATAAAAGGAATTATTAACTGTCTTTCAACAGTACCTAAATCAGATGAGATCCTTTTTAAAGTAGTATTATCACTGAGGAAAATATGGACAATTATTGTCTTTAAGAAGCGTACCCTATGCAAATTACTGAGCTGTGATGTGGAGCCTTACTCATCTTCCTGTATTTCTAGATCAGTCATCATGAGATCTGTGAGAAATATTTCAGAAAGATACGCACTTATCTAAAAGACAAACCTACCAGGTTTCACTTAGTTGATGAAGACTTTGCCATCGACAACACTATTGTAGACAGCAAATTGCAGGATTTGAAGAGGAAAATTGTAGAGGTGGCATCACAGCAGCCATACTGGGGGGAACTAATACCTGCACGTTGGCTCCCTCTTGAACAAGAGCTGATGAGGCTCAAGGCTGCTGGAATCAAGGTACAGCTTGACACACAATTTAAATCAGCATTATTTGGTGTTATTAATCATACACTGTAGACAAGTTCTGATTTTGCCTTTTTTATATGTGTATTGTTCTTTAGCTTTTTCAGTAATATGTTAAAGAGGTAACAAGTTCTAATGAAACACATATATTTCTGACTTTGTCTTTCTTTTTCTATCTGTATTTTGAAAACTTTCATACAGTGTCCTGGGACATTGACAAATAACACATTTACTTATCAGTACAAACATTGGAGTTGTATTCTCTTATTTCCATCAGCTATTAATGAACAAATCTTGAGTGCAACCATACAGATGTGTTTGGATCAAGAGGTTTATGAGCTGAGAAGCTTTAGTTCAGTTGTGTTTCTTTATAATAGATACACATGGTTTATGATCAAAGAGGCTTTAGTTCATTTGTGGGGTTGCTTATAATAGTTATGCATGTTTTTTATCTTTGAAGCTTTAGTTCATTTGTGGGGTTGCTTACAATAGATATGTATGTTTTATGATCTATGAAGCTTTAGTTTATTTGTGAGGTTGCTTACAATAGATATGTATGTTATATTATCTTTGAAGCTTTAGTTTATTTGTGGGGTTGCTTACAATATATATGTATGCTTTATTATCTATGAAGCTTTAGTTCATTTGTGGGGTTGCTTACAATAGATATGTATGCTTTATGATTACAAAGCTTTTGTTCATTTGTGGAGTTGCTTACAATATTTACTTCATCTATTGTTTTGTGTGGCTTGAATCATACAAGATAAATGCACTTAAGTCATTATCATCCAAAATGCAATTTCCTGGATTTGAATAAAGGTTGTTGCTGTATTAATATTTGTTTAGCTCAGGCTTAAAACTTTGTGTGATGCACAGTACTTTACGTACAATTTTGAAACTGACAATTGCTTTCCCCCTCTATCTTGTATGTAATCTGTTTGGTACCCAAAAACCAGCTTAGAGGATTTTATAGTCTCTTTTAAGTTAGTGATGCTTCGTTTGAAGATTCCTAAAGCACATTTGCATGCTGTGGTTGGCCACTAGAAAGCTCAGGTGAAGTGGGGCACTTCTGTGGAGTAATGGAAGAATTTCTAGCTGGAAATGCTTGTTTCTCCTTTGAATAAATTAATATTAATATTAGGAATATAAGCCTGTTTCCTCCTGAATCCAGCCAAATAAATGAACAAAGGTCAGTTAGAAAAATTGTTGTCATGGTCTTCAATGCTGGATCTAGTCTCATTAGCAATTTTCCAACTGGCAGAAAAAATGGCAACCTAACATGTGAGTTGATGGCCCATATTGCTCAGGTCATTAACAAAGCAGCTCTCCATGCAATGGCTAATGTGGTGACTGCCTCTGCCAATAATAATATGATGTGTGTTCATGCTCCACATCACTACAACTGCATCCTGCCCTGGTTTTAACAATGACTGCATTTAGCTCACCGGGGGGGGGGGGGGGGGCAAATTTGAACAAATTTGACAGCGTGCAGCTGAGGAACTGTTCCTCCAACTGGCCATTCCACCTGTATCCTCATTTAGGAACCCACCGTCCCAGCCACAGTAGAGAGATGATAGGTGAACCATGTAGAAAGATCATTTATGCCCCAAAATTCATTAAGATTCCAACCTTATTCCAGTAGATATCAACTGAATCAGTTTGGGTGGCTATCTTACATGGGAGGCAATAAACTAGATTTCTCTAACCTCACGCCTTCCACTTCCAAATGATGACTTAACACCAATACTGCCCATAGACAGCCTAACTATGATCCTTGCAGTATTGATCACGTTGGGTAAATATATTCCCACAAAAAGAATGGGTGACCCCAGTCACTTTGGAGGAGCTTCTGATTTTGTGTATCCAACTCCCTCTTCTTTCTTCATCTACCCTTCTAATGGATGTGCCCTCAGGTCAGTAAAGGATCATATTCTTTAACAGGACATAGTCACTTGTCAGCAAATGGGTGGTGGAGATTTTATGACAGTTTTCAAGTTTCTATTCCGTATCACGAAGAGGCAAATCATAGACTTGATATGCCTGAACGAATTCATTCTTCTTCTGAAATTCAAAATGGAGACGATGAGGTCTATCTGACTGTCCATCCAAATGGATGAGTATGCATGAAGTCTCAGTCTCAAAGATGCCTACTTTCCCGTCCATGTTCACCTAACATCGTAAATGTTTCTTGTTTACTTACCTCGTCATAGTATCCATATTTCAATTCCTTCCTTTTCTCTGAATATCAGTTCCAGGGTCTTCACCAGAATTATGTATTCCAATTGCATTATCACCCTTTTACAGTCAATATCCCCAGTGGCAATAGGAGTGCATCAGGATGATGTCCAACAAAAATGTATGGTAATCTCTTTTGAGTCTCAGTTTTTAGTGAACTGTGAAAAATCTGTCCTTCACCCACCCCAGTATCTTATGGATTTGATAACCAATCTCAGTCCTATTCATCTCCCTGATCTACAGGATTGTCAGACTTAGAGTATGTTTCCAGCAGTATGTAGATTTCAGAGAGAATTCTTGAAGTGCTTTTGGTTACTCAGTATTATTTTTCATTCTTGGCTCATATCATGACATCTTTGTGAAAAAATGAAATCAGACCTTTGATTGTGTAGAGAAATTCAGGCAGCAAGAAAGCCCTCCACTCTGAAGGCTTATGAAGGAAAGTGGCTTGTTTTTTTCAGGGACTGGTGTAGAGTCAATAACATCATCTCTTTGAGTGCCTGGATCCCTAAACAGGCCAACGTTATTTTCTTGGTCTACAAGAAAAACAATTTGGCACCAATTACCGTCAAAGGCTACTTCTCCATGATATCTAACACAAACAGAGATCTTGGTCATGATAAAGGTTTGTCAGGCATATTAATCAATTTTGATTTGAATAGAAAGTCCCTCATGCTATTTCCAAATTGGAATCCGTCCTGGGTCTGAACATGGCTCACCTTGGAAATGTTCAAGCCAGTATCCAGAACCTCATAAAGCTGATATCATATGATACCTATGTCCTGATAGGTGTTCAGCTTGTTGGGTAAGCAAATTAAATACCCTTTCAGTTGACCCAAACTATCTACAGTTCACATTGGATGGTTCAGTGATGCTCATGACACAACTATGCTTTGTGGCGAAGAAACAGTTGCTGTAATTGGGCAGTCATAGAGTTATCATATGCTCGTTGTCATCTATATACATATATCTAGAGCACCAGCAAGATCCTGTCCAAGCCCTTGAGCACCACCTGAAACACACAGACACAGGTCATGGTAACTGTACGAGACTCTACGTGTGGAGGCAGGAGAGGATGTCGCTTCTTGAACCCTGTCCTTGTGGCGTAAGTAGGTTATATGCTCTGCTTACTCGGACATCAAACTATCAAAACCACCTGATGAGGATTTTTTCAGCTCATGAAATTACAGCAATATCAGCATGCCTTACCATTAACATGCAAAATTTATATCCAATACATTATAGAAGTTTTTGGCTGGCATGCAGATTCAACTCGCTTGAGTATATATCTCAAGACTTTAACAGAGACATAATCTGAATATTGTTGGTCCTCGGGATGCAGCCCAGATGACCACCAGACCTAGGTAAACTAGCACTTCCTCTTAGCTTCACTAAATTCACCATTTAATTTTGATGTTATGAAGACTTAATTTTCCTAATCTGATAGGGCAGTCATGGATCATGTCAACATAGGCTGTATTGTTTGAAGCAAGAAAATGGGTTATCATTCACATGGGGAATTTAAACGTTCTTACCTAGAAGGATATCCAAACTATAGGTCAGATGCTAAGTATTTCCTCCACATATTACATATTCTGTTGTTAAAGTTATTGGGGAATGTATTGAAAGGAGAAATCAAATTTTGTTGTAAATTATGTTTGACCGGTATTACTTACTTGTCACATGACTTCAAGACCGTACCAGAAAGCCTGCTATGAAATTTAAACAAAACAAAAAAAACATCTATGACAAAATATATATTTATAACCTCTATTGTATAATGATAAACGGGGACACCTGTTCAATCAACTTGCCAATGGTGATCAAATTCAGTCATTTAAGCTGTATCCATCCCACACTGTGAGGATTTAAGTGAAGGATATCCAAACTATAGGTTAGATGCTGGTTATCATTCACATCGGGTATCCAAACGTTCTTCCCTCGAAGGATATCCAAACTATAGGTTAGATGCCGGTTATCATTCACATCGGGAATCCAAATGTTCTTCCCTAGAAGGATATCCATACTATAGGTCAGATGTCGGTTATCATTCACGTGGGGAATTCAAACATTCTTCCCTAAAAGGATATCCAAACTATAGGTCAGATGCCGGTTATCATTCACATGGGGAATTCAAACATTCTTCCCTAAAAGGATATCCAAACTATAGGTCAGATGCTGGTTATCATTTACATGGGGAATTCAAACACTCTTCCCTAGAAGGATATCCAAACTATAGGTCAGATGCTGGTTATCATTCATATGGGGAATTCAAACAGTCTTCCCTAAAAGGATATCCAAACTATAGGTCAGATGCTGGTTATCATTCACGTGGGGAATTCAAACATTCTTCCCTAGAAGGATATCCAAACTATAGGTCAGATGCTGGTTATCATTCACATGGGGAATTCAAACATTCTTCCCTAAAAGGATATCCATACTATAGGTCAGATGCTGGTTATCATTCACATGGGGAATTCAAACATTCGTCCCTAGAAGGATATCCAAACTATAGGTCAGATGCTGGTTATCATTCACATGGGGAATTCAAACATTCGTCCCTAGAAGGATGTCCCCAAACTATAGGTCAGATGCTGGTTATCATTCACATGGGGAATTCAAATGTTCTTCCCTAGAAGGATATCCATACTATAGGTCAGATGCTGGTTATCATTCACATGGGGAATTCAAACGTTCTTCCCTAGAAGGATATCCAAACTGTAGGTCAGATGCTGGTTCTCATTCACATGGGAAATTCAAAGTTCTTCCCTGGAAGGATGTCCAAACTATAGGTTAGATGCTGGTTATCATTCACATGGGGAATTCAAACATTCTTCGCTAGAAGGATATCCAAACTATAGGTCAGATGCTAAGTATTTCCTCCACACATTACATTTTCTGTTGTTAAAGTTATTGGGGAATGTATTGAAAGGAGAAATCAAATTTTGTTGTAAATTATGTTTGACTGGGAGTACTTACTTGTCACATGACTTCAAGACCCTGCCGGAAAGCCTGCTTTGTGAACATCCTCATTACTGGTTTGCTCAGCTTAAAACTAACAACACCAAACAATGACAATGGGGTAGTGGGCAAGAGTTACTGCCCTTTTGTCTGTTTGTTATAGGCATAAAAGATATACATGTATTTTCATATTTTAATAGGGCTGAATTCAGTTGGTAGCAGGCTTACAGATCACTTGAGATTTCTAAGAGAAACATAATTTGCTATACAGCTGCTTTTTTCACATACATCAAGGATTGTTTATATTTTAGAGGTGGCTGTGCTTTTAAGATCATTATAACTGCAAAATATATCCAGTTTATTTTGCAAATGTTTATATACTTGTTTTTGTTGATAGTGTTGGAAACAAACAGCTTATATTGGTATAACATTTGTTCATGAGAATCGGGATTGAGTAATATGTCCATGAGTATGTGGATTGAGTAATGTTTCCATGAGTGTCTGGACTGAGTAATGTGTCAATGAGTATCTGGATTGAGAAATGTTTCCATGAGTATTTGCATTGAGTAGTGTTTCCATGAGCATATGGATTGAGTAATATTTCCATGAGTATCTGGATTGAGTAATATTTCCATGAGTATCTGGATTGAGTAATGTGTCCATGAGTATATGGATTGAGTAATATTTCCATGAGTATCTGGACTGAGTAATGTGTCCATGAGGATCTGGATCGAGTAATGTTTCCATGAGTGTCTGTGTGAGTAATCTGTCCATGAGTATTTGGGTTGAGTAATTTTTCCATGAATGTCTGGAATAAGTAAGCACAGTAGTATCAAGTCATTTAAAAGACTGCTAATCTAACTGAACATATCAAATTTGTTTTGCTTTCAGAATTTGCTTGATTGATAATCTGGTCACTTAGTTCCATATGCAGTAAAGCAGGAAAAGAACTTGCACACATGTGACAGTTGTTAACAAATATTGATATGACAGGATATGAATGAATAAATTGAAATAAACAAAAACTATTAAGTATGCCCAGAGGGAATGGATGGCCAGATAAAGGTAGATAAATTGATTAGGTTATAACAATTAGCACTTGCCAGGATTGTTTATACATAGGACAAAATCACTTGTTCTGGAGTAGTGGTTTGGAAACGTTTACTTGTCCAACTTCATAAATGGATAGTCTGAAATGTTGTGCT
Organism: Sinohyriopsis cumingii; assembly: GCA_028554795.2. Lineage (NCBI taxonomy): Eukaryota > Metazoa > Mollusca > Bivalvia > Unionida > Unionidae > Sinohyriopsis > Sinohyriopsis cumingii. Next base: position 78,685,443 of record CM068834.1, on the reverse strand, counting down.
ACATGATTTGATTAGCACTCATAATTTGGCTGGGGAATTGAAACGCCAATCTTAAAGCATATATAATCTGTATCCAAGAAGGTAAGAAACAATTTTTAATGTATGTTTAATAACTGAGAACTTTTAACACTTGAAGTCCCGAACTTACTTTTTATTCAAGATCATGTAACATCAATGCAATTTATTAAGTGTATTGTATAAAAGACATATATTCGCAGTTTAATAAATTTGCATGAAGTCATTATACAAACGAGCGCAATATAAAATAGTTCCACCTCAATATTTGTTTTGTAGTTGTCACATATGCAGATAAAAATCTTTACAGCTAATTTCTTACTTGGTAAATTTTTGTTGTCAAGGTTTTCATTTGCTTATCTGAAACTATTTTGTATCTTATTTATCACTTTAACAAAGGTAAAAACATTGTATCTCTCTAAATTATATTTACTTATTTGTGTTTGTTTTAGGTGATTCCTCGTAGCCTTGTAGAAGACTTGAGTCAAACAGGTGCTGTTCAGATTTCCACAGATGAACTGGATTTGTTTCTTCAATTCCAACACGACATTGGAACAATCCTTTACTTCAGGTGAGATTGAAATTAGTTCTCCTCTCCAAACAAAACATTATTTTTTACGTTGGGTAATTCTTGAAATTAGAATATATATGGTCATTACAGATATTTTCAGACTGTGTAATTCTTGAAGTAAGATGGTCATTACAGGTATTTACATAAGCATATAAATGTCAGTTATTAGAGATAGGCATTTCTCCTTCAAATATCCCCCAATTACATTAGGTTAGGAATATTACCCTGATATCTAGTGAATCCAGTCCTACCAAAAGATGAAAATCATTTTTTTAAGTCACTCTCAAATAGACAAAGGACAATAAATCTTGCCTATTACCTCCCCTTCCTGTTGCCTTGTTTAATTAGCTTTTAGCTTTGTTGCTATATTTATAACATTGTACATTATACCTCCAACCCAACAATCCAAACTATTTTAGTATTAAATTGGACCGTCCAATGTTCATTTTCGATTTTTTTGTGTGGGACAATTCTTCTTCTGTATACAACAGTTTCTGCCAAATTTGAGTGACTTTGTCACCTTTATGGACTTAGTCTGTTCAACACCAAATTATACCATGGTATTGTTGACATCGTGTTCTCATTGTTGAGGTAGCATGAAACTATTTTTGCTTGCTCTGTTAGTAGCAGAAATGGTTTTATCGAATTAATTACATGCTGCATTGTTCATTTATGCTTTGTTTTCACTTCTTGTATCAATTAGGTAGAAATGTCAACTAAATATATACATGCATATATTCAAAAAATAGGCTAAAAGACATAAAATGTGATAATAAAAAAATTGGATTGCTCCTTTAGTAATGGAGATGATATATTAGTGAGTTAGTAACAGAATTACTAATTTACGCTGTTTTTTCTCATCTTGTGTCCCTTCAGAAATGACAACTAATTGCATAAAATGCCGATTTCAGCACAAGGGAGTCAACCATGAATCTTATTTTGTATTTACTAAGTGTACATCATTTATGACATGCAGCATGTGTAAGAAATGGTCAGAGGAAGTATCGGCTACAATATTAGCGGGTAAGTACCAAGCTGAATTGCTCAGTTATGCTTTGTTTTATCTTCTTGTAATATTTCAGGAGAAATGTCAACTAAATGTATGAAATACAAAGTTCAAAGCAATAGTCCATAAGGCATCAGTGGAAGAAAGACAGAATAAGTCAAGAAAGACAACGTGTATATCCAAAGACAACCTTAAGTTCATTGCTGGCAATTCTCACTCATTGGGGAAGTGTTCCCCAGTATTAGGCAGCCCGATGGGAGTAAGTCTTCTCCTATGTCCGAGCACGGCCATCAGGTCTGTAAGTTGGGATGCATGGAGTTTGTATTGCATCCATTGTATCCAATTGATAATACAACTGCACCATCACAGCATCGGGACCTTTTTGTTGAAATGGTTCAACCAAATATACGTTATTGGGATCTTATTGACAGATCCGTGCATTCAGCCACACTATTTGCAACATAACCTTATTACGGCTGAGATTTCAGCGACCAATCTCTCCATCCAACTAAGCCCTTTCAACTGGCTGGTACCTGCAATAGCCATCCAAGCACATATATGGTTTTGATCTGATCAGACAGTCTGGCAACAAGGATTTTTGGCAATCTTAGTGACAGATCGATCTGTTTAGATCTGCAAATCAGCTTTACTTAGATCTGACCATGTAACGGACTAAATTTAGCCTCAAGGCCACAGTTGAGGACATTTAATGGTTGTTGGCAACCTCAGAATGCCCTCAACCTACTACCACTCCTCAGGACTATAAAGTAAAAGCATCGCCAGATTTCGACAAGGACGAAGAGACACCATCCTTTTCAACTTTTTCCACAATGTGCTAAATTAAGGTGAATAATGACCTGTCTGGTAGAATTGTGGACCCGGGAATTCTAAGGCTTTCCTTTCAGGAAACCATGTAACCTCATAAGGTGTACTGTGTAATGTTTTCTTCAGACAACACAATGTTGGAAGCTTACCTCAGCTGTCATAGAGATATACATGCTCTTACTCTTTGTTTGAAAGTCTGAAACCTCATCTGATCCTCTAAGTCTTTGCAGATCACACTTGGAGTCTGCCATCTTCCAGGCAAAGTAATACATTCTTTTGAATAGCCTGTCCAGTTGGGATCATATTGTCTTCATGTAATGCTCATTGCACCAGTTAGTTGCAGAGGCAATCATTCTGTTATGGGGGAGGCCTATAGCAAACATATGTGCTACAAGACTGAACACCAATCTCTCTCTTGATGTCTGTCCAATGATAGATAAGAAGTCCTGGAGATGAATGCTTTCAGTCTGATATGGGGTCTTGTGTATGCTTACACCTTTCAAACTAATTCTGCATATTCTCCACGTAGGTTCTCCATGACTTGGCTCATTTTGATAACTCCTTGTGACTCCAGTGGTCATGGTTCTGTCATCTACTTCACATGTTTGCAGATGAGCTCAGGAGATTACCACAGACAAAGGATCTACTGTTGTAGCAAAGTGGTTACCTATTGTACAACAATCCACAGATTCTCCAGCTTCACCTTTGGCTCATCGCTAATGATCTATATGCCAGTACAAGTTTTCCAACAAGGATGTAAACTTCATTGCCCAGATATAGCAGCAGTCCATTTCCATTTAATGCTACCAGTTGGAGAATCTTTAGTACATGGTGCAGTAGGAAACACCTTGGTCCAAGCTGTACCTCTTTAAATGCATTTGCAGACTTGAAAGATATAGGGCAGAAATTCCTAACACTAAAGTTTTCTAGCAGTTCTGCTGATGGGTAGGACCCTTATCTTTATCATCTTATCAGGTATTTCAAGCTGCAGAGATTTGCGACTGGTTCATTAAGGCCTAAATGGAACCTTTCATGTCTTTGAAGAGAAGAAATAAAATTCTTGCTTTGTCAGTGGACCTGATTTTTTATGGTTCATTGGTAACATTAATTTGGATTTTCTTCATTGCCAACCTGGAATTCTGAGTAAGAATCAACTACTTTGAGTAGTTCCTCTTTCTACTGAGTTTCCAAGTGTATACCATGTCTGTGCTGGGTATTATCAAGATAGGTTAGTGTTGCACAGATATGGCTTTAAGATTTATCTGGCTTCTGTGAGAAAAGGAAAGGTCAAAATTGGCTCAAATGCTCCTCTACATTTTGGCAGCCACCAGTTACAGGTTGAGGTTGAGTGACATCACTGCGAAGAATACTTATCAGTTTCTCATAGAAAGGGATCTTGTTTTCATGAGAATTAAATCCCATGTAGTTATGGTTGTTGCTGCATCATAGGACTACATTAATCACTCATCTTGGAATGATATGAGAGCTTCCTTCTTGCAGTCTCTCTATACTGTTTCATCCTTTTACATTTTGTTTCATGCACCAGATAGAAAGCATTTACTCATAGGTCCAATCATGATAGAACAACATATGACCAAGCCGTCTTGTTGGTAGGGAACACTCTTAAAGTAAAGATTAGTGGATTTGTTTTCTTTTACAAATTTTTCTTCTCAGGACATCAGCCTTTTTCTCTCTTGTAAATTTGCAATATTATTAAAGTATGTATTGTAATATCAAACTAGTATTTTTGGAATAAAATCAATTTTAATTATTTAATGCCTACCAACTATCGCTGCAAATATTTGTCCTCCCTCTACTAGATGCCTTTGTCCAGTAATCAACAGAGAAATATACTCTTTATGCTTGGACTGACTAAGGAATTAGACTGGGATTATGCTCTTTTAAATGCTGGATTCCTATGATGAAGTATTTAGGTTGAACTGGGGATGCATCCTTGTAAATGAAAGCAATGAAATAGTAACAGTTTAATATTCCATATTGAAAATTAGTTTTACACCCAAGATATCAAAATTTCATCTGGAAATAATACTTGGAAAAGGTATGGAAATGTTTGCTTTTTATAAAGTGTTGGAAACCGAGATGTGAAGAACACATGGTATAGCTTAGAGTTTTTAGTATTGGTTTTATGTATGAGGTACTCGTAACAATCGCTTTTGTTAATTATCAGTTAGTTCAGTGTCTTTGGTGCATAACATAATTTTTGTTAAACATTGTAAAATTGCAGGAAACAAATTGCTTTGAATTGGATGCTGCCATATTGAAAAATATTCAGTTTTTGAAAAGATTTTCATATAAGCTGTGTCTTGTCAGTGTGTGAAAATTACATTTTACATCAAAGAGACCAAGTAACAGTTGGTGAGACTGTGTAATGTGTGTCAATAAATTGGATTCCATTTCCTGCAGATGATGTGTGTGATGGAATCACATGTATAAAATTAGAAAGCTATACATCGTTACGGGGTAGCCTTAGCTGTTAACTTGGTGACAGTTCAATGACTCACTATACTTTACATGGTCAGTAAACTCTCATTAGAGTAAAGGCCCAGTTAAAATTAGACCTTAACTCCAAGAGGTATCTGTCAGTCTGTGTCATAAAGTGGGGAATCCTTACAGTAAGAATGGGACTAGGGATGAAATGCAGACTCTAACTTAATTTCCATCTTGTTTATTAATTGTCACAAACTTGTGTGACATTAAAATTTCAAGTCTTAAATTTTAAATGCATTGCTTACAAATAATAATTCTTTGATTTAATATCACAGTGGTAGTGTGCAGATGGACAAACGTACATAATTTAAGTAACAGTTTTTATGACAGAAGTTGATATTGACATTTATTACTGTCAAAGTTTAATGTTCAGATGTTATATTACAATTATTGTTTAGTCACAAACATTGAAACTTTGTTTAATATTTCATTAAATTGATATAGGTTAATTTCAAATAGAGCCTTGATACACACTCAGTAGCTATAACAATAATAACGAACAACATATGTACAAAGCCTTGAGAAACACCCAACAGTTTTACAATATAACAAATAACTATTGGAAAGAGCCTTGAGAAACACACATTTTCTTTATATTCAAACCTGCGCTTATTATTACTGTTGTTATTATTATTATTATAGTTCGCATTTCTGTTCAATTGTAATAAACATTATTATTTGAACAAAATCTGCAAGAATCCCTTGATCTAACCTCACATGATCTTGAAAATACTGCCTGAATACTATCTAACTGGTCAAGAATCCCTTTACTTGACCTCACAGGATCATGAAAATACTGCCTGAATACAATTTAACTGGTCAAGAATCTCTGGACTTGACCTCACAGGATCATGAAAATACTGCCTGAATACTATTTAACTGGTCAAGAATCCCTTGACTTGATCTCACATTGTCTTGAAAATACTGCCTGAATACTATTCAACTGGTCAAGAATCCCTTGACTTGACCTCACAGGATCATGAAAATACTGCCTGAATACTATTTAACTGGTCAAGAATCCCTTGACTTGACCTCACAGGATCATGAAAATACTGCCTGAATACTATTTAACTGGTCAAGAATCCCTTGACTTGACCTCACAGGATTATGAAAATACTGCCTGAATACTATTTAACTGGTCAAGAATCCCTTGACTTGACCTCACAGGATCATGAAAATACTGCCTGAATACTATTTAACTGGTCAAGAATCCCTTGACTGGACCTCACAGGATCATGAAAATACTGCCTGAATACTATTTAACTGGTCAAGAATCCCTTGACTTGACCTCACAGGATCATGAAAATACTGCCTGAATACAATTTAACTGGTCAAGAAACCCTTGACTTGATCTCACAGGATCATGAAAATACTGCCTGAATACTATTTAACTGGTCAAGAATCCCTTGACTTGACCTCACAGGATCATGAAAATACTGCCTGAATACTATTTAAATGGTCAAGAATTCCTTGACTTGACCTCACAGGATCATGAAAATACTGCCTGAATACAATTTAACTGGTCAAGAATCCCTTGACTTGACCTCACAGGATCATGAAAATACTGCCTGAATACAATTTAACTGGTCAAGAATCCCTTGACTTGATCTCACATTGTCTTGAAAATACTGCCTGAATACTATTTCACTAATCAAGAATCCCTTGACTTGACCTCACAGGATCATGAAAATACTGCCTGAATACTATTTAACTGGTCAAGAATCCCTTGACTTGACCTCACAGGATCATGAAAATACTGCCTGAATACAATTTAACTGGTCAAGAATCCCTTGACTTGATCTCACATTGTCTTGAAAATACTGCCTGAATACTATTTCACTAATCAAGAATCCCTTGACTTGACTTCATATTGTCTTAAAAATACTGCCTGAATACTATTTATCAAGAATCCCTTGACTTGACCTCACAGGATCATGAAAATACTGCCTGAATAATAGTTAACTGATCAAGAATCCCTTGACATGACCTCACAGGATCATGAAAATACTGTCTGAATACTATTTAACTGGTCAAGAATCCCTTGACTTGACCTCACAGGATCATGAAAATACTGCCTGAATACTATTTAACTGGTCAAGAATCCCTTGACTTGACCTCACAGGATTATGAAAATACTGCCTGAATACTATTTAACTGGTCAAGAATCCCTTGACTTGACCTCACAGGATCATGAAAATACTGCCTGAATACTATTTAACTGGTCAAGAATCCCTTGACCTGACCTCACAGGATCATGAAAATACTGCCTGAATACAATTTAACTGGTCAAGAATCCCTTGACTTGATCTCACATTGTCTTGAAAATACTGCCTGAATACTATTTCACTAATCAAGAATCCCTTGACTTGACTTCATATTGTCTTAAAAATACTGCCTGAATACTATTTATCAAGAATCCCTTGACTTGATCTCACAGGATCATGAAAATACTGCCTGAATAATAGTTAACTGATCAAGAATCCCTTGACATGACCTCACAGGATCATGAAAATACTGTCTGAATACTATTTAACTGGTCAAGAATCCCTTGACTTGACCTCACAGGATCATGAAAATACTGCCTGAATACTATTTAACTGGTCAAGAATCCCTTGACTTGACCTCACAGGATCATGAAATTACTGCCTGAATACTATTTAACTGGTCAAGAATCCCTTGACTTGATCTCACAGGATCATGAAAATACTGCCTGAATACTATTTAACTGGTCAAGAATCCCTTGACTTAACCTCACAGGATCATGAAAATACTGCCTGAATACTATTTAACTGGTCAAGAATCCCTTGACTTGACCTCACAGGATCATGAAAATACTGCCTGAATACAATCTAACTGGTCAAGAATCCCTTGACTTGATCTCACATTGTCTTGAAAATACTGCCTGAATACTATTTCACTAATCAAGAATCCCTTGACTTGACTTCATATTGTCTTAAAAATACTGCCTGAATACTATTTATCAAGAATCCCTTGACTTGACCTCACAGGATCATGAAAATACTGCCTGAATAATAGTTAACTGATCAAGAATCCCTTGACATGACCTCACAGGATCATGAAAATACTGCCTGAATACTATTTAACTGGTCAAGAATCCTTTGACTTGACCTCAGAAGATCATGAGAATACTGCCTGAATACTATTTAACTGATCAAGCATATATTAAGCTAAAGATGCTGATTTAAAACAATAAAAATGAATGAATACATATCCAGAAAGGTTTTTGTACACAGATGTAGAGTTCAAAACTTAGTTTTAGACCTGACCAAATTTTACTATATAACAACGGTATTTTCTTTGCATTTATTTATTTAGATACCATGAGATAACTATGAATTCTGATTCACAGAAAATAATAAAAGAAAAGAGTTACCATTTCATTGCACACTTCTTTATATGGTATTCTTAGTGAAAACTAAAATAGTAAAAGATTATTCCACTCTGTCTAAACAAACTGACAAGGCTTTTGTACCTCCTGCAGAATTCTACGCTTGGCATGGAAACTTTTGCCGCTCACTGGGTAGCAAACGCAGGGAAAAAAATCTGCTTGCATGCTTGCAGGGGGCAACTGTACTTTGTTATTGATAGCAACAAAACTACACTTTAATTAACAATTGTAATTAAAAAGCTATATAACAAAGAGTGTTAGCTAAGTGTGCATACACAACAAATTTATTTCTCAATAGTCAAAATTTTGCAATACAAACACAAAATTAAATATGAGTGATGTCATAAGCAGCCAATCATCATTAAGCGAGATAATAATAGGAATGTTCCAAATGTGCAAAATTTGAAAATGAGGCTAATACCTAGTATAGTAACACATTTGTTGCCGGTATAGTAAGATCGAGAAATTAAAGAGTTCAGTGGATGAACTATGATCACTTTATATTGGAATATGAAATATATCCGGGAATCATGCCAATAATCATTTGGTATTGAATAACATTAGGTACTGATGAATAAATTAATATTGACTGTCAATGTTGACAACACCCACCCACCTAGCTATGATGTCATAACCCCATAGAGGCTCTAGTATTAGTAATACCGTTTAGGCTGTGTTACCACTGGAGGCTTTACGATAAATGAACTTAATTTTAGACTGTTTTTCTTTTTTCTTTTTTAAATAGAAGCTAGACTTACTGCCCATCGCAATATAGATTGCATCGGTAAAGGTTCTAGTTACTGGACATCATTTAATAGTAGACAACACATTTTTTCTATTTAACATTAACAGCATGGAAATATTGAAAGACAAGATTATATTGGACCCGCAGTGGATGATTGATGCCCTCAAGTCCCTCATCACTGCTGAAATGTTTGTCCTGAGAAGTATCCCAGCTGTCGCTGACAAGTGGACTGCGTTTAAAGAGAGTGGAAAACTGTTTCCAGAACTAATTGGTTTGAAATTTTCTTATCTTGTGTCAAAGCATAAGCTACTTATTATTTAAGCTCATTATTATAGTCCATACCTGAAAACCAAATATTCAATATGTTTCTTAATATCCACTGCATCATTGATAAATAATTACATTGAAAAGTATTGCCCTCTCAAAAGTTGGCACATGTATTACCTCCCCCTGATACGGATGCAGTAATGACATCACATATGTATTATCTCCCCTGATATGTTTGAAGCATTCAGATATCACTCAGGTATTTCCCACCTCTGATACGTATGAAGTATCACTTGAACAAAGAACTCTCTTTTTGTAGAAATTATAGAGTATAGTATTGCGATACATTGTGAAATAAACAAAGATCAAAAGGAAATTTAAGAAATAAAAAATCTAATAATTACTAATGCTGTAAGCATAGTTATTATTCCCCTGATCATAAAAGTTAATAATGAACATTATTGGAAGTAATTATGAAAATACTATGCATTCGAACATATAAGCATGATCTCAGCATATTTTCACATTTTTATATTATAAGCCACATTGAACAAATGAAAAGTCTAAATATTTATAGTGAAAATTATCAAAATAACTCTTGGAAAATGAACTGCAGTTCTTTGAAATGATACATGGGGACCCTGTCCCCTTTAATTGTAATTCCTTATCACATGATATTTCACCATAATCAATACATGGGTGACCCAACCCCTTTAAATTGTAACCCCTTTTGTCCTCACATGACATTTCACCATGATCAATACATTGAAGACCCTGCCTCTTTTATTTGTAACCCCTTATCTCCTTACATAATATTTAACCATGATCAACACATGGGGGACCCCATCCCATTTAATCATCACTCTTTAACTCCTTAAATGTGATATGTTTAAATCCTTTAGTCAGCATTGAAATTGATTTATAAAGATTTGATTTCTTGTAATATACTTGCAAGTAAGATAATTCAGCGTTGCGGCTCATCAGAAAGCTCTTATAAGAAATTCCCAGTTTGACACCGTATAATTAAGTAATCATGATTTTCCTGCAGTTTTCTTTATTAAGAAATTATTAAAAGGAAAACAATAACCTTTTCATATTTTTGTCACAGTGTGTGACCATTTACTGCAGAGAATCTGTTAATTGTATCTGAAATGACCATGCAATCAATGAACATCTACATTAGTGACAGGTCAGTTTGTTCTAAAATGATATGGTACATAACAGCAATCTGGGCCTTGGTCAAGGGAAGTAATGCAGTTGGTAATTTTAGATAGTTCAATTAGTTATTAATTTTAGTGGTAAATTTCAGGTATATGCTTGAAGTAACTTTAACTACAGAAATCTTCAATCTACACAATGTTGTACTGAAAGGTTGAAAAAGTAACATCTTGAAGATTTTCTCCATAATTGACCTGTACATTTCCTCTTAGTCTAAGTAACTTGATAAAAGTTGTTATATCTCTTCCTCTTGAATGGCCGTATCTCAGTGGGGTTCCTGTGACGTTTAATTGACTGTTTAAAAAAATGTTACCAACCAGACTTCCAACATAGGCACCACAACAACCATCTTAAAAATATTATTGCTACACCAAAACTATTTTAAGTGGATCATTGTATTGATAGGCCCACATATGCCTCCTGTTTATTCTTATTATTGGTATATAACAAACTACATTGTTGATATTTTATTCTTCTGTAGCAACTTTGTTTATCTCATTTTAAGATGCTCTCTGGACAAAAGAGAAAAATCCAGACTTCCATGACAACAAGACACATATTTTGCGGCTCATGGAACAGATGAACATCATTGCAAAGCCAAAGTCATGGAGTGAGGATTCGTTGGAAACAAAGGTCAGTTCATACTATAACGCTAAATTTGCTTACAACTACAGAGGCAGCAAGTAATGTGTAAGACTGGCTTCTGTGTGAAACAATGAGTATTACACAGTGTGTAACGTGTAAGACTGGCTTCTGTGTGAAACAATGAGTATTACACTGTATAATGTGTAAGACTGGCTTCTATGTGAAACAATGAGTATTACACAGTGTGTAACATGTAAGACTGGCTTCTGTGTGAAACAATGAGTATTACACTGTGTAATGTGTAAGACTGGCTTCTGTGTGAAACAATGAGTTTTACACAGTGTGTAATGTCTAAGACTGGCTTCAGTGTGAAGCAATGAGTATTACACAGTGCTTAAATAAAAATGCTTACAGTGTTTAAGTAGAAATTACAACAGTGATTAAATAAAAATTCTTACAGTGTTTAAATAGAAATTACAACAGTGATTAAATAAAAATTCTTACAGTGTTTAAATAGAAATTACAACAGTATTTAAATAAAACTGCTGATTGTCAGGTCTTTTTTATTGAACTTAAGTTATCAGGATTTTACATGTCTGAATTGTACATGTTCCACTACATTTCCACCTGATCAGGTGTATGGGTCATCACCTTAAGGTCATTTTCCATCCTGAGCTTTATTCATGTTCCTTTACTTGGACACAACATACACGCACACACTCATTCACACACTGACACTTAAACTGTATTGTATGGAAGAAACACTCATTTACATGTCCCAAGGTGTTTTACATTGCCTGTTTGTTTCATTGAAGCAGAAGTAAAGAATAACTAAGAAGTGAAACCCAAAGTTGACAGAAGTATCCACTTTTTCTTAAACTCCTCAGTTCTGTTCTTCACATTGGCGACATATTTTTCCAGTGTTTAAATAAAAACTTTGTTTATCAGGCCCTCCTGCTGTGCTTAAGGAACACATTAAAGGGTGTGCCAGATTAATGTAATTGGTAAAAATATTTGTTGAAAAATAATTCTTGGGGGAAAAGACATAGAAAAGATAATAAAACAACAGCTGAGTGAATTACATGGTTCTAACTAGTTAACATGTCAGTTGAATATTGGAATGAAGGCAGGAATCAAACAGACAATTATCTTGATTTGACTAGTAATATGTAAAGAAACCATTGGCCAAGCATAAAATTTGCAGGCTGATGTTTAACATACTGGAGATTGATCTAACCAATATTTATCACCCAACATATTTTATATCTGTGTAGTTTCATGAGCTGATAATTGAATTACTTTGCCTCACATGATTACTTTGGTGTCGGTGTTAAATTCCATCTCTAGATCTTCTGACATGACTGAACCTGAGTTTAAAACCTTTTGCACATTTTATTAAATGCCATTTTATCTCCTGCTCATTAGATTTGGAGTATAATATCATTATAGGCGCTCATCTTTATGTAACTAAATACAGTACGCACATTGTGGATATAAGGAACTCCATGTTTTAATAGCTAAGTCAATCATCCCAAGTTTGGGTCTGTCATGGACTAGTATAGTGGTCATTGTGGATGACCACATCATGACTGAGATTGAATAAGTTTTATTCTCCCCCAACCTTTTTTGTGGGGAGGCAGCAATGTATTTATAGAATTATGTAACACAGGATATCCATTACATCACATGGAACATTGTTGTCATTTATCCTACAGTAGACAGTGCACATGCTGTTTTGAGCTGTGCACAATGTTTTTTTGATATTCAGAGACTCTCTCACTAAGCATGCATTAACATAAACTTGTTGTATGGTATGAAGGAGAAATTTCTGGGAGAGATCCACTGGATAACACTTCTGTACCAAATAAACATATAACACATTGACCCTCTGTGTAACACTTTTGTACCAAATATAAATATGACATAATGACCAACTGTATTACCCACCCCTGACATGTATGCAGAATTGAAATCACACTGTGTCAAACATACATGTACATATGATACATTGACCCAATAACTGAATAGCATAATACTTCTGGACACAATATACATATGACACACTACCTTAAAACTGCTTACAGATCAGGTATTTCATTACCAAAATGACGATGAATCGTTGGTATGTTCTTTTAAAATTGTATAATTTTTTTTGCAATAGCAGTTAATTTCTCCTGGGCTACATAATCATTGTTATTGTCTTATCATCATCATCATCATCATCATCTCTTAAAATTGAACTGAAATGATTGCTCTTATCTGTTAAAAGATGAATCGAGTCAGTTCTTGTGATTGTATATCTAGGTCTGTTCTTGAACAGTACAGTTGAAAATAAAATCTTCTAAAATTAAAAATCAGAAAATCTAGTGGCAAATTGTAATTATGCTTCTGTATGACAGACTTTAAAAAAATATTTCTTGTTTATTGATTGGTTATTGATTGTAGTACACTTGATCCAGATGCTTTGTCAAGAAACATTGATGCATTTTCAGATTCTGTCTTTTAAAATATTTATCAGTCTATGGACATCTCCAGATATCATTAAATGTATCTTGAATAATAGATAGTTTAGTCAGATCAATAGACACTGTTATAGAAAACTAAACATTGTGTGAGCCACAACTGTAAAAGTTTTGGAATCATGTGATGCAGGTGTACTCATGGTTTCTCCATCTCATATGCTAAACCCAACAGTTGAGAGAAGTTACTAACACATAAATCAATAACACACTGATGATGACTTTTCATTAGATAAATGTAAGAAAAATGTAATTGATAACATTTGTAGGCTTATAGATGATCACCAAGATCAAAATTGATTAACTCATACACAGTTGGCAAAAATGATGAATAACTACCACTGTGGCTGATTTAGTTTGGCATGGTTTTTTGGGGTATATTGCCATTTTTCAGCACATGATAGGCTCGACATGGCAGACAGTATATTTGAAGGAGGAAGAGTCCTGAAAGACCATCAACCCACGTTGGTCAATATGACACTGACATAGGTGAGATCTGAGTGATCTGTAAAGGCGAATATCTTAGACTAATCGGGCAGGTGGGGCTCCTGTTGATTTGGGTTTTATGTCTCTCCAACACCCTAGGTCAATTAGAGATGAGACCTCAGGTTGCTGGTTGATCATTATAGGTTTCACACCAATTTTAACACTTTATATGAAGCCAGTTTTATTGTCAGAGGAAACCCAAAGTACTTTTTCAGGCACCAAATACCACCTTGGTAGAACCAATGAACTTCTGCAAGTAACTGGCAACATTTTATATCTGAGTTGGATACCACTCTGCAATGGAAGTCCAACAAACCTATAGCACAAATCAAATACTAAGGACTAGAAGTGGGAGATCACACCTGCTACTCCTGGATTCAAAGTCCAAAATGTCACTGAAATAAAACAAATTATGCAGTGGAATATATGCTCTTCAAGAATTCAGTATAGGTTACTTGCAGTCAGCTGTCATTAAGTCAATTATGTTCCCAACCCAGCATGAACAGAGATTCTGCCAGGCCATATGATTTTAGTCTTTTTTGCAAAAATGATAAAGAGTCACACAAATGATAAAACCTAGTAAGAAAAGTTTGTGAAAGTTATCTGTGCTACCCATGGTTTCTCCTATTCAAAGCACAGATTTTTAATTTTCAGTAGTTAAATTAGATTGATCAGATCATTGTGTTTCTTTGCCTTTTCTCCTTGATCTCAATTAATCAAATATTAATGGAGAATATTGTTTGAATACAAGCACCTTTATGATGGAGATCTGTTGGTGCATTGCATTTATTATAAATGTATTTTGATGGAAATATTTCCTGGAGTAGTATGGTAAATTGATCCAAGGATCATTAATTTGGGAAATTCTAATGCACAACAGCAATGTGTCGTGTTGAATCAAAAGATAACTGCTTTCTTTAGGAATGTCGGCAAGGTGAAAAGATCATCTGTTAAAGTCCCAATGCTGCCGTTATGTGCAAAAGTCATATATGCCAAATCATCTGAATAAGACTGAATCTTGAAAGAGGATGGTCATAAACATTGTTGGGATCCGTTAAAATCAGATAAAATCGAGGTTTCTTCACATCATGAGCCATGTAATTTCTTCCTCCAACTGAGACACTATGCCATTTTTCACTTATGTACGAAATTAATCCAATGTTGATTGGCTATATCCATTGTTCAACCAATTTCAGTTGATAGTAAACATAAGTAACCAACACCACGCTATGTTGGATTGTCATCAGCCTAAGTTAAACCCTTCTAAATAATCCAGCACCCCATCTGATCACTAATATTCACTCTAGTCTTACTTTTATCTATTGCATGCATTTTTTTCTCAGATCCATTTTAAAAATCAGGCATGCCTCATCTAATCTCTTCTAAAATCAATGTGTGTGCCACATCCAAGTGTTGTTATTATTTGATCTCTCAGTAATGGAATTTGTCAAATGTATCATATCACTACTTTTGGAGCTGTCCTAAATAATAACAGAATTACTAGCGACTACGTTGCCTGGATTTAGGGGCAGCACCTTTTAATTCTAAACTGAATATCTGAACAGCGCTTAAACCTAACATTTCAAAGAACAGTTTATGTCAGATGGACTTTCTAGCAAATCATTTCCTTCCTTCCCATCTTTAGTTGGATTGGAAGAAAGGTGAAATTTATGGTAAACAGCGGAACTGGGGCTTTAAGGACAAAGGTAGGGGGCATGATATACTGCATGGTTTCTGCCAATTGAGAATGCCACAGAATGCAATGGTATAGAAATAACCAGACTGATGTCATTTACTATGGTTACAGCTGTACAGAAAATCTAATCCATAAACAGAAAAATCCAAAGAAAAATGTGTGAACTGTGTTTTGGGTAGATATCATTAAAAAAGATCATGAATATATTCATACTGGCCATAATTGGATCATCTATCACAGTAGTAAGAAAGTTTCAGAGTATCTGTGAAACAAAATCTTATGTAGATATATAATTCAGATTTTGTTGCATGGTGTTTTGTAGGAAAATTAGTCCATTCCCTATTACACTTTCATATGAACCAATGTTCTGGCAAATTAAATATTTTCATCTTTGCTGAATATACTTACTAAAATTGGAAACATTTATTTATATATTTTTAGGAGGAAAAGTATTTCCTTGCCCCGTGCATGCTTCGCCAGACAACACCAGAAGACGTTATCTCCCCTGAGTCAAATCCCCAGATCAAGAGCTCATCAATCCTGTGCTGCATGTTTACAGGAAAATTCTTACCGTTACCAATTTTCCATAGGCTTCTTGCTGCCTGTATAACCCGCTGGCCCATTGCCCAAAGGAACGTGGAAAAGCTGATCTTCTGTGGCTGCTGCATTTTTGAAATTGACCATACTCATAGACTGATTCTTCATATCAGGGAATATGTTATTTTCATAAGAGTTACGAAATTGAGTAACGAAGATGAAACTCCTGACCAAGATGTGTGTATCGAAGTAAGGCTGTTCATTGATACCAATCTGTCCAAAATAATTGGATGTCTTGGTTCAGCCCTGAAGTATGAATGGTACATTCAGTGTCCACAATCTAAGGGAGACAATTTGGATTCTATGTTCCCTGAGTCAGAACTACAGAAGTGGAAAGAATTACCCTGTTATTTTCATGACATGGGTCACATGGTGTCATCGAGTGATGTGCTGAAATTCTGGTGCAAGGATCAGGTAAGAAGATACTTGTCATAGGATGACAAGTTATAACAAAACAAAAATATATTTATTTGTGCTCCTAAAACAGTGATCTTTCTCTGAACAGAGTATGAAAATAAGTATGTATAAATATTGAGTTACATTTCTAAATCAAGGATCTCATTTTGAATATGTTTCTAAAACAATAATCGTGTTTAAACAGTACCTAGGGCAGATTTTATAATGACTGAGATTCATGTGTATTAGACATGTAATCTGTTAAGGGCATGTGACCTGACTTTTTAACTGTAATTGCATCAGATTTATAAGTCCTGCACTATGTATTTTTGAATTGCATTCATCTTACATTACGTAATATTGAATTACATTACGTAATATTGAATTACATTACGTAATATTGAAGCAGCATTAATTACCATTTGACCTTCATCTGACACCATTCATAAATAATGAGCAGATAAACATAACTTTTTAATTTTAAGGCCTGTTGAAATTATTATGTCAACTTTTCTTGGACAAGTTTTATAATGTGTGAGAACATTTTGTGTTTATAACTTGGGCTCATAATCTGATTCTTACTACTTACCAAATATGTAATTTTGTTAAGACTAGGATAGTATACTTATATTATCAAGATCTTTGATGAATTTGATAATGAGTGAGGATCCTATATGTTAATGAGGTGACTTAGCATCTGATTGGATGATCTTGTTATCGGTCTTACTATTTTTTTTGATCATACTTAAATTATACTTGTTTAACAGTATTTTGTAAGCGAGTCATTGGTTGGGGTTGTTAACAGTCTAACTGCTATTTTGGATCATATTTTAATTATTCTTGTTTAACGGTCTTGGGCAATCAAGTCATTGGTTGAGCATTGTTATCAATCTAGTGCTATCTTTCTGTCTTGTGTTACCAAGTCAAAGAGTGAGCTTTGTTATCAATCAAGTGCTATCAATCTGTCTTGTGTTACCAAGTCAAAGAGTGAGTCTTGTTATCAATCAAGTGCTATCAATCTATCTGTCTTGTGTTACCAAGTTATTGGATGAACTATATCTTAGATATCTGATTTGCTGAGGTTGTTGTCTTTGACTCAGAAGACCAAAGGTTTGCAAGAATTTAGTTCCAGTGTGATAAATAAATTAATGTATCATCATGGTCTGAGACAGGTTCTGTAATAAGATTTATGAATATTTCTTCTGAGTGTTTTACCTCATTGGAGACATTACTTATCATTCGATTTGATAAAATTAAATTAAATATGCTTGTAAAATGCATACTTTTATTTTAACCTTATTGCACAAACTGCCGAATGGGGCCCTGGATGAACGAGTCATCTAGGTGCTCTACTGCTGTCCTTTATCAGACCTGCCAACCCTTATGATTTTGCCATCATACAAAAATTACTGAAAAATCAGGAAAAGTTGTTCATCCATGTTTTATTTGGATCCGGGTTTCAAATTAGAATTAGTGATGTGAGTCAGGGAACCAGACTTACTTTACAGTAGCATCTCAGATGCTTTAAACTGCACCGATTTGTTCATGCGAAGTGTCTGTATGATCAAACTGTTGATTATAGAATATTTTAAAAGTGGAGTACAGCAAGAGATACATGTTTAAGATGAAAGGAAAAATAAGCTTCTTGAAAAGCTAATAATAACACAGAAGAATGAAAAGGAATATTCAGATTCTTGTGAATAACAGCTGGAAGCGATACAATTATGTATATTTTACATCACATGCCAGTTTGAGTATGACTCTTGGCAATAGATATGATTGCCGTTTTCATGTGAAATGGAAAAAGAATTTCCAAGAACTACGTCAGGTTGAGTTATAGCAACAAGCCATTGAGCTGCGTCGGGTTTGGAACTAGAGATTATACAACTGTACTAGTGGTAAATAAAGTCTGCATGTGCTTTACAAACTTTTCAGTTGAACATAATGTTTATCTTCACTGCATGTTTCAAATACCGAAGTTTTAATTATGTTTTCCAGCTTTCCAATAGCAGTTTATAATATTTGTTTACACCTGACTGAAAACTGGTTAAACTCATGGAAAAAATCAACTGCCTTACTGAGATGGACTTGTCAGGGATGGCAGGTCTGCTTTGTCAATCACTGCTGTCTCAACTCTATTCACATAAGTTGAGTCTTAGGCTCTGCCAATGTATGTCAGAAAGCATGTCATTAGCTCCGATAGGTACGTGGTTCTTACTGGGTTTCCTGGCCTGCCATATATAGCCTGTCTTGTGCTGAGAAATGGCATTAAATCCCCAAAAACACCAAGAACAAACATCGCAAAAAACTTTTAATTTAATCTATAATCAGGTATTCTGATACTCGTGTTATTATTTAATTCCTTTATCTTTTGAGTCCATAATTTATTAATTTTTGTATTAAAAATACAAATGTTGATGTTAAGAACACATAAAATCTTATTTAACTAGGTAAGGAAAAATGAATGGCCTACAGTGATTGTAAAGGTTTCACAAAGAAATCAGATGTTAAGTCATAATTTAGATTCAACAGAATTTGCAAACAAAGTTTATGTTACGTTGTGATTCAGATTTCACAGATTTCACAAAATCAATCTTAAGTCATTATTCAGATTTGACAGTCAAATTGTCATGTGATAATTGTGCCAAGAAATACAAAATCATTTTTAGCTCATAAATTTCAAAAATGATATTTATTTCTAAAAATGTATCATTTTGGACAATTTCTGTTGATATTATTTTTAGAGTCAAGGATGTGCATATTTTATCTCTGGAGATGATTGGGTGGCTGCTATGTGTGCCCGCACAATATGATATATAAAAATTATGTAAAAATTTGCCTTATAATATTCATCAACTGAGATATAATGTATATGTGTGTGTGTGATAATATTAATTTGAATGTTACCATTCTTATATTACAGATCAAAAGAAAACCTATCATGCAGGACCACATCAACCATTTTCGCCTTGAGATTGCCCTGCGTAACATTTGTGGTGAAGCCCTACGGGAAATTCTGCTCAAACATGTCCCAGGAGGGTTTACAGACATTTACCAGGCAATTAAAGCAAATGAAACCAAACTAACTAGCAGACGACTGAAGAAGGAACAGTGTAAGGTAGTTTTCCCAGGTCCTCATGATGTTGGGAAAGTAGACGATTTTGACATTTCATTGTTGTATATTTTGATCAGAAATGTCAGCTCCATTCATCCTCCAACCACAGGATGGGGAAAGCCCACAACTGATCAACCAGTTAGGGACACAACACTAGAAGCTAATGTGGAACGGATTCGAGTTTATAGGAATCATATCAGTGGCCATTCTGTGGATGGGAAATGTAGCCAACAGGAGTTTGAGGACTACTGGAAACAAATTGAACTCGTGCTTTGTGACATTGAAAATGCACTTGGGAAACAGGGATACAGGGAAGAATTGGAGAAATGTAGGAAGCAGTCCTTACCCTATTAGTGCTTTCCCAAGATATGCAAGGTAACCAAGTGACTATTGTTTTTACATTGACTCTCTGAAATAAAGAAATATATGCTTGAATAAATATGTGCTCCTATGACGTAGCCTCTTTTGCAAGAGATTGAAACCAACCTACAAATAAACACCTCATTCTGAGACATTAAAGTTAAAGAGGTCATCCAAAACAGAAGCCTTGCCATTACAGACATTTACGTTTGAAGACAAAAAGTCATCAACACAGAAGCCTCACTCTTAGAGACTCTGTATTGGAAAGATACAAATTCTAATAAATGGAATTCCCACTGTCTGAGATATTTAAGTTAAAGGGATAAAAGCCATCCTACATAGAAGTCTCACTTTAGAGACATATAAGCTTGGGGAACAAACATAATCTGGAAGGGAAGTTCTCAAGTTGGAAGGACAAAAGGCATCCAACACAGAGAAATTCGTGTCTGAGACTATGCTGTGGAGAGGTCATAGTTTTTATCCACCGAAGAAACTACACAGATAGAGAAATGCTAGTTCCTTTCCTAAAAAGAGACCATGCTGTCAAATAGATGATAGTTGTCTTTTTAAATGTTGACCCTGCTTTGTTGCTGTCTTTCTACAAAGTGACCATTACGTCAGATGATAGCTATCTTTCTACAGTGTGATCATGCTTGCAAGGGAATGATCGATGTCCTCCTAAAAAGTTACTGTGCTTTCAAATGAATGATAATTACCTTCCTACCAGTGACCATGCTGTCAAAGGAATGGTGGTTATCTTCCTACAAAGTGACCATGCTGCCAGAGACATGATTGTTGTCTTCCCAGAATGTGACCATTCTGTCTGATGATAGTTACCTTCCTACAATGTCAGCAGGATGTCCGAGATGATTGATGTCTTCAAGCAACATGACTGATGTCAGAGAGATGATCAGTGTCTTCCAGCAAAGTCACCATGATGTCAGGGACATGATTCTTGTCTTCAAAGTGACCATGTTGTCAAAGAGACAGGTGTCTTCATACAAAGTTACCCTTCAGTCTGAGAGATAATGCTTGTATTCCTACAATGTGATCATGCTGTCAGAGAGATGATAGTTACATTCCTTCAAAAGGATCATGCTGTCAGAGAGATGATGGTTATATTACTTCAAAAGGATCATGCTGTTAGAGACATGATGGTTACCTTCCTTCAAATGTATCATGCTTTAGAGAGGTGATGGTTACCTTCCTTCAAAAAGAACATGCTGGTAGAGAGATGATGGTTACTTTCCTTCAAAAGGATCATGCTGATAGAGAGATGATGGTTACTTTCCTTCAAAGGGATCATTCTGTTGGAGAGATGATGGTTAGATTCCTACAAAGGGATCATGCTGTTAAAGAGATGGTTGTTACCTTCCTTCAAAGGGATCATGCTGTTAGAGAGATGGTTGTTACCTTCCTTCAAAAGAATCATACTGTTAGAGAGGAGATATGTATTTTTCTACATTGTGACCATGTTGTCAGAGAGATGTTAGTAGGCTGTTAGATGGATGTTCTCAACCCTCAAAGCAACCATGTTGTTCGAGAGATGTTAGTTGTTGTCCTGCAAAGTGACCATTGTTTTAGAAAGATGGTTTGTGTCTTCCTCCGATGTGACCATGCTGTCAGAAGGATGATAGTTGCTTCTTACAAAGTAATAGTTATGTTAGAGAGATGGTAGTTGTCTTCCTACAAAATGACCATGCTGTCAGAGAGATGATAGTTACATTCCTACAAAATGACCATGCTGTCAGAGAAAGAGATGGTTTACCTACAAAGTGACCATGCTGTCAGAGATGTGTTTTACCTACATAGTGACCATGCTGTAAGAGAGATGGTAGTTGTCTTCCTACAAAATGACCATGTTGTCAGAGAGATGATAGTTACATTCCTTCAAAATGACCGTGCTGTCAGAGAGATGATAGTTACATTCCTTCAAAATGACCATGCTGTCAGAGAGATGGTAGTTGTCTTCCTATAAAATGACCATGCTGCCAGAGAGATGGTAGTTGTCTTCCTATAAAATGACCATGCTGCCAGAGAGATGGTATTTGTCTTTCTACAAAATTACCATGCTGTCAGAGAGATGATAGTTACATTCCTACAAAATGACCATGCTTCAGAGAGAGGTGGCTTACCTACAAAGTGACCATGATGTCAGAGGTTGTTTACCTACATAGTGACCATGCTGCCAGAGAGAGGTGGTTTAACTACATAGCGACCAAGCTGTCAGAAAGATAATAGCATAGTTGTCTTCCTACAAAGTGACCATTAAGTCAGATTATAGTTACCTTACTACAAAGTCACCATGATGTCAGAGTCAGTATTGTTTTCCTACAAAGTGACCATGCTTATAGACATGATAGTTACTTTGATACAACGTGATACTGCTGTCAGAAAGATGACATGTGTTTTCATACAAAGTTACCTTTCAGTTAGGGAGAGGCTGGTTATCTTCCACCAAAGTAACCCTGCTGTTGGAGATACACTATAATATTGGAGATACTTTAAAATGTTAACAAACTCATTATGCTATGGGAGTGGTTACAGCTGTCTTCAAATTATCCCTAGAGTCAAAGTGATGATGCATACTACTAAGTGACCATGCAATCAGAGATATGATATTCTTATAAGTTGCCCTGCTGTCAGAGATGATAGTATCCTACAAAACGGTGTCACTTTCAAAGTGATCTTACTCGTCTTACATGAGTAGAAAAGTAAACCATTGTAGAATCTACAAATATTCAAACTAATCCTTTGAATATAGTCATCATAAACAGTGGCTATCTGAGACATTATTGACAAAATACAGTCCCACTAACACAGACAAGGTTGTCACACCATTACATAGTCCGAGTGATGGAAGGAGGTCCTTTTACATAAAAATGATAATTTTGTTACAGAAAGGCCAAGGAAGCAGTCCCACTGTTGGAAAAAAGCCTTCCTGAGAGAGATATGGCCATTATACAAATTTTACCCATTGTTTGAGGTAAAAGGCAACTTTTAAAGTAGCATTAAAATAGTGTTAATGATATTTGTCCCAAAAGTTACCTGGGCTTTTATAGATAACAGTCATCTTTTAAGTTAGATCCCTAATAAGTTTACATAAAATTGTAAGCCAACAAAAAATTAAGTGATTGCTATATCTTTTGTAAAAATCTTGCTGTTTGTTGTACAATATTTGTGTGCAATTCTCACATGTGGATCGTTAACATTTAGACTTTATTTCTTCAAAATAATATAACCTATCACTTGCTAAACAAACGTCTGTGTATGAACAAATTTAGAACAAAAACTAATATGACTTTAATGGATCAGCTGTGTAGGACCATTTAATTGTACAACATATTACCCAAATTACTTTTATTTGATTAAGGTTAATAATAATATTCAAACAGTGTACATTGGTCAACGGAAACGAGTTGATGTCACAACTAGTTCATATATCTGTAGACTTAACTTGCCTTTGAACTTCATTAGTCTCCCTTACTTGATTAGATACAAAACGCATAATTGACATGATGAAACAAAGGTCTGTTTTAACAGATTGTACCAATGTGACAAATATTTCTACAAACCAAAATTCCAAACACCTTTGGCGCTGAATTAGGTTTCAGTGGAATTATTAAATAGCATCACTTTCATATTATAATTGACACTTCTCATATTAGAACAGAGGAAGGAATATCACATTTGTCGTGAATACAATGAAAGCAGATTAAAAGATTTACTTGAAACATAAGCTTGACTTTACATAACTTTTTAAAGTGGTATTTATTTTTCAGTGTTGCTACCGGTAGATATTTGTCAACATTTTCATTGCTATTACTTTAGTAAATAGTTCTTTTTTATTGTTTCTTAACTTTTGCATTTCATAGAACAACATTGGAATCCACTGTTTCCTTCACATCATAAGTGGGTTCACAAGTTATCTGAGCATGTTTAAACAAGGGAGTGGTGAAACTGTTTATAAATCTTACTTCTTTGTTTACTGCTCTGGTGGCCTAGTGGTTAGAACATCCGGCTTGGATGTGGGAGGTCGTGGGTTCGATCCCCCACCAAGTCATATTAAAGATTTACAAAAATGGTAGTAACAGCTACCTCGCTTGGCATTCAGCATTATGAGGTTAGTGTTAGGTCTGGTCGGCCTGGTGTCAGGATAATGTGACTGGGTGGGACATCATGCTGCATGTCTGCGGCATGATGCCCCAGTGCTAGACATCACTATAAACTGCCACACTGCAGACATCATAGCGATTTGACTGAAAAATTGTTAAAGCTGCATTAAGACTCCAAATCACACACACACACACACACTTCATTGTTAAACATATTTTCAGTCAGTCATTTTTTCTTTGGTACATGGATGGTTATCCAGCTTGCTACTTTGGTTCAGATGATGCATGGGACTTGGCAGAAAGTTGCCACTCTAGAGGAAAGTTGCCATTCTAGAGGAAAGTTGCCACCCTGCTGAAGTTGGAAGAAAGTCTCCTCTTTGTCCTCATCCTCTTTATTAACAAGACTTCCAGAAAGTTCCTTCACTTCACCTACAATTACATTGTCTATCTATTCAGAATGCTTCCATTTGGACACAGCATCACTCCCTGGGTCTTCAGTCATCTGATGGACCCTTCGTATGCTTCATATCACAGATAATCTCTAAGGTGGCAATGTGAAGTTATTTGGACAACATTCTACAAAAAACATCAGGTGAGTTATATATTGGAACTTGAGATTATAAACCTTATTAAACTACATACAAATCTGGGTTTGCTCATCAACAAAGAGTGCCATCTCAACAATTTATTCATCGATCATAGATGCCAAGTGTCCAGTTTTTTCCATATTTGTCCCGTATCTTGGACCTGAATACAGATGTATGTTTTTTATACAGAAAGTACATTTTCTTAATTTAAAAAATAAAATAAAACATTTCCTTACAATTTTCAGTTTAGATCGAGCAGTTGGTTTTATTCTGATAGAAATGTATTGCATGTATATAGGAATAGCAAGTCCAAATGCGAGAGATCACAGTCTGTATGGACACAAGTCCCTAGACCTTTGTATACTGGTGTGAGACTTTTTCAAGTAGTGTCATCAACGAGAAATCCATGTCCAGTTTTGTCATATTCCTGGATGTCTAAACATACTAGCAGATTCTTTGTCCGGGAACAGTTGACTTATTCCCCATCACACATTTTCACTCGGATATGTACACGATGTGTCCAACTGCTGGTGGACCTGTTTGCAACAAGTTAAGCACCCATCCTTTGTTTCACCAGTCCGGATCTCAAAGCCTGGTCAGTCAACGCGCTATTCATAGTGTGGAACAGCATGGAAACATAAGCTTACCCTCCCTCCGACACCTATGATTCCAAAGATGATACAGAAGCCAAGAGAAACAGAGCGTCACCCCATTATTGCACTAATTTGGGAGAAGTCATGGGTCCTTGAACTCATAATCTCACAACAGAAACTACCCAGGAGAAAGAGACTTCACCTCAACTGATTAAATAACCAAGATGGATATAGTTTTGTCCCTATCCATAGCTACTGAACCTGCACACCTGGATCATATTAAAAAGACCCTCAGAAATAAATAGTTCTTGAAACAAGGGAGAGAATCACTAAAAAACTGTCCATCCGCTCTGAAAGCATACTAAGGCCAGTGGAAACTGTTCACAAAGTGGTGTACACAACAAAACGTTACACCTCTACAGATATCTATAGCTGGCATTTTATTAGTAACATACTTGTCAAGGTTTTGTTGAAGACTGAATCATTCCCTAATTGGTTGTTGTTGTTGGTATTAATGGTGGAGGAAGAACCTGACAAAACCACAGAAAGAACCACCGACCCGTGAGAAGCTACTGGCAAGCTTTCTCACATACCCACATTAGCCGAATCTGCGACTCCATTCCCTAATTGGTAGTATTGAATGTGATCAGTCTCAGAATCCTTAGTATTCAAGTAAACTAGAATATATTGTCAAATGGCATGTCCAGACAAAAGCCAGTGGGCTTGTCAGAATGGTCCCTACAACAGTCAGGTACTTTTACAGCCATGTGGTTCAACAATAGAGGACATGTTTGTTATGAGACTAACCAATACGTTCCAGTGCAAGTCTCTTTAGTACCAGAGCGGAAAGCTTAGGTATTGGATTCAAGGCCAGCCTTAGGCTGAATGAACCAATTTTGCCCAACTGGACACCACACTCACAGGGGCCTTACACATTAGCAATAATTTTAAAAAAATATTTACAGAGAGAAAGTAATTTTAAAGCGATGGAAGAAATTTTAAGTTAAATATTATATAAAACTTGTTTAAATGTTTATTTCCAAATGCAGTGCTCACAGGGGGACTTGCACATAAATCCAGGGGTCCTCACCAGAATGATCCAAATTGGACCCCACATTTGCTAAGGCCATTACTGTCCGCCTTTCAGAATAATTCTGCATATTTTCTACCAATGGAAAGATCTTTCTGTCTTAGCTTATCCTCAAAGCTGGGCCTTTTTGAATCACACTTTAGTAGATAATGTTAGAAGAGCTGATTCCTTATGCAATAACACTACTACTTCATCCTTCGTATTTAAATTTGTTTTTTGACTCACCAGAGTAAAGACGTATATTGGGCCATATTGAGACATCACAGTTTATGGTAAAGAAGCTCTCTTCCAGCTTGCAGTAGTCTGCACTCCAACCATAGAAACAATGCATTGTTGAGGACATCAGCTCTCTCCTAACTGGTAAAATATGTAATACAGTAGTAGCAGTGCTAATAAAATGTAGTTTTATGGGTGGCAAAATTTATTTATTTAATAATGTCTTATTACTATAGCTTAAATTTCACCCTTTCACCTCGCTCTTATGTCCTGTAGTCTTGGTTGAAGTCACAAGAAAGTGGTATTCATATTGCATAATTTTATTCCTGCACTTCGTGCCGTGATAAAGATATATTAGTTTTGAATGGTGACCTGATGTCAGAAGAAGACGAATTGCTTTAGTAACAGGAATGCTTGTCAAAGTTAAAATTAGTTTATTCTGAAACAAAACAGTTTTATCAAGCCCAAGTAGTGGAAGCCTGCAGCCACATTCTGTTGGCATTGTTGACAAGATTCTGATATGGTTCCTCCAGGCCTGGGTGAAGTTTATAAAAGCTTTCCTGACTTACTTGTTAACAAGTCTGATTCATTTGAGAACTTTATCCATGTATATTTGCCAAGCATCAATAGTTTTGGATTTGGTGGGGGGGTGGGGTAGAGCTAATACAACCCCACCCCCATGAGAGGAATACTGATGGAATATATTAAAGTGTATGTTTTGTTTTGGAAGACAGCAAAAAAGACTGGCATTTTATTCGGTTAAAATATTTCACTAATCCTATCTTAGGGTATTGCCATGCTTGGCATTTTTCATTCTGAAGCTGTTGATTTATGGAACAATTTTGCATTAAGGTTGTGGTTAAAGTTTCTTTTTTGCTTTTGTTTCATAATTCCAGGATGAATTTTCCCCATACCTGGGATTAAATCTTGGAGCCAAGATCACTGTCATAAAACATTTGCATTGGTCATTCTTCAGAATACCTCAAATAGACACCCTGAAATCTACATCACTGCCAACGTCCCCGCTGTCACTGTTAATTGGCTCAGATCAAGGCTAAAGGAGCAAGCTAGAATAAAACAATGGGACAAGGCCGAAGGAACAAGCTAGACATAAAACAATGGGACAAGGCTGAAGGAGCAAGCTAAACATAAAACAATGGGTTAGTAAATTCATTATATTGTCTATATATTAGGAGAAATCCCACACTTGCATTCCTGTAAGCAAGTCATTACAACTTCAGGATCTGCCTTTTATTTCCCCATCTTAAGGTAAAGATTATTATGTGTATATGTCTGTCTCTTGGTTATCAATATGGTTTGTGTACGGTAACTCAAGTTTGTCCACCATCTACAGTTACCAAACTCCTTAGATGGCTCACACTTGCAGAAAGGAGGAAATAGATTTTGGGGTAAGAAAACGAAAAGATCCATGTTACTGAGACTGATGGAAGAACAATGATTTCCGTACAATAAATGCTGATGTGGGAGTCAAATAGTCAAAGTCCATAGTAATTGAGACTAAATTAAAAAATTGGCTTCTACTCGATACATTAGTTCTACATCACAGACTGGGGCCAAAATTTGTGAAAAGCTCAACTTGTGGTACAAAATATACTTACTGATGTTGGGGTCTATTGATTAAAGGTCATGGTCATTATGAGTGAAAGAAGAAATATTTCTGCACATTAATTTGCATCCTTGATCAGTTTGGTAAAAATTACCAAACTTTGCAGATGGCTTGCACATGGGTTTCAACAAGAATCCTATCAGTTTTGAGATACGAAGGTCAAAGGTTAAGGTCCCTGTGATCGAAATAGGAAAAGTGGCTTCTGCACACAAACAAATCAGTTACCTGTATAAGGGACTATTAAACATAGGGCATGCATGCATTTGATGTGCCATACATGGTACTTTTATCTTTTGGCATGTAGATAAGCAGTTATTTGGTTGATGATTCTATCAGAGTTTTCATGTTTGCTTTTAGTAATGATGTAGAAATTCTTGCACATTATTAAAATCTGAGAATTAGCCTTGACCTTTGTGTTTGAATTAATTTTCAGTCGTGTGTATGTCTACCATGGAAGGTAGGTGCTGCCCCGTTATGTGTGTTGACATACTGGTTGTATTTCCATTATACAGATTATAAATAGAGATATAGTTGTCTTATTTATATGCAGTTCTCAGTGATGACAAGAAAACAAAACAAACTTTCAAACAGACTACTTGTTGGTTGTCAGTCAATTTTCTTCAGAGTTTTAGGCCATTTAATGGTCACTCCATTTAAATACTTTAACCACCAGGTTCATAGTTTTGCGTGGCATGAATACTTTGAAAACATCTTATTACCAATTTCATGATTCACTTAAACTTGGAAGACATTATTATGTTATCTTCAAATCAGAACAAATATAACAATATCCTCATGCAAAGAAAATCTTATCTATAACAAATATGGGCATGGGAATAAGGGTGAATACCATCAAAACCTATCACATTTTACTTTCTGCAGATGCAAAAGACTGCTGCAGCCACATGTATTTTTATTAGTGAAGAAGGAAAACTATTGACAACACCCTGTCCTATTCTATATTTTATTTTAATGTTTACTCAAGGTGATAAACTTTAGCTGTTTAAAATCTGTCCCTTGTTGATTATATGCTGATTGTATTTATTCCATTAGCACCTTCATTCACTGGCTAAATATCTCTGTATAAAAGAAAAATTTCCAGATTATTTCCCCATGTCGAATTTCAAGAGAGATGATGATTTTATCTTGAGGGGGACTTCACCCTCTGTCACCGAAAGAAGGGAAAAGTAGAAAAGAAGAAGGAGGAGGAAATGGTCCTAGTTCAGTATTTACCTAACACTACACAATCTATCTTTCTTCCTGCTTCACGTTTTCAAAGCTCTAATGAAATCAGAATCTTTAAAAGATGTCACCTGTAGTTGTACAAGTATTAATCTGTTAATTATTTCTGAGCATACTCTGATCCTTTTTTTCTGTGCTTCCTTGTGAAGTGCATATGCATAGCTAGCTTTGTCAGCTTGAAGATGTTGGGGAACTGATCTTTGTGGCTGTTATTTACAATTTTCCAGAGCTGACATATCTTATCATTTGGATACATCTGCTCCAAATTAGGATTTTTCACTAACATAAACTTATCGTCTTGAATCAGTAGTTTACTGATTACCTTGCCAGATTACTTATCTGTTCCATAATGCTGTATTAGGATTTTTACTCCTTCAATGCCATAGTCTGCATGTACAGGAAGATGTATTCAAATAAATAGTTCTTAATTTCATTTTTTTAAATCCTTATTTATTCAGTTTATCTTAATCCTGATATGGATATATGGTTTTGTAGCATATGATTCCCAGGGCTAAATTGATTGATAGAAAATGAAAATTGCATTCTGCTAATTTGCGGGAGTTCTTGTGCATCACTGTTCTCTAAGTGTGCGAATTCATAAAAAAAACTTTGTGCAATTGCACACCTTAACTATATATCAATGACTTTTTTGCAGAATTTGTTGCTTTGTTAGTACTTCCAGTTTATCATACAGGGAATAACTACAGAACTTCCTGATTGGTAGTTAGTATATAACCTGGATGGGAACAAGCAATAACCACCAGAGAGATTTCATTGTAACATATTTCACCGTGTGACACAAAGATAGTGTAGCTTTCAAATCGACCAAAGTAGACAAGATGAAATTCAGCGTAGAAATTTCGCATCTAAGTGGTTATTGAATGATGAGTAAAGTCCTTTATTATACACGTGGAACACATTTGGATTGTATCCTATATTTTGAAATGCTGCTTGGTTAAGATAATTAGCATGGAATGGGGGATGGTATTTTCAAATTATTAAACTATGTCACAGAATTAATTTGCAGATGGTGAGCAACTATTCTTATGTTTTTACTAATACAAATAAGTGCTAGGACTTCAAACAAAATTCTATATTTAAAAAATAATTAGGCAAATGCACACTAATTCATGGCTGCTGAAGACTAAAACAAGTTATATACAGTAAGTATTGTTTTGTATCGATTCTCCATTCCTTGTATCGATATGTGTATCTCTACAGCAAAAGTGTCAATGAATCATTTCTCCCCTAGATTAATTACAATTATGTTTATTATCTTTATTTTTCATAGTAATATTACTCACCTTTTCATTAAGTTACAGTAATAATAAAATATTTGGAGGTAGTCTTAATTAGTACTGAATTTATTTTATATTTACACATTATATGAGCATCTCTTTCAGCTTAAAGCATTACTATATAAATAGCAGATTACACCACTTATGTAAATTAACATGAAACTCCCAGGTACTGTACACTGAATTAGAATAAAATGAAATTCCATTGCACACTTGTGTAGAATAAAATGAAATTTTATTGTAGTGCACACTTTTGTAGAATAAAATGAAATTCCCTTGTTTTGAAGACTATGATACCAGTTCATAGAGGTCATGCACAAAGCATGAAAACATCACTTGGGCAGGTGACCTTGTTAACCAGGGTTGCATTTTGCACAGATTTCTTTATAAATAATCCTAATACATGTAGTGATTTCTATATAATTGACTTTGACTTAAGAGTAGACTGTGTCCATTACAAATGACATGAAAACCCTACAAAAATATAAACATTTGTATAATTTAGTTCATTAATTAAGCTTTTGTCTTAAATTAATGAGGAAGAAGGAGAGACTTTTAATAATAACTATCAATTTATCAAAAATCTAAAGACAATCATGGCGGTCATTTACAGACTAGTTGTAATATATTTATTAAAAAAATCTAAAGACAATCATGGCGGTCATTTACAGACTAGTTGTAATATATTTATTAAAAAATCTAAAGACAATCATGGCGGTCATTTACAGACTAGTTGTAATATATTTATTAAAAAATCTAAAGACAATCATGGCGGTCATTTACAGACTAGTTG
Source organism: Sinohyriopsis cumingii (assembly GCA_028554795.2). Taxonomy (NCBI): domain Eukaryota; kingdom Metazoa; phylum Mollusca; class Bivalvia; order Unionida; family Unionidae; genus Sinohyriopsis; species Sinohyriopsis cumingii. The sequence continues at coordinate 78,653,564 of CM068834.1, read as the reverse complement.
TAATATATTTATTAAAAAATCTAAAGACAATCATGGTGGTCATTTACAGACTAGTTGTAATATATTTATTAAAAAATCTAAAGACAACCATGGCAGTCATTTGCAGAGATAGTTATAATCTATTTATAAAAACATAATGACAAGAAATGTGCATGGTCAAGTATGGGATTTAAAGTTTTGACTGAAGATAAGGATTAGTCTGATAATTCAAATGCTACACTTGACTGGAAACCCACGAAGGAATTATTAATCAACATTCTATAGAGTTTACAGAGATGAAAGAACTATAGTGCAATTAAACCTGTTGTGTTTTGCACATGTATACTTTTAGTAGATCCCCGCAAGTTAGGATAAATAAGGAATTTATGTTGAAAAAAACTTTCACATTGCATAATAAATTTTATTGTGTAAAATTATATATGTATGTCTGGACTAGAGATGAATTATTTCTTCTCAGTGCAAAATTTGAATTAGGGAAACATAGTTTTTCAAATAACAAATAAAGATATTAATAATTAAATCTTTTGCAGATTGTGTCAAATGCTAGATGTTTGAATTTGTACATGGAGACAAGTCTTTATTGGAAACAGCAAGTTTGTAAGTCGATTGAGGACCAGTTCAAAGTTTCTGCATACATTCTGTTTCATGACTAGTCAATATAAACTGCATTCCAGACTATCTGCCAAGAATGGAAGGATCATCTGTACTCAAGTAGATGAGAATTAGTGAACCAGTCAGAGACTGAACTTATATTTCCACTGAGCCAAAGGACACATTAATATGCTTGATTCTGACATCATATATACTAAAGACATCAGTCATTATGGTTTTCTAATATAATGATTCTATACTTTTCACTTTGTACAGACACTGTCATATATAATAATGATCAGTAATTTTTTTGCTTTTGATTTTCCTAAGAATACTATTATCTTTAACTGCTAAATATGGTATTCACATTTTATATATGACATTTAAGGACATAACCTTTTTTAATGAAGTGCTTTTCATTAATTCCATTGACTTGACTATTTTTGAAGACTGCATGCATGCATTTTTGGAGTTTAACTGACATGTAATATTTCAATAGTCAATGAAACAAATGTAACTAAAGTCAAATCTGTCTTATGTAGCCACCATTTATAAAAGTTCAAACTGTCCTTTTAACTCAGGTGTTCTCTAAGTGGAGGTGCTACTATCAAACTGGCCTTTTAATATGGGTGAATGGGAAAGTGGAGGTACAACCACCAAACTGGCCTCCTCTGAGTGGAGGCTCTACTGCCAGTCTTGTTTTTTTTTTAACAGATATTATGCGTCAAAATTGTTGTTGAATAACAGTTTCTCTTTAGTCTTGTTAATATTTCTTAAAGCAATTAATTAAACTGTTCTTATTTAGTAGTAAAAGTAGTTGTTGTAGTCCTTCTCTGTCATTGTTACTATTTCTTTACTTATTATTAATTTATAGTCTTTTAATTTTCAGACTGATCATTTCAGAAAAGAAACCTACATTTTGCAGTCAACTGGCATTGTTTTCTATTGATAAACGACTTTGCCATATAGTTATCATTGACTTAGACATGGGTGAAAAAGTGCTTTATTTTTTTAATCTGTCCTTTCAATTCTTTATTTTTATATAATATGACATTTTTGCATATTTACAGTAAGGTGGCAGCAAGCTAATCTGCAGTGATCAGTCCATTGTGCATTTACTATGGAAGGTTTTCATAGTTGATACATGTTTGTAATTGCTTTAAGCAGCAAGAAACTCTTGGCCTTTGAAAGGAGAAAGTATTTGATTATTTACGTGGCAATCTACTGTTTCATGTTTTGCATTGGGTTAGATTTTTAAATAAAAATAATGTTACAGGTATTCCTCCCTGGTTATACTGGGTAATTAAAAAAGACCTTATGCATTGTTAAAAGAACTTTTAATTAATTTATCTTGGTGTATAATAAATGCGTATTGGTTACAGAGTAATACAGGCCCACACAAAACTGCCTACCGTTCTGCACATGAGATTCTCGCATGAGATCCAACTCAGGTTAGTCTCATGTGCAATTTAACATGCAAATTATGTAGAAGTCACGTGAGCAAATAAATTTCTAATAAGAAAATCACATGCGCAAGATCTTGCTCACATGAGGAAAAACAAAAAAAAACATTTATATTTGTCCAAATTCAGAAAGGATTTAAAACTGAGTGGCTGGGTTACTAATTGTTTCAATCGGTAACACAAGTGCTCCTCACTGAGGCGCCCGCAGAATTATTGGGGAGGGGGAACATGGTTGCACAATTGAATTGTGGAATGCATCAATAAATTTTTGACGATCATATGGTGTAGATATCATTTTTAGCAAACGTGGCTGAATTATAATTTTTACATAAAATCTGAAGCAAACCTTTGGCTTAATTTTAAACGACCAAATTTATGCTTGTACTTATAATGTCAAAGATTCCGGCTATCCACTTTGATCATTCCATATGCGAAAATTGTAGAAAGAAATAAGTAAAAGTAACTTACCTCTTTCTCTGCAAAGAACCAGTCCTTCATAATCCTTGAATTTTCCCTAACTGCACGTCGATATCTTCTGTTTCATACTGGACATTAAATAACATCAGTTCCGATGTGGACATAACTATATGTTGATATTGGTTTCTTTTTTTTAACAATGTCCACACTTTTGTGGTCACAGAAATATCTAAGAGCAAACATATTTGTAGGAGAATATTAAATAACTTTCTTCCTAAACAGTGTAGTCTTTGCTAAGTGAAAATGGCACTTGCGCAAATTTATGTCTTTTGGGTTTAAAAGTGTTATTCTACATGTACACTGTAGGTCAGCATGCAGCATCTGTTGAGTTCATTTAAGGCGCCAAAAAGGGTGAATTAGTAAACATTTTGTTGTACGCATAGGGGCTTGTATCACTGATTACAATATAAATGTCAGTCATACATGTAGTATAAAATAATACTTTTATTATTTTATACTAATTTATGACTGACAGTTAAACAATGATACGAGCCCTTGTGGTTTTACACTCTTTTGTACATATTGACTTTGGTATTTCTTAATGTTATATTTTATATATTAAATAAATGATATTTTATTATCAGATGTTTCATAAAACTGAGCTTTAAGTGAATTCATATCATTAATTATTTTAGACGTAGTTAATTTTGATGCTTTTATAGTAGCTTGTGCTGAGCTATGCCCCATAGGACACTCTAATCGTTCTAACAAGCAGATTATTCCACCTTGTACTCTGATAAACTGGGTCACAAACAAGATAATGGAAACGTCAGTAATTTGTTTCATGATTATTTCAATAAGAAACTTCTCTTGTAAACTATGAAATGACATAATCAGAACATTTAAAAGGCTGCAAAAAAGCAAGAGTTTCCATTGCCAAGAATATACATGTGCAAAAGAGCGTGAAACAGCTACACCACCAAACACGACAGGATTAGGCAGTTTCTTATGGATTTATTAAATTTTATGTAAATACATATTGTTCAATGGCAATGTTAATTTAGTTTTGGCATTAGTGAATCACTGACAGCTAATAGGGAAGCTGGATTCGCATTTCCATACATTGATGTCAATGAAAAAATAGACTAACGGAGCACATCGCTGCCTGTAGTAAGGGGCCATCCATTTAGTATGTACACATGGAGTTTTTTTTAACCCCAAAGCATATGCTTGCATATGGATGGGGGTTAACTGATAATGTACATACGCATAGGACACGGGGTGATGGTGTATGAAACTTCGATAATAATTTGTCTAATACATAACCTGTTCAACTGGGTTCAATCGGCATTTGAACTTAGCAGACACTAAACAGTTTAAAGTTATGCAGCTTATTTCTTTGATGCCAGACATTCAACATCTGTGGACAATCTGTTTTATTAAACACGTTAATATTATTAATCATTTATGGTTTCTGCGTGGATTAAATATAGGCCGTTTTATATAACTGAGGGGCATCAAGCGTACGCACGCGGGGGGGGGGGGCGATAAAAAAGTATGCATGCATACAGGGAGGGGTGATATGTCCAATTTTTGCGTACGTACTAAATGGATAACCCCTAAGCTGAAATTACACTATTCATTAAGTATAAGATTGTATTGACTTTTGTGCAAACGTTAGGCATGGAAGACAATGACTTGGTTTATCTAGTTCTTCAAATTTTCTGGAAAAGGACTTGAGAGTTTATCAGGCCAAAAGGACCGCATCAGTGTTTATTTTTTATTTTTTCCAGATATGTGGCTGTGTACTTGTTTTGCAGTTGTATAGTGGAGTTTGAGAAGTTTGATAAATTCTTAGTAATGGGATTTTATCATGTTATTGTACATAGCGTTCATTTTGGGGCAAAAATTATATTTCCTTTTTACATTTGTAAACTGCATATTACATCTTTGCCTTACTGCAGATGTGTGCCTATCAAAACAATTGCTAGCTCAGCTTGGTCATTTTCAATCCTGTATTTCAGGGTTAAATTATAAAAAGAACTAGCTGATAAAATTTTTAATTCCGTCATTGCACCTTCAGAAACTGGTATTGTCTATTCTGGCAAAATTTGTTTCAATAACTGTTAAAGATAGTGTACTTTAGACTAATTGAGGTCGATATTTCAAGCACATGTGAGCAGCCATTTTGGTTTGCTGTCTGCCTGGATCATGTATAGTTTCCACTTGCACAATACTCAGAAATTTCAGCCACAGATCATGAAATTAACATAGAAGCGTGGCAACATTCTCTCCATTGTGCATGTTGTAAATGCAGACAGATTCAACTTATACCTGTCACTGTCTCAAAAGTACATACTATCTGTAGAGTGCCCCCTTAATAGATGACATCTACAGGGGAAATCCTGGAGTTGGGGAGGGGGATAAGAATGGGTATTTAGACCAGGTGACCAATAAATAAATTTGCTCATTAGGGCTGTTTTGACTCTATGTATTGATTTTGTAAATATCTTGATATTTTGTTGTATTATGACATTGCAAATGATGTAAATATGGCATTATTTTGTAAATATTATTATATTATGTTGTATTATATTATGCAATGTTTTATTGTGTTATATCATTATATTTAGTTGTATTATATCATTTTATTGTATTACGTAATATTGTATCTTGTTTTCTTATATCATTATATATATAAAATACTTGATGCAAAAAAGCAATTGACAGTTTGATTTAATCACCTCTAAAAAATACTGGTTCATATATATAACAGGTGGAATTTGTTATCAAAGTCCAGTACTTTGCCAAATCTGGCACAGTATTACACATAGCCAAATTAGACACAGTATTACACATAGCCAGATTAGACACAGTATTACACATAGCCAAATTAGACACAGTATTACACATAGCCAACACTGACAAAGTATTATAAAATTGGTACCATATTGTTGATATGATATACAAAACAGTCGGTGACTGGTAATATCACATTTTTGATTATGTGTTTTTGGTATCTTTCTATTTGATCAATTCATTTTAAAGAACAGATTGATGGTGTCATCATTATCATCAAACATGGTATTACAAAATCAACATTTAAATTAAATATGAGTAATGGAACTTGCATTTATACAAACACATATTCTCGTGTCTTCTGTGTTCATCATCCACTGGTTTTTTGGAAGAAGGCAATTAACTTTGCAGAAGAGAAGATCTCATATTAAATAATAGGAAGAGACTTTTACTTCCAATACACAAATCAAGCTTCAAGTTGCCACACAACACAGTCATTTTTTTTCAGCACCGACGATTTGATGTGTCAGTTTAACCTTCTGTATAATTTTTGGAATACATATATGGACAAGTATTTTCTACTTCAAACTATTTAATGTAAGGAATACATGTATGGACAAGTATTTTCTACCTCAGACTGTTTAATGTGAGGAAAATATGTATAGCCATGTATTTTATAATTCAAACTGTTTAATGGAAGGACTACATGTATGGACAAGTATTTTATACTTCAAGCTGTTTAATGTAAGGAGTACATGTATAGACAAGTATTTTAAACTTCAAACTGTTTAATGTAAGGAATATATGTATAGACAAGTATTTTAAACTTCAAACTGTTTAATGTGAGAAAAATATGTATAGCCATGTATTTTATAATTCAAACTGTTTAATGTATAATTTGGCTATATTCAGTATCTTTGTTTGCTCTCCTTATGAAACTCTCTTAATAAAACTAAACTCATATGGCCTACTGTACTACACTTGTCTACATTTCTTCTAAACTAAATGGTCCTGAATTATGGCTAAAGTATATCTGCAATATGAAAGGAATATTGTATGTTATTTATGTTCACTTGACAAATCTGATTTATCAAAATTACAGCAAAACATTCCAAATCTCAGCCATTATAGATGAGACATATTTTGACTACCATATCATTTTAAACTGACTGAATTACCACATGCTGTATCTGTTAAAATTAATAAATATACTGTTATGCAAGCTAATGGCCTTCAGGAAACACATTTTTAATGCATGCATTATTGCATGTATGCACAAAGAAGCAAGCATGACCTCTGATACGTGTATCTGTGTACATATCTTCTTTACGTGCAACTTCCTGTATCCATTTATATCCAATTAGTATCAGCATCCTTGCATGTATTTGCTAACTATAAATAAAAAATATATACATTTTCTGTGTAAGTGTACATTACTACACTTATATTTGCATGTAATTGATGTAGGTAAAATTATGGCATGCCTTTTGATCTACATTATTGTTTCCCAAAGTGTGGTATGCAAAAGGGTTTCACGGGGTACACAATAGAAAATAAATAACTATGGCAGTGGGAGGAGGGGTATGCCAATAAGACCAATGTCCCAAAAGGGGTATGCCAATAAGACCAATGTCCCAAAAGGGGTATGCAGATATTGTAAGTTTGGGAAACAGGGATCTACATGTACTGCTAACTTTATATGTACATGAAGTAAGTAAAATAAAGACATACATTGTTCTATACATATGCAGCAAGCTAGTGTTTGATTTATTAATTTGAAGTATACATGTGCACATTTTTTATTGATGCAACTTGCTATACATAATTTCCATAATTATATTATGCAAGTATGTACATAACAGTATGCATGATTTTTTCTATCTTTATTTGACTTAGTTATAAGTATAGATAAATATATACCACTATGTATGATTTTGTCTGTATTTGACAGGGCACAATTGTAAATAAATATGTAAATAAATGCATACCACTATGTATGATATTTTAACAATTTTATTTCACTGGGTACAAGTTAAATAAATGATTACAACATGGGTGTAAGTGTAAATAAATGTATACCACCACTATGCATGACATTTTGTATCTTTATTTGACTAGGCAAACGTGTAAATAAATGCATACCACTATGCATGACTTTTTTAACTTTGTTTGACTGGGTGTAGGCGTAAATAAATGCATACTGGTATGCAGGCTTTCTATCTTAATTTGACTGGATATAGATGTATATACTGGATATATTTGTAATTAAATGCACGGTAGTATGCATGGTTTTGTTTCATAGCCCATGTAACTGGATATAGGTGTATTCCATTGTATCTAATGCAAGTAAATGCATACCGCTATACATTACATTTTTTCTGTTCATTTAATTTGATAAAGGTGTATACCATATTATCCAGTGTAAGTGAAAGTATAGACATACACTTTTTAAATGTGCTGCAGGAATATTCAATTATATCAGATGTGCAAGTAAATAGCTCTGGCCTATTTAAAGAATTTGTCTAAATTGGTCAGAAGATACCATGGCATAAAGGACTTTAATGGGGTTTTAACTGTTCTCAAGTTGACATAAAATATGGCCATCTTTACTAATGGAATAAACTTGAAACAAGAACTTTCATAACCATTCTCAATAGAATAAAACCATTATATGACAAAAGACACCCCCACCCCATGGCATTTTCAGTCCATTTCTCGAAAAGTTAGGCCTGTTTGCAAAGAATCGGACACGAGAAAAAATATTTTCAAAGGCACCAAATAAGGTGTGCATATGTATATATGTTGACTTTGTTACTGAAAATTCCTTATGTTGTGACACAGGATACTGTGAATCACATAAATGTGGAGTTTATAATCAGTGTCTATGTGTAAGACCTGTTTAATTAACGTAAATTTTGAATCGGATCATTCTGACCTACATTTTCCATACAGGTATGTGACCCATAGCTGAATACATGCATTTTTCATACAGGTATGTGACCCATAACTGAAAACATGCATTTTTCATATAAATAGATTTAAAATCTCAAGCATAGTGGATTTTACTGGAGTTCATTACACGAATGGGGACAAATTTTAAGTTACCAATTTATTCATCACATATTCCACTGAATGATATAACTATTTTTCTCTGGTTTTGACGTTATTTTCCTTGCTGTCTTTCAATATACAATCCAACTTACAGGAAGGCCAAAGATAAATTGGATCTTTGTAGCCCTAAAATGAGTGGCCAATACATAGTTGTGCTGATTTATAAGAAAGTATATATGGTGTATGTTTGGCACCCAATATTTTGGATTTAAATTATGATGAAGTCTATTTGTAGCACTTCTGTTTGGAACAATCCCATTTGGAACACTTCCATTTGTAACAATCCCATTTGGAACACTTCCATTTGTAACAATCCTACTTGCAATAATCCCATTTGGAACACTTCCATTTGTAGCAATCCCATTTGGAACACTTCCATTTGTAACAATCCCATTGCAATAATCCCATTTGTAGAACTTCTCTTTGGAACAATCCCATTTGAAATAGTCCCATTTGTAGCACTTCTGTTTGCAGTGTGGGTTCAAAGCAAATACATATAAAAATTAGGAATCTGCCACCACATAAGATAGTTTACTATGTTATATCAACTTATACCTGCATGAAATCTATAGTTAAAATATTTATTTTCTCAAAAAAATGGCAAGTATTATCCGCTAAGCAGCTATGCTTTAATGCCACTATATTGGCCTCTGTGATGCTAGACTGGTTTTCAGACTTTCAATATAAAAAGAAGATATGGATATTGAGTTGTCTGTGAAACAAAAGGTCTACTAGATGAATCTAATCTATTGAGCGTTCAGATTGTCTCGACAAATATATTTATGGCAAGTACCCAAATGATCCATAATGCAACTTCCTAACATTCTGGTTAGAACTCGATAAATTTAACTCATGATCAGTTCAGTTACAGCTAAATTAACGTAATTCTTTCGAGCATCAAGTTGTGGAGGAAAAATCCTGGGTTTTTCCCAACTTGCGTCAATATTTGCAAAATTCAAGGACTTTTCACAGTCGGGAAAATTATAATTTCTCCCAACTTTGTCCCGATAGTGTGGGAACCCTGTACACTGACCTACCCTTGAAGTTTGGTTACAATATTCTTTAACGTATAGTACAATGAACCACCTTTGCACTGGTACGTTATACAACACACCACACCAGCACCACCACCATGTATTAAAGTGTGTTCTTGGATTCATTTTAAAGATTTTATAAAAAACTTTTCATATTCCATGAAATAACTAGATACAGCAATAATGAATACAGTAACATTCAGTCTGAATAACGAGGCAACAAAATGTTGATAAAACTTATATTCAATGCAAAGATAAATGCATATATTGTAATAAATGTAAGCATGTACATAATTAGTACTCTGTTCATATAAGTACACTTTGTTACTTCGTTATTCACAAATTTATGAGATGTACATGCACAAAATCAAGATACCAGTAAATAAATACATGTAAATATACACAATTAGTGACAGTTCATAAATACATAATACTAATCAACACATTTATTCTATATATATATTCAATTACAAGACACCTTGCATAAAAATAAATATTGATATAGTAAAGTGACTAAATACTTATAAATTTAAACAGTGCAGCCTCATGGTCCTGTGTCATTGTTCTTTCTTGCGAGAAATTTAATTACATATGACCCTGTACGTTAAGTCTGATTCCTTTATATGTAAATCTAAAATAAGGCATTAATGTCTCACAGTTGAACAGGAACATCAAAATAAAACTATTCAGAAATATAGATCTATAGTTAAAAAGTTCTGTGTAGTTTTTCTTTCTTTCATATAACAGCACCTTAGTATTTTCAAAAGACAACCCATCTTTAAATAGACCTTTAGGAAATTATTTGGCTAAGTCTATGCAGGACTCATCAGAATCAAAAGCCACATTGTCTGCAGTATTCTTGAAAACCTCTCCCTCACCACCATATACACAGCCACAATCTTTCTGATGTCGATGCCTGGGGTGGTTCACTAGCTATCAGTTTTTCTACTGCTAGACCAGACTGGTTTCCTTTTCTCTACAAATGCTTTTATACCCTCCTGTCCATCCACTAAGGCTAGGTTATCAACCATGGCTTTCTCAGTCAAACTGCAGAAAAGAATGTCAAACATATAAAAGAATCCAATCCTATAACAATAGTAGTTTCAACAGCACACTGCATGACTTTCCTGTGTTTAAAAGTTCCTTATGAATGAAACCATATTTCTTTTTCAGTAATAGTGACCATGTCCTTTGACCTTTCCAGCCCACTACTATTAAACTTTCCATTATACTACATGCAAGGATTGTCTCAGTTCCATGACGCTAAGTTAGTGTTATTTTTCTGGAAACAATTTTTCTTTGTACAATGACAGTAAAATTGACCTCTCACCTTTTGACTTTGTGGTTAACACATTAACCCCTGGAGGTTTTTGCCATTTTTGCCTGAAAATCAAGTAGGAAACACATTTTGAAAGCTATTTCTGAACAGACTCGAAAACACCAAATCCCCGGTCACCTTTCAATAACATACTGCCTAGTTGTGTTAGAAACATCGTTTTTCTTTGGCTGTTTGATTCACACAAGAGCAGAATGTAAAATTTGGCCTTTTTTTTTTTTTTTTTTTTGTGCTAAACGGAGCCATTATTTTTGTACTACTCTTTATTCCAAATGCCCATCTTAACCTACTTTTTTGCAAAGGCTCATCTGTCTGTTTGCAGTTCATACTGGTTTGCCTTAGATCTGAGACCAAAAAGTCTAAAAATCCGGACACAAAATGGGATTCTGACCACGGGCGAATTTTGCATTAAAAAAAGTCGGGTCCAAAAAATGAGGTTTTTCTATCTGTATTTTGTAGTGCAACTAGATATTCCAGATTATTTGGTATCATTGTAGAGCTACATCTGTCTACCTTTCTATAATACCATCCACTTTAGTGTATCATGCATGACCATGACGCTACAGAGCTTGGCAGTAGGCTACTACCTCCTGCCCCGTGAAGTCGTTGCTAGGGTTTAATGTGTTAAAAGTCTTCTTCCTTACCCCAGCTGCAACCATCAACAAAATTTGGTTGCAGTATGTGATGTAGAACTCAATTTATTGTGGGGGAACCACCTGTATTCTTTCATTAGCTGTTACACTGGCCTTTGACCTTTTGAGCCCGAAAACAAAATGGTTCTACTTTGCCATATATTTAAACCACTGAAAAGGTTTTAAAATGTGTAAATGTTGGAGAACTGCTGTTATAGACTGGAAACCATTTCCTTCTTTTGAGCCAGGGTAGCCTTGACCTTTGACCTCCAAACTTGATAGTATTCTTCCTTACCCCACATGCATGCTACAAACGGCATGGAAGCCATTTTCCTTTCATTTATAGTGACTTTGACCCCCAAATCACTAAGGCTCTATGAAAAAGATACATAGTGTTGTAAATGGAAACAGTTGAGAACCTAAGTCATTGTGTAGAAACCATTTCTCTTTTCTCAGTGAGGCTGACCTTAAAAGCTATTGAGACAGAAATCTATAGAGGTTTTACATATCCAAGTTTAAGTCATCAGCAAATGTAGATGGTGGAGACAGAAACCAACTGGAAACAGAAGAAAAAGCAACAATATAACATTATCTCAATATTTTGGGCCTTACTCCACCTACCTCATGATCTCAATAGCAACCTACCTCATGATCTCATATCTTGAGCAGCATTTCACATAACCTCATGAATTCAATATCTTTGACCATATTTCACCCTCATCGCCTCAATAATTTGGATTTTCACTAATAAAAATGAGTGCCTGTGATTGTTGCAGTTGCTTTGCATCTGCAATAAGAACAAAGTGAAAGACCTGGCTGTTAATTATCTCTGCTCTAGATATGATTCTCCTTGTCTGAGGAGGTTGATTCTCCTTGTCTGAGGTTGATTCTCCTTGTCTGAGGAAGTTGCATTATTTCTTCTTGATTGAAGATAACACCACCATGCCTTCCAAAACTAAATGAAGACATGAAATAAGATGCTTTCTATGTATTCATGCAAATGGCCAAATGACTAAACGGAGTCGTACATCTGGTCAACTGGAAATGGTCTAATAAGTTAAATTAAAATCACTGACAACCAACAAGAAATCAGCTTGGAAGCATTTTGTCTTAACTTGTCATGGCAGTGAATGGCATATGAACAAATAAGCATGTGTCTGACTGTAATCTGCATACTGGAAATACAACCATGTCAATGCCTATAGAACCGCACAACCCGCATCACTTACAGACATATGAACGATGAAAAGACAATCAGGTTGATATGCGTATCGATAATGTATCCTATCACAGACTGCATACTGTGGTGAAATGCAGAGCAGGTGTCTCATCCCTAATTAAATGAATCTAATAATAAAGAGATGTTTTTCATATTCATTTACAAATGTGATTGATAATAGCAAAGTGCATGGAACATGAACAATATCAATCACCAAATTTAATAAAAAATCAGCAAAGGTTGAGAACCTTGTCATGAAAACCCACTTCTATGGTAAACGTTTAGTATTCAGAGGTGGATGCCCTCAATAACTATCATGACAGCCATAAACAGTGCCTAATTTTTTACACCTGTACAAGGCGGAAGCAGGAAGTAAGAAAGAGATCTCAATTACCTACTTAAGCAATAAAAATACCCTAAAACTGACACATGTACTAGTCAGTTGTTGTAGGGTTTAATGCCATTTTCCAGCACAAGAGAGGGTATACATGGCGGCCAGTATCAATGGTGGAGAAAGAACCCAGGAAAACCCCAGAAAGAACCACCTGCCCACGAGAAGCTATTGGCAAGCTTTCTCAGATACTCACATTGGCCAAATCCGAGATGACAGTGATCCGTAACAGTGAGTGCTTTAGACCACTCAGCCACTCAGGGCCCCTTGTACTAGGCAGAGCCAGAAAGAAAGAAACAGATATCATAATGAGCTAATTTTTCAGTAAAAGTGCCCTAAAATTGGGATATGTACCAGGCAGAGTCAGGAAGGAAGAATACAGGGATCACACTGACCCATGTTTACAGTAACAGTGCATTCCACATAAAACGTAGTTAATAAATTCACCTATAAGCTTGCTTCCTCTCAAGATTGATCTGAGCATAAAATGTAGCCTTTCCCAAAGCAACCACATCCTTACTCGTCTCACATATTTTCTCTGCGATCCTCATTGTCTGAAACATCAAAACATTTCTGCGTTAATGTAATACCAAATTACACGATGCTTAACTCTTCCTTTTCAAAATATAATTGCTATATCAAGCTATACATTTTTTTATACATGGTCACACTAATGTTTATTTTATTTTTTTAAATTGTTCTCTAATATATGGTAAATTTTCAAACAACATTTGCATGATATTCATCATAAACTAATAGTAAATTATTTCTGGAGGTCTCAAGTCACAAAAACAGTTCATATGCATAGTCATATTCATACCTACTGCCTCTATAGGGCCTTTATTGCTAGACTGTCTAAATAGGAAAGTCTGGAAGAATCATACGCACAGATATTTCCCAACATTCAGCAACAATTTTAGTTCTGTTTATTACAAAGGAAGGAATCCTGGCATCCTTGTGGGAGTGAACAATTGTGGGAGAAAGACGTGGTTTACCTCATGGGAGGTAGGTCTTGTGTGAGAAAGACCTGGTATGACTTGCTGGAGGAAGGCTTTGTGGGAGAAAGACTTGGTATACTTTGTGAGAGGGAGGCCTTGTGGTAGAAAAGACCTGGCATGCCTTGTGGGAGGGAGTCCTGGCATGTAAAGTGGGAAATGCAAAGTCATGCCTTGTAAAAGAAAGTCCTGGCATGTCAAGTGGGGAGTCTTGCATTCCTTGCAGAAAATCCTGGCATGCCTTGTGAGAGCAAGTCCTAGAATGCCTCGTGGGAAAAAGAAGTCAAATTACCACTTAACATTTTGGTTAAAATCTATGTAAAAGAATCCAAAACAATCAAACATTTTTTGATTGGGTTTGACAACGTTAGACAATTCTGAGCAAGAATGAACATACAAACTAGACAAAAGAGCGATATCTTCTAACTGTAACAATTCTTCATGCTACTGAATTTTATCAGATCCTCAATCAGCATAATGATTTACAATATGCTGAAGAGTGACTATACTTTCAAAAATTACAATATGTAACATTACATTTTCAGTCTTCCAGCAAAACCCAAGGTTACCAAATATATTTGTTGGTTGGTTTCATTAGCACATCATGCTGAGGAAATGGAAATTAGTCACCAAGGACCCAGCATAATAATTCAGTACCTCTTGTTCAAGTTGATCCTCTGGCACCACTCTACTGACAAGTCCATGCTGGAGTGCTTCTGTAAATAGTCACAATCAAAATTATTTTATATCACATGTTCATGTCCGAGTGCTTCTGTAAAAAAAAAAACAGACAATCAAAGTTCATTTAAATGGACAAGTCCATGGTGTAATGCTTCCATAAAAAGCACAATGAAAACTCTTTTATATGGGCAAGTCCATACTGTAGTGCTTCTATAAATATAGTTGTCTCTCACTATATAACACCTCAGTATAGTGCAGTTCTTCACACAGCAGTGATATGGCCATAGGTCCCATTGCTTATGTTAATCCTACCTCATTACAACATATCCTCACTCATTTGGATTACTTGGACCTCATCATCCATCTTGTCTTCAAATTCTCCAATTGAGACACCAAATTATTTCTAAACATTAACCTTACTAAATTTATGAATAATGATCCACTGGTATAAAAGAATGTTGAGGAATCTACAATATGTCCATTTCTTCTGTCTTTTTCTTTTTTAACCCCAAAAAGTACCTAAACCATGTCAAATAGTCCTCAATACATCCAACATACTAAATTTGGAAGCAGCAATTATAGTCTTTAATTGTCTTGTATGATAAAAGTAACATCATATAAGTGCAGTACACAGTTCTTATTCACAGCTTTTGCCCTTGCACCTGATGTCAAGGCGACTAATCTAATTCCAGATAGTGTTAATTTCAAATTTGCTTAAATCTGTAATTAATGTTTGTCTTGATGGTTCAAAATGAAAGTGGTATAAAAATTAGAAATCACCTTTAAAATCTTATTACAACTGAATATAAGGTTATATCAACATTGGGCATTTAAAGAAGTAAATTATGACTTATTGCTGGTCCCCCCTTCCCCCGGAAAAAAATGGAGCTAATGTGATAGTCAACATGGTGGCAAAGTGGCAGCCTTGAAAATCTGATTATATCTACTTCTCTGGAATTAATGGGCATAATGACAGGAGGTTTTCACTAAAAGACCTGTTATTATCTGTATCGAGTTCTGAATGAAAATCATGTTTATCTGACAGCTAACATGGCTGCCACTGTAGCCATCACAAAAGTCTTAATTATAACAAGTTATTTAGTAAAAGCCCTATCTGATATGACCATCCATTCATGAGTAGTGATACTAAGATTTTTTTCAAGACTGATTTCATATTAGTACCATTTTCATTTAGAATTAACATTAGGAAAATAAAATTTTCAACCTTTTCAATCCAGTCTTCCAACTGTTACTATACATAAAGGAAAGTAACTCTTACAAATTACTTCCCCCTTCTAAGTCCCTGCAAGGTGATCACCCATATCCTTGGAGTTATTGATAGTAATCATACTGGGTTCAGTATTCCTGGAGAAACATAAATTACTCAATAATGTCTTTTCTATAAAACAATACATCACCTAATCAAATTAACTTTTGGCAAATTGGTAAGAAGAGAAAAGCATCCAACATCTACTCATATCACCCTTTAGCAGCAACATGACTGCTTTGCTGAAAGAAAAATCTTTTCCTAATGTGAAGGTAGCAGAATAAAAGACTCTTTCAAGACAATGCCTTGGTTCCACACATAGCTATTGTCATACTAAAGAAAGCTTCTCACACAAGTTCAGTGCAAACATTTCAAACACCTGTCCAGTGCAAAAGCTTCCAACTTGAATCCAGTGTAAAAACTTCCAAACAAATCAAGTGCAAATGTTTCTGCCCAAGTCCAGTATAAAAGTTTCCCACATGAGTCCAGTGCAAACGTTTCCCACATGAGTCTAGTGCAAACGTTTCCCACATGAGTCTAGTGCAAAAGTTTCCCACATGAGTCTAGTGCAAACGTTTCCCACATGAGTCTAGTGCAAAAGTTTCCCACATGAGTCCAGTGCAAACGTTTCCCACATGAGTCTAGTGCAAACGTTTCCCACATGAGTCTAGTGCAAAAGTTTCCCACATGAGTCTAGAGCAAACGTTTCCCACATCAGTCTAGTGCAAAAGTTTCCCACATGAGTCCAGTGCAAACGTTTCCCACATGAGTCCAGTGCAAATGTTTCCCACATGAGTCTAGTGCAAACGTTTCCCACATGAGTCTAGTACAAAAGTTTCCCACTTCTACACCTTAAATAACCACGTACTACATCATGTCAGTGAAAACCATTATCTAATGACTTCAAGTGGGAATCGCATATTATCAAACTGACCAAGAAAGCAAGCACTACACTATTATTTCTAAAAAGAAAGTTCCGACACTGTCTGCAGATATGAAGACAAACTGCCTATCTAGCACTAGTCAGATCCATGTTAGAATATTGTTGTTGATATAATCGAGAAAGTTCAGCACCAAGCAGCAAGATTTATATCTGGTGACTACAAAACCAAAGGAGCAGGATAAGTCAACAAAATGTTAACTGACCTGGGTCTAACAACACTACAAGACATGTGTAGTAGGAATCATTTGACATATCTCTATAAAGTAGTCGAGGGGTAAGTGCCAGCTCTCTCACCAAATATTGTTATAAAACTACTGAGACAAAAACGCCAGATTAAAGCCAAAACTGTTCCAAATTCTGAAAGTACAGTATAAACATTGTAAAAAAACTAGTATAAAAAAATGGTAGAAGTTTTATAGTTGAGCAATGTAGAACAGAACAATTTAGAAATTCTTTCTTTGTAAAAACAATTGTGGACTGGAATCATATGAGTGACAGTGTTGTGTGCACACAATCAGTCAAGAGCTTCAAGACAGCTCTTGAACAATACTACTAACTTTCTAGCTGGCTCTCTCTTCTGGTGCAAATTAATGCAGTAACTAGCCTGCACTGTACATATTCAGGTTTATGCTGTAACCGGCCCTGCACTGTACACATTCAAATTAATGCTGTAACCGGCCCTGCACTGTACACATTCAAATTAATGCCATAACTGGCCCTGCACTGCACACATTCAAATTAATGCCATAACTGGCCCTGCACTGTACACATTCAAATGTATGCCATAACTGGCCCTGCACTGTACACATTCAAATTTATGTCATAACTGGCCCTGCACAATGCACATTCAAATTATGCCATAACTGGCCCTGCACTTTACACATTCAAATTTATGCCATAACTGGCCCTGCACAGTGCACATTCAAATTATGCTATAACTGGCCCTGCACTTTACACATTCAAATGTATGCCATAACTGGCCCTGCACTATATACATTCAAATTAATGCCATAACTGGCCCTGCACTTTACACATTCAAATGTATGCCATAACTGGCCCTATACTGTACACAGTCAGATTTATGCCGTAACTGGCCCTGCACTTTACACATTCAAATGTATGCCGTAACTGGCCGTGCACTGTACACATTCAAATTTGTGCCGTAACTGGCCCTGCACTGTACACATTCAGATTTATGCCATAACTGGCCCTGCACTGTACACATTAAAACGTATGCCATAAATGGCTACCTACAGAGAAGGGCACATTTAATGGTGACCAATATAATACAAGTCTACTGCTGCATTCAGCCAGCAAAAGCACTGAAGAAACTCCCTTGCCAAAATGTACAGTCTGGCAGAAATCATCACTCAGATTGACACATGGACAATGCAAATGATGTACTTAGCCAGACGACAATCCATGTTGAGAGGAGTCTGGAACTACATAAAATGAAGAACGAAATGCTGAGAGGGGATAAGGATTTACCTTTTCCCATTGAATATCCACCACAAACCGTGAAGGTGGTAGAAAAGATTAATGATGTTCTTAACTAGGACTGAACTTAACAAGTCTGGAGAATATGGTTGCCATGGATTAAGATGTCATGAAGTGGGATATGGTGAAGTCTAATACCTGGGTGTTCTGAAGTGGAATATGGTGAAGTCTAATACCTGGGTGTTCTGAAGTGGGATATGGTGAAGTCTAATACCTGGGTGTTCTGAAGTGGGATATGGTGAAGTCTAATACCTGGGTGTTCTGAAGTGGGATATGGTGAAGTCTAATACCTGGGTGTTCTGAAGTGGGATATGGTGAAGTCTAATACCTGGGTCTCCTGAAATGGGATATGGTAAAGTCTAATACCTGGGTGTTCTGAAGTGGGATATGGTGAAGTCTAATACCTGGGTTTCTTGAAGAGGGATATGATGAAGTCTAATACCTGGGTGAAGGCTTAAGGGCTGTGATATACTAAGCAATTCCTCAAGTGAAAGTTTTAACTGGTTAACATCTAGGATATGGGTGGCAACCTGGATGAGTTAAAGAGAGATAATCTATAAGAATTACTTTCCTCTTTCTATCTGATGGAAGGTCACTTTCTATCTTTCATGAAGTGATGGATTTGGTAGGTAGTAAAGTTTAGTTTATCAATATCAATGTGATCAGATTCAATACAGAAATCCAATTATGACATGACTATCTCTTTATAAGATGTAGCACTAAGATTTTATTAAGGACTGATGTGGCAGTCATATTGTATGTTAACAGGATGTACTTTCTTGGTTCCCATGCTTTTCTATAGATAAATTTCCAGGTCATTTCCTGGGTGGAATAAATTACTTTTTTCAAATTTCACATATGACCATTACTGAATGGAATTAAAGAATATTTTATAATATAAAACGTGTATTTTCTAAAGATTTTCTTTCAAGACTCTCCAAAAACACTGAAGGCAGAAAAGATGATCATGTCCAAAACCACAAAATGTATAACACAAAACAATGTTAAGAACTTCAGCATTAACAAGACATGTGCAACACCTATAGCCACAAAAGAACATGTAAATCACCTTTAGCCACAATAAGACTACCTGTGAAACATCTATAGTCACAATAAGACTACATATAAAATACTTGCTGTCACATTAAGATTTTAAAACAAATTTCCTGAGCAAAATATATATAGCTCTTTGTTTAAAATGTCTGCCTCAAGTTCTATAAAACTAACAATGACAGCTGTAGGTTTGTTCCCAACAGAGGTGTAATTTTACAAAAGCTTTAATTTATTGAAAAAGGAGCTCAACATTGCACCAAACAAAGAGAGGAAAAAGAGTTGTTTCTTGTTATAAGACCTGCGTCATTCTCACGAATGTGATTGTGGATAAAAATATTGTTATCCCCCTTTGACATATCTTAGAAGACATATGGACATTTCATGGGTTTTGGTTCAAAACCTTTTGTGCAAAAGTCCCATAAAATAATTTTTGAAAACTTATCTTCTAAATTTAATAGTCTCTTAGTCAATACTATGTGCTCTTGAAATATCCAAACTGCTGTTTTCTCTCTCATGCAAACGGTGTAGCACTGTTATTGTCTTCATCTCATGCAAACAGTGTAACCTTTCTCAATGATTTCATTTAGACATTTTGGCAGTGACTGGTTTAGCATATGCATTAAACCAAAGCATTTATTTGTTAATTAACATTTAATAGTCTCTTAATACTAATAAATATCGTGTTCTTTTGAAATGTCCACACTGCTGTTTTCTCTCTCATGCAAATGTTGTAGCATTGGTACTGTCTCCATCTTATGCAAACAGTGTAACTTTTGTGGCAATGCTTACTTTCTCAATGACTTCATTTAGACATATTGGCAGTGACTGGTTTAGTATGTGCATTAAACCAAAGCATTTATTTGTTAATTAATGAAGTATTTAGAATGGTCCATGCATTTTACTTTTTCTGCTAATTCCAAGTGCTAAAATTTAGGAATACATGACATAGTACATCTTTAACAAAAGTGACTATATTATGATCCTTGATTGTAGATATGATAACCAAACTATTTTCTTGGAATCGTACCCTGAGCTGTTATAGGGAATCCTGTGAATAACATTTCCATGGCAACCTTTCTTGGCACCGACCTTCCCACTGCAACAGCAGGGGTGGAACAGAAAAGTCCAACATTCACTCTGGAAAAATGAAACAAAAAAGGCACCTATGATATTTCAATTGCATTAAAGAAAATGAACAAATTCATCATACATGAAATATAAGTCAAAGATCATCTTTATTTTCTTTCCTGCACAAACATAAACATAATGGGCATGATGGTATTCAAACATTCTATGATAGAGACAATCATGATTCACTTAAAGCCCAGATCAAAATAAAAATTCATGATACAAATAAAACCACAGATCATAACATAAAATGATGATCTGAATACAAACCAGAGGTCACAAAAAAAAATTATGATGTAAGTACATTAAACAACTTTCTACACATATTCAAAGAAATCAGTCACTTAAAATGATGAACATTTGCTTTTATATGGACAAAATAAATGCAAGGCAGCATGTGGGTTTGTGCTGTGCTATGGGGGGGAGGGTACCTGCATGTTATTATGCTCTGCCACATGCTCTTACTTGGAGCAGTGTCACTACTATTTCATTCTCTTATTTTTGTTTTGTCTGTACAAACAATTATATGTACAAGACTGCCATGACAAAAACTCTCTATATGAAAAATTAATAAAGCAACAAAAGATATTTATTTTTATTTTTATGGATGGATAACGTCTGAAGAATTCAAGAGCATTAATAATACATGTTACCATAAGCATGATTGCTTCAGCCCTTACTACTGCACATGGGTGCAAGCATATGGTAGGAAAGGGGGGTGGGGTGGATGAAGCGTCCAGAGATGATATAGAACTGCATGCAAGAGAAATAACATGCACCTGACACCTGACCATGTATGCCAACAAGAGAAATAACATGCACCTGACACCTGACCATGTATGCCAACAAGTGGCCTAGTTCTAGGAGGTCTTTTTAACTTGTCACCCTAATTACATACATATACAATTCTTAAATCTGAAGTGATTTGAGACAGCAGGAATGTGAAAATTATTTTGAATCTGGGGCAGCTCTTTTGGGGAATAGCTCCTTCAGAGTTAGAGGATAGTGTGTGTTTTTAGTAACTCCTTTTGAGTCAGGAGTTATGCTGTATTTTAAGCAGCTCATTAAGGGTCAGAATAAATAGTGTATTTGTAACAGCTCATCTGGGATTATGGGAATTTTTGTCTTTGTAGCAGCCTTTACGGATCAGGGGATATAACTGTATTTAAAGGAGTTCCTAATAGGTTAGGGATTTAATGTATTTGAGCGGCACAATTTGAATTAGGGGATATTTCATATTTGGAATAGCTCCTAAGGGGTCAGGGGATATATTATATCATGACTGCAAGTTCATCAAATTGAATCTTTATATTCGTACTTCCTCAGAAATTCTGGAATATCATCGCAAATGTTTTTGGTTCCCACTTCTTCACATGAATAGTACAAATTCTTAAACCATTAATTAAATACTATCAATAGATCAAAGTATACATAACCAGATAATTGCCACAAAATTCCATCACTGAATGGCAACGATTTGCCTACAGGCTCATGCTTTGCATCATACTGATTTAACAGCAGATACACAAGACATGTTATCACTCCTTTATAGAAGGTGCTTGAAACATATCAAACTAACACTGTATGATACAATAAATGACTTGTCAGATCAGATCAACTCACCCAGGTGTAGCAAATTTGGCCTTTTCAGAAGCCACTGCAATGTCGCATGATGCTACAAGCTGGCAGCCTGCGGCTGTGGCTAAACCTGTAAACAGGAAGACATGCTCTTTGTTCAGACATGTCAAAATTATATATAAAATAACTAAAATTTGCATAAGTGACGTACTTGTTTTTGAAAATTGTCATATATATATATATATATATATATATATATATATATATATATATATATATATATATATACACACCAGGGGTTTAAAGTTCACTTGCCAAACATAAAATGGCATATGAAACTTTCTTGCAGTTTAGTGAATTTTCCAATCACCCATTTTGACTAGCATAATTTAGGGCTGACCAGTGTTACTCCTTAATGAAAAAGATGATCTCTCCAAAATATTGCATGCTTGGTCGATTTTAAGTCCATATTTTCCACCAGAAGTTTGTTTCCATTTGTTTTAATCAAGATCATGAAAGGGCTTTGCTCTCACTCATTCATGCAAACAAATGCTTATCAGATGGAGAACATTAGACATGTCACATAACAAGATCTGAAAAATAAAATAAGCTTTCAAATATTTGATTGGAATCACAAAAGCTCAGTTTGTAAAGCACTAGACTTGTATCTAAGGGTAGCAGGTTCAATACCCATCCAGGTCAACTTGGTATGTCATTGGGAAAACACTTAGCTTAGCTTCCATTTCCTTTTCATGATAAAGCCAATAGGTTGTTAAATATCACATCAAAATCCACAAAATATCCACCCAAATAAAACAACTGTGGATCACTATTAATAATGTTTCAAATTTAGGTCACTGTCTATAATGTTTCAAAATAAGGTCATTGTATATAATTGTTCATAATTAGGTTATTGTCTATGATGTTTCACAATTAGGTCATCATCTATAATGACTAAATTTCTAAAATAGTTTGTTGATTAAGAGTTATTTCTGTGTGAGTAATAGTAGTACCTACCTGACTGGATGCATGGATGTTGAGAACTTATTCAACCCTTGTACACACACACACACACACAAACATATATATGTATATATAGATATATATAGATCCTAAAATCCCTGACATGTCTGGCAGATCACAGGTACATACTATGAGTGACCAAATATCAGTCACAGGAGTTTCAGTGCAACTGAAACAATTGACATTTCAATTACAGTTCACACTGCATAACCAAGACTTCTAACCATAAGAACCAAATACAAGTAAAAATCAAGTGGATGGAATTTCTGAGTGTTTTCAAACACTGAGGAAAACAGCAGTCTATTATATACACTGAATAGAATTAGACTTAAAATTCTTTGGCTTACTAGAAATAATACAGAGATCAAATCTGAAAGTACCAGAGAATGAATTAAAATGCTGAAGAATACTCCAAAAGCAAAATGTTTACAAACATCGGTTAGCTTTAGTGGGATTTGATTTAAATCACAAACATATTTTTAAATAAATGGAAAACTGGAGAACAGGTTTCTGATGCCTAGTTCATCCACTCAGCAAACTATCATTAACCGTTAAAATTATTGTTGTATATATTATTCTTTGCTACAATGTATTGAATGCCAGAGTTTTCTCCCTTGCATAAGTATTGAAGGCTGTAAAACACTGGACCAAAAATGGTGCCAATTATGGCATGTGCTGGTGATTTAATATCTAATCAATATTCTTTTGGCTATGCATCCAGTCTTAACAGTCATCATTAACACTTTTCTTAAACAAAAGTCTACCCAAACAGATCTACAAAAATAGCATTTACTTACCTGAAACTTGGGCAATAACTGGAACAGGTAGGTCCTGTTTTAAAAATGGAAAATTCAACAATTAAAACTACCAAGGACTGGAAGAATGTTATGCTCAGGCAATGTAATACTTCTAAAATCATTATAAATCAAAAGACTTGTACCAATTAGTCACTGGTTTGATAATATACACATGTCTGGTAGACTAAAATATTAGGACTTTATGGGCAGACATTTCTGTTTACTTGTACCGGCATGCAACTAGTACATAAACTAGCCAGGATTTTCTATTTAATTTGTATCCATAAATTAAATTGTGTCAATCAGAAAAGTGTATCAATAAAACAAGGAAAGTCAAGTCTTAAGTACAGAAAAGGAAGTCCTGAATTTCAAATCTGTGTCATTATATAACAAATAACATAATGAAAACAACTAGACAAAGGAGTTATTCCCCTTAGAACACACAGTCCTTTATGCACTATACAATTTCTCAGTTTTAATCATATACAACATACTGACATGTCTATTAATATCAGATATACCTGTATTAGTTACACCATTCCCTCCATAACTCACAAACCCATTTATAGCATGGGTTCAAGCATGGATCCCATTTTTTTACTACAGAAAATGCTAAAGCACTAATCCCTATTGGTAAAACATAAAACTCATCATTGCCATTGATTTTACAGAAATTAGGCCTGTAAGCAGACCCTCAATGAAAGAACATGTAAGTTAATAACACCAGTTCCAAACTGCATTTTCTTGTGAGATAATGTCAAATAGTTTTATTTATAAACCGTAGAGATATCTGACAACATATTACGCTCACATATTAAACTTAATTATTGTTACTGATTTTCAGCAAGTCAGAATCCAACAGCCACAGTAAAACAAAACAGAGTTGATAGAATTCAGGAAAAGAAAATTTCCTCCTTTTACTGCTGAGTTTTGAATCCATTTCAGATTTTTGAGTGATAATGTTTCACGTTAGCAACTATGGCACCCATATTGGATGTAACATAACACCATTTTCCATTTAGGACAAATTCCATGTAATATCACATTCAGGTGGAGTAGCTTAAACATGATTTTCAAACTGACCATTGTGTTGGCCATATTGGATATCCAGGTGGTACCATTTTCATTTAAAACAACTAGACATCCTACAAAGTCTTCAGTCTGACTTTCCATGCAGGAGGAGTAGGAAAACCAAAACTTCCATACAGTTGCTGTTAAAGTTAAATTGGATGCTTTGTTGTTGTTGTTGTTGGGTTTAACGCCATTTTCAGCACACGATCGGCTATACATGGCAGCCAGTATTAATGGTGGAGGAAGAACCCAGGAAAACTCCAGAAAGAACCACTGACCCATGAGAAGCTACTGGCAAGCTTTCTCACATACCCACATCAGCTGAATCCGAGACTTGAACCCACGCAGACAGAGGTGAGATGGCAGTGATCCGTAATGGAGAGCGCTTTAAACCACTCAGCCACTTGGGGCCCCCTAAATTGGATGCAAGATCAGCACAATGTTCATTTAGGACTAAGTATCATAACTCTTTTGGAAAAACTCCCAATGTTCATATGACCATCTACTCAAATATTTTTGAGATAGCTGGTATGATGGCCACAATGGATGTCCATAGAAAGTCTTCCAGTGAAAACCGCATTTGACAATCCCTTCAGAACGAGCAGCAATACAAATATTTTCAATATGGCTGCTGTGACTGCTATCCTGGGCATCAGACTGGAACCATTTGTTCATTTAATGGACAATTATGCATAAGGAGTCGTTATGTGAAAATCTAATATAAATATGACATTCTGTACAGGAGAAGAAGCACTAATGAGATTTTCCAAGATGAATGTCATAATGAAATGTCAGAATAGTACCATTTTCATTTACGAAGTCTTTTAGTGATCACTCCATGTTGATATGACCGTCCATTCAAAACAAATCAGGATGGTAACCTGAGTTAAACCATTTTTATTTAGAACAAACTAGGCATTCTTATGAAAACCCCATGCTGATTTGACTTTCCGTTCAAGAAGATAAGCAATGTTGGTAATTAGATCAACACCGTTTCCATTTAGGATCAACATCACAAGAAGTCTTAAATGAAACCAGTATGTTCATGTCATCAAACACTCGTGGCGAGTAGCAATAACAATATTTTTTTTTATGATAGCCACTGTGGCAGCCATATTGGATGTTTATTTGGAAAATTTTCATGTAGAACAAACAAACAATAATAATAACAATAATAATAATATTGTTGACAATAACGAAAACTTAGTACTGAATATAATCTTTGGAAGCTCTAAGCACTTTACAGTATTAGATAACATGTAGAAACACATAATGACAAGATTACAAAAACACCATGAAATTACGAAATAAAAATATGCTGACAATAACCAAGTATGTCAGAATTATTAAGACTATGTCTCTTCTTGTAGTTGAAATAGGTGAGTTTTAAGAGCACTTGTGAAAAAGAACATAATGACCTTGTGTCTAAGATCTTTGGGCAATTTGTTCCAATTAGCTGGGCCCTGGTACACAAAAGAACCTTTTCTGTATAACTTCGCTTTAACAGCAGGAACAATGAGAACATTAAAAGCAGCGTAAATTTCTAGAAGGGGATACACATGGGTAAAGTCAGATAGGTATAATGGACTTCAAGAGAGGCAATGTAATGTAGCATAGTGAACAGATTTTTTTAAAAGTGAAACCCCATGTCAATATGAGTATCCATCCTGGAGGAGCAGCAATTGCAAGTAATAATGTCACATTGGCACCATTTTCATGTAGGATTAACCTGACATGATATTAAGTCTTTCAGTGAAAACTACATGCTGATATGCTTATCCATTCAGGAAAAGTAGCTATAGCAAGAATTCTGGATGGGTGCTATGGTATAAATATTGTATGTCTATGTAACACCATTTTCATTTCAAATTAACATGACACTAGATGTTAAAAAGTTTCATGGCAATCCATCAAGAAGCTAAGGTAGAGGAGCAATAATAAATGTGTCCTATTGGATAACAGACAAGGGACAACAAACACGCCATCCCATAATCATTCCTAACAAACTTGTCCTATTGGATAGACGGACAAGGAACAACAAACAGGCCATCCCATAATCAGTCCTAACAAACTTGTCCTATTGGATAGACGGACAAGGGACAACAAACAGGCCATCCCATAATCATTCCTAACAAACTTGTCCTATTGGATAGACAGACAAGGGACAACAAACAGGCCATCCCATAATCAGTCCTAACAAACTTGTCCTATTGGATAGATGGACAAGGGACAACAAACAGGCCATCCCATAATCATTCCTAACAAATGTGTCCTATTGGATAGACAGACAAGGGACAACAAACACGCCATCCCATAATTGTACCTAACAAACTTGTCCTATTGGTTAGACGGACAAGGGACAACAAACAGGCCATCCCATAATCAGTCCTAACAAACTTGTTCTATTGGATAGACGGACAAGGGACAAAAAACAGGCCATCCCATAATTGTACCTAACAAACTTGTCCTATTGGATAGACGGACAAGAGACAACAAACAGGCCATCCCATAATCATTCCTAACAAACGTGTCCTATTGGATAGACAGACAAAGGACAATAAACACGCCATCCCATAATCATTGCTAACAAACTTGTCCTATTGGATAGATGGACAAGGGACAACAAACAGGCCATCCCATAATCATTCCTAAGCTGTGATCAATATTATTCTAATTAACTTACCTGGATCATTGTCATAACAAGACTACAGGTGTGGAACACCTTGTGATGATAATCACGTCCATAGGCAGCAGTCTGAATGATTGTAAAAAGTTCCAATTTAAAACATCGACTGTAATAATTCATTACGTGACATTTTAAATTTCAATGCTAATCCGGTTATCAATAAAATTATGCATTTATAAACAAACAGCACAGACTCAAATCTCCCATTGCCTTATACACCTGTATGCCAGAGTATGCAACTGACTGTTCTACCTGCACTGAATTCAACAACATTTTAAACTTGTGTATACGATTAAATTAAAATTTCAAATAATTTCCAATCCATTGCATTTAGATTGGTAAAAATTTTAATATCTTGACAATATTTTTCAAATTGGTTAAATGATAGTTATATTATTAATCCTGTGAGAGTAACTGCTTTTACACTGTGAGATTCACATTTATTTATATTGCGTGAGTCACTATTATTTATATTCTGCAATTCACTATTATTTATCCCGTGAGATTTGTGATTATTTATGCTGTGAGATTCACTACATGTATTATGTATATGGTGATATTCTCTATTATTTATACTTCACTCGTTATCATTTATATTGTGATATTGATAAATATTCTCTAAGTTTTTCTTATAAGAAGTGAATTAACTTACATGAATTACACATTTCTTATTATAGGAATTCAATTACCTTACCAGAATTCCTTATTTCTTATTATTATAACTTAATTACCTACCCTGAATTTCATGTTTTTTATTAGAAGAACTGAATTACCTACACCGATTTCCATATTTCTTATTTGAAGAATTGAATCACCTTACCATAATTCCATATTTCTTATTATAAGACTTGAATTAGCTGAATTGTTTCAAACACACACCATCCATGAATAACATTTGCTTTGCTATGACCATTCCTGAAGTAATTTTCAAGTTTGATGAGTATATAAATTAAGTTAAATATGAATAGTGATTCTTTATTGTAAATCTTGGTCTCTGCTGCTTTCCTTTGTGTGCTTTGTAAATATAGTAGGTATTACAGTCTGGTTCACAAATATAGTAGGTATTATAATCTGCTTTGTAATTATAGTAGGTATTACAGTCTGCTTTGTAAATATAGTAGGCATTACAGTCTGCTTTGTAAATATGTTAAGTATTACAGGACTCACCGTACTAATTCAGTACTACCCATGCAAACACCATGATATTAAAAATTCAATAATGTAAATTTTTGAGTGCTGATGATCAAACCTATATTTATCAAAATAGATGAAACCTGGATTTCAGGTTCTGTGTAGAGGAAAGTATATGAACTACAGCATTTTCTGGACCTGCATGTGTTTGAAACATGTGCTTTCAATTCCGCACCAAAGAGTCAGGTGCTAATTTTAGTAATGAGTGTTCCAAGCTCAAGACTATTAAAGGACTGAAATTCCATCAATAAAACAATGTCTCTATTTATTTTCACTTACAACTAGGATAAGCTCTCAAAAGATTCTTTTTCCTAAAGCATAACTTACATTATTAACCAATCCAGGTCAGCCAAACCCATATATCCTCTATTTTATGTTCACCCATTTCCAGGCTGGTTCCCATTTTCCATATCATAAGTATCGTATGTCCTAAAGTCTACAAATAGTATTAAAGTTCTAACACTTGCATAATAAGAAGAAAAAGGAGTATAACAGCAAACCACGCACAATGATCATGATGGATAATTTAACACTTGCTGTATGACAAGTGACAAATAAGCATGACAGCAAGCCAAGCATTACAATGATTCATATACTAGCTATATGACAAGGGAAAAATAAGTATGACAGCAAAACCAATCACAATGATCATGATGGTTAATCTGACACTTGCTGTATGACATGAGACAAATAAGTATGGCAGCAAGCCAAGCATTACAATGATTCTTACACTTGCTGTAAGACAATGGAAAAATAAGTATGACGGCAAAAAGTATTATGGTGATTATGATCTTTTCCATCAACTGACTGTAAAAGAAGGCTCTTTAAAACCATTTTTGAACAATAAATACCTTACATAGTCAAAGATCAGATTCTCAAGATTTATTGATTATATAGCACTATGACCTGTCACGAGAGTCCACCTGTCTTAGGAGAACATTATATTTTGGTAGAAGAGGTGGTCTTCAAAGAAAGGTTCTACTGTAGTCAAGTTTGATCAGTGTAGACACAAGAAACTAGATGTATGTAGTGAATCTCATTTTCTGTCTCCATGGTGACTCTAGTCTGTAATCAATACATGAAGAGTATTTCTGGAATCTATAATTGATGGAAATAATTTGGGATTGTCAGGCAAGACTAACTCGAGGTCGATCCAAATGAGTTTCAAATCTTGAGGTCAAGTAGATAGCTGACCTGGTGCCACATTCATAAAATCTCGAAGTTTTTGTTGCACACTCTAAACTTACAATTTTGGTAGCTCACACACATACAAGAACAAATAAATGAAATGGAAGAGATTTCAAAGGAATACATTTAAAGACAAATGTATATTACATTATATATATATATATATAGTTTATTGCAAACAAAAATAAATAAATGCAAGTCTTATGACATTGGTTATTTCAAGTTCAAATGGATGCTCAAGACATTTATGAATACAGGGCCAAGATAAAACTTAATACATTTAGACAAAAAAGAAGATATACACAAACTGAGGCAAAAGGACTGGGTTAGAGAAAGAAAATCACTCAGACAGACATACAAACAGTTACCAGCTCCTTTAAGTCATGTCCCGCAGAGAAGACTGGGCCATTTGCTGTCAGAATGATGACCCGTGTTGGATCCCTGAGGTCCACCCTCATACAGTCCTGTAGTTGTTCCAGCATAGCCAGGGATAGGGCATTTCTGGTAGGAAAATAGTTTGATCATTATTCATAATGTTAAACCATAAAATGAGTGAAAAGTTTCCCACAATCCAATGGAAAAATTCCAACGAATCATGTAACTAATGTCCTGCCTGCTCAACCAGTTCATGATTCAAATTTTCAGCACATAAAACAAAAGGCAGATCTCTGCAAACTTTTCTTGTCACAGAATAAACTGGAAGAGAAATCAATTGCCTAGGTTTGTAATTGAAAAATCTAGGTGTCATAAAATCAAGCTTTAGTGAAACTGCAATATTGGTGTGTTAGGCAACTGGCACATATACACACATTAATGCTCTTCACTTGTTATAATACAGTAGGACACCTGTAATACAGCACTGATTTTTCCACAATGTCAAAATACAGGAGGACAGCTGTAATGCAGCACTGTTTTTGTCACATAGAAAATAAAATTACAGCTGTAACACATACTGTGTTTTTCTCTGTCAAAATGCACGAGGACAGCTGTAATGCAACACTGTTTTTTTTTCCTGTAAAATACTGGATGACATTTGCAATGCAGGGCTGCTTTTCCTGTCAAAATACAAGAGGACAGCTGTGATGTAACACTGCTTTATATCCAGTGTCAAAATAGTGGATGACAAGTACATCTAAAAAGTTGCTTCCTTGCACTGGATAATTCATGATCGTTAGTACTTTCCAATACACAGAGCATACATATCTAAAGAGTCTGAAACTTTTCTTCATCAGCGACAAATGTTGATTGAAAAGATCCGGGCAACCATCAAAACTTGTCTTTTAAAATGCATTAGCAGTTTTCACTATTATTCCAACAGACAGAAGTGTGATTAGAGAAAACTTAGACACGGACAATACTCTGAAATCTAGAAATGACCTCCCAACATAACATGTGTGCCTTATTGAGACTTGGAAAGCATATACATTATCT
Organism: Sinohyriopsis cumingii; assembly: GCA_028554795.2. Lineage (NCBI taxonomy): Eukaryota > Metazoa > Mollusca > Bivalvia > Unionida > Unionidae > Sinohyriopsis > Sinohyriopsis cumingii. The sequence goes on along the minus strand of CM068834.1, from coordinate 78,622,042 downwards.
ATAATGTGCAGTATTACCAGCAGAAATGGTGCGGCAATAGGGTCCTCAGTGTTATTAATAGTTGCCAATTTATACATGAAGCCATTCTGAGATAAAGGCCTTGCAATTGGCCAAGAACCCACCATCTATGTTGTTCAGATATGAGGCCTATAACTTGACTACACGAGTACCATGTTCAGGAGTTCTCTATTATCTCACCTCCCTTGATCCACACATTCAGTCACTAACGAAAATGACAAACTACCATTCTAATACAGACGTTTACATGTAAACGATGATGGATCAACCAAAGTCACTGTTTATTGAGAACTGACCTACGCTGACCAGTACTTCAATTTTGTTTAACTGACCACCTGGAATACAAGAGGTCAGTGGTGAGATCTTTAATGCACCGAACTAACTCCTTAGTCAATGATGAGGAAGACTGAATTGAAGAAGCAGAGCATGTGAAAGCTAGCACCAAGAGTAAAAAGCTATCCAGGGTGGATTTTCAAACTTCAAAAAAGGAAATGAAAAAACCACCAAACAAAGCCAATAGTGTCCAAAATAGAATCAACATCGGTATACCATATATCTGCAGTAGATTCCAAAGTCTTAGCTAGAATATTCAAAAACACCAAAGTCCTAGCTATAGTATTCAAAAACACCAAAGTCCTAGCTAGAGTATTCAAACACCAAAGTCCTAGCTAGAGTATTCAAAAACACCAAAGTCCTAGCTATAGTATTCAAACACCAAAGTCCTAGCTAGAGTATTCAAAAACACCAAAGTCCTAGCTAGAGTATTCAAATACCAAAGTCCTAGCTATAGTATTCAAAAACACCAAAGTCCTAGCTAGAGTATTCAAAAACACCAAAGTCCTAGTTAGAGTATTCAAAAACACCAAAGTCCTAGCTATAGTATTCAAAAACACCAAAGTCCTAGCTAGAGTATTCAAACACCAAAGTCCTAGCTAGAGTATTCAAAAACACCAAAGTCCTAGCTATAGTATTCAAAAACACCAAAGTCCTAGCTAGAGTATTCAAACACCAAAGTCCTAGCTAGAGTATTCAAAAACACCAAAGTCCTAGCTAGAGTATTCAAAAACACCAAAGTCCTAGCTAGAGTATTCAAATACCAAAGTCCTAGCTATAGTATTCAAAAACACCAAAGTCCTAGCTAGAGTATTCAAAAACACCAAAGTCCTAGTTAGAGTATTCAAAAACACCAAAGTCCTAGCTATAGTATTCAAAAACACCAAAGTCCTAGCTAGAGTATTCAAACACCAAAGTCCTAGCTAGAGTATTCAAAAACACCAAAGTCCTAGCTATAGTATTCAAAAACACCAAAGTCCTAGCTAGAGTATTCAAACACCAAAGTCCTAGCTAGAGTATTCAAAAACACCAAAGTCCTAGCTAGAGTATTCAAAAACACCAAAGTCCTAGCTAGAGTATTCAAATACCAAAGTCCTAGCTAGAGTATTCAAAAACACCAAAGTACTAGCTAGAGTATTCAAAAACACCGAAGTCCTAGCTAGAGTATTCAAACAAAATGGAATTAACATATTACACATGAAAAGGACAAAACAAAAAAATTATGAAAAATTTGGTGTTTTATTTTATCAAATAAACTAATTATGAGAATGACTACATTGGTGAAAGTGGCCAAGTGCTAGAAACAAGAATTAAGAAATATATCAGTAGAGATTCATCTGTCATACCTGAACACTGAAGCGATATGGGATGTTCCATCATTCCCAACAAGACAAAGGTCATCACCTCTGAGGACAACAAATGGAAAAATGGGAAAGAGACAACTGCAATATGAGAGCAGAGGCCAAAACTAAACAGGGATTAGGGGCTTGAATTACCACCCATCTACACCAGTCTCTTTATGTCACATGACCATTCCAGGTCACACGATAAATATTAGTCACTGATGAAGGCAGATTGGTATTACTGAAATATGAACTCTTAAAATATTTATGCTCTGAGTATTTACTAATGTAATTAATTAAACTGAGAAAATTACTAATGGTCTTGATGTGAGTTGTACTACAGCACTGCAAAATACTGGTTGATTTGGTGTGACATATCCAACATTCAGCTGTCAGAAATTCCAGCTGTTTTAATGATTAAATCTTGCAATGGTAACAGCTTAAAATTAACAGTGCAAACCATATTCCTACAAATGGACTACTTAAACCAAGTTGGCAGTCTTGCAGGACCAATGAAATCATGTGGGCTGTCCTACAGGACAACTGAAATTGTGTCAACTGTCTTGCAGGAAATAACTGAGTACCTGATCTCTGTTGAAATGTGGTTTACTTATTACAAGCTTAGCCCAACTTAAGCAGCCAGTTAAAACATTTACCATGTCCAGTTTACATACCTTATATACTCTGTTATAATTTGAACCCAAGCCCAGATCTGCTGTAACAGTCATATAATGTACCTGCTGATCTATGTCTCCACAGTTTCATTGCAGTAATCAACAAAACAAACACCACAGGCCCTGAGCTGTTGGCACATAATGTAATGACTGATCAGAGTCTACAATACTTATAAGCAAGTACATGCATACAGATCATCATCTTACTTACTACTTCATCTAGAAAACTCGTAAATTTACTGGAAAAGTCAGCTGTATAATATTTTGGTTATTTACTCAATGAAGAAAGCTGGCAATGCATTTCATTGTTATTTACTCCATGAAGAAAGCAAGCAATGATCACAATTGTTATTTACGCAGTGGGGAAAGTAGGTAATGCTTTCCATTGTTAATTACGCAGTGAACAAAGCAAGTAATGCATGCCATTGATATTTGCTCAGTGAAGAAAGCAAGCAATGCATGCCATTATTATTTACTCAGTGAAGAAAGCAAGCAATGCATGTCATTGTTATTTGCTCAGTGAAGAAAGCAAGCAATGCATGCCATTATTATTTACTCAGTGAAGAAAGCAAGCAATGCATGTCATTGTTATTTGCTCAGTGAAGAAAGCAAGCAATGCATGCCATTGTTATTTACTCAGTGAAGAAAGCAAGCAATGCATGCCATTATTATTTACTCAGTGAAGAAAGCAAGCAATGCATGCCATTGTTATTTACTCAGTGAAGAAAGCAGGCAATGCATGCCATTGTTATTTACTCAGTGAAGAAAGCAGACAATGCAGGTTGTTGTTGTAGTACTCTGATCTCAACCATTACAATTATTCATACAAAACCTTGCATTCATTTGTACAGACCTTTACTAGAAAAATAAGATCTCATAGTTCAACACAAGAACAAGGCTAATCTCTCATGATTTTATGACAGGCCAGACATAATCAATATCTACTGTGCTTGGACTTGATTAGGATTAACCTATTTGAAACAAATGGGACTGTCTCAATGACAGTCTATTGCTTTCCGTAAACACTATGCAGGGACTGTCTCAATGACAGTCTATTGCTTTCCTTAACCGATTCGGCCCCGATCCCATCTGTAGGCATGATGAGACTGTACCCTACTTCAAAGCCCTGCAGCATCAAGGCCATTTAAGATAGACCAACATGGGTGGTATTAAAAAAATGCAGACAGATATAGCTCTAAAATGATATCAAATAATCTGGAAGTTCTGGTTGCACTACAAAATACAGTTAGAAAAAGCTCATTTTTTGGACCCGTTTTTTTTCCACCCAAAATTCGCTCGAGATTGGAATGCGATTTTGTGTCCGGATTTTAGACCTTTTGGCCTCAGATCTAAGACATACCGGTCATAACTGCACACAGACAGGTGAACCTTTGCAAAAACTAGGATAAGGTGGGCATTTGGAATAAACTGCGGTCTCCATACGAAAATGATGGGTCTATTAAGCAAAAAAAAAAAAAAAGAACTCCAACTTTTACCCTTCTGCTCATGCGCAAGCAAAATAACCAAAGGAAATTGATGTTTCTAATACAACTAGGCATTATTCTCATGGATAATCCGTTGAAAACTGCTGTATTACGATGTATTCAGAAATTTCACCCCAAATCTCGTTCCTACGCACATTTCAGGCAAAAACGACAAAAACCTCTGGGGCCGAATGAGTTAAACATACATTGGACTGATTACTGTATTTTACAGTCTGTTAATACATTTGACTGATTACTGTATTTTACAGTCTGTTAATACATTGGACTGATTACTGTATTTTATAGTCTGTTAATACATTTAACTGATTACTGTATTTTACAGTCTGTTAAACGTACATTGGACTGATTACTGTATTTTGGGGCCTAATGAGTTAAACATTATGCAGGGACTGTCTCAATCACAGTCTATTGCTTTCCTTAAATGCTGGACAAGCTACATGTACTTGTGCTTACAGTAATCTGGTAGATCGACCAATACAGAATTTGATTAAGTTCTTATTGCAAATTTTATCCATTTCAAATCAAATGAAACATATTTGACTTTAAAAAGGATATTCATGAACATTTTGATTATTTACTTAAGTGTGAAAACAGAAAATTACTTAGGAAATATTATACATTTTTTCATTCCTGTATTTCCACATGCAAAAGTACATATTTCCCATCATGCCATGTGATGCCTGATTATGTGTCTGCTGCATGAATAACAAGTGCTTTGCGGAATATTAAAAACAAATGGAATCTGTGTTACCTTCGAGACAAGGAAAGTATTTTTTGCTGAAGACATTTTATGTACACCACTCATGTCTGTATGAAGTCATTATTCCCCTCTACTATATTGACAAGTGATAAAGCAGCTGTAAGGCATTGCTGAATTGGTCATGGATTGTAATCAGATAGGGTTACATAGTTTACAAAATGTGAAAAATATAATTTACTGCAACATGTTAGGTCATTGCAATCCTACCCCTCTCTTTTGAATTGCTGATACCTATATCATCAGCAAATAAAAGTTAAGTGAATTTACAAACAAAAAGCTGGTGGGGAAGAGGATGAACTGAAAAGCTAGCTTAATTTAATAAGACTGAATTCGGGAGCATGTTTGGTATATGATAAAACGAAATTTCCTGCGTGAAGGCAGACATGTTTCATTCTGTGGTACAAAAAAATGATCTATTTTGTACCACACAACGAAATATATCCATAATTAATATAGGAAAAGATAAAATTCTCAATTTGTCTGTCAATTTACTTTTCATGAACAGCTGATAATGAGCAAGCCATTTCAATGCAGTGTGCAAATAGTGGAAGCACTTTAAACACAGGATCACATAGCTCTCAGCTGACTTACAAATCAGGTTTCTTTTGTATTGCTTCATAAGGATGAAACAAATAATGGTTTCTATTACACATCTACCACTATATGACTAGCTACTTTTCCTTGAAATTATCAGATGTATCATATAAAACATTACACAGCTCAAAGCAAAGGTTATTTCCTCTCTCCCCCCCTCCAAGTTTGAGCTAAAATCTTGTACAATCACTTGATATAAATTTAGATTCCACACTGATAAAGATGTAATCACCAAATAAAGATTCCATGATATAAGTAGATGAACAGACCTGAACAACAACAACTTAAAAACTTGTTTTTATTATAAAAAATTTATAGCATATATAATCAGGCAAATATAAAATATGTTGGCAGTTGGCAGACCGTCCCTGCTTTTTGTTGCTGACCCTAGCACTTTCCCACCAACCCAGTTGACAGACTGTCCCTGCTTTTTGTTGCTGAACCTAGCACTTTCCCACCAACCCAGTTGGCAGACTGTCCCTGCTTTTTGTTGCTGAACCTAGCACTTTCCCACCAACCCAGTTGGCAGACTGTCCCTGCTTTTTGTTGCTGAACCTAGCACTTCCCCACCTCCCCAGGGTACAGTTTTATTTTTTAAGAAATACAAAAATTCAGAAGTTCGATTTGTGCATCTAATTGACTCACTGAGTTGGTTTACCCCAGTACTGGTACCTGAAGTGCTTAGTTACATTATATATATCAATCATTATAATATAATTAATGCTTTAAAAATATAAAATAAGGAAAATCCAGAACTTAATTTGTGCATCTGAGCTGGTTTTTCACAGTACATGTACTTGAAGTGCCTAGTACTTTTACATATACTAATCATTATAATATATATATATGTTTTTACAAAAAACTACCTACGTATCATAATTTTAAAACCACTGCAATAGGAAACACATTTCTGAGGATCAATACAATGATTGTTTTTATCAGCTGGTATCATGTCTCATTTTATAACTGAAGAACATCAAACCATGTCACTCTGCTCCTAGACAAAGTTAGTGTATTCATAACGAGATTAAATCAGTGTCTCGAAATGATAATCACTTACTTGCATATGAGTAGTTATCACTACAAACAGTTTCATTTTGATTCCAACATTGTGGCAAAATCAAACACTTTGAGAAAAATCTCTTTTGTAATAACAAATGTGCTCTTCCTAGTGACGATATAATAATGCAAGGTAACACAGAATACCTGAATATTGTGGAACAGTATACATTGTAGCCGACATCCTTGGTGCAAGAAAGTTGCCTCAATTGTGCCCATAGCCACACATAAAATAGACAACAGACTAATAAAACATCTTTATGGCTGATTTTAGACTGAATGAATCAGGAACACCCCAGTCTGGCATATCAAATAACGCATGATCATTCATTAGTAGCAGACATTGTGCCAGCAATTATACTGTGGTCATCAACCGCTGCTGATGTGTTCTTTTACTCAAAACTGAAACAATCATTTATAAGCATGAGAATCACTGATAAGTATCCATCTATAGTATAATACATTATATATATATATATATATATATATATATATATATATATATATAAAGTTACTAGCACTTTGGGTATCTTTATTCTCCAATAGTTGAAAATGCAATTTTTGACTCGTACAGCATTACACAACAATTTTAGATAGCTACAAAATATGTATATTGATGACATTATAAGCATAACTTTCTTTCCAATAGTCGATTTCATTTGGTTTTTATGGTCAACTGAGTGAAAAAATTAAGAAAGCCTCTTTAGTCAGTGCTAAGAGTGTTAACCCTTTGACTGATTCATTTGGACAACTTTCCATGAAAATACTGTAATGAATCACATCTTGTTGACATATCTGTTTGCATGTGGTGCAAAGTTTTACCTTTCATTGATGTATTTAATTTAAACTCACTGTCATCCAACATAACACCAGACAATTTTATTCCTGATACCTGGATCCTGGACTTTTAAATCCTTAACTGTAGGTAAGTCCATGTAACATGCAGGTAAGTCCACATTACATGGGAAAGGCTGTGAAACGTCCTTACATGTACGGTGTGACCCAGCTATAACACGGCAGTTGGGAGCCATAGAACCCTACCATGTTATAGACCAAACCATGTTATAAGCAACCAGGTCAGTTAGCTGAAGAAAATGATGCATGTACCAAAAGAAATTTGCTGGGGGTGGGGAGGGAGGGGGTTAGGTAATAAATGCAGGCAGTAAAATACAAGCTTCATTGTCACAGTTACCATATTAAATCGATGTATATTAAATAGGAAACACACCTGTAGTGAAAACAGAAAGCATATATACTATTTTACTTTAATTAGAGAACCACATATTGGTACATATACGTGTACATTGTTTATATATACATGTCTTATGTATGTCATGAAAAGAGAATCAACACCGTGTACTCAACCGTGAATCTCATCACATACATTGAATCCACAATACATGTAATTCCATCGGAAAAAATGCACACATACACAGATTTAAAATATTCAATAATTTTGTCACAGATCATATATAGGTCTAGATTCAGTGGATAAACATAGCACAACAACATAACAAATGATGATGCACATTTACTTTCAGAACGTCGCAAGTCGGTAAAGTTTAAAAGTTAGTTTGCATTTTAAGCCACCGTTGCTAGTGCTCGTAAGCACAATTTTTTTTCATGCAAAAAGGATACTTTCATGGCACAGTAAACGTGTTCCAGTCATGTTGGAAAATGAAAAAATCCATCAGATTCCTTTGCTTTCATGTAAGTTTGGCACTGTTGTTGTTGTTGTTGTTGTTGTTGTAGGGTTTAACGCCATTTTTCAGCACACGATATGCTATACATGGCGGCCAGTATAATGGTGGAGGAAGAACCAGGAAAAACCCCAGAAAGAACCACCGACCTAAGAGAAGCTTCTGACAAGCTTTCTCATGTACCCACACTGGCTGAATCCAAGTCTCGAACCCACGCAGACAAAGGTGAGATGGCAGTGATCCGTAACAGAGAGCGCTTTAGACCACTCAGGGCCCCTAGTTTGGTACTGACTTCTTTGAAGAAAAGTTCTTTGTTTTTACAGTAGAACCTGTCTTGAAAGACCACCCTTTCTGCTAAAAAATAATGGTCTCTCAAGATAGGTGGTCTCTCAGGAAAGGTAATGATATAACCAATAAATATATGCAAAGATAACCTGGTCTCTCAAGACAGGTGGTCTTTCATATTAGTGGTCTCACAAGACAGGTTTTACTGAATTGAAAATTGTATCCGGCTTTCTTTGATGAAAGGTGCATGCGTTAAGTTTGTGGCTTCCTTTCATGGGGTCTCTGAATTTCTCCACTCCAAATAATGGTTGTATATACTGGTTTAAACAGCTAAAAATGTCCTAATAAAAAAAATCCCCAGATGGTATGTTTTGCTGCCAGTAAGGAAAATAAAATCGCAGCTTGTGACATTGGCGTAGCCCTACCCGATCTTAGAATAAACCTTTTACACTTTTTTGATGTACTTTTAAGACGAAAAAACTATTCTTTCATGTACGAGAAACAAAGATGTAAAATTTCAGGAGCCATGCCACAATCATCTTGTATTATTCATGCACAATCTCTTCCCAAAAATGATAATAAACTTTTTGCAGTTTTTTGGGGTACTTTTAAGAAAGAAATTTGTTTTTTCTGTGTGCGAGAAAAAAACATGTATATAAAATTTCAGGAGCCACACTGCGACTGTGTTATATCCGAATTTGTGTTATAACAGAGCATGATATAGCAGAGTCGCACTGTAGTTATGTCAAGTTACATGGAGAAAAGTCCAAGTTACATGTAGGTAAATCCTATTTACATGTGGGTAAGTTCAAGTTACATTCAAAAGCTGAGAAACAGCATTTCATGTAGTTATGTCCAAGTTACATGTAGATAAGTCCAATTATAAGTAAGGCCAAGTTCCATGGGAAATGCTGAGAAACATCCTTAAATGTTGTTATGACCATGTTACATGCAGTTATGTCCAAGTTACATGTGGGTAAGTCCAAGTTGCATGTACTGAAGTCCTTACATGTGGGTAAGTCCAATTTTCATGAGAGCTGAGAAACATTCCTACAAGAAGTTATGTCCAAGTAACATTTAGCTAAGTCTAAGTTACATGTAACTAATTCCAAGTTACATGTGGGTAAGTTCAAGTTACAGGATTAGGCTCATTGTTTATTTGCATCTTCTCCAATCTGACTGCATTAGTAGCTATGGTGGGATGATGTCAGCAAACAAGGATATTCACATATATCATGAACATTCACATATATCATGGACAGTTAAATATATCATGGACATTCATATATATCATGGACAGTTAAATATACCATTGACATTCACATATATCATGGACAGTTAAATATATCATTGACATTCACATATATCATGGACAGTTAAATATATCATGGACATTCACATATATCATGGACAGTTAAATATATCATGGACATTCACATACATCATGGACAGTTAAATATATCATGGACATTCACATACATCATGGACAGTTACATTTATCATGGACTGCTTCCAGAATAGTCAGCTTGCCTTTATTTTCAGCATCAGATCATGTCAAACTTGAAGTTCAATGTCTACCATTTCAGGCCAACGCTATAAAACAGGTCAGAAAAATGTGTAGCTCAACCATTTATTCAGAAATAATATCATTCAGAAGACAATTTCTGGGGTATCTGACCAGACAATGAATGAAACAAGTCAATGAAGGATGAATTAAAATTTTGTTCCTATATTATTCAAAATAAATCTTTTGGCAAATATCAGATAATGGCTTCACAGCAACACCTGTACTGGAATGATCCTAATCACAATATAATGGCAATATAAATCCACACACCAATATTGATCAACAATGATAAATAATATGCACTAACACTGATGGGTATAAAAAGATCACCTCTTTTTGGGGTCATTCAGGCAGATAGTTCGGATCCCATTCTGCTCTGAAGCAAGAACAAGCTGCTTTGGATGGACCTCTGCTGCACCTGATGACCTTTTATGACCGATGGAGAAGAGACGAGTCAATGTCCATCCATTCTGAATTAGAAAATTTTGCAGCAGGTCCAATAAATAATTCTATTACAAATCTTTAAACATAATCAGCTATGCAAATCAAGAGACCTGCCCCCTCCACCATAAAAATGTATTAGGCTCCAAGACTTACTTCAATATACATGTAGTCTAACCAAAGAAATTTCTGCATTTGTCAATTTCAAGAAAAAATTCCCAGTCTGGAGAAACATCTGGTACTTGAAATGTTTAATAGTTTTATTTTGTAGGTGTTGGGGACAAAATTTTAAATTTTTCCTGTTCTCCACTAGTAGTACTGTATTAGATAAAATTATTATTACTAATGCTATTAAGTTGTTAAATTATATACCCATATGATACTTGACAAAATGACTGACCAGAAGAAAATGTATGCTAACATTAACATGTCATCTGTTTTCCCCTTAAAAATCTATGAGTTATTATTATATTAAGTGCTTCTTTGTCTTATTGTTGATACAAACATGCGAGTCCTATAGAAAATTATTCATCCTATATCAAAACAATTTTAAGATAGGGAATAAAAGCACAAAATTCATCTGGATAATGCGAATATGGATATGAAAATTACCAATGTAGATGTAACATCTGCGAAACCCACTATGACCAAAGTCTTTGTCACCTCTAGCTCAAGGTTAAGCCAATGTCTACATGGGACTCTCAATGGAAAGAGTAACATAATGTATTCAAAGGGTTCTTGATGGAATAATGTACAATCCTGGCAATCCAAACAAATAATGCAACTATTATATCAGAAGCTGTCAAGAATAAGCAGTTGGCCACACCTGTCAAGAAACCTATCATAACTTTATCTTTCTCTGAATTTACATGTAGTATAATGATCAAACTGTTTTTCATTAAAATCAATTGAAAATTCCATTGCCATCTATTACACGATCATAAAAAATAAATTTGTTCAGTTACCTGACTGGGTGTTCAATCTACAGAAGATGGCTGCTCAGCATTAGTGTTCAGTTGTCAAGGCAATGGTTTCTTATACTCCTCAGTCTGAGATGTACATGTATATGAATGCAATTATGCATATATGGATGGGACTGTAGGCAAACATTGTGTCCTACATTAGTCCTACAATGTAAAGGATTGACCTTGATATGTATGTGTTGTCAGTCAAGCCCCCAAAACTACAGGGGCACTATCACTGCTTACAATTTACCTGTCATACATGTACTATATATATCATTGCTTACAATTATTATATAGTACATGTATAACAGATGAAATGTTAGCAATGATACATGCCATTGTGTTCAAAACATAAAAATGGTACTAACAGCTGCCTTGCCAGGTGCTCAGCATTAAGAGTTAAGTGTAAGGGCTGGTTGGCCTGGTGTAAGGCACAGGTACTCGACGCGAGCTTAATGTTGAGAAGAAAATAATCTGAAGGAAACAAATCATACAGAGTGACACAAATACCACAGTTTACCCCCATGAACTGTTCTGACACAGAACCCTCTCTCTCTCTCTCTATATATATATAGTTTGATAGAGAGGGTCCTTTGTTCCCTTTTGATTATTTTTTTCTTTTCTGAACATCATGTTCGCGTCTAGACCGCCGCCAGTCAAAGAAAAAAAACAGGTGGAGAATAACTTGATGGTCTATTTCGCGTCGAGCACCTGTGGTATCAGAATAATGTGGTTTGGTGGAACATGGTGCTACATGTATGTGACATGATGCTCCAGTGCTAGACATCACTATAAAATGCAATACTGCAGACATCGTAGCGATATGATTGATTCTTTTTTTTTTCTTTCTTTTTTTTAAAGCTACGTTAAAAATCCAATTAACACACACAAACACATACACACGAGACCCTGTGGATGAAAGGTAATCACAGGGGCTCGTATCGTTGCTTACAACTGACCTGTCATACAAATAATAACTACAATGAAGGACAGTTCTCTCCTTCTTCGCGCGACCTATTTAAGAATAAACAACGAACGATATGAGCCCCTGTGAAGGCAATGGGTTGGGGCATAATCCAACTTACTATATTTGCTTTGCATTTACTGTCATTTATCACTGATCCTCTGATACAATAACTTCCTTTCAAAGTAAAGTTTACAAATGCGCAGGAACTTCTGAGTGACATTTCACGAATCACCTTCACGTCCCAATTTTTGTAGAACGTTTACTCCTGGGTTTTATATGGGAAAGTTCAAAAAGGTCAATGACTGACTAAAACATCACGCGAATTCAAAGTTCAAAGAACGATCCGGAAAAGAAACTCCAGTGACACGTTTTGGCGCAGTATATACGGAAGACAAACGCAAATCATGTGGAGTGACAAGTCATCAACAAATCAGTGTAAAGGTTTAATATTGTGTGCTTCTTTCTTTGACATGTGTTTCCCTAAAACAAATGACACAAAGAAAAATTATTTAAAATCCAAAATCAAAAGTACAATAAAGAATAACTAACTTTATATTATTATGAAAAAGGCAGCAGGGAAAATACGTTTTTACGCAATTTTTCAGTCCGATTGTTTGGTGCTACTGCCTTACTTATTGCGCATGTGTCTTTTTTGGTTCTCTCATTTCGGGTACTGAGTAGGGTTTTAATTCGAAATTTTTACTTTTTATTGAATAATCTCCTTACCATTAGCTATTTATTAGTATTATGCATGTATATAATATACATAGTTTGCGTCAACTTTAATTGAAGATTACTCTACTCTGCTCTGCTCTCCTCTCCTCTCCTCTCCTCTGCATTGCATTACTTTACTTTACTTTACTTTACTTTACTTTACTTTACTTTACTTTGCTGCACTTTACTTTACTTTACTTCACTTTACTTTACACTTCTGTTTTCATGAATTCAATTTATCTAGTAAACATGTAGTCCGACAAAAAATCACTCCACCCTCGCAAATCTGTGTTGATAATGATGGACGATATGTAGATATGATTTCACCTGTTCATTAAAACGTGCAGTTTTGTGACATGCAAATCTGCCATGAACAAACCTGCGCACACTTTAGACGCATACCGATAAGTGGTTACGCCGTACCTAACGCGAAATTAAAAATGTTCGCAGGACAGATGGTTATGCTCTTCCGCTTGGATTTACAAGTCACCAAATAAAGGATTTGCTCTGGAAAACTGTGTACATGTCAACAAAAGATCCCTTCAGCCAACAGTAACTCCACAGCCGCAAGAAATACATATAAGTGTATAAAATGTACACTGATGTGTGCAGGCAAACTTAGCTGCAAAGATTTGCAGCTTTTAATGAATAGGTGATAACAGCCCCATAACTGAAAATCAATATCATCACGGGTGAGGAGCTGATTTATCGGCCTAGTAGACAGGCAGGTTTGGGAATATGCATGTGTATTCCCGTAAAACGGTATTTGTTGCATTAGCATCCGGAGCTGACAAAGAAAGAAAAACACATGGATTTGATAACTACGAGCTTTAAATAGGGGAGCTCCGTTGATCTAGACGGGATCCAATCATCTTTGTTATCCATGGTTCCGATATGTTAACCATGTCTACACCTTGGCAGATCGAACATATATTTTAGTGCTTTGTCCTAGCGACATCTATATGATTTCGTGAGGTACCCCCCCCCCACCACCACCATTTAGTATGTAATGCCAACTAACTAACAGCGGGTAACAGCGGTGCATTGTATATTGGCCAAAAATGTTGGAGGCAATTGATTTCATAAGAATATTGTGTAAGTTTAACATCGAAAGAATGTCTACATACCAGAACTTAGCCATTGCATGTTTATTTGAGTGAAAGAAATTTGTATAAAATACGAACGGGCCATGAAAAATGGCCTATTTATGAGTCCATTGAAGCTGTGTGCTTCCCATGTCTCGACCATGTACGAATAGTGTTCAAATTTTAACAACTTAATTTTAATTGATTGCGGTAGCTTGCTGCCGCATCCAATCAAATTCACAGACCTGAAGCACGTAAAATATGTTCGATCCGCCAAGGTGTAGATAGGGTTGAAATATCGGAACCTTGGCTATCGAAGATATAATCTAATTTATCGAAATGTATGTAATATGGCCGCAGTTTTATTTGAAACAGTGCATTTTTTTTATTATGTCATCCTGAATGTAACTTACTAGTGAGTATTTGCAAATCTTTGTATTAACATTTCGGGAGATATATCTTTAACTGACACCAACTAATCAGTATCGTGCTGACGTGTTTTCCTGTCAAAGTGTGGTAAAATTATAATTGAAGTCAAGGTGTTCAAATATACCTTTGAATTAAAAGGACTATTTGAAATACAAAAGAGTTCCAATTACAATTAGTGATGATTGGCAACCAAAGTTAATATGATTCGCATTGAAAACAAATTGATCAGAAACATTTGGAAAGTAATGTAGCACCTACACCCAGATAGCATTAAGAACTCTCTTAATGGATGAGTTCATAAATTTACTTGTACTGGTTCAGTTGGGGGCCCCGAGTGATCGAGTGGCAGAGTGGTCTAAAGCGCTCACCGTTACGGATCTCTGCCATCTCACCTCTGTCTGCGTGGGTTCGAGTCACGGGTTAGGCCTGTGTGGGTATGTGAGAAAGCTTGCCAGTAACTTCTCGTGGGTCGGTAGTAGTGAATGGGGATACTAGAGCCTCAGTGGGAATTATCATTACAGAGACCCCTGGGACACTCTAGCCTCAATGGAAATTTAACATGGAGAAAAATCGTGGGACACTCTAGCCTCAAGGGGAATTTAACATGGGAAAAAGTCTTGGGTCACTCTAACCTCAAAGGGAATTGAACATGGTGAAAAAATCGTGGGTCACTCTACGTACAAGGGGGAATTTAACATGGGGGAATAGAGTTTGGGTTTGTCTAGGGACAAGGGGAATTGAATATGGAATTTTTTTTTTTTAAAATTTAAATTTAAATTTAAATTTAAATTTAAATTTAAAAAAAGGGGTAGGCAATGGAAAGGCTATCTCTTTTCGAGAAATATGGCTGGCCCTGAAAAGGGCCTTTGGGTTGATGTTAATATTAATATTAACATAGATGGCATCTGTCACATCTTCTTCTTCTTCTTCTTAAACTCCTTCTAACTGCCGGTCCATACACAAGTACCCTCTTGAGACATCCTTGTCTTTCTATGTAAACTCTCCTCATCCATTGACTAGTATCTGTCCTATCAACAACAGTCCACTTGGACCTGACATACATGAGCATGTCCGTCCTAAACATCATGGAAGACACAAGGGTGGATGACTCAGCTGTGGTCCACATCTTGAAGCGACGAGAATAGGTGAATCAATGCAGTGAACTGCGCTTATTTATAGGTACAGGAAGGATTGAAACGATTGAATTCATTCACCAATCCGAACACGCGTTACAAAATTCAGTCAGCTCGCATCCAATCCGAAGAGAGCAGTCTGGGACGTCACGTGGTCTATATAGATTCGTTAGCGCTTGTGTGCAGTCAATCTATGCGACAGTGATTCAACATGACGGAAACTCAGAAAACGATCCATTGGGGTGCACCAGCAGGGGAGACTGCCCAAGGGAACCCGGACTTACTTTCAGAAGAGGTACATTGGGATTTTGTGGATTTTCTTACCTCGCAAGAATTTGTTCCGGAACCTTCGTTACCTTCTTCATTACCGCAAATGGAGAATTTTAGACAGAGACAGAAAGAAGAATTGGAGAAATTTATGCAACGACAAAAGGAAGCGGAACAAGCTTTTCTCCTACAGCAACAGCAACAGCAACAAGAAGAGGTAAGAAAAAAACAACAACAAGAAGAAGTAGCAGCAAAGAAACAAGAGGGTGAAAATCAAACGGCTACGGTACTGTTGGACATTTTAGCGGAGTTAAGAAGTCTGAAACAAATGTATCAGACTTCTTTATCACGACCGAAGAGAATACGACCTTCCCGAGCTAAACACGCCAACCCTGTGACTAAGCCTATCGTACCACCCTTAGTGATTTCAACCCAATCATCAGAAGTAGGCCTCGGCCGTGGCAAAGGCTTAAGGCAGTTAAAGCTGATTGGTTAAACTCACCCCTACACCATAAAGAAAAAAGGCCCTTTTCAGGGCCACCCACTTCTCTCGAAAAGAGATAGCCTTTCAATTTGCCAATAACTCAAAAATCAACAAAAAAAAAACAAACCATTTTACCCTTATAGTACGTGTCTGTGTATGAGTGCGTGAGTGTAGCTTATTTTAAAATCAAAACTCAAAGACACTTACCTTATATCATTCATGTATTCTTTTCTCCATAGTTACAATCCAATTCACAATTCACCACAGAACACTTTAATTAAAAGTTCATTGACTTCTTCTTTCTCCTTGTTTAGTCTCTCTGTTTTTTGAATTTCTTCACCGTTTTTTCCTCATTTTCTTCCCTTCTTCTTTTCTTCTCCTGTTTCTTTGCTTCTTGTAAATAGAATTGTCTTCTTTCTTCCTCTTCTTCCTCTGAAGAATCCCTCTCTTCT
Source organism: Sinohyriopsis cumingii (assembly GCA_028554795.2). Taxonomy (NCBI): domain Eukaryota; kingdom Metazoa; phylum Mollusca; class Bivalvia; order Unionida; family Unionidae; genus Sinohyriopsis; species Sinohyriopsis cumingii. Next base: position 78,605,267 of record CM068834.1, on the reverse strand, counting down.
TCCGAAGAATCCCTCTCTTCTTCTGAAGAATCCTTCTTTTCTTCTGACTCCTCTTGTTTCTTTTTTGGGCAATCTGGAGACCAATGTCCTTTTTCTTTACAATAATAACAGGTATCTTGACTTTTGTCTTTTTTAGCCCCTGTTTTTTTTTCTTTTTTGACGGTCTGGACACTCTGAAGACCAATGCCCTTTCTTCTGACAGATATTGCAAGTATCCTGACTTTTATCTCGAAAGGAAGGAGAGTAGTCCGTCGGCTGGTCTGAAGAGAATTTTCTAATGACCCCTCGCAAAGCTCTGACGAAACGTTCGATTTGGTTAGTCTCTTCCATCGTTGTGCTCGGCTTGAGAGTGAAATGAATAGTGAAAGGACAAGACACACACTCTTTTATATACGCTGGTCTGCCATGACTATAAATTAGTCTATGGTGTTTAAACTTGAGTCATTTGACGTTTTGCACTCAAGATGAAACGATCCTATTCATTCGAGAAGAAAGAAGAAGAAAGTAAGAGGCAGAAACGTGATCTATCGCCTCGTACCAGGGCTGAAATCTTGGCACAAATTCATGCCAGTGATTTTGAAGAGGACATGAGTGAACCAGAACTTGAACCCTCTAAACCAAGTTCACCACCCTTAGTCAACCCTGAAAAGTACTATCACATTCGAGAGACGGAAAAGCGCTCCTCTAGAAAATTTAGAACCACGGCTTACACCTACACGGTGAAGTTTAAAGATTTCAAGGCCGACGTACCCTTGGAGAAAGCAGAAGGGTTTATCACCGAGATGTGGGATTCTTTGCTCACTGCACTCAAGCGACAATGTCAACCCAAAGAAGACGATCGCTTGACACTATCCATAGATCACGACGGTTTGAAATCCCCTGTTTGGATCGAGTTTAGCAGACCCGCAGAACTAACCCCTTCCAAAGTCATGGACAAGATTCAACACGTACAACAATCTAATGATCAGTTTGACATCACCGATGGTAAAGCCGCACTGAAAATGGCCCACGTCTCTCCTCCTCAAGGGACTGGACGCAAAAAGATGTTATTGGTGAACGAGCTTCTTAGCATTAAGCGTAGCCTTGTCCAAATTCACAATCCTCAAGACCAGATGTGTTTAGCTCGAGCCATCGTGGTGGGACGAACCTATGCCAACAAGAACGACACGGCAGAATGGAAAAGAGCCTGGAAAACTATTCGACAATCGGACCGAGCCAAACAACGAAACGAAGCAGAACTCCTGTTGCAACAAGCTGGTCTGTCCAAAGACACACCCTGTGGCATTCCTGAGATGCAAAAATTGCAAGATGCCCTAGCTCCACGATACACCTTGAAAGTGCACCCTCAAGAAGTGCGTGGGTCTCTGTTGTTTCGAGGCCAAGACTTTAAGGACGGAAAATACATTCACCTTTATCATCACGATGACCATTTCGATACCATTACCAGTATCACTGCATTCCTGCGATACGGTTATTATTGTGAGAAATGTGACTATGGTTATAACAATCGAGAGCAACACAAACATTGCGGATGGAAATGCCCAGGATGTTTGACCTCTCCACCCTGTCTGAGCGAAGAACCAGTGCCTTGTTCAACTTGTTTGCGCACGTTTGTCAGCCCTACCTGTTACCAACAACATTTGAAGACGCAAGGTTCACAGAAGAAATGTGCCTGTCAACTCCTGAGATTGTGCCCTACCTGTGGACAAGACATACGTACCAATAGTACCAAGGCACACGCATGTCGAGGAAAGAAAAAATGTCACATTTGTCACCACATCGTGGACTTGGAACACCAATGCTACGTGCAAAAATACCAACCCCCACCAGAGAAAGAGGACGGTCACAAGAAGAAAGGCAATTTCATCTTTTTCGATTTCGAATGCATGCAAGAGACTGGCATTCACATTCCTAATTTCTGCGTGGCTCATCGAGCGTGCGAGAAGTGCATTCAAGAACCTATCTTCAGTCATTGCCCTCACTGCAGCAAGATTCCTGGAGGGCGTGAAAAAATCTTTCGGGGACCGAACACGTTAGCCGATTTTGCCCGATGGGTCTTAGACCCCATCGACAAGACATGGAGCCAAGAGGACATCGAACGTTACGGAGATTGTCATCGTCATGCCACGGTGATAGCTCACAATTTCTCCGGATACGATGGACAGTTTCTTTTGAGGTACTATACTGAACAAGGCACCAAGCGTCCTAAAGTGACTTTGAACGGAGCCAAAATCATTTTCATGCAAGTGGGACAAGTGCAGTTTAAAGATTCGATGAGTTACTTGGCCATGCCTTTGAGTCGAATGCCTAAAACGTTTGGAATGACAGAAATGGCTAAAGGGTACTTTCCACACTTTTTCAATACGGAAGCCAATCAACACGCCGTTCTACCCCATTTACCTGAGGCTCACTATTACGACCCCGACAACATGCGTACCGAACAACGAGAAGCTTTCTACGCTTGGTACCAGGCTCACGCCTCGGACCCCTTCGACTTTCAGGAAGAAATGTTAAAGTATTGTCGTTCCGACGTGGACATTTTACGACGTTGCTGTGGAAAATTTCGAGAACTGTTCATGGAACACGGAGGGGTCGATCCTTTGAAAGAAGCTTGCACCATTGCCAAAGCGTGTTCCTTAGTGTACCGCCAACGATTCATGCCTGAAAACACCGTGGCTGTCATCAGTCCTCAAACGACCCACTATGTCAAGCGTCAATACTCGGTCAAAGCCCTACGTTGGTTACATTACTTGTGCGACAAAGAAGATAAATGGATTCAGCATGCCCGCAACGGAGGAGGCGAAAAGACCATCGGAACGTATTCGGTCGATGGCTGGGACTTAGAAAACCCCAAGATCGTGTACGAGTTTAACGGTTGCTTATTTCACGGATGTCCCGTCTGCTACCCTGACCGTGACACTAAAAATCAGTTTTTACAACGGACCATGGAAGACCTGTACCAGGCTACTTGTCAGCGACGCCTAAAGTTAGAACAGGAAGGATACCAAGTGGTGGAAATGTGGGAACACGAGTACGATCACCGTATGAAAACCGATCCCGAGTTTAAACGCCTCGTGGAAAGTTACCAGTTCATGGACCCGCTGAACCCGAGGGATAGTTTGTACGGAGGAAGGACCAATGCCACCTGTTTGCTGTACCAAGCCGACGAAGAGAAAGGAGAAGAAATCAAATACTTGGACGTGTGTTCGCTGTATCCCTACGTGTGCAAATATTGTCGCTTTCCTTTAGGGCACCCGCAATTGCTGACGGAACACATCGACCTGAAAAACATTCGACAATACGATGGCTTGATCAAGTGCAAAGTTTTGCCTCCCACGAACCTGTACCATCCCGTCTTACCTCACCATTGTCAAGGCAAACTGATGTTTCCCTTGTGCCGTACTTGTGCCGAAACGTGCAACCATGATCAGCCTTGTCATCACAGCCAGGAAGAACGGGCCTTGACGGAACCTGGGTCAGCGTAGAATTGTTCAAAGCTCTGGACATGGGATACCAACTGTTAGAAGTGTACGAAATTTGCCACTTTCCCAAGACACAACAGTACCACAAGGGTGACCCTACTCAGAAAGGCATTTTCGCCGACTACGTGGATGCCTTTTTGAAACTGAAGCAAGAAGCCAGCGGCTATCCTTCCTGGTGTCACACTCCCGAAGACCAAATACAATTCAAAGAGAAATACTATGCACAAGAAGGCATCTCTTTAGACCACATCGAGAAAAACGAAGGCAGGCGATCGTTTGCCAAAGTGATGTTAAATTGCTTGTGGGGTAAAATGGCACAACGACCGTGTTTACCCAAGACGGAATATTTGACAGAACCTTCCCGCTACTTCAAGATGATTCACGACAAAACCAAATACATGAAACACGTGGACGTCGTTCGAGAGGATTTGATCTTGGTCAATTACGAAGAAGATCTGGACTTTGTACAAGACGACCCTTTTGGAAATGTCATCATTGCGGCTTACGTGACAGCCCATGCTCGCTTAAAATTGAACGAAGCTTTAGAACTGTTAGGGGAACGCGTCCTGTACTTTGACACGGACAATTGCATTTACATCCATCACCCGATTCAACATCACCCTGACATCGAAGGAGACCGTTTAGGAGCCTGGACAGACGAGCATCCCGACGACAAGATTCTAAGTTTCGTCAGTGGCGGCCCCAAAAATTACGGCTACGAATACCGGGACAAACAAGGGGAAGTGCACACGACGTGCAAAGTGAAAGGACTGACTCTGAATCATCGTACCAGTCGTGTGGTCAACTTTGGGGTATTGAAAGAAGCCTTGCAATCGGGAGAGGATGGAAACTTTAAAGTGACCACCTATCAACCGAACAAGATTGTACGTTTACACACTCACCACATCGTCAGTCGACCCTTGGAAAAAGTCTATCAAATCGTGTACCAGAAGCGAGTGAGACTTCCCAATCACTTTACGTTGCCGTACGGTCACGTCGGTATTGGTCTGTATATGAAAAGGAACCCTAGGCAAGATCGATAGTTCATTGTTCATTGAAGTAACTTACCATGTCGTTGACGAAGAAGAAACCAGATTGGTTAGGAGTCAAATGTTGGACATCACCGAGACCAGGGTTTTGAGGCTTGGACACAAGAGGTGGCCCAGTATGCACGAGAGTTATTCAAGGAAAAAAGTTACTTTTCAACCTGTGTTAGTGACGGTGCCAGAAGAACCCGTCACCCAGGACAGGACTGTCGTGGACAGGCCTGAAAGACCCTTTCGGGAGGACACTTGTGTGACCTTACCCCCTACTATAGAACTGGTTACAACTTTACCCAAAACATGTGGTTGTTGTACAGACACTTGTTTTTATTCCACGTTCATGGTTATCATGTGCCTTTTATTCTTGTACTTAAGCCTTTGGCTTTTATGTATTTTTGTCTTTCGTATTCATGTTTGAAAAAAACATTCAATAAACGTGTTCTGAAAAAGTATATAAACTCTTGTCTTGTTTGTTTTTCGTGTCACAAGTGACATTCCTCACACTATGGCTACCTCTGCTGTCTCTGCTCCCTCTTCCTCTACTGTCTACTGTCAAAGTCATCGACGAACACTTAGATCGTGCCAGTTGGGAGGCTTTGTATCTTCGCCATCCCTTTAACATGCTCATTGCTGGACCTAGCGGTTCTGGCAAAACCGAATTCGTCAAACGTTTGATCGAACATAAACATCATTTGATCGATCGACCACCTCAACGAATCGTGTGGTGTTACAAAGAGTGGCAATCGGCGTACAGCCTCTTGCGAGAAAGTCAAGGCGATTCCATCGTGTTTGTGGAAGGCATTCCTAAAGAAGACGACGGCATCGTCTCTGACTCCCGTCAAACCCATTTGGTCATTTTTGACGACATGTTAGGAGAAGACGAAGAAGAAATTAAACTGTGGTTCACGCGCAAAGGGCATCACCGTAATGCCAGTGTCGTTTACATCACCCAAAATTTGTTTCAACAAAGTAAAGCCCATCGCACCATCAGTCTCAATGCGCATTACGTGGTCTTGTTTAAAAGCCCTCGAGATAAATCGCAAGTGCAAGTCTTAGCCAAACAGTTAGGAACGCCTTGGCTGACTCAGGCGTACGACGATGCCACTCAAACTCCACACGCCTATTTACTCGTCGATTTGAAACCTACGACTCCCGAGGATTTGCGATTTCGTACCTACTTGTTTGACCACTGGTGCCAAGACGGAGGGCCTGTCCTGTACACGTCTCCGTCCTCGACTTCATTTCACTCCACATAAAAAAAATCTATAAAAACCTCAGACCCTTTTTCGTCTGTCTCACTCTCAGTGCGAACATGACGTCCCTTCAGTCGCATCTTCCCGTCAAATTGATTCGTGCCTTGTATGGCATCAGTCGAGAAAAAGATCCACAAACACGAGCTCGTGTCTTAGAAGCTACTCTCAAAGAAGTCTTACGATGGTTCACGGTGACGGCACGTCAATTACTCCAATGAATCATTCAGATTCCTCATCAAACCAAACGCTTTTTCGATCGAAACAAAGTCGCTTTGGTCCAACTGGCCGATCCCCGCATCGACACTCAAACCAAAAAACAAATCATTTTGAAACCTGGAGGGAGCGGTACTCTAGGAGGGTCATCATTCGCTCACTTTTAAGATGGGATCCTAATGCCCCCAAAGTTATCCCCAAGACAAAAGTCCAACGAAGTCCCAAGAAGAAGAAAAAGACCAGGTCCCCAAAGAGAAGAACTTCTCCAGTGGCAGGACCCTCCTCTGACCAGACACCACCACCCCGGAAAAAGAAAAGAAGCCCCCAGAAAAAGAAACAGAGAAAAAGCCACCAGAAAAAGAAAAGCCCACAGAAGAAAACTAGTCGCAAGAGAGGCACTTCGGCCAGGACGCAACCTTACACTCGCAAACCACGATCTGCCACGGCAGTGACTGCATCTCCGGCATCCTCACGTTCATCCACTTCTCCGTTAATGACACCCAGAACTGAAGAGTACTTGGAGACGTTGATCACACCAAGAACTTCTCCGTTGATGACCCCCAAAAGAACTTCCCCAGTGGCACGACCCTCCAATTTAGTGGCAGTGGCTGCTGCTCACAAAGTACCTTCTCCCAAAATCAAAGTCCATGAAAGATCGGGCATGTTAGAAAGTTTGCTGGATTTGTCCAAGCAAGAACTGCCTCGATTTAGTCCGTTGCGTACCCCTGCACGACGTGTCATGCCTGTCCTCAAACTGATACGACGTAAAGACAATCAGTGGCGACGCGTTCCAGTATAAAAAAGGCCTGTGACCGAGTAGGGTATCAGTGTTTTTTTGGTGCGCCTGAAGACTCAAAGATGTCACCCTCCAGAAAACCCCAAGGAAAGAAAAGGAAAGGACTGCCACCACGTTTAGCCAAACATGGGGACATGTTATCTGTCCTGTCCAAAGCTTCTCCACCCCTACGAAAAAAACTCATTCAAACAGCCTCCAAAGAGGTCATCGATACCGTGTGCGAATGTTGTTTGAAAGTTTTGAAAGGCACGATCCCTTTGTCCAAACACCAGAAACAATGCTTAGGCAAACATCGTCACGTTCTTCGCCAAATGGTTCAAAAGAAAATTCCCATTCGTCAAAAAAAGAAGATGTTGGTCCAACTTGGAGGCATTTTGCCTCTCTTGTTAGGCCCCATACTGAAAGGAGTCTTGGGAACCATGTTGGGAGGACTGGTGGGAGCAAGATAAAAAGGCCCTTGGAAGTCCCAAGATCTCAGAATTGACCCCTGACAACCCCATGGAAGGACGAAAACTAGCTTTAGTGCCTTACAAACGATGGATGGAATACCATCGGTGGCAAGAACAACGCACCCCGCATTTACCTCCCAATCCCCATTTGAGCGAGATGTCCCAGTTACAACACGCATTGCAGTCCTTGATGGATCTCCAAGATTTGTCCGAAACAGAAAAATCGCAAAAGTACGGTCAACTCTTGCAACGACTGCAACTCTTTCACCAGAAAGCTTTAGACGAAACAGCTCTACCCACTCTGAAAGATTTTAAGACCTTGATGAAAAGTCCAGCACCATCACCAGTACCAGTACCAGTGACCAAGACAGAAAAAGGAAAAGAAGAAGAAGAAGAAGGGTTTCAAACTCCACCAGAAAAAGTACGCAAGTTAACAACACCACCTACCTCCAGAATTGGATGGATTAAAAAGATGATGGCCACCCCTTCTTCATCACAAGAGAAAAAGAAAGTGAAGACAGAAGTGAAGACAGAAGTGAAACAAGAACTGATATCCCCCGCTCAGACATCCTCCTCCTCTTCAACACCTATTGCCGGTCGCACACGCAAAGCATTGCAATCCAAGAAAGTACCCCAAGAGAAAAAGAGTAGCATCCTCCAAGAGTGGGTGCCTTATTAACACACCAACCGACACAAAAAAATGGAAAAAGTCTTAGCCAGCATTTACTACGATCCCTCCCATCCTGCAGGTTACGCAGGAGTTCAAAAATTGTATCGTGCTGCCAAAACGCGACTGAAAAGTCTCCGTTTACCTCAAGTGCAACGATGGTTACAAGAACAAGCTACCTACACTTTACACAAACCCATTCGACGCAAGTTTGCCAGAAGTCGCACCCGAGTGGAAGGCATCGATCATCAATGGCAAGCCGATTTAGCCGATGTCTCTCATTTGGCCAGCTACAATCGTGGCTACAAATATTTGTTTTGTGTCATCGACGTCTTTTCCAAATTTGCTTGGGTCGTACCCTTGACTTCCAAATCGAGCAGCGAGTTAGTGCGAGCCCTGCAACGGGTGTTGAAACAAAGCGGTCGTCACCCTCTTCGATGGCAAACGGACAAAGGTACCGAATTTCTGAACCAAGCTTTCCAAAAAGAATTAAAGAAACGTGACATTCATTTTTTTACCACCGAGAATCCCGAAACCAAAGCCAGCATCGTGGAACGTTTTCAACGCACTTTGAAAGAACGCATGTGGAAATATTTTACGCATCACCACACTCTGAAGTACATCGACATCTTACCACACCTGGTGCAAGCGTACAACCAATCTTACCATCGAAGCATCGGACGTGCTCCGCAAGAAGTGACTCCCGACAACGAAGTGCTGGTGTTTGAGCGTCTGTTTGGTACGTCCCCGACGAGGGCTGTCCCCAAGAAAAGTGGAGAGTTGGCCGTAGGAGATTGGCAAAACCAAACGCACTTTTGACAAAGGTTACTTACCTAACTGGACGACCGAACTGTTTCGCGTCACTGGACGAGTGCATGGCCGTCATCCTGCCGTCTATAAATTGGAAGACATGAACGGAGAAGTGCTCAAAGGAACGTTTTATTTGCCCGAGTTACAACGTGTCACCAAAAAAGAAGACGACGTGTACGACATCGAAAGCATTCTCGAACGCAGAACCCGTAAAGTGGGCAAACGACGTGTCAAAGAAGTCAAAGTACGTTGGAAAGGATATCCACCCAGTTTCGATTCTTGGATCGACGCTTCGCAAGTCATCGACTATAAAAAGAAGAAGTGACCATCATGCCCTTTCACAAAGCAGACGCAGCTACGTCGACCAGTCCTTCTTCACCCAGTTCTTCTGTGCAAGATTTACAAAAACAACCCTTGTGGGTGTGGTGTGGAGAACGTGTGCCTAAAACGCAAATCGTCTTTTTCTGCCAAATCTTCGTGGTGTATTGTGTCATCGGGGCAGCTATCGCCAATTTGAGTTTGGAACAAGGAGACAAACAACTGTGGACCATTTTATTGAGCAGTTGCATCGGTTACCTGCTTCCTAATCCCTCCCTGAAATTCACCTCGAACGGGAACAACGGGAACCTTGTGTCCAGTGCCAGTGCCAGTCACCACTTCAACCACAACCAGAACCCCATTTTAGACGGAGACACGCCTCTGACGTCCACTAACCCCTCGGACAGCCACAGAACTCTGGAATTATGAGTCACCAAAGCCAATTTTACTTAACTTTACCCAGTGACAGTTCCATGGAGGTGTTTCCCAAGAACACGTTGTGCTGTTACACGGCCAAATTACCTCAGGCCATCCCCTTAGATCACGAAGCCCATTGGGAAGTGGCTTTAGTAGAAATGATTCACCCGACCCAAGTCCTCAATGTCCTTCCCAATCAAAATTTTTTTTGATGTGGAAGTTCATGACGAGCAAATGCAACAGTGGATGGATAGCAATGTCAAATATGACAAGAAAACCCGTACACAAAAGTACACCACCTATCACTTGTTCATTCCCCCAGGCTATTATTTTAGTGGTCAACATTTGGTCAGCACCATAGCCTCCAGGTTTAATGTCGTGTTTCTGAAAGCTTTGGAGCATGTCAACAAAAGTGTCACCATGGAGTACCACAAAGCAGCTCGTCGCTTCTTGATGAAATTTGAACGGAGTAAAATCATGTCCATTTTATTTTGTCCTGAATTGTTTGACATGTTGGGCGGAGACATGGACATGAGAAAGGCCATGCTCAAGAAAAACGAATTACCCATCGTTTACGACAACGAGTCTTTTAGCAAGTTATTTCGTGCCCCGGTAGAACTGAACCAAGGACTGAATTTGATGTTCATGTATTCCGATGTGGTGGAGTACAACGTGGTGGGACACACCTCCGTACCGTTACTGCGTGTCATTCCTTTCAAAGTGGATTCTGCCACGAACGCTGACGAGGAAGGTGGAAACACTTACCACGTCCACCGCGAATTTGTCCATCCTCACTATTTGCCTGTCAGTAAGTCGTATTTGGACACGGTCAACATTGCTATAAAAGGAGATCTGGGACAAAATATTCCATTCCCCAAAGGAAAAGTCACGGTGAAACTCCATTTTCGAAAACGGTTCTCTCACGACTCTTAAGTCATGTATCCAGTGTACCGAGGGGTTGCTCGACAGCGAGGACACGGCTTAGGAGATATGTTAAAATCGGCCTTTCGTTCGGTGGCCCCGGTGTTGAAACCGATGGTGACACGCGGATTGCACGCCTTGAAAGATGCGGCACTGACGCAAGGCAAAGAATTTCTCCAAAATGTCATCATCGACAAACAAAACCCTAAAGAAGCCTTCATGAGGGCAGGCAAAAATGTCTTGCTGCAAACGGGCAAAGACATTTTAGGCCAACGAGAAACACCTATAAATGCCCTGCACGCTACCGAGTCAGGCATTCAGCAAGGACAAGGCAGAAAGAGACGACGAAGAAAACACCCTTTCACCAGACTTCAAGCGAGAAAGGCCAAGAAAAGAAGAACCGTTCGAGACTTAGACGTTTTCGATTATTGAGAAAAGAGACAAAAAAATGATGCACCGAGAATCTTGCGCTTGTTCCAAGACGGAACTGGATCTGTTTGCCATGCCCCCCACGATGATGACGATGCAAGAATCCCAGTGGGTGGAATTTCACCCCGTCTCCTCACTGACCGATTCCGCTCCCATCGAGTTTGAAATCAAAGGACAGCCCGAAGATTACATGGATCTGAATAGCAGTTACTTGTACCTGAAAGTCAAAATTCTAGATAAGACTGGAGGTGCTATAGACGATGAAGCAGTAGCTCCCGTCAACAATTTCATGCATTCCTTGTTCAGTGGAGTGGACTTGTACTTGAATAACAAACTGGTCAGTAGCAGCATGGATACTTACCCTTATCGTGCCTACCTGGAAAATCTCTTGACGTACGGAATAGATGCCAAGAACACTCATCTCAATGCCTGTGTGGTATGGGAAGCTGACGAACCTACCAAGTTTGAAATATTGGAAACTGATGAAAAGAAAGACAACAATGATGGATTTGTAGAACGAAGAAAGAGAATCACGAGAGCCGACACAAGTTTAGAACTGATGGATCGTTTGCATTTGGACATGTGGTTGCAAGAAAAGTATTTGCTGAACGGGGTGGATGTCCGCCTGAGACTGAATCGTAGCAGTGCCGCTTTCCATTTGATGGCTGATAGTGACGGTTACAAAACCAAAATCCTAGAAGCCAGACTCTACGTACGCCGTGTGGAAGTGTTACCTAAAGTGGGAAACGACATCAGTCAGACGTTGAGCAGAACGACTGCCAAGTATCCCATACGACGCGTGGAAGTGAAAACCTTCACCATTCCCAAGGGACAGCGATCCATGATCGAAGATCATCTGTTCCAAGGACAGTTACCCAAACGTTTGATCGTTGGTATCGTCGAGAATACAGCCTTCAACGGAGCTGCCGAAAAAAATCCTTTCTACTTTCAACACTTTGGCGTGTCCAAAATCGAAGTCAGTCGCGATGGCAAGACCTTGTGTACCCGACCTTTCGAACCTGACTTTACCAAGAAGAATTACCAGAAGCCACCAGACAGTTAGGAACCAATACCAGTCACGGTATTACGTACGAGGATTATGCAGGAGGCTACGCTTTGTGGGCTTTCGATTTCACTCCAGACCAAGGCAGCGACGAGGGACATTTCCACCCTATAAAATCCGGCCAGATTCGTGTGGAAATTCAGTTTAAAGACCGAGACCCTGATGAAACGGTGAACGTCATCCTGTATGCAGAATTCGATAATACCATAGAAATCAACAGTTTGAGAGAAGTCATCCTAGATTACTAGAAACCATGGAAGACTGTTATCCCTCTTTACCTAGTGGAGAAACTTTTAGTGTTGGATTATTGTTAAAAAATGTTAGAGCTGTTGTTGTTTAGTGTTAAGTGATTTTTGAATAAAAAAAATGTTGTGTTTTGAAAAAATTGTTTGATGTTATATTGTTGGATTATTGTTAAAAATGTTAGAGTTGTTGTTTAGTGTTAAGTGATTTTCGAATAAAAAATGTTGTGTTTTGAAAAAAATGCCTTTGTTATTTGTTTAGCTATAAGAATGTTGGATTGATGCTCTTTCATTTCTTACTATCCCTCTCATGACACTCACTAAACGTTGCGACTCAAAAACCGTGTGGGGGATGTTTTCCTTCACGTCACGCTTTGACTTTAAGAACCGGGGTTGTTTCCAGTCTAACCATCCATTGTCGACTCATCCTCCTACGAAGATGTGCTCCAAACTAGCTAAGCTCAACGAAGCCTACGTGAATTTGCATAGGGTCAGACACAGTCTGATACCGAAGCCAGAAGAAATAGAGAATGTGAGAATGTTAAAAATCACTGAAGACCTGATAGAAGAGCTCTTCAGAGAAGAAATGAACAGAGAAAAAGAAGAATGGACAGAGAAGTACAGACTTCAGAGACAGCAGCAACAGCAGCAACAACAACAACAGCAGCAGCAACCTGAAGCTGACAGAGGCTTTGTCCATTGTCGTATCGACACCAAAGAGTTCTTCTTCTCTTTTCGAAGAAGCAGACCTATCGCCAGAAAGTCTATCCTCAGAGGACATCGCATTCTTAGAGACTAAAAAAGAATGCCATAGCAAAACAAAAAACAGCCCTTTTCAGGGCTACCCAATACTCTAGAAAAGAAATAACAATCCATTTGCCAATGTGTGTAGGTAGAGTAGTGTGAATATAAACACTAACTCTTTTTTAAAAAAATGTGAGGGTATGTGTTTGTGTGTTTGTGTTTGTAAGTGGTTAAGTAAGTTGGTATGGATAGTAGATTAAAATGATGTCTTTTTTTTTTGGTGTTTGAGGTGTATATTTGGGGTTAGATTGGATTGCTTTGCGTATGTGGATAGTCTATTGAAGTGATTTATAAAAAATTTTAAAATAGTGATAGGTAGCATAAAAAGTGAGTGAGTGTTTCTTTTAGGTCCGCGCGTTGTTGTTTTTTGGTCATGATGTAGGTAAGATGAATTTTATGTTTTTAGGGGATGTTTTCCTTCACGTCTGCGCTTTCACTATAAATTGAAACTCGTTCGGCAGTCCAACTACCCTTGTTGATTGATCAACACCAAAAATGAACACGAGACTGGAGAAACTGTTGGAACTTCATGTGCATCTGGAATATGCCAGGCGCCTGTTGAATGAACTGGCCGCGGAAGCCATTGTGGAAGACGGAAGATGAGAGAGGAGGAGGAAAGAAGAAATAAAGAAGAGGAGGAGAGAAGATATAAAGAAGAAGAGGAAAGAAGATACAAAGAGGAGGAGAGAAGATACAAAGAAGAGGAGGAGGAAAAGGAGAAAAGAAGAAAAAATTTCAGAATCCCAGAAACCGAAAATTGGGATTCTGAAGCCACATATCCTGCCTCTGCTCTCTCCCCCAAAAAGGTAAAACGTAACTGGGGGACAAGATGTGTATGTGGCGCCAGGCCTGGAAGGTGCCACCATTAACCAGGTGTCCATGAAGTTCCAAAAAAACAGCCCTTTTCAGGGCTACCCAATACTCTAGAAAAGAAATAACCATCAATTTGCCAATGTGTAGGTAGAGTAGTGTGAATATAAACACTAACTCTTTTCTAAGATAGTGGGAGGGTATGTGTTTGTGTGTTGGTGCTTGTAAGAGCTAAGGTATGTTTGTGTGAATAGTAGATTATGGGTTTCTTTATTGTTTATTTTGTGTGTTTGTGTTTGTGTTTGTGTTTGTAACTGCTCACGTAAGTTTGTGTGAATAGTAGATTATGGGTTTGTTTATTGTTTCTTAGCGTATGTGGAGAGTATAGTTTTGGTTTTATTATATGAAATGAGAAAGTAGGGGGATGTTTTCCTTCACGTCCGCGCGTTGTTTGGTCATGATCTAGGTAAGATCAATTTTATGTTTTTTAGGGGATGTTTTCCATCACGTCCGCGCTTTCACTATAAGAACCCACAAAGTTTGATGTTGGAACCATTCTAAGGAATAACTGAGACAAAAATGACTAAAGTATCAGTTCTATTTAATTTATTGAGAGACATCTATTTCTGGATAATGGATGTAGAATATGTTTTAGGAAGAATAGAAGAGGAATGGAGGCATGGAGATATGAAAGACTTTGTAACGAGTCAAGTTCAAGGCCTAAAGACAGCAAGAGATATCATAGCAGGGATGATTGAAGAAGAAGTCAGTAAGTCAAGAGGCTTCATTAACCCACCTTACTTCAGAGTGGGAAGTTTGAAGGAAGCACTGGATCATGTCATCCAAGTCCGGTGCTTCCTAGAAAAAATATTGTACTGGACAGAGTGGAGAAATGTAAAATGGGGATTGGAAAAGGTGAAGAAAGGGGAAGATCTGATGAGAAAAGTAATGGAGGAAGAAGTAGAGAAGATTAAAGTGAAATGGAGGGAAGAAAGAAAAGATGTGGAAAGCAAAAAGAAACAGACAGAGTTTGAGAGGATGAATGAGAATTGGATCAAAGTCCAGGAAAAGTTTAGAGCCTTGGGCCATCCAGACTGGATGCCAGAGGAGAAAAAGAAGAAGAAAGGAATAATGGAAAAAGTGAGGACTTGGTGGAAGAAGTTAAGGAGTTAGAAGAAGAAGAAGAAGAAGAAACCCAAAGGCCCTTTTCAGGGCCAGCCATATTTCTCGAAAAGAGATAGCCTTTCCATTGCCTACCCCTTTTTTTAAATTTAAATTTAAATTTTTAAAAAAAAAAATCCCATATTCAATTCCCCTTGTCCCTAGACAAACCCAAACTCTATTCCCCCATGTTAAATTCCCCCTTGTACGTAGAGTGACCCACGATTTTTTCACCATGTTCAATTCCCCTTGAGGCTAGAGTGACCCAAGACTTTTTCCCATGTTAAATTCCCTTTGAGGCTAGAGTGTCCCACGATTTTTCTCCATGTTAAATTTCCATTGAGGCTAGAGTGTCCAAGGGGTCTCTGTAATGATAATTCCCATTGAGGCTCTAGTATCCCCATTCACTACTGTCGGTGGTTATTTCCGGAGTTTTCCCAGGTTCTTCCTCCACCATTAATACTGACCGCCATATATAGCCTATCTTGTGCCGAAAAAATGGAGTTAAACCCCACAACAACAACAACTAGTTCAGTTACCTATGTTAAAATCGAAAGTTAAGAAAATTAACCGATGTTACATTTTTTTTAAATCTCCAATTTTCTTTAATATGAGCCGCTTTTGACTTTTAGGGAAATTTTAGACGATGCATAAAGTGTATTACTTAGTGATGAAAATGAAAATGGAAATGAGCCAGAACATTTCAGACTACCTACAAAGGTTTGGTCCAAGGAAAGTCTATCACTGAAACAGAAGTTATTATGGAGAGAGAGAGACAGACAGACAGACACAGATAGATATGTGTGTGTGTACGTATGTGTTTCGTATTAACTCTAGAATTACTATACCGAAGGGTATTTTGGGTTGGAGTGGTCAGGATGTTTGTAGTAAAAGTGATTTTTGTGCGACTGCAGCATTTAATTCCTTGTGACCTATATTTCGCATTCTTGATGGAAATACTATACTTACCTTATGCTGCCATTTTCTTATATATTATCTACTAAATACGTAGATGCAAAGCATATGTCTGCAGTGTGGCCGTTTATAGTGATGTCTAGCACTGGTGCATCATGCCCCAGACATGTAGCATGATGTCCCACCCAGTCACATTATCATGACACCAGGCCGACCAGTCCTAACACTAGCCTCTTAATGCTGAGCGCCACGCGAGGCAGATGTTAGTACCCTTTTTGTAACTCTTTGGTATCACTCGGCCGGGGGATCGAACCCACGACCTCCCGCATCCGAGGCGGATGCTCTAACTACTAGGACCCCGGAGCGATACCAATGCGTTTTTTGTTACATCGGTACAAGATAACATTTGTGTTTCAGCGTATGAGAGGTTATACATGGCGTCCAGTATAGCTTGTGGTGAACTAGCCAGTGGAAAAAGAAGAACCACCGCCCCATGGAAGCTAGTGCCAAGCTTTCTCACCTACATCCACAGGCCGATTCGAACCCACGCTGAAAGAGGTGAGATGGCAGTGATCGGTAGAGGCAGGCTCTTTAGACCAGGGGTCACCTACAGCCCCTATAACATTTGTGAAAAAACACCAATATTCAAAAATCCATCCATCCAGCAAACAATATGTCCATGCATCGTTGATGTTACAATGCGTTATACAGAAAGAGAGAGAGAGAGAGAGAGAGAGAGAGAGAGAGGGAGAGAGAGATAGAGATTATCAGCAGATCATTTGCAGATATCATGAGGCAGTAAGAGAAAACAAAAAAGCAATGATAATGAAACTTTAATCAATAAATCCCGTGTACGATTGTCAATTTTCTTGTCTGGGAATCGTTGTCATGGATACAATGTCCAGTGTCGGTTTACTCTAGATGGGGACACCCTCGATCTTTTCTATTTCATGTTACAAAAAAAGAACGAAAACTGGGGGGTGGGGGTGGCACCAATAAACGTCAGTTTCTGCACAGAAATTCCATAATTTGCATTCTGCCCCAGTGAATTCGAAAAAGACGATGTAATCCCTCCACTGTGGTTTTCACACATTGAATGTGGATTTTATTAGTCCATTTTTTGTTTACGCATGAGACAGATTTATCGATATGAATATGTTGTGTTTCAGATTTTGAAAGCTACAACACGTACAAGTTATACAAAATGTGTGACAATATTTAAAAAATATGCATGTTGGCGCAACTGACAGGTACGTGACATGTTAGCGCTGTGCACAGGTATGACAACATTAGGTGCGACCATAGAAAACATGTTAGTACTTATCACAAAGTATGACAATATAAGGAAAATATACATGTTCAAGCTGGTTGCACGTGTAACGTTATATGAAAAAGATACACGTTAGCTTCGTTCACAAGAGACTGCATCCTTATTTCAAACAAAATGCTCGCGGGTTTGACTACATGTAAAACATGCAAGCCAGTGGTGTTCACAGGTATGACAACACGTGAGTGTTGTGCTCAAGTGACAGAATAAGGGAAACGTGTATGTTAGCGCTTTTTACTAGTGTGGCAATACAGAAAGAAAAAAACAACGTATTCTTATTGATTATGGTTTTGCAGATACAGGGAACATGAGCATGTTAGCAGTCTTCACATGCACGACAATTTAGGACAATATACAAGTTTAGCGAAATTTTTCCAGTGCTTTAGAAATTTTAATTTTAAATATAGAACTAGCTTTTATCATACGTCATCATAATTATAATGATTTTCAACAATCTCACCACAATGACCTTGTCGCCTCGGTGGCCTAGTGGTTAGAGCGTTCGTCTCGGAAGCGGGAGGTCGTGGGTTTGAACCCCGGCCGAGTCATACCAAAGACTTACAAAAATGGTACTAACATCTGCGTCGCTAGGCGCTCAGCATTAAGAGATCAGTGTTAGGACTGGTCGTCCTGGTGTCAGGATAATGTGACTAGGTGGGACATCATGGTACATGTCTGCGGCATGATGCCTCAGTGCTAGACATCACTATAAACTGTCACACTGCAGAATGCGTATCGATATGACTGCAAAATTGCTAAAGCTACGTTAAAAAATCCCAAATCAAAAAAACACACACACACACATGGACACACACACGCACCCACACACACATCATGGTGACCTTAACGGAAAAATGTATTGTGTAGATTTGGGTAGGTGAAATGATTTTCGAACTATGTCGTTGCATAGCGTACTGCAAACCGTATTATGCAACATCATGAAAAATCACAGATGAGTTATGGAGTATTTTTTTATGTTTACGATTTTATATTTCACGTGGTAACACAAGGATGAAGGAACTAGTTTGTCTATTAACGCATGTCGTTCCTTGCTGACCCATAAAACGGATGTGTAGAGTTTGAGGAGCACGTGTGGATTATGACGAAGTTGCGACTACTTTTCCACAGACGTCGGATCTGTCTGCGCTCATTGTGTGGCCTAGAGGCAAGCCCCATTTCGAGCTGCCTTCTCGGTAATGTCTGAGTTGAACTGCGACAATTTAACGGGAAACTTTAAGTAAAAAAGTGGTAAATCAAAGCTTAAAATGTCAGTATTTTCCCTTACTTTCATCATATCCATTTAAAAAATGAAGTTAAAAAACTAGTCGGATTTTCTGAAGATATCCAAGCTTTTGTCGTCTTTCCTAATTAACCCCACAAAGCCCTACTTCCACAATTCTTGTTTAAAAAAATGCAAGCATGATAAAACGAACCTTCCATCACACTGCACATCTACCACTTTACATGGATGTCGGCAATCATATCACAAAGTATAAATTCCTACCTCATATGTTGGTAACATTTGGCTCCCTCTGACACATACATTTGACCGCTCCGGTGGCCTAGTGGCTAGAGCGTCCGCCTCGGAAGCGGGAGGTCGTGGGTTCAAACCCCGGCCGAGTCATACCAAAGACTTACAAAAATGGTACTATCAGCTGCCTCTCTTGGTGCTCAGCATTAAGAGGTTAGTGTTAGGACTGGTCGGCCTGGTGTCAGGATAATGTGACTAGGTAGGAAATCATGCTACATGTCTGTGGTATGATGCCCCAGTGCTAGACATACTATAAACTGCCACACTGCACACATCGTCGCGATATGACTGAAAAAATCGTTAAAGCTACGTTAAAAATTATAATCACACACACACACACACACACACACACACACACTTAAACAGCCCAAAATTCGAGAATTCAGTCATGCCTTCAAAAAACAACTATCCGCTTTTTCAATCAGAGAATTGTGTTGGATGGATTTTATGCTGTGTTCAAGAAGTCATTGATAATGGTGATATAAGCATGCATGTTTCATACATACATTTGCGTTTAGCATAATATTGTGATACGTAGGCTGCGTATGCTTTGTGTATACTGCTGTATTGTATAGTGTCTGTGTGTGGGCGGTATGGATGGTGTCTATGTTCGCTGTATGGATGGCGTCTATATGTGGGCTCCATTGATGGTGTCTGTGTATGGATTATAGGATGGTGTCTTTATACTGACTGTAGCGATGATGTATGTATGTGAGTTGTATGGATGGTTTCTGGGTGTGTACTGCAGAGATGGTACCTGTGTTTGGACTGTGTGGACGGTGTCGGTATGTGTACTGTATGATGGTGTTGGCTTGTTGGTATATATAATCTCTGTATGCGAGCTGCATGTATGGTTTCTGCATGAGTGCTGTATGTATGGTGTATGTGTGTTGACTGTACATTGGAGTGTGGATGAGGGCTGTATGAATGATTTCATTACATTTTACGGTTCAAACAATATCCGACACATATCATACTTTGCATATCACGCATCGTTGTATGTGTATCACACATGTGGTACGTTGTTGATTATATCATACATGTCGTAGTTTGTGTATCATACATGTCGTAGTTTGTGTATCATACATGTCGTAGTTTGTGTATCATACATGTCGTAGTTTGCTAATCACCCATGTCTCACTTTGTGAATCACATGAAATATGTTGTTTATTTTTTTAACTTGTCGTTTTAAGAGTTTTTCTCTCTCTGTGAATAAATTGCACATTCACACAGCTTACAACCATTAAATTCAGATTTATGCCGATATTGAAATGTTCTTAAGTCATGTGTAAGTTGTAAATAAATCGTACGTTCAAAACGCTTCAGGGATTTATATTTGCATATTTCTAACATTTTCTCTAGCATATTTAGATACGTTGGCAAACCTTGTTTTTATATGAACGGGACGATTTTGTATGCTTTGTTGAGAATAGTTATATTTCATATTGTCTCCGATTTCATTTTCCTAAGTTCCTTGATTTTTCTATCTTTCTCGTAGACCTACGAAATCAAAGAACAAGCGTCATGAAAGTCTTGTTCATGGTTGAAAATCTGGCGGAACCTCATTATTTGGAATTTAAAAATACGCCCGTATGCATACGGTGGATGTAAAAATTTTAAGTGGGAATTGCTGAATGTCAGTTTCCTTGAGATATGCCCTGGTATCCAGATTATATCCCTTGTACATTGTTACCTCTATAATTTTTTTTTTTAAAAACACCACTTTCTTTCCTTAAATTTCACTTGATGAATGGTCGTTATTCATCCAGCGAAAATTCTGTTATTTCTACTTCGAAATGAACAAGAAGTGAGAAAATATCATGAATGACCCTATATAGAATAATTATAGATTTTGGGGCTTAGCATATATTTATTTCTCCCATGCAGCTGCATCAGTATTTGCAAACGATGGAGGAAAACGCCTTCCCCGTATCTCAACCTCATAATGGACATACATTGTTTCCATTAGACATACATTGTTTCCATTAGACATACCTTTTTCCGTTAGACATACATTTTTCCATTAGACATACCTTTTTTCCGTTAGACATACATTTTTCCGTTAGACATACATTTTCCCATTAGACATACCTTTTTCCATTAGACATACCTTTTTCCATTAAAATCTGATACACGGAGAGACCGCCAGACAAACTAATGACAGGGTAGATTATTGGTGAATATATAGATAAAATATAGCATGATTCGTTTTCTGATTTTATATCAATCTTACAAGCATATTTTTTTCAACTGCATGTGCCGTACATGAATGTTAAATCATAAAGACTTCATAAGACTCTATGTTATTCAGAATAAGTAATTAAAAATTAGCTCTGTTATCGCTAACAGCGAACAAGGGCAGTCTCAAATTGAATAATATAAGTGCATTTGTAGACGATATATACATGAAATCGTTATAAGTTCTCCAGAAATTCCTATTCCCTTTTCCCCAGACTGTGTTTCTCTGCCCAATGGATATATCGTAGGTTATTGATTACTATTGCTAGAATTAACTGAGATAGCCTGCAGTAATTTTGTTGTTGTGCGTATCACTTCCGATATAATCAGAATTGTGCAGCGCTTAAACACGGAGTATGCAATGTATACAAGTTTGATAAACAACCAGTCTGGTTTACAATTTACTTGATTTTCAGGGCAATTTTTTGAAGTGTCTGATGCTCGAGACCTGCCTGGAATGAGAAGGGTACTGGCTTGTAATTTTAATATTTATTTACTCTCTACACCAAACGCGTGAAACGAGCTGCATACTCACCTGTTTTGATTCAGTCTTACCACAGTTTAAAACCTGAACATATAATTAAACCACTGTGTTTCAAAATACCTTGTAAAAGGAAAATTAACAGACTTTCATTTGCATCCATTCTTCTTGCTGGTAACGTTTATTCTTAATTATCATTATTTTGTAGCCGTCATTATAAACAGTTACGAAATATTTTCGACTGAACATTCAGCTATTCACTCACTGCGTGGACAGCAACATATATGTTAACGTATGACCCGCAACTTAATGTTCTGGGGGGGGGGGGGAGGCGGGGGCGGTGTGTGTGTGTGTGTGAAGCACCAATTTTCATTCTGACTAGTGTATTTTTTCTATTGTACAATACCATTTTATTTCCAGCAAAAATGATGGATAGAATAACGTTAATTTTTTTTTTTACAAACTAGAGCAATATAACTTCTTTTTAAGTTTCTTGGGACCTGGGTAATTTCTTTTGAAACGAAATTGCGTGATTTTGTTCCCTGCCCATTGTAAAAGAGCCAAATAAAAAATAAAAAATCTTTAACAACAATAATAATTAAATGGTGGGTCCATCGATACCCAATGTTCTCTGTTTAGTGTTAAGCTCCATTTCGCTGGTTGTTATGAACATTATTATGTCCCCAATACGTTGACAGGGGGGATGAATGCAGGAAAGAACGACTTGGGTCTGGGATTTATTGGAATTATCGTTACAATGACTCAAACATTGTTGATATTGTATAATGGATGAATTGAAAATAGTGTCTAGATCAAACTGTCTCATGTCAATATATTATTTTATGGCAATTTTTTATGGTATCCAAACTGATGCAAAGGCTAGGACTAATAATTCCTGCTTCATCCACGTTTGCTTGGTTGATTTGATAACGAGGTCAGTGATTGATATTTCACTAACTGACTTTTATAATTACAGTTTATATGTAGTTTTACAGCTAAAAGTGAGTATAAATGTGAAGCTAGGAAATGCAATTACTTGTAATGAGACAGTTACTGTAGTTTTCTGCTAATTTGTAGTGAGAGCAATTATGTTCTTTCTCTAGGGGAAAGAAAGAAAACGAATCAGGTTTTCAAATGGAACCTGTAATTTTATTACAATCGTATCTTTTCCGTCATTGTCCCCGAGGGGACATTTATTAGCTACATTTAAGTAACTAATAATTAGATCAAAGCAGATTGGATTTCTGCTAAACGAATTACACGCAGCACGTCCGTAATTAAACCAGAAGACACAAGAAAAAAATGTAGCTTTGTGTCAAGCTACTTACTTTAAAAGACATTACACACGTGCACAAAACCAACTCTGGAACAAATATGTTCCAGTTCCTGGCCTCTTTTACAAAATATGTTCCAGTGCTTTATGCTCCCTTTAAAAACATGTTCCAGTGTTTACTGGTCCCAATCATTGCATTCAAGACGAATACCTTTAATTCGTGTATAGCCTATTGGAGACGGGATGTCCGCAAAGAGTTGTTTTCAGCCCGATGTTTAGAAAACAAATCATCACAAACGTGAGCATGGATACAAGGCCTGGATTCATCAGTGCAATGTTAAAATGTTATACAATCATCGGCAATGTATTTGTGCCAAATATTTTCTATGATTAGAAACATATTCATATTCTTTAAGAGACATAGCCATGAAGTCTAATCAAAATATAAATGTGTAGGGATGTGGCGTATCACCCTAACGCACACACGCTCAAATGCAAATAAGTTGAAATAAGTTGAACTAGCGACTATCGAAGAACCAATTTTAAAGGATGAATATGTTTTATTGATAAATCCCATTCAATTATGTTTCATCGATAAATCCAATTCAATTGAATCATTTTCTTAAACCAATCTAAAAGATATAATAATCCAATATACCATTCTGTCAACACACAGTTACGTTCTATCTATCCGACGTTACGTTTTAACTCGTATCCTAGGCTATTCACAATTCCATTCCACTGAGTAAATTCAAATTTAGAACCATATGCCATACCTGGATTCTAAACTAGTTATGTCATACTTTGACTCTAAACTCTTTATGTCATACCTGGATTCTAAACTCGCTATGTCATACCTGGGTTCTAAACTCGCTATGTCATACATGGATTCTAAACTCGTTATGCCATACTTTGATTCTAAACTAGTGCTCAGCAGACAGGATTTCACTCGTTGTCGTACATTTACAAAGTTTAATCATTCTAGGTCTAAAGTTTCATTTTCATCCCTTGGTATTTTTTAAAACAAAGTGTGAATGACTAGGTCATGAACTAAATTCATTTATCTAAATCGTACAAACACAGGTTATTGTATGCTGATTTTATTAAAGTCTTTGATAAGTGATGCATATTTACCATAGTTTGAGCTTTGTGTAATTTCGTTTCTTAGTGTCTTTTACATGCTTCGCGAAATGATATATATCGAACAAATTTGATTTTTAAATCCTAGTCTCAGTTTGCAAATAAATAATCTAAGTAATCTCACATTTTAATACGCGAGTGTCCGTGTTTAGTTGAAACAAAAGAAGAATATGGGGTTAAACGTCTTCGCTCGTTGTTTGGATTCTACATAAAGTAAAGATTTATTCACCGATATTTATCTAGTAACCGTGCATAATGACAGTAAGTCATCTTTAGATTGAACGAAGCGATAAAAACATGAAATACACATGCATATATATATATATATATATATATATATATATATATATATATATATATATATATATATATATATATATATATATATATATATATATATCTATGTGTGTGTGTGTGTGTGTGTGTGTGTTCATTTCACGTGACAGACAGTCCAATTAAAATCCTCAGGGTTGTGAAGCATGCCTTTTGCTAATCTACGTCATAGTACTTTTGAAATAAACACAGTTCTTTAGGAAAAATGTTTCAGTATGTGTTTTTGCAAACGTGCCTATGCTTCTTTAAGCATTTCCTTTGTCAAATTCTCATTGTTCGAGATGCGTAGAATTGCACATTATAAAGCTCTTCGACTTCGGAGGTAATTAAATCTCGCTTTAAGTCCGCTATCCCAGAAAGCCTAAATAAAAGTAATCCGTTTAGAAACAAATGCCCCCCACCCCCCAAAAAATGAAACAAAAATCATCAAAACAAACAAACAACAAACAAACTCAAAATGCATAAACAAACAAATAAACAATACCCCCCCCCCCCACCAAAGAAACAAACACATAAAAACCAGGACTTGTGAAGTTAGGCCGTTTGCCAGTTCGCTGCGAAGACCTATACAATGGCTATAGTTAGTGTGGTAGACAGGATCTGTAACAGCGAGTTTCGAATCTCACCCCTAGGATATGTTTTATTGGCTTCTTTTCATGCCTTCTCTAGACGTGGAGCTGTAATGATCATATTCTAATCAAATAAACTCACTAGACCACATTTCCTTATTTCTTTTATCACTGAGTCTTATCATGTTTTTTTATGATTAATTCATTGCTCCTTCGTTTGCTCACCACACTTTGTGATCCTTTGTCTGTACGTTCCAAATCAAATATGAATTTTATTTTAGTAAAATTTGATGCTAAAACAGCATTTAGGAACATACATGTTATTGTCAGGAGAGATACATATTTGCCGTTACTTTCGACAACGGCTTTGTAGTCAGTAGGTTGCGCGTTAGAATCCTGTCCAAAGCACCCAGGGTCTGATGACGCATTGTATATCAGGAAGGTACTGTACTAATATTGCCTCGACAACATAGCTTTAATATGCTAATGTGTTGCTCAGAATGAATGAATGAATGAATGAATGTAGAGTAATCTTCCTAAAATCTCCAGATCTGAAACTTGCTGCATTTGGACATAGTTAATACAGTGAAGATTTTAATGGAATCTGTTGGAAAGAAATATCGCTGCTAATATTATTTTAGACAGTGCTAAAAATACCCAGTAATGGATACAGTTATATTACTGATGTCATGCAAACATTGTATTTATTATCTGATACTAACTTTGCATACTATCATACGCTGTAAGCAGCAGTATATGTCCTACGTTCTAATTGCTCATACTGGTTCTGCAAATTTATTTGTAAATTTATTCACACTGGATCTATACATTTATTTTAAATGACAAATAGTTTACTTACTGTACGAAGAATCTAGAATTAATGAGACCGACATGTGGATCGTTTATCGATGTGTCTTACATTGTTACAATGTTTTATCGATATGTCTTACACTGTATACATGGTTTTATCGATGTGTCTTACATTATTTACAATGTAGGGTGTTTTGTTATTCATGTTGTCCCATTGTTTATGTATGTTTCTTTCCATAAATTTGAAATATTATCTCTTTTCAGTGTTTCACTACGTTTCATGCCAGGGTGAAATCCCTGGATTATGTATCTTATGTATTATCTCATATTAAATGGCAGAGGATAAACAATCGGACTATGTAAGGCAGTTCGCGCGTGCTTCATTGAGACGTTACCGGTATATTGTGACGTCAGCCTCTTGCTACTGTATAACCTCGTTATCCCTGTACTCCGTCTCTGCAAGCAAAATATTCCTGACAGATTCCTCATTCGTCTTTGGCATTTTTTAAAACTTTTTACACTAAAGCCATTGTAGAGGAAAGCAGAAATCAGCATTGAACTGCGTGTGATGCAACTATCAAAGCGTACGGTTTTCTCCAGGTGGCATTTTAACACCAAATTCAGATCGTTGTGGTATTTCTCTTGCAAAATCGGTAAGCGACTGTGAGGAGAATGGCAGTTTTCCTTGTAACATGGTGTCTCAATCTTCACAAGATCATTTACAGAATAGAATACAATTTATTCCCCGCGCCTACGAAAGTTAATTTGACGTCTGAAAAGGTTAATATTTGTTTAGTTTTTGATAGGCAAAATATTTGTTTATTGTTAGATACGATATATGGGTTACTGCATTTGTATAGGAAAATATGAACGAATTTTTCTGAAACATACGGCACGGACACAACAATTAGCATATATTAATTTGTATTATAGGCAAAGGACTGATGTATTATTTTTATTCATCTGTACAGTATTATCTATTTATTATATGCTCCTTTTTCTCCTTTAACTTTACGTTGTCAGAATTGTGCAGTATTATACGAGACTGAAAACCTTGATATTGCACGCACGTGTACGACACGTGTCAATACAAAGAGTTTAGTTTATTAGGAGCTACGTTGTAAACAAACCAGGTACACTCATGTAGTAGACATTCGGTTTCAGTTTATTGGATTTGTTTGTGGATGACCTACAACAGCTGTTTCATCTATTTGAAAGTAGAGATTATAAATTGAACAACGTGAAAGAGTTTACTGAGTGACTTTCAAACAAGCAAATGATAGAACGTGCTATTAGCAATGTCCACAACAAACGTGCTATTAGCAATGTCCACAACAAACGTGAGAGACGCAGTATTGAAATTACCATTCTTATCATTTATCTGTTATTTAAGAGAAATGTTCGTAACCATTCGTAAATGGAATGGTTCCGACGATGACCAGTGCTCGCATATACATCAAAAGTACCATTTTTTTGAGTGAAAGTACTATGTTCGTGTGTGTTTGTGGGGGGATGCAACTGAAGGTTTTGGTAGAAAAGTAAGAACCTCACAGCCATTTAGCGAAGACGACGAAGAATTCTTATTTCCACTGGCTGAATGGATTGTCACAAACAAGCTGGTTTGCATTTGTCCTCGTTAAATGTTTTGAATAAATGTTTCGGATTTAAGCTAGCGATAGACGCCATACAGGTCATCGCATAGCAATGTCCTACAAAAAGCGTGCAAGTGACCAGGCATAAGCATTTCTGCTTTAGCTAGTAATAACAATTGCAAAAAATATACTTTCATTGTTCCATCTTGCATTTCCTCACAATGTACTTTCTTAGTTCTGCAAATCCGAATTACATGAGCTATGTCACGGGTTATAAAGCTTGATTACACATTTCAAAATTGTACTGTAATTTCGACTACATTCCAAGTGCAATAGCTTTCTCCTTAATGCACTAAAATGAAATGAACGTAATGTTCCACATCGTCGTTTGTTAATTATAATTGAAAGAGTTCATAAATTTCCCCACATTATAATTCCAAACATTCGATGACAGAACAGAAACACGCATGCGTGTGGGTCAAGACACGTACCTCCTGCTGAAATCACATTTATTTCATGTGGAATTGACACAGACAAATCCAGTCTATAATCAGCAGAATTCAGTAGAATCGACAAAATTTATTCATTCAAGACCATCTGGAAAAACTGTTGCAATGCGCATTTATTCATAATATGTCTGTAAATTTCAATTTTAATTAGTCCGAAATGACAGTTCTTTTTTGAAAGTGTCAGATTTCGCTGGTTGGAGTTGTGTGCACGTTACTACTGTTGTTGTGTATTGATGAATACATTTGTGTGCATTATTTTTGTGTGGAATACACATACATTCAATTACTTTGTTTCTTGTAGTATATTTTTTTAAAAATATAATTAAGCCTTCGGTAGAATAAGAAACTGAGTATATAATAGAAAAGGTTATTGCATTTGTAAGGGAAAATATTAACCCGTTTCCTCGGATGGATACTTCACTCCCACATGCAGTGCAGTATCCATCTGAGAAAAAACTCGTTCATATTTCCCCATACAATTGCAAAAAACCTATTAATATTCGGTCAAGTGATAATAGTTCATGACATTAAAAAAGATGTCACCATTCGACTTAATGCAAAAGCATAATGTGCGAGACAACCGAATGTGCTTCGATGTCATTGCACTACAATGAGCTGTGCCTTTCTTTTGAATACAATGATTACATTTTCTCAAGCGATATAAAAAAGCCTTTATTTGACTTCATCTTATATAATTTACGAAATACGATGAATAATTATGTAACTTCGTGAAGATTCTCAGAACGTAAAAATTATTTAATTCATTTAGAACATTTCTATTCAAACTAGCATCTACGTAAGATCCTCTCTCTCTCTCTCTCTCTCTCTCTCTGTGTAAAAAAAAAATTTCAGGATCCTTATAATATCTTAGCTCCAAAGGTAATAATTTTGTAGTCTCGTCTGCTTCTAACTTCACAATTGACCATGATATATTACTTCACCGTCTCCAGCATGTATTTGGCATCCATGATTCAGCCTTACTGTGGTTCAAGTCCCACTTGGTCAACAGGACACAAATTGTATTTGCAAATGGAATACACTCCAGCCCAGTTGATCTATGTTGTGGTGTTCCACAGGGGTATGTTGTTGGACCTGTTCTCTTCATTTTGTACACTCAGTCGCTCTCAAGTGTCATAGATCATCATCCAGTGTCTCACCAACTGTACGCAGATGACACCCAAACATACAAATCTAGCCACCCCACCTGAAGTTGATGCTTCCATCCAAGGTGTAGATAGGTGCATTTATGATGTGAAATCATGGATGACGTGTAACAAGCTGCAGATGAATGATGATAAAACTGAGGCCATTCTGATCACAACACAAAGACTTTCTCATTCACATCCTTTACCTCAAACAATAAATATCAACAACGCCAACATAAAATTCACACAGTCAGTACGAAACCTAGGTGTTACTCTGGACAGTACTCTCACATTGCATCATGTCATGAACATATGCAAGGCTGCATATCTTGAGCTGAGACGCATCAGCTCAATTCGCAAATATCGTTCAGTTGATGCCACTAAAACACTTGTGTGTTCATTAGTACTTTCAAGACTGGACTATTGTAACTTACTTCTGTCTGGTTCATCTCAATATCTACTCCAGAAACTTCAAAAAGTTCAAAATACAGCTGCTCGGATCATACTTAGAGTACCATACTCAGAGCACACCTCCCCGCTGTTCTGTACCCTACACTGGCTATCCATTCGATGCAGAATCAAACACAAAATTTGTTCTCTGTGCTACGTTTCACTGTAGGACTCTAGTCCAACATACCTATCCGATCTCACCCATGTGTACACACCAGCAAGATACTTACGCTCCTCTTCTGACAATCGTATACTCATTATTCCACGTATGAAAACAAAGTCGTATGGACATCGTTCTTTTGCATACCAGGGCCCAGCAACGTGGAATGAATTGCCCACTGAACTTAGACACAAAGACACAGTGATCACATTCAAGAGGGCTCTCAAAACTCACTTATTTCGACTGCAAGAACAAACTGAAAGACCTAATAATGTTTCCTACCTGAAATATTCTCAGCATGTTTTTTATTTTTTAATGTTTTTCTAATTTCATGGTGTTTGTTTTTGTAATAATATTATTATATGTTTTTTATATATATCTTATATGTGTTGTCTAATGTTGTAAAGCGTTTATAGCTTCTAAAGATTAGGCGCTATACAAAGTCCTCATTATTATTATTATTATTAACTGACCGAATGAAAACAGACGAAAGCCGTTAGGTCCGACTGCAGAAAGATCAAGGTTAATTTATAGATTAAGGAACCTTTGAAATGTAATCGACAGGACAAATTATACAGAAAGTTTTCAACAATAACATGATTACTTTACGTAACTACTGATTATATATTATTATAAAGCGCAATGCACTAAAAACATCACAACATATATAAGGAAGAATTAAACAGAACGTATTTATTCGTACTTTCAGTTCAGATGTAAAGTCATTGTTAGTTTAGCTTAGATATAACTTTAGAGGAATTATTTAAATCATTCATTGGAACTACTAAAGTGCACCTTTGACTAGATTAACACAGATTCGAGAGTACGAGGACTTAAGACATTCAGGATTGTATCATTGTGATACGTCAATAATATTTGTATGTCGGCAAAAATGATAATATTGGAACATCAGCACATTCATGATTGGGATTAATGTAGGTTCCTCTTAAATTTTCATTTTTTAACTCAGTTAATTATATTATTTATTAAATTGTACAAAACATATTGGTTTCGCTCGTTCTGTTATTTAGTTTATGACCGTAAGGTCGTAGTACTTTACATTATCAGTTGAAAGGAAATAAGTATTCGTAATGGGAGACTCATGGGCAAATTAATGAACAGATCAATGGAAACATTAATGAACAGATCAATGGAAACATTAATGAACAGATCAATGGAAACATTAATGGACAGAAATGAGAACCATTAATGGACATATTACTCGGCAATATCAATGGACATATCAATGGGAAACATTATTGGACAAATTAATGGGCAGTATCAATCGACATATTAATCGGCAGTATCAGTTCAATGGATATGTCAACGAAAAACATTAATGGACATATCAATGGGAAACATTAATGGACAGGTTAATGGACAGTATCAATGCACAAATTAAAGGGCAGTATAAATGGACATAGTAATGGGAAACATTTTGATGTTACAACCCAAAAATTTACAGACCGTGATCATTATTGACCGACCGCGATCATTATTGACCGACCGCGATCATTATTGACAGACCGCGATCATTATTGAAAGATCATTATGATTAAATGATGATTCTCTTCATATATCACATCATATGGTGATAAGTTAATTTGCTGATATTATATGGGGTCCTCAATCATCAAGTCATGGAGAGAACATGAAAGGGGTGCAATCCTTACTCTGAAATGTAATTGGAGACCAATATTAAGGTAAAACTCAACACGTAGCATTGGTTAATTATGATTTTTGTTAGTGCCGCTGTAAATTAAGTTATTGTTTACAAATGGGGCAATTGAATGCACCGCTCCTCTTCGTATAATATAAATGACACCTAACAACCATTCACCGACTCTACAAGACCCGGCAAATTACTATATTGTTGTGCCGAGATATATAACAAACTTAGATTGATTCCTTGTTTGGAATCTGGCTATTCTTTTATACAATATGGCTATTCTTTTATACAATCTGTCTATTTCTTTTATACAATCTGGCTATCATTTTATAGAAATGTATACACGTTTTGTTTTGCGAAGACATTGACTAAGGAATACATAAACTCGTTTCTGTGTTTATTCTGGGGAGAGTATTACATGCAAGTGAGTACTAAACACAAACGAAACGTATTAATGAAGAAACGAAAATAAGTGTCAGAGTAGACACTTGTGAAGTGTTGAATTTTGAGTTGCATTGAACTTTAAATTTGAATGCATTGAGCATTAAAATTTTATTGCAACAACCTTTTCAGCACTCCATAAAACCTAGTGTTGTTTGTTTAACGCCACTCTTCAGCACACGATATACTTATCGTATCGGCTACTATATCTGGTACCGGAAGAAACTGGGAAACCCCGGGAAGAACTATCGAGCTTTCTCACATACCCACATCGATTCGAACTCACGTGGACATTGGTGAGATGTGAGTGATCTTTACAAGCGAGCAAATTGGACCACTCCGCCACCAGTAGCTTTCAGAGCACGAGGAACAAGTTTGGTCATTTACAGTACATTGCCTATCATCATCATTATTAGCTACTGTGCCAAAATTAAATTATATTACGGACGTCTAAGCAGTTTTTCTTTGACATATGCACCAAACCAGCTATCAAACAGCCATCTTCGCTAGCCAATGTTCCGATACCCTATCTAAACCTTGGCGGATCGAACAGCTATATTGGTTCTTTTGTCCCAGCGACATCTCACGGATTTCATGTGTTGCCCCCCTTATTATATAATGCCAACAAACCAAATGCGTGGTCAGTTGTACATCCGTCGCAAACGGTGGTTGTAATTGACTAATTGACCTTAAAATGAAGCTTTGTAAGTTTAACGTCGAAAGTACGACTATGTACCAGAGGGAAGCCATTACAAGTTATTTGAGTGAAAGGTATTTGTACAAACACGGGCCGACACTGAAAAGTTACTTATTTATTAGTCCATTTAAGTTGTGTGCTCCTCTTGCCTCGATCACGTAGGAACAGTGTTCAAGTTTGAACAACTTAATTTTGATTGGATGCGATGGCTTGCAGCTGCATCCAGTGAAATTCACAGACCCAAAGTTCAAAAATATCTGCTCGATATGCCAAAGTGCTGATAGGGTTATCGGAATCTTGGCTAGCGAAAATGACAAACAGCAGGCTTAAGTCCAAGTATGGCTGACGTCACAAAAGTGTAAATGTAAAATACAGTGGTGTCTGTCGTAATCATTGAACAACCCTGGATATAGTACTGGTCCTGTAAGTCACAGACGTCGTCATCAAATCAATTAAATAGCCCTAGAATGTATCGAAACTGCACATTCCGGTGGGATGAGGGTGAACTGCATTGTTCGTGCTTTTTAAGTTTATAATCAGAGAATTTGTACAATATTTAGGAAAGGTTGCAATATTTTGGATAGAGCCTTGCCCCTGAGTTTGCCCTAAACAGAACCCTATGATTCAACACAAAACCATTGGCCTTTGTCTATGCATACAGTATAGTAATACCAAAGTCGATAATTTTTTAATATCAGGATTGAGGTCGACCACATTAAATATTGTATCAGATGCACATTCGTGTTTGCTGACCTTATTTGTCTCCCAGGTCATATTGGCATCACACACATTAAGGTAGCTCTCACGCGTGGCTGATCTTAGGCGGTAAAGACAAAGACCAACACGACATCAAGCTGGGAGACTTATTGGCAACTGACAAAAGACTGGCGTAACCCAATATAAACCAACGAACCAATGAGCAGTAACTGACAAAAGGCTGACGTCAATCAGTGTGAGCCAATGAACATCATCATTTATCCTGATTTTATTCATACAATTGCACAGGTACTCTAACTGTGCGATTTATCTACTCTAGCTTAATGTGATATTGCTTCACATTTATCCATATGTTAGAACAGACCGCTTGCTGAAATAGCTTTGGCGTGAAATAGTACAGGTTTGAAACAAAATAGTGTATTGTTTCAAGTCTGATTGTTTCCATTATTTAGTACTGGAAATTTGCGATAGCTTGATCCCTGACATATTATTGATTCTACCTCAGTCAAGTGTGTAATAACTATTTGTTTCAGGAACACAACCAGGCCTGCTACTTATAACAGCCAGACATTGAGACGGTCTCACAAGATCTTGAGAGCGGAAAATTTGTTTGGAGACTAAGGACTTGGGGATACGATCAGCTGATTATATTGATTCATCCAATCAGGTAACGCATTACATATCAATCTCGTCTGTCTTTAATCCCGACTATTCAGGTTCCCTAATGGTTTGGTTGTTCTGTTAGCTTGGGTGTATATGACCATGACTGTGCACGAATTCTGAAAGGTTGAAGTGAACGCACGTGCTCCCGGTAGAGCGTGCATTGCACTGCAAATTTCATCCTAAACTGGGCACTAAAAGAATTTTAATTTTGTAGAAGCGTCCACGGCGGTGGGTGGTGGAAGTCTGATACTTTTGTTGCTGTATATTGTCTGTCCGTGGAAATCCTCATACAAAGTGTCTGCATTGAAAGTACAGTACAAACCGTCGCAAATTTCATAATGTGTGAAATTTATATTACAAGGTTATTGAATGTAATAAAAATTAATTGTAAGCACATATCGTGAGAAGTTTAGTGTCGCTTGAGAACCTAGCTGTTATGATAAATCTTATACAATATTTTGAATGATGTACGCTTTGAAACGTTATGTCAACCGGAAGTTTGTCGTGAATCAAAACACAATATATAGAGAATCCGAAGACCCGGAATGAATACATCCGACTTATTTGTATTTCTACACGTTCACTTTGCAATGATGTGTAGCTAATTATAAAAACATTCAATAGTGATGGAACAAAACGGAAAATAAGTTTGGAAAAATTCAGGGCATATGCTTAGCAATGTAGCATAATTTCATTTGCACGGGCTAGACATGCACATGTTCCTCATTCCTATGAATCGTATTGGTCTCCTTCTAGGTTTTTAGTCTTTATATAGATGACGTTATAAAAGACGGTCAGCTGCGCGCTATTTATGGTATGTCCAATTTATCATTTTAAAATATCACGTTCTTTCAGAATGTCAATGAATATATTTATTCCAATCATTTGATATCTGAAATAGTATGTACTATTTCAGATTGTATATTCAATATACTTACGAGTGGTATGGTGAAGTGACCACAAAAATGTGAAACCAAATAACTCATAAAGGTGAACTAATGAGTGATTAATAAATAGCTACAAAAAGTCCTTATAAAAATGCATTGCTTTCCTGATTGGTAATGTATATGATAAACATTTGAGTAAGGTTAGACAGTAGGTATACTGACAACTAAATAGGCGTTGGATGTAGGTACACAGGTTGGTTGATGTATTTCGATATGATGGTAGGTAGATAAGCTCATTTACCAATTATACATTTTGGCTACTTGATATGCATTTAAAAAAGAAGGAAGAGAGAGAACCTCGTAATTACTTTCTAAACTTGTTTTTTTAGCTCAAAAGCTTATGTTCTGAGTCTTTAATGAGAAATATCCTCTATAATAATTGCATGTAGTTACACTGGAATCATTCTATTGTTTAGTGACAGCTTAAAGAAGAGAGAAAATTATTGAATTTTCGAATACCCGTGCCTTATCCTAGATTCGTGTCAATATCTTGCCGGTCAAACCAGTAATTATTCCTCGGGCATATTTCAAATTAAATATACCGCGAATTCATTACATTTCATGAGGTTCCAATTTTCGACGATTTCGTGGATGGTACAAAGCACCAACTGTGAGACCCAGGAAAATCGGATGTAACGTCTAACCTTTCAAATATAACCTAAATCAAAAGAAAACAAAACTATTAAAGTGGCAAAGAAATATATGCTTGTTTTTATCATTTGTTGAAAACAGAATCAAACGTAAAATTAATACTATAAACTTTAATTATATTATTCCAGCATTTTCATTATTATTATTATTATTATTATTGATAATTCGTTTTTATTCAAGGTAGATTATACAACACCATGGATATCAAAAGCTAAGAGCATACCAATATATTTTTAATATGGGTTTTAGAAACGTGTTTTCTAAAGAAAATTTCAGAATTAAGCAACATAAGGTTTAGAATACTTTGCAATTTGCAGGTGGTATATACTTTTGATGTTTCACATATTTCTTTTTACATGTACTTGTTTTCATTATGATCCTGTTTCTAAAGTGGTTCGTTTGCTTTCCAAACACAACATTATTTATGAGCATGGAAACACTCTTCTCGAGATAGTTCGTTGATTTGTCCTTTTCAAAATCGATTGAATTCTAGGTAGGACTTGATTTTTGGCTTCAAGTTAGACAATACTTTTTTGAACCTCCCTGCGTGAGATTTCAGTCATTCGGCAGGTATGGCTTCAAATTCCTATCGTGTATCACGAGTTTATACAATTATAAATCAAACGCTTACTGTGGAATTGTTGATTTTCAATTTTGAATGAGATATCACTGAATCTCTGACAATTCATTTTATGTGGTACAAATTTCTATTGCAAACATTAAAATTGTTCTTTTTTAAAACCGAGATATACAACTCATATGATGTCCTAGATTATTGCTATCACTTAATTTGAACAAAGTTTTGTCTGCCCATTTAATGTTTTCATCCGGTGCTCATTTTATACCAAAAATATATTTTGCTGGCATGCATTGTCACATGGTTAAATTACATAAGTTGCTATATGTATGACACCGAAACATGATAAAGGGGTTTGGTTTTGTCGCATCTTATTTAGCTTCTTTATTGTGTTGTCCTTTACAGCTAATATGCATTTATGTTTAGCCTCTGCATGCTTGTGCGGAATTGAGCGCCACAAATGCTTGCATCGCTCTCATCAAGAACATGTAATACTCAGTCACTAGTTCATGTTTTTCTCCGGTTGTCTTTAGTCTGTCGTCATGTAACATACTTGAGGCACTGAAATAATGCGTGCGGTCTTGTTTATAATTTTTGGGTCACACGATTCCGAACTTTTCAAAGATGTTGCACAAGATCAAGGTGGAATTCATGACTTAGCAGTCGTAACGGTCACCTCGTGTATTCAGGTCCAATTGCTTCCTTACGTATACACATCTTGGTAGTCGTCCAACGTTAGAAATATATGTGTTCTTTAGAGACGACTACAAGGTTTTAATTGAGGGCACATTTGTCTTGCTGAAGCTATCAAACCTACTAATAGTCTCGTTTGGACAGACGTCATTCTCAGAAATTTGTGTCAGGTACCAAATAGACACGTCCCTCTCAGTACTTTGTCTCAGGTACCAAATAGACGTCACTCTCAGGACTTTGTCTTAAGTACCAAATAGACGTCCCTCTCAGGAATTTGTCTCAGGTACCAAATAGACATCCCTATCAGGATTTTGTCTCAGGTACCTAATTGACGTCCTCTCAGGACTTTGTCTCAGGTAACTAATTGAAGTCCTCTCAGGAAATTGGGTTTCTGGTTCCTAATTGGCGTTCTTTCTCGGGGATTTTGATGTCAGGTCGTACGTCCCATCTTAGGAATTTGGGTGTTGGGTCCTTAACAGACGTTATTGCTCAGGAATTCGGCTTATGTGTACTCCATGCTCATTAGAACATTGGTCTATGCGAATTCTGGTCTGATTGGTCAGTCGGCTTTTAGAACGCTAGCATGTCGAAAATTGAACAACGCGTTCTAATTAACAATTCATAGCTATGCACTATTTATGTGTTTCTTTTTACTTGTAAATGTGTCAGTACGTTTGAAGTTAAACCCTAATTGAAGTGGTTTTCTAAAATCTAATTTCGCACATCATACTGACTCAACGCATTACTTGAATCGCGCTCGAGGGTGTGTGTGTGTGTCTATTAAAGCAAATATTATAAACACCTGACATTTCTATTGCTAATTTTTTTAAACGATCCGTGTAATTTTTTTCATGTTCATATATTGTTTCCAAACAGTTGATAACTGAAAACGGCCTCATATATATTTATATGTTCTATATTTGAGATAACAGCCATTTTATATGCATGCCGATCATTTAAGGTTTGCAAAAATGACTACGTGAAACGGCTAGATTATGTTCTATTAAACCGCACATAACTATCAGAGGGCACTCTCAAAAAAGGTGTGCTTTATCATCAAACGCTTTTTATGTAGATTTCAGTGCGATATTGTTTTAAAGATAGTTAAAAAGTCAAGATCGAATTATTTTCATACCAGATCAAATTATTTATTGACGTAAGCATTTCAAGCCTCACGAACACAAATAATTGAAACTAATAGAATAATACAAATCAATTAGATATGATCATAATATTACATTACAACGTAATATCACACCAAGTCATACATGCAATCATACAAGCGATATTGGAATTCGCGCGCGCACACAGACACAGGCACTGACACGCATTTTTCTATTTCTCTGTCTGTGTACTGATATCATATAAAGTCATATATGCAAGCATGCAACAGTCATTGTTGCACATGCGTGCTTACAGACAATGACCTCTCCTCTTTCGCAGTCACCCTGTCTATGTAATAATGGCGTACATATTAACATATGTAATTATACAAAGGATGATGAGCATGCGCTTATCTTCTATTACGCTGATGGAACAATTCTTGGGTTCATATTTTGTAATATGTTATATGGTTCACATAATCCATGATCCTCGTAGAACAGTTATGTGTCATATATTCTATTATGTTGATGGAACAATTTTAAAGCTTATAACTTTAATTATGTTGATGGAAAAAGTTATATGGCTCATATTCCCCATTCTGTTGATATAACAGTTTGTTATGTGGTTCACATCTTTTACTATCTGCATTGCATATTTCTATGGTTCACACCTATTATTTTAAGCCAAATTTTCCCAGCAAAATATCTAGATTACTCAAAGAACAAATCAAAACACAAAAATAACAGCTAATAGGCACATCGATTCCAATACTGATAATGTTAATGATCATCACACAATGTTTCAATCTTAATCGAATGGGCACAATTCACCGATATCCCTTCCCCACCTCCCCCGTGGCAAGCAGAACACGTGGGCTGTTTTTCTTAGTTCATAAAATCAAATGGAAATAATATCTGAAACAGATAAAATATCGAAATAGTCATCATAATTGTATCTGATGCACATGCGAAATATAGTCAAACATTAAATAATACAGAATGCTTTAGTTAAGTTTAGATGACTTCTTATTTAATTAATTAACGACTTTTATATCATTATTCACTGTCAAATTGTAGTGCGAGGATAATACATGAGGCCGTATGCTTTGTGAGTACGGTATTGTTGTATATGTATTACAAACATATCGATAAGTGTATTATCAACATATCGATACATGTATTATCAACATATCGATAGATGTATTACCAACATATCGATAAGTGTATTATCAACATATCGAGAAATGTATTATCAACATGTCGATACATGTATTATCAACATATCGATAGATGTATTACCAACATATCAATAAATGTATTACCAACATATCGAAAAATGTATTACAAATATATCGAGAAATGTATTACAAACATATCGAGAAATGTATTATCAACATATCGAGAAATGTATTACCAACATATCGAGAAATGTATTACCAACATATCGAGAAATGTATTATCAACATATCGATACATAAAATAGAAGTCGAATACGATTCCAATATTGGATACGTGAACATTGCTACTGATAACAACGCAAATTACAGGAAGGTATTCCATCACATGGAAATGGCAGGAATTGGTCGCCGGAGTGTTATTGGCTTTTCACACAAATCTCATGGCTGTTTATGGCTGAAGTTTGTAATGAAATCCCGTGCTTCTGATTTCGCACATTGTAAATAATCCGTATTAAAGGGATGATTTGTATTTGTTTGGGGGGGGGGGGATGAGGGATGCTAATATTTATTATGCCTTTCAGTTTCTAGTTCCGAAATTATCAGAGACTAATGAAATAAATTGACAATGAAACGATTTTAAGCGTTGCGGACATCAGGATAAAAGTACACAATAGTCACAGAACCCGAGGATACGAGTCACAATGATGATATGAAAGACCGCGAGAGCTATGGAGAGAAGTTATGACATGTTGAATGAAACTTGTACGTGCCCTGTCACGAAGAACAAACCGTACATTATATATGGGAGATTAATATGATAATGAATTATCTTTCAGAGATGGAAGAGGTGAAAACATTATCGAAGTCTCAGATAGAAGGTAACTACACGATTATGAGGTTTAATTCTAATACACATTGTATAAATACTGTTCTAGCGGACACCTTGATATAACGGACAAATGAAGTTTTTGAAGGAGTGTACTTACTATTGTGTAATAATTAACTTAATTCCTTAAATGCATTATTAGATTTATTATTATTATTATTATTATTATTATTGTTATTATTATTATTATTTTGCTATAAAGAGGAACTTCTAATAACAGAGATAGCGCGTTATCCCTTCGCCAGTTTGTGATTTATAAATGTTATTGTAAATTTATTTATACGGTATTATACAGTGTTGTACATATTGAAAGTACTTCATATCAGCTAACAGTTATATGTATGAAGTCGTGTGTTTTCTTTTTTAATCGTATATATTGCTAATATTTATTAAGGACAACTGATGCAAAACGCATATAAATACAGTTAATGCTAGATTCTTGAGAATTTTAAAAGGAAGGTATACATTAAGTATATACACTTTAAGTTTTGTTATAATGCTCAATTTGGAAACCATTCTAATGTCAATCGAGACCATTTTAATAGACTTAATATGCAAGAACAAAAATTAGGGGCAATGGTGATTTAGTGTTTAAGGCAAGTGACTGTGCCCAGAAGCATACGGATTTGAATCACATGGTTATATATGTTCAGATCGCATACCGTGTTGTCTTATTGGGCAAGAGATTTTGATTGCCTCATCGCAGTATAATCTTCACCCGTTGCAGTGTCTTGAAAAACCAAACCAAGACATGTCCGGTTAGGACTGAAGACATATATATATATATATATATATATATATATATATATATATATATATATATATATATATATATATATATATATACATACTTGCATGAATAGTCATTGCCTAACACTCAATGTAATTAAACTAATTAATTGTGCTAAGTCAGTAATACCTACACGTGTATGACACTGGTTTTTATAGTCTATGAATGTGCCCTACAATCCATACAAAATCATTGTTCTTACAGAAGCTATATTTGCCAATATCAAATCTGATGCTTCATTCGAATGATTTCAGACAATTCAGCAAATCTTTGACATAATTGACATTCATTCTAATTATTCAATTAGAGGATGTATATCTATGAGTAGATCTTAATGATGCAAATGATATATTACACTTAATATGATTATGTATATAATAAAGGCAAACACGAGCACGAGATACGACAAAATGCACTGTTCTAATTTATCGCTTGAATCAAAATGCAGAAACAGCACTTTATATAATTTTTAAAGCTGAAATGAAATTATCAAATTTTGAAAATTAAAGTGTAAACAAATATTTGTAGAAGTTCGAAGCTGAATGAATTGTCAATGCGTGAAAATATGACACGAGTTCAATGCTTCAGACATCGATATCTCAATAGCTTCATAAATTAAATGACTAATTGAGCGCTTGAATATTTGGCATTACTCAAAAGATTACTTTTATCTCGAAAATCCGGCCTTGCTCAAACGACTATCTTAGTCTCAAATTCCCGACCGTAGTCAAATGACTAGATCCCGGGCTTTCTTAAATGATATAGTTATGTATCGAATACCCGGCTTTACTCAAATGATTAAGTTCTTGTCGAGGTGCACACCATTCGCTAGTGGGCAGGTCCTGAATACTAGAAACTGCAAAAAAAAACTCGAAGCAACAATTTAGTCACGTAGGTGCTTTGAATTTCCGACGTACCATTGTATAACAATTTATTGCACTGGTATAAGACTGTTCGTTGTTTTGTTCACATGGAAATGGTACGCTAGCATTATATTAAACATAGATGCTTTAAAGTACTACAGCCACCCCCAACCCCACTGTACCTGTTTAGCCACCGAACTCCTACGAAGATGTGGTTAATCCTCCAAGGTCATTATATAATAACAAATAATTGTGTTCCTTAGTTAATATCAGATATATTTGTTTTATGGAAAATAAATTGTGCGCTCGTTATTATATCTTTTGTAACCCACAGTATGAAGTGTTTGCATCATTAATCAAGGAATATGAAATTATATGTAAGGATTTTATGGTTGAACAGTGCACTTTAAATTAGATTGAACGAGAACTGCCATTTTTGGTGTGTCCAAGCATTAATTTGAACTTAGTTGTTCACAAATTGACGTTATATCGCTGTTTGGTTGCATATTGATGGAAATGCAAAGCGTGTTATCACGTCAGATAATCAACAAATTTATAGGAAAATCAATATATAATTGGGTTACTTTATTTTAGAAATCAACACGGCCTTCACAGCATGTGATTCAGACCACGACGGCCGTATAGCACCAAACGAGCTTAAGCGAGCATGCAAAAAACTGGGAATATTTCTCTGTAAGCCTGAAGTGGACAGCATCATGAAGGAGACCGACACAAGTGGTAATTTGATTCTAAATATACAGCAGTTTAATTGTGTGTGTGTGTGTGTGTGTGTGTGTGAACAAATCTATGCAGTTGGTGCCATTATAAGAACATATATTTGATAGAAAATAGGGCCAGCATACTTGCATATAAAAATGGTAATGGTGAAGTTGGTTGATGGTGGTGGTGGAGGAAGGGGTGGGGGAGTGGGTTAGTGATGGTTGGTTTTAACAGATCTTTCAATGAAAATAATTAGTTATATCATCCTGAACAAAGGAGAATAAAT
Organism: Sinohyriopsis cumingii; assembly: GCA_028554795.2. Classification (NCBI taxonomy): domain Eukaryota; kingdom Metazoa; phylum Mollusca; class Bivalvia; order Unionida; family Unionidae; genus Sinohyriopsis; species Sinohyriopsis cumingii. The sequence continues at coordinate 78,563,035 of CM068834.1, read as the reverse complement.
GACCTATCCAAAAAACACACAACGTCAACGTTGACAGACTTGACATGGGAATTGTGTGGAGTGGAGGAGGAGGTATTAAATATGCAATTATTGCATAAGTAATCCAGCTCTGTTAGCGGAGATACCTGGGTTCCTGATAATGGCTAGGTGTTTGCTCAAACACTTTGGTGAGTGTCTCCTTAAAATATATGCGAGAAGTGTTCATCTTGCACAATGACTTTGTTTTCCTATTTATTCATATCGTTTTGTGTTATAATAAGACACCACAAAAAAAAACAACAAAAAAAAAAAAAACAACAACATATAGCTTCAAATATTACATAAATATAACTCAAAGAAATTTCTGCAGAAATATTTGTTTCAATAATGCCTGAATTTTAATGTAAAATGACAATAAAAGGGCTTGATCTTTAAAGTAAAATGATAATAAAATTGCCCAATCATTAACGTAAAAAGGTAAGAAAAGAGTCCGATCTTTAATGTAAAGTGGCAATAAAAGAGCTCGATTTATAATGTAAAATGGTAATGAAAACGGAGCCCGATCGTTAACGTTAAACGATAATATACCTGCCCGATCATTAATGTAAAATTATAATAAAAATTCCAGATCTTCAATATTAAATGGAAATAAAAAGGAACTTCATCTTTAATGTGCAAAGGTAATAAAAAGGGACTTCATCTTTAATGTACAAAGGTAATAAAAAGGCCCCGATCTTTAATTTTAACTGGTAATACAAATGAACTTGATCTCTAATGACAAAATATAATAAAAGATCCCGATAATGAAAATGGTCCGATTTTTAATGACTAATGCTAATAAAAGGGCCGAATTGTAATATAAAATGTTAATATAAGGGGGCTCAATCTTTATTGTTAAATGGTACTGAAAGAAACAGATCTTTAATGTAAAATGGTAATAGAAAAAGGCTTGAAAATTAATGTAAATTGGTTAAAAAAGCCCCGATCTATTATGTAAATTTGTATTAGAATGGGGTTGATTTTTAATATAAAATGATAATAAAAAGGGTTTAAACTTGAGTAGTAATGGCAATAAAATAGCCCGATCTTTAATGAAATAAAGTAATGTAACACGGACGGGATTTTTAATGAAAAATGGTAATACAAAGGGCCCGATCTTTAATGAAATAAAGTAATGTAACACGGACGGGATTTTTAATGAAAAATGGTAATACAAAGGGCCCGACCTTTAACGAAAAAAAGTAATGTAACACGGACGGGATTTTTAATGAAAAATGGTAATACAAAGGGCCCGATCTTTAATCTAAAATGGTAATGAAAAGGGCTTGATCCTTAATGTAAAACGTCTATAACAAGGGCCCGATCTTTGATGTAAAATAAAAATTAAAAGTGGCTTGATCTCTAATGTAAAATGGCAATTAACAGGACCCTAGTCTTTAATTTAAAGTGATAATTATAAGTCCCGATCTGAAATATAAATGTGTAATAAAAAGGGTTTGATTTTTAATACACAATGTTACCTACCTTTGGGGAAACATTCAAAAGTTGACATTGCAAAGACATTCATCTAAATAAAATAATAAGGCGATGAAATCACTGTGAACCGCCAAACTGTAGACAAAGTAGCGATATGACTCGACTTTGAAAGCTTGCGCTAAACACACACACACACACACACACACACACACACACACATATGATGACATTAGTAGCGTGGTGGCAATCCATTAAGTGAAATATTTTCATTAATATTTGAAGGTCTGTAAGAGAATACAGAACGTTTAAGGCTAGAAATAAATATTAACACCCTCAACGAGACAGCAAACAACTTCGTTGTAATAATGCATTAAAACCCTGAGTGGTAATATGAATGGTTAGTCATTGGAAACTTATCTGTTGCGAACTGCAATAATACCATCGCACTTTTATATTGCATGACGTAACATTGTGCAACCCTTACCTAATGTAAGCTGAAATTTGTTTAAAATTTAAATAAATATATAGATATTAAAATAAAACTTCCTACCCCTCAGGAACTGGTTATATAGAATTGAAAGAGTTCACTGGGATTGTTGGGAAACAGATGGTTGTAACCAACTATAGGAACGAGCAACTGAAGAAAGCATTCAAACGATTTGATAAGGACGGAGATGGAACCATCACGAAAAACGAGATTAGAATTGTATTCCGAGAATCGGGACTGGAGCTTGATGACACATCGCTTCAAGAGCTCATGGAGGAAGCAGATACCAATAAAGACGGAGTCATCAGCTTCGACGGTAATGGTTGATAAGTTTTAAATATTCTCCTTCAGTCTATGATGCTAATCAGGTACTGTTTATTTGTAAGCTAGTTTGTATCAATTGAAATGTAAGATGACATCAGGACCCACAACATTGACATACTTGTTGTAAAAGTACAGACGACGTTCTTGCTCGAGATCAAGTTCTTTGTTCCAAACAGTCCAGGTTCTTTTGTCATATTATGACTTTGTCGAACCAGTGTTATTTCATTTTAAAACATGAGCTTTGTTTCATTAATAAAGATCAAAGTCAATCTTTCGCAAGGATATTTCTTTCTGTGTCTTGCTTCTCGTTTTAGTATCGCGACAAAACACGTGAAGACACAGTTCCAGTATCATTTAATGTTGCGCTATTGCTTTGAAGTTTGTGTAATAGTTTCACTTATATTTAGTATGTATTCGGTTTGCCCTTATTTTATTATAATATTTATGTAGAATATACAGAATATAAATATTCCTTACCTTTCGCTTTAAATGAATTGATCTAAATATTACAATAAACTCATTAAACACGTTCTTGAATCTCCCCGGAAACACCGCCATTTGCTATAATTTCATCCAGATTTTTTGGACGATAGTGCCGTTCTTCACACTACTCATTTGCATAATTTGCATCATAGTATAATGCATTTATATATTAATTTACATACTTTTCATGATACTATAATGCTTTTTTATATTCAACTGCATACTTTGCAAGATTTGGTAATTTATTTTTAGAATCATTTGCATATTTTACATGCTAATATACAACAGTCTTCCTTTTCTTTCAGAATTTGTGAGTGCCGTTTGCGAAAAGGACTGGTGAGTTTCTTGAAATGACCTTGCTAGGCATCAACGTCAGTGTGTCAGTTTCCGTTATTTTGCCGTAATGGAAAATATTTATTTATGTTATGCACCGTAATTACTCGCAATGCATGCCACATATTTTCATCATGACCCGAATTTCTCATCTCCGCTAATGATATATTCAAATGCAGACCATGTACATGGGCTTTCAAGACAAGCACATAACATTCACTGATTTATATTGACGTTAATTGACGTATTGTCATGGTCAGTTCAAGTGCTCAAATTGATCACCAGTGTCTTGAGCAGAAAGTCAATAATATAACCAGTCTAGAAACTTTAAATTAGAACATCCATAAAAAAGCATGCCCTTTCTACGGGAAGGTTTGACTTTTACTGACAGAGGCTTTTCTTGATAGGATTCTGCGAATTCCTAAATTTGATGAAGTATTTTTCATGCTCTATTGGCTAAATAATCAATCGATATATTTTAAAAAAGCGTTTCATAATACGTGTACTGTTACTGCGCATTGGTAAAGGAATTCAAACCAAACCATTCCTACTGGGTGGAATCGATATTAACATTTTTCTTGTACAAATATTTGTCACTATAATATATTTTGAAAAGGGCACACGGAGTTCGCACACTTTAACGTATACTATCAATTTAACGGTAAAGTTATGTTGATAAAGTTTTCGTTGCGGATGAAGCCATGCACTTAAATTTTTTTATAAACATCCGGCCATAAAACTGATGTTAATATTATTAATTAATTATTTAAATATTAATTTATTTATAACAGGGTAACTCTTAAGGTTAATATCCGATTTTACAGCTTAACATGAAAAATAATTCAGGTAGATTTACCCAAACATAGATTTCTCCGTCCGATAAATGTAAAACAGTGAATATAATACTATCAGTTTTGATCATACAAAGTTAAAGTGATAATTTATAAAGTAGTTGAAGTTCCCTTTTAATGGATAATAAATTACCGTAATATATATTTTAGATTTAGAACTATGATCCAAAGCTAAAGTCTGATTTTATAAAATATTAATTTCTATATTGGAGCAGAACGATTTTAACAAATTGTTAGATACATTTTGATTGCATGCAATGCCTTGTAATTTGCAGAAATAAATAATTTATAATTTAATTTTTTTAAATACTCTCACAGGTCAGGAGACGTCTGATGATCAGCTGTCTTCATAAATGGACGAGAGAGTGTTTTGCCAGCTTGAAACCCATATGGAAAGAAATGTTTAAATCAGTTACACAAAAAACTACATACAGGATAAAACCATATCTTACTAGATGTATGAAATGTTGACATAAATATAAATATTTCTACGGAATCCGAATATTTCATCACATTTGTAAAGAACAATATATTTATATTTGAGAAATAAAAGATTATAAATTCAAGAAGATTTTACTGATGCTGCAGTGTTTTCCTTATGACTTGTATCCGCCCGTTCTAACACCAGACTCTCTATACTATAACAGAGAAATCACTGTTTGTACAGTGTACTGAGCTTTTGTTTCATGTGCAGCTAACGTCGCTGATGTTCAGATGTGGTTTTATGTTATTACAAATTGAACATTTGTACCTGACGAAAACAATTTTCACAATATATTATATGGTTAAATCAGCGTCCGCTATCTTTTTATTTTTTTGCAAACATTGGTTATTTCCATCAGATGACTTCGAAACCATTTACTTGTACTAATTGCATTGTCTACAGTGTAACTTAATCTTGATATTTATCTTATTTTGACCAATTTATTTGTTTTAATTTTTTATTAGTGTGGAGAATGATAATAAATTAATTACAATTCACTTATCTTGTACGTTCTCTTTTATCTCTGGCTGTTCATTTTTTTTTAGAGAAATGAGCTATGAAAGATGCAAACAGTTGTGAAGTTCGACAACATTCAAGGATTAAGTTATTCATGCCCACTTAATTATGTAGGTCTTTTGACATATTTCATAAACAAAGATGAATATTTATTGTTTACATTCTTCTTACAATAAATCAAAATTGTGATTACAATGAGAAATGCTTCGGAATGCCAAATTAAGTTTCTTTACGTACTTTAAAAAAAGAGCAAAACTTGCATTGTCTCTGTGCTAATGATGGTAGTCTGTGACTTATCTCTGTCGCGGTTCACATGCACAAAATAATTAACATTTCAAATGAAATGAAAGACAGCACAACGAATGGAAGTTATTCCTGAAAAATTGAAAGTTCTTGAAACCAGAAGTCATTGCCAATACAGTCCGTGATTGGCTCACTGGCGTCAATTTGTTCAATACATTCTGTCGTGGCTAACGTGAGCTTAGTGCTGAGCAATTGAGCAATAGCTGGAAGGGAACAAAATCACACCGACTGATAAAAGTATCTCATATTGCTCCTATTACTCTCTCTCTGCCGCTGGACGCGGTCTCTCGTGCATATATATATATATATATATATATATATATATATATATATATATATATATATATATTATAGCAGACAGGGTCCGGAGTCATAACGGTTCATGTGAGTAATATGAGGAACTTTTGGCTCTAGAGACGATATTTGTTTCTCCAGATTATTGCTTTTTGCAACCAATAGCTTATGTTAGTCACCTCTGTATAAACGAGCATACACCTTTTAGATGCTGCAGACTTCTTGTAAAGCCTCCTTCGACGCAATTTAAACGAGATTTGATTTTTTGTATTAGTTCCAGGCTACTAGTGACTGATGTCCCTGGTTATCGTTGCAGATATTAAACATTGTCTGACTGCGTTTACTAAAGGCCTGTCAATGTCTTTCTTTAATGCCACTCTGTATCATAAATTTCACCATTCTTCCATTCTAACTCAGGTTTGGAAGAATGTAAATGTTATAAACCTTTCTTTGAAACAATAAAGATGTGAGGTTTAAACGACGTCGAAATATTCAGCTTGGAATTACGAGTTATTACCCATTAACACAGAGAACGAAGTCGCTCCTAATTCCGCTCTTTTTCTGGAGTGTCTCAGAATTAGTGACATCATACATTCGACACATTCCGTCAAATACTACCATTTGCAAGTGGCGTTCAAATTAATTCGAGAGGGAATAAAGAGAGTCAACTGAAAAGAAAAAGCGTGCATTATATAAAAATAATACTCGATGAATATTGGTGATCAGCTGGGGTGATATAATACTTTTAAAGGCGAACTTGGGCTCAAGACAATCCGCATAGCGTGGTGTTAGCTTCTTCTGTTTACAACGATGACGTCATCAAGTTTTGTGTTCGAGCTTTCGACTGAAATAGGTTCACCTAATTATGTCGTCGATCAACATAGGATTAATTCGTACACATGTGAAAAATGACCGGGTTTCTCGTTTCCAGGGAGACATTGCATGCCTCTTAAAGTGATGAAACGTCGATACTATCTAGCTTTATGGAACGCAACGATGTTTAGGACCGATATCTTTTAATATTCAGATGAGCTGGTATATACGACGTTTCACGCTTTACGTCGACATTGTGGCTTTAATAACATATTGATAATGACGGACTAAATATTGTCGAAGTAGCCGAAAATATGCATATCCACATCAGCCGACCCAGGACTCGAAACCGCGCATACAGAGGTGCGATGCCAGATATTTTTAAAGTTGAGCGCCTTAGACTACTTCGCCACCTAGTTGCCCTTCCGTCGGTATACAGCGAGAATACGCGAATCTGAATGAATTGATCACATTTCAACACGAAATGGGGTGGAGTTCCGCAAAGTAATGATGAAGTTGTCATATCCTTTAATTTTAAGAATCGTTGGAAAAAAAGCACCGTAGAATCGTTGTCTGCAACTATAACACAAATGTTATATTTGGTGTTTTCTAGTGTCTTGCTAGTTTTGCATCCTCTTTGGTTCTTTTATAAAATGTCATTGGTCTTCTAAAATACCAAACTACCATGAAATAGCATTAATAATCTAGTAGCTTTCAAGATCTAATAAAATAATCCCCTTTCCTGTGGACAAAGGAATTGACAAACAAAGAGAGAATCCTAAAGATGTAGTTAATTTATATCCTCAAAAATGTAATAATGTCACACAACGTATCCCTTGAGCAACACAAGCAAAGTCAGGACAATCATTTACATATTATTCAGTAGATGCCTTAATCTGTTGATATCGCAAGCAGAGATTGTTGCTGTAGCAGGGTTGAACGCCATTTTTCAGCACACGATAGGCTATACATGGCGACCAGTATTAATGGTGGAGGAAGAACCCGGGAAAACCCCTAAAAGAACCACCGCACCCCGCAAGCCGAGATAATTACAAGTTCATTGAAGATATATGTAAAGTTGTGACAGTTAGATATATTCGTTCTTCTGCAATCGTTAAACTTGAAAGAAGAATTGTGATTAATATTACAAACGAACTTTGAATGTTGTGAAATAAAATGAACACTCGCTCCTTACAACTCAGATGCCATGAAATCATCGACCAATAATTGTCATGACGAACTTCAACAGAACAAACCAACCATTTCTGATACACATTGAAAGAGGGTAAAGACTGGAATTAGAAAGCAGCGTAATAGTGGTTTAACATCAAGATTTAATTCATTTAAGATATTTTTAAAGGAAATTACTGTTACTTGGGGTGCGAAATTTTATCAGTTACTCGTTCCGCAAAGTTTGTGGTCACAGATTCAACTCTGATTCGAGAATTCAACATTGCAGGTCGCTTACGAACTAGTAAAACACAGATCAAATATTGACAATGGTTATCGGCCCGACAATAACGACATTGTAACAATGAACGAGACTAAAAGATTGATGCATACCTCGTTCTTGAAACTATCACGATCTTAACAAAATGAAACTCAACAAGTCATGTAATAATTGTATGCAACGTCAAAGGTGACGTATTTGGGCATAAGTTGTTTAATCACAGTGGAACGGAAGATTCACGGAAAACCATTGGCACATTTGAGCTGAAATTGCATTCAACACAAGATTTTTTAACTTAAGTGATTGTCCTCAACTTCTGTCTTGTTAGAGAAGAAAGATAGTTCATTTATGTCACCTCTGACAAAAAGAAATTTAGTTATAGAAGGAGCATTGTTGGTAAACTAAGTAAAATATTGACAATATACACAAAATAAGAAATATTAATTTAATATCTTTCTGTAAACTTTGAGTTGTCCAGCTGCAGGTATTCCCCTGGGTAAATTAATAGAAAAATGGTAATATTTCATATGCGTTAGTAGAATCAGACCACGTTGGGCAAGGTCATTGTTTCAATAGGATAACTTCATTGTAATGAAACAAAACGAACAAAATATGCAACACTTGACGATCTTATTCACAATTAGCACAAAGAGATACTTTTTCGAATGCAATCTTAAAATCTCTGAATGATTGTTTATACTATTTGCCAAAGTTTAGTCGCCTTAATAGCCAAGGAGTGATGAGTGGTCCTCAACAGATGTTGTAAATTACTCCATCTTACCTGAGCCATCTTTCTGTGCCCCCCCCCCCCCCCCCCGGCTTTAACCTTTCAAGACATCTGTTGACATTTGTGGACCATGCCGAACCGTTTCCTGACAGGACAGGGGCTTTGTGCAGTCAATTAGTGCGATGTGGACATGCCACTGACTCTTCCCGTAGCTGTGGATCTCTGCAGACTATGTCGCACATTGTGAACAACTACCCACTAACAGCCTTACCCAGTGGACTGCAGGCTCTGCACCTTGCTGCTGATGGTGCTGTTAAATGTATGGGCATGCATTGCAGACAATACATACTAATAGCCACAAATCTTGAAATTTATTCGAAGAATCATCACCAGTAATGTAGCAGTCCTCATGCAGGACGGCAATGACTATGTGCTCAGCGACCTTGATGCGTAGGCAGAATGCTTCAGCTTTAAGTGCTGCCAGTACTAGTCCGGGAAAGTTCCTCTGGTGTTTCCCTAGTCATGTATTCATATAAGAGAGAAAAAATCTTTTTCCTAATTATAGTATTTTCATAGAGGTAGGAACCTATGTTTTCAGAACACATCTCACAACATTACACGTTTTGACTCTTCCAGCTTACATTATTAACTTCCTGGATAAGACAAGAATGACAGGAACGGATCGATGGACCGGCTTTAAATGCATTTGTGCATTAACCTTTTCATGTCCTGCAAACGTAACCATGGTTATATGGTTTGAAACATTGTGCAAACATTTAAGATTATTCAATACAGTATCTAAAGTCTATATTAACTGTCTGTGAAATTAGACAAAGAATCTAACGTTTGAGGGTTGGAAGCCAGTGCCAAGTTTGTTGGCAGCCAGTAAAATAATTTGCAGAAACGTGTGGCCAAAATAAACAATGATTCTATAAGAATTGCAGAAACACGATTGAGCCAGACGTTAAGTAGGAAATGGAAACGTTGGAGCTTTGTTTCAAAACTAATACAAGCTCGCTGCCCAGAAATGCATTAACGGAACAGAAAAAAATTCGAAGTATGCGAAACAGTTTGATACTGCTGGGTACATAAGGAAATAAAAGGTAATAATGTGGGGCAAGTACTGATTGTGTTTATTACATCTGAACTTGGTATCATTAACAGATTCATTTGAATAGTGTACACCGTATACGTGCCACTGAATATGAAAAGGCGTCATCCCCTTATGTTGCTCCGTGATTTATTCGCTACCAGTACCTCAAACGCTCGGATAGGTCAGCTTGTGTATATTTAATAGAAGGAATAACACTACTAGATTGATGTGCAGTTTACACCTGGACTAAATGTTGCTGCATGTAGATGTCTGTCATATGTCCAGCATGCAGACCAGATAAACCTAGCAGCTATAAACTCGGACGATCCTACTTTGCGCAAAATATTGCTGTCCTGTGAGAAATTTAAAGCATTGTCCTTGCATGCTATTCACATAATGCAAACAAAAGAACTTATGCTGACGTTAACAATAATGAAGAAAACTTTTCTTTGGAAATCAGTGTCTCTATTTTCAATTACAGAAACAGCATAAACCCCAAGTCACTATAATCTAAACTTTTCAAGTATAAATCAAACAATAGTTAAACGTGAGTAGTGAATGGGGCCACCCTAGGGACAATGGTACTTAGCATTAAAAACACCCCTGGGCCACTCTAGGGACAATGGAAATTTAACATGGAGAAAAACGCTGGGCCACTCTAGGGATAATGGGAATTTAACATAGAGTTTGGGCTTGTCTAGGGACAAGGGGAATTGAACATGGGAATAGAGTTTGGGTTTGTCTAGGGACAAAGGGAATTGAATATGGGATTTTTTTTTAAAAAAAAAGTTTTTTTAAATTTAAATTTAAATTTAAATTTAAAAAAAGGGTAGGCAATGGAAAGGCTATCTCTTTTCGAGAAATATGGCTGGCCCTGAAAAGGGCCTTTGGGTTTATGTTAATGTATCCATTAACATAAAGGGCACCGCATTGGTCTTCTTCTTGTCCTTAGGCTGCGTTTCACTGTAGGACCGTAAATCAGGACTCTTTTGAGGCATCCTTGTCTTTCTACGTAGATCCTACATATCCACAGACTGGTATTTGTCCTGTGGACAACGGTCCACTTGGATCGGACATACATGGGTATGTCCGTCCGGAACATCATGGAAAACACAAGCGTAGAAGATTGCACATCGGTCCACATCTTGAAGCGACGAGAACAAGTGAATCAATGCACTGAACTGCGCTTATTTATAGGTAGAGATAGGATTGAAACGGATTGAGTTCATTCACCAATCCAAACACGCGTTACAAAATTCAGTCAGCCCGCATCCAATCCGAAGACATTAGTCTGTGACGTCAGTTGGTCTATATAGGTTCGCTAGCGCTTGTGTGCAGTCAATCTATGCGACAGTGATTCAACATGACGGAAATTCAGAAAACGATCCATTGGGGGTGCACCAGCAGGGGAGACCGCCCAAGGGAACCCGGACTTACTTTCAGAAGAGGTACATTGGGATTTTGTGGATTTTCTTACCTCGCAAGAATTTGTTCCGGAACCTTCGTCATTACCGCAAGTGGAGAATTTTAGACAGAGACAGAAAGAAGAATTGGAGAAATTTATGCAACGACAAAAGGAAGCGGAACAAGCTTTTCTGCTACAGCAACAGCAACAGCAACAAGAAGAGGTAAGAAAAAAACAACAGCAACAACAGCAAGAAGAAGTAGCAGCAAAGAAACAAGAGGGTGAAAATCAAACGGCTACGGTACTGTTGGACATTTTAGCGGAGTTAAGAAGTCTGAAACAAATGTATCAGACTTCTTTATCACGACCGAAGAGAATACGACCTTCCCGAGCTAAACACGCCAACCCTGTGACTAAGCCTGTCGTACCACCCTTAGTGATTTCAACCCAATCATCAGAAGTAGGCCTTGGCCGTGGCAAAGGCTTAAGGCAGTTAAAGTTGATTGGTTAAACTCACTCCTACACCATAAAGAAAAAAGGCCCTTTTCAGGGTCACTCACATTTCTCGAAAAGAAATACAATTTCAATTTGCCAATAACTCAAAAATAAACCCCACCCATTTTACCCTTATAGTACGTGTCTGTGTATGAGTGCGTGAGTGTAGCTTCTTATTTTAAAATCAAAACTCAAAGACACTTACCTTATATCATTCATGTATTCTTTTATCCATTTTTTACAATCCAATTCACAATTCACAACAGAACACTTTAAAAAGTTCGTACACTTCTTCTTTCTCATTATTTAGTCTCTCTGTTTTTTGAATTTCTTCACCGTTTTTTCCTCATTTTCTTCCCTTCTTCTTTTCTTCTCCTGTTTCTTTGCCTCTTTTAAATAGAATTGTCTTCTTTCTTCCTCTTCTTCCTCTGAAGAATCCCTCTCTTCTTTCGAAGAATCCTTCTCTTCTTCTGAAGAATCCTTCTTTTCTTCTGACTCCTCTTGTTTCTTTTATGGGCAATCTGGAGACCAATGTCCTTTTTCTTTACAATAACAACAGGTATCTTGACTTTTGTATTTTTAGCCCCTGTTTTTTTTCTTTTTTGACGGTCTGGACACTCTGAAGACCAATGCCCTTTCTTCTGACAGATATAGCAAGTATCCTGACTTTTATCTCGAAAGGAAGGAGAGTAGTCCGTAGGCTGGTCTGAAGAGAATTTTCTAATGACCCCTCGCAAAGCTCTGACGAAACGTTCCATCTGGGTAGTCTCTTCCATCGTTGTGCTCGGCTTGAGAGTGAAATGAATAGTGAAAGGACAAGACACACACCCTTTTATATACGTTGGTTTGTCATGACTATAAATTAGTCTATGGTGTTTAAACTTGAGTCATTTGAAGTTTTGCACTCAAGATGAAACGATCCTATTCATTCGAGAAGAAAGAAGAAGAAGAAGAAAGTAAGAGGCAGAAACGTGATCTATCGCCTCGTACCAGGGCTGAAATCTTGGCACAAATTCATGCCAGTGATTTTGAAGAGGACATGAGTGAACCAGAATCCGAACCCTCTAAACCAAGTTCACCACCCTTAGTCAACCCTGAAAAGTACTATTCCATTCGAGAGACGGAAAAGCGCTCCTCTAGAAAATTTAGAACCACGGCTTACATCTACACGGTGAAGTTTAAAGATTTCAAGGCCGACGTACCCTTGGAGAAAGCAGAAGGGTTTATCACCGAGATGTGGGATTCTTTGCTCACCTCACTCAAGCGACAATGTCAACCCAAAGAAGACGATCGCTTGACACTATCCATAGATCACGACGGTTTGAAATCCCCTGTTTGGATCGAGTTTAGCAGACCCACAGAACTAACCCCTTCCAAAGTCATGGACAAGATTCAACACGTACAACAATCTAATGACCAGTTTGACATCACCGATGGTAAAGCCACACTGAAAATGGCTCACGTCTCTCTTCCTCAAGGGACAGGACGCAAAAAGATGTTATTGGTGGACGACCTTCGCAACACCAAAACAAGTCTCGTCCGAATTAACAACCCTCAAGACCAGATGTGCTTAGCCCGTGCCATCGTGGTGGGACGAACCTATGCCAACAAGAACGACACGGTAGAATGGAAAAGAACCTGGGAGAACATTCGAAAATCGAACCGAACCAAACAACGAAACGAAGCAGAACTCCTGTTGCAACAAGCTGGCCTGTCCAAAGACACACCCTGTGGCATTCCTGAGATGCAAAAATTGCAAGATGCCCTAGCTCCACGCTACACCTTGAAAGTGCACCCTCAAGAAATGCGCGGACCTCTGTTGTTTCGAGGCCAAGACTTTAAGGACGGAAAATACATTCATGTTTATCATCACGATGACCATTTCGATACCATTACCACTATCACCGGATTCCTGGGATACAGATATTACTGTGAGAAATGTGACTATGGTTATAATAATCGAGAGCAACACAAGCATTGTGGATGGAAATGCCCAGGATGTTTGGCCTCTCCACCCTGTCTGAGCGAAGAACCAGTGCCTTGTTCGACTTGTCTGCGCACGTTTGTCAGCCCTACCTGTTACCAACAACATTTGAAAACACAAGGTTCACAGAAGAAATGTGCTTGTCAACTCCTGAGATTGTGCCCTACGTGTAGACAAGGCATACGTACCAACAGTACCAAGGCACACGTATGTCGAGGAAAGAAAAAATGTCACATTTGTCACCACATCGTCGACTTGGAACACCAATGCTACGTGCAAAAATACCAACCCCCACCAGAGAAAGAGGACGGTCACAAGAAGAAAAGCAATTTCATCTTTTTCGATTTCGAATGCATGCAAGAGACCGGCATTCACATTCCTAATTTCTGCGTGGCTCATCGAGCGTGCGAGAAGTGCATTCAAGAACCTATCTTCAGTCATTGCCCTCACTGCAGCAAGATTCCTGGAGGGCGTGAAAAAATCTTTCGAGGACCGAACACGTTAGCCGATTTTGCCCAATGGGTCTTAGATCCCATCGACAAGACGTGGAGCCAAGAGGACATCGAACGTTACGGAGATTGTCATCGTCATGCCACAGTGATGGCTCACAATTTCTCCGGATACGATGGACAGTTTCTTTTGAGGTACTATACGGAACAGGGCACCGAGCGTCCTAAAGTCACTTTGAACGGAGCTAAAATCATTTTCATGCAAGTGGGACAAGTACAGTTTAAAGATTCGATGAGCTATTTGGCCATGCCTTTGAGTCGAATGCCTAAAACGTTTGGAATGACAGAAATGGCTAAAGGGTACTTTCCACACTTTTTCAATACGGAAGCCAATCAACATGCCGTTCTACCCCATTTACCTGAGGCTCACTATTACGACCCCGACAACATGCGTACCGAACAACGAGAAGCTTTCTACGCTTGGTACCAGGCTCACGCCTCGGACCCTTTCGACTTTCAGGAAGAAATGCTAAAGTATTGTCGTTCCGACGTGGACATTTTACGGCGTTGCTGTGGAAAATTTCGAGAACTGTTCATGGAACACGGAGGGGTCGATCCTTTGAAAGAAGCTTGCACCATTGCCAAAGCGTGTTCCTTAGTGTATCGACAACGATTCATGCCTGAAAACACCGTGGCTGTCATCAGTCCTCAAACGACCCACTTTGTCAAACGTCAATACTCGGTCAAAGCCCTACGTTGGTTACATTACTTGTGCGACAAGGAAGACAAGAGGATTCAGCATGCCCGCAACGGAGGAGGCGAAAAGACCATCGGAACGTATTCGGTCGATGGCTGGGACTTAGAAAACCCCAAGATCGTGTACGAGTTTAACGGTTGCTTATTTCACGGATGTCCCATCTGTTACCCTGACCGTTGCACTAAAATTCAGTTTTTGCAACGAACCATGGAAGACTTGTACCAGGACACTTGTCAGCGGCGCCTAAAGTTAGAACAGGAAGGATACCAAGTGGTGGAAATGTGGGAACACGAGTACGATCACCGTATGAAAACCGATCCCAAGTTTAAACGCCTCGTGGAAGGTTGCCAGTTCATGGACCCGCTGAACCCGAGGGATAGTTTGTACGGAGGAAGGACCAACACCACCTGTTTGCTGTACCAAGCCGACGAAGAGAAAGGAGAAGAAATCAAATACTTGGACGTGTGTTCGCTGTATCCCTACGTGTGCAAATATTGTCGCTTTCCTGTAGGGCACCCGCAATTGTTCACGGAACACATCGACCTGAAAAATATTCGACAATACGAAGGCTTGATCAAGTGTAAAGTTTTGCCTCCCACGAACCTATACCATCCCGTCTTACCTCACCATTGTCAAGGCAAACTGATGTTTCCCTTGTGCCGTACTTGTGCCGAAACGTGCAACCAGGACCAACCTTGCCATCACAACCAGGAAGAACGTGCCTTGACGGGAACCTGGGTCAGCGTGGAATTGTTCAAAGCTCTGGACATGGGATACCAACTGTTAGAAGTGTACGAAATTTGCCACTTTCCCAAGACACAACAGTACCACAAGGGTGACCCTACTCAGAAAGGCATTTTCGCCGACTACGTGGATGCCTTTTTGAAACTGAAACAAGAAGCCAGCGGCTATCCTTCCTGGTGTCACACTCCCGAAGACCAAATACAATTCAAAGAGAAATACTACGCACAAGAAGGCATCTCTTTAGACCACATCGAAAAAAACGAAGGCAGGCGATCGTTTGCCAAAGTGATGTTAAATTGCTTGTGGGGTAAAATGGCACAACGACCGTGTTTACCCAAGACGGAATATTTGACAGAACCTTCCCGCTACTTCCAGATGATTCACGACAAAACCAAATACATGAAACACGTGGACGTCGTTCGAGAGGATTTGATCTTGGTCAATTACGAAGAAGATCTGGACTTTGTACAAGACGACCCTTTTGGAAATGTCATCATTGCGGCTTACGTGACAGCTCATGCTCGCTTAAAATTGTACGAAGCTTTAGAACTGTTAGAAGAACGCGTCCTGTACTTTGACACGGACAGTTGCATTTACATCCATCACCCGAGTCAACAGCACCCTGACATCGAAGGAGACCGTTTAGGAGCCTGGACAGACGAGCATCCCGACGACAAGATTCTAAGTTTCGTCAGTGGCGGCCCCAAAAATTACGGCTACGAATACCGGGACAAACAAGGAGAAGTGCACACGACGTGCAAAGTGAAAGGACTGACTCTGAATTATCGTACCAGTCGAGTGGTCAACTTTGGGGTATTGAAAGAAGCCTTGCAATCAGGAGAGGATGGAAACTTTAAAGTGACCACCTATCAACCGAACAAGATTGTACGTTTACCCACTCACCACATCGTCAGTCGACCCTTGGAAAAAGTCTATCAAACTGTATACCAGAAGCGAGTGCGACTTCCCAATCACTTTACGTTGCCGTACGGTCACGTCGGTATTGGTCTGTATATAAAAAGGAACCCTAGGCAAGATCGATAGTTCATTGTTCATTGAAGTAACTTACCATGTCGTTGACGAAGAAGAAACCAGATTGGTTAGAAGTCAAATGTTGGACATCACCGAGACCAGGGTTTTGAGGCTTGGACACAAGAGGTGGCCCAGTATGCACGAGAGTTATTCAAGGAAAAAAGTTACTTTTCAAACTGAGTTAGTGACGGTGCCAGAAGAACCCGTCACCCAGGACAGGACTGTCGTAGACAGGCCTGAAAGACCCTTTCGGGAGGACACTTGTGTGACCTTACCCCTACTATAGAACTGGTTACAACTTTACCCAAAACATGTGGTTGTTGTACAGACACTTGTTTTTATTCCACGTTCATGGTTATCATGTGCCTTTTATTCTTGTACTTAAGCCTTTGGCTTTTATGTATTTTTGTCTTTCGTATTCATGTTTGAAAAAATTTTCAATAAACGTGTTCTGAAAAAGTATATAAACTCTTGTCTTGTTTGTTTTTCGTGTCACAAGTGACATTTCTCACACCATGGCTACCTCTGCTGTCTCTGCTCCCTCTTCTTCTACTGTCAAAGTCATCGACGAACACTTAGATCGTGCCAGTTGGGAGGCTTTGTATCTTCGCCATCCCTTTAACATGCTCATTGCTGGACCTAGCGGTTCAGGCAAAACCGAATTCGTCAAACGTTTGATCGAACATAAACATCATTTGATCGATCGGCCACCTGAACGGATCGTGTGGTGTTACAAAGAGTGGCAATCGGCGTACAACCTCTTGCGAAAAAGTCAAGGCGATTCCATCGTATTTGTGGAAGGCATTCCTAAAGAAGACGACGGCATCGTCTCTGACTCCCGTCAAACCCATTTGGTCATTTTCGACGACATGTTAGGAGAAGACGAAGAAGAAATTAAACTGTGGTTCACGCGCAAAGGGCATCACCGTAATGCCAGTGTCGTTTACATCACCCAAAATTTGTTTCAACAAAGTAAAGCCCATCGCACCATCAGTCTCAATGCGCATTACGTGGTCTTGTTTAAAAGCCCTCGAGATAAATCGCAAGTGCAAGTCTTAGCCAAACAGTTAGGAACGCCTTGGCTGACTCAGGCGTACGACGATGCCACTCAAACGCCACACGCCTATTTACTCGTCGATTTGAAACCTACGACTCCCGAGGATTTGCGATTTCGTACCCACTTGTTTCACCACTGGTGCCAAGACGGAGGGCCTGTCCTGTACACGTCTCCGTCCTCGACTTCATTTCACTCCCCATAAAAAAATCTATAAAAACCTCAGACCCTTTTACGTCTGTCTCACACAGTGTGAACATGACGTCCCTTCAGTCGCATCTTCCCGTCAAATTGATTCGTGCCTTGTATGGCATCAGTCGAGAAAAAGATCCACAAACACGAGCTCGTGTCTTAGAAGCTAGTCTCAAAGAAGTCTTACGATGGTTCACGGTGACGGCACGTCAATTACTCCAAGGAATTATTCAGATTCCTCATCAAACCAAACGCTTTTTTGATCGAAACAAAGTCGCTTTGGTCCAACTGGCCGATCCCCGCATCGACACTCAAACCAAAAAACAAATCATTTTGAAACCTGGAGGGAGCGGTACTCTAGGAGGGGTCATCATTCGCTCACTCTTAAGATGGGATCCTAATGCCCCCAAAGTTATACCCAAGACAAAAGTCCAACGAAGCCCCAAGATTAAAAAGACCAGGTCCCCAAGGAGAACTTCTCCAGTGGCAGGACCCTCCTCTGACCAGACACCACCACCCCGGAAAAAGAAAAGAAGCCCCCAGAAAAAGAAACAGAGAAAAAGTCCCCAGAAAAAGAAAAGTCCACAGAAAACTAGTCGCAAGAGAGGCACTTCGGCCAGGACGCAACCTTACACTCGCAAACCACGACCTGCCACGGCAGTGACTGCGTCTCCGGCATCCTCACGTTTGTCCACTTCTCCGTTGATGACACCAGGAACTGAAGAGTACTTGGAGACATTGATTACACCAAGAACTTCTCCGTTGATGACCCCCAAAAGAACTTCCCCAGTGGCAGGACCCTCCAATTTAGTGGCAGTGGCTGCTGCTCACAAAGTACCTTCTCCCAAAATCAAAGTCCATGAAAGATCGGGCATGTTACAAAGTTTACTGGATTTGTCCAAGCAAGAACTGGCTCGATTTAGTCCGTTGCGTACCCCTGCACGACGTGTCATGCCTGTCCTCAAACTGATACGACGTAAAGACAATCAGTGGCGACGCGTTCCAGTATAAAAAAGGCTTGTGACCAAGTCGGGTATCAGTGTTTTTTTGGTGCTCCTGAAGACTCAAAGATGTCACCGTCCAGAAAACCCCAAGGAAAGAAAAGGAAAGGACTGCCACCACGTTTAGCCAAACATGGGGACATGTTATCTGTCCTGTCCAAAGCTTCTCCACCCCTACGAAAAAAACTCATTCAAACAGCCTCCAAAGAGGTCATCGATACCGTGTGCGAATGTTGTTTGAACGTTTTGAAAGGCACGATCCCTTTGTCCAAACACCAGAAACAATGCTTAAGCAAGCATCGTCACGTTCTTCGCCAAATGGTTCGAAAGAAAATTCCCATTCGTCAAAAAAAGAAGATGTTGGTCCAACGTGGAGGCATTTTGCCTCTCTTGTTAGGTCCCATACTGAAAGGAGTCTTGGGAACCATGTTGGGAGGACTGGTGGGAGCAAGATAAAAAGGCCCTCGGAAGTCCCAAGATCTCAGAATTGACCCCTGACAACCCCATGGAAGGACGAAAACTAGCTTTAGTGCCTTACAAACGATGGATGGAATACCATCGGTGGCAAGAACAACGCACCCCGCATTTACCTCCCAATCCCAATTTGAGCGAGATGTCCCAGTTACAACACGAATTGCAGTCCTTGATGGATCGCCAAGATTTGTCCGAAACAGAAAAATCGCAAAAGTACGGTCAACTCTTGCAACGACTGCAACTCTTTCACCAGAAAGCTTTAGACGAAACAGCTCTACCCACTCTGAAAGATTTTAAGACCTTGATGAAAAGTCCAGCACCATCACCAGTACCAGTACCAGTACCAGTACCACCAGTACCAGTGACCAAGACAGAAAAAGGAAAAGAAGAAGAAGAAGAAGGGTTTCAAACTCCACCAGAAAAAGTACGCAAGTTAACAACACCACCTACCTCCAGAATTGGATGGATTAAAAAGATGATGGCCACCCCTTCTTCATCACAAGAGAAAAAGAAAGTGAAGACAGAAGTGAAGACAGAAGTGAAACAAGAACCGATATCCCCCGCTCAGACATCCTCCTCCTCTTCAACACCTATTGCCGGCCGCACACGCAAAGCATTGCAATCCAAGAAAGTACCCCAAGAGAAAAAAAGTAGCATCCTCCAAGAGTGGGTGTCTTATTAACACAAAAAATAAAAATGGAAAAAGTCTTAGCCAGCATTTACTATGATCCCTCCCATCCTGCAGGTTACGCAGGAGTTCAAAAATTGTATCGTGCTGCCAAAATGCGACTGAAAAGTCTCCGTTTACCTCAAGTGCAACGATGGTTACAAGAACAAACTACCTACACTTTACACAAACCCATTCGACGCAAGTTTGCCAGAAGTCGCACCCGAGTGGAAGGCATCGATCATCAATGGCAAGCCGATTTAGCCGATGTCTCTCATTTGGCCAGCTACAATCGTGGCTACAAATATTTGTTTTGTGTCATCGACGTCTTTTCCAAATTTGCCTGGGTCATACCCTTGACTTCCAAATCGAGCAGCGAGTTAGTGCGAGCCCTGCAACGAGTGTTGAAACAAAGCGGTCGTCACCCTCTTCGATGGCAAACGGACAAAGGTACCGAATTTCTGAACCAAGCTTTCCAAAAAGAATTAAAGAAACGTGACATTCATTTTTTTACCACCGAGAATCCCGAAACCAAAGCCAGCATCGTGGAACGTTTTCAACGCACTTTGAAAGAACGCATGTGGAAATATTTTACGCATCACCACACTCTGAAGTACATCGACATCTTACCGCACCTGGTGCAAGCGTACAACGAATCTTACCATCGAAGCATTGGACGTGCCCCGCAAGACGTGACTCCCGAGAACGAAGTGTTGGTGTTTGAGCGCCTGTTTGGTACGTCCCGACGAGGGCTGTCCCCAAGAAAAGTGGAGAGTTGGCCGTAGGAGATTGGGTGCGCATTGGCAAAACCAAACGCACTTTCGACAAAGGTTACTTACCTAACTGGACGACCGAATTGTTTCGCGTCACTGGACGAGTGCATGGCCGTCATCCTGCCGTCTATAAATTGGAAGACATGAACGGAGAAGTGCTCAAAGGAACGTTTTATTTGCCCGAGTTACAACGTGTGACCAAAAAAGAAGACGGCGTGTACGACATCGAAAGCATTCTCGAACGCAGAACCCGTAAAGTGGGCAAACGACGTGTCAAAGAAGTCAAAGTACGTTGGAAAGGATATCCACCCAGTTTCGATTCTTGGATCGACGCTTCGCAAGTCATCGACTATAAAAAGAAGTGACCATCATGCCCTTTCACACATCAGACGCAGCTACGTCGACCACTCCTCCTTCACCTAGTTCTTCTGTGCAAGATTTACAAAAACAACCCTTGTGGGTGTGGTGTGGAGAACGTGTGCCTAAAACGCAAATCGTCTTTTTCTGCCAAATCTTCGTGGTGCATTGTGTCATCGGGGCAGCCATCGCCAATTTGAGTTTGCAACAAGGAGACAAACAATTGTGGACCATTTTATTGAGCAGTTGCATCGGTTACCTGCTTCCTAATCCCTCCCTGAAATTCACCTCGAACGGGAACCCCGGGAACCTTGTGTCCAGTGCCAGTGCCAGTCACCACTTCAATCACAACCAGAACCCCATTTTAGACGGAGACACGCCTCTGACGTCCACTATAACCCCTCGGACAGCCACAGAACTCTGGAATTATGAGTCACCAAAACCAATTTTACTTAACTTTACCCAGTGACAGTTCCATGGAGGTGTTTCCCAAGAACACGTTGTGCTGTTACACGGCCAAATTACCTCAGGCCATCCAGTTAGATCACGAAGCCCATTGGGAAGTGGCTTTAGTAGAAATGATTCACCCGACCCAAGTCCTCAATGTCCTTCCCAATCAAAATTTTTTTGATGTGGAAGTTCATGACGAGCAAATGCAACAGTGGATGGATAGCAATGTCAAATATGACAAGAAAACCCGTACACAAAAGTACACCACCTATCACTTGTTCATTCCCCCAGGCTATTATTTTAGTGGTCAACATTTGGTCAGCACCATAACCTCCAGGTTTAATGTCGTGTTTCTGAAAGCTTTGGAGCATGTCAACAAAAATGTCACCATGGAGTACCACAAAGCAGCACGTCGCTTCTTGATGAAATTTGAACGGAGTAAAATCATGTCCATTTTATTTTGTCCTGAATTGTTTGACATGTTGGGCGGAGACATGGACATGAGAAAGGTTATGATCAAGAAAAACGAATTACCCATCGTTTACGACAACGAGTCTTTTAGCAAGTTATTTCGTGCCCCGGTAGAACTGAACCAAGGACTGAATTTGATGTTCGTGTATTCCGATGTGGTGGAGTACAACGTGGTGGGACACACCTCCGTACCGTTACTGCGTGTCATTCGTTTCAAAGTGGATTCTGCCACGGGCGCTGACGAGGAAGGTGGAAACACTTACCACGTCCACCGCGAATTTGTCCATCCTCACTATTTGCCGGTCAGCAAGTCGTATTTGGACACGGTCAACATTGCTATAAAAGGAGATCTGGGACAAAATATTCCATTCACCAAAGGAAAAGTCACGGTGAAACTCCATTTTCGAAAACGGTTCTCTCACGACTCTTAAGTCATGTATCCAGTGTACCGAGGGGTTGCTCGACAGCGAGGACACGGCTTAGGAGATATGTTAAAATCGGCCTTTCGTTCGGTGGCCCCGGTGTTGAAACCGATGGTGACACGCGGATTGCACGCCTTGAAAGATGCGGCACTGACGCAAGGCAAAGAATTTCTCCAAAATGTCATCATCGACAAACAAAACCCTAAAGAAGCCTTCATGAGGACAGGCAAAAATGTCTTGCTGCAAACGGGCAAAGACATTTTAGGCCAACGAGAAACACCTATAAATGCCCTGCACGCTACCGAGTCAGGCATTCAGCAAGGACAAGGCAGAAAGAGACGACGAGGAAAACACCCTTTCACCAGACTTCAAGCGAGAAAGGCCAAGAAAAGAAGAACCGTTCGAGACTTAGACGTTTTCGATTATTGAGAAAAGAGACAAAAAAATGATGCACCGAGAATCTTGCGTTTGTTCCAAGACGGAACTAGACCTGTTTGCCATGCCCCCCACGATGATGACGATGCAAGAATCCCAATGGGTGGAATTTCACCCCGTCTCCTCACTGACCGATTCCGCTCCCATCGAGTTTGAAATCAAAGGACAGCCCGAAGATTACATCGATCTGAATAGCAGTTACTTGTACCTGAAAGTCAAAATTCTAGATAAGACTGGAGGTCCTATAGACGATGAAGCAGTACTCCCGTCAACAATTTCATGCATTCCTTGTTCAGTGGAGTGGACTTGTACTTGAATAACAAACTGGTCAGTAGCAGCATGGATACTTACCCTTATCGTGCCTACCTGGAAAATCTCTTGACGTACGGAATAGATGCCAAGAACACTCATCTCAATGCCTGTGTGGTATGGGAAGCTGACGAACCTACCAAGTTTGAAATATTGGAAACTGATGAAAAGAAAGACAACAATGATGGATTTGTAGAACGAAGAAAGAGAATCACGGGAGCCGACACAAGTTTAGAACTGATGGATCGTTTGCATTTGGACATGTGGTTGCCAGAAAAGTATTTGCTGAACGGGATGGATGTCCGCCTGAGACTGAGTCGTAGCAGTGCCGCTTTCCATTTGATGGCTGATAGTGACGGTTACAAAACCAAAATCCAAGAAGCCAGACTCTACGTACGCCGTGTGGAAGTGTTACCTAAAGTGGGAAACGACATCAGTCAGACGTTGAGCAGAACGACCGCCAAGTATCCCATACGACGCGTGGAAGTGAAAACCTTCACCATTCCCAAGGGACAGCGATCCATGATCGAAGATCATCTGTTCCAAGGACAGTTACCCAAACGTTTGATCGTTGGTATCGTCGAGAATACAGCCTTCAACGGAGCTGCCGAAAAAGATCCTTTCTACTTTCAACACTTTGGCGTGTCCAAAATCGAAGTCAGTCGCGATGGCAAAACCTTGTGTACCCGACCGTTTGAACCTGACTTTGCCAAGAAGAATTACTTGAGATCGTACTTGTCCTTGTACGAAGCCACTGGACAGTTAGGAACCAATACCAGTCACGGTATTACGTACGAGGATTATGCAGGAGGCTATGCTTTGTGGGCTTTCGATTTCACTCCTGACCAAGGCAGCGACGAGGGACATTTCCACCCTATAAAATCCGGTCAGATTCGTGTGGAAATTCAGTTTAAAGACCGAGACCCTGATGAAACGGTGAACGTCATCCTGTATGCAGAATTCGATAATACGATAGAAATCAACAGTTTGAGAGAAGTTATTCTAGATTACTAGAAACCATGGAAGACTGTTGTCCCTCTTTATCTAGTGGAGAAACTTTGGACATGAAATGTTGGATTATTGTTAAAAAATGTTAGAGTTGTTGTTGTTTAGTGTTAAGTGATTTTTGAATAAAAAATGTTGTTTTGAAAAAATTGTTTGATGTTATATTGTTGGATTATTGTTAAAAATGTTAGAGTTGTTGTTTAGTGTTAAGTGATTTTTGAATAAAAAATGTTGTGTTTTGAAAAAAATGCCTTTGTGGTTTGTTTAGCTATAAGAATGTTGGACTTATGCTCTTTCATTTCTTACTATCCCTCTCATGACACTCACTAAACGTTGCGACTCAAAAACCGTGTAGGGGATGTTTTCCTTCACGTCCGCGCTTTGACTTTAAGAACCGGGGTTGTTTCCAGTCTAACCATCCATTGTCGACTCATCCTCCTACGAAGATGTGCTCCAAACTAGCTAAACTCAACGAAGCCTACGTGAATTTGCATAGGGTCAGACACAGTCTGATACCGAAGCCAGAAGAAATAGAGAATGTGAGAATGTTAAAAATCACTGAAGACCTGATAGAAGAGCTCTTCAGAGAAGAAATGAACAGGGAAAAAGAAGAATGGACAGAGAAGTACAGACTTCAGAGACAGCAGCAACAGCAGCAACAACAACAACAGCAGCAGCAACCTGAAGCTGACAGAGGCTTTGTCTATTGTCGTATCGACACCAAAGAGTTCTTCTTCTCTTTTCGAAGAAGCAGACCTATCGCCAGAAAGTCTATCCTCAGAGGACATCGCATTCTTAGAAACTAAAAAAGAATGCCATAGCAAACAAAAAAACAGCCCTTTTCAGGGCTACCCAATACTCTAGAAAAGAAATAACAATCCATTTGCCAATGTGTGTAGGTAGAGTAGTGTGAAAATAAACACTAACTCTTTTTTAAAAAATGTGAGGGTATGTGTTTGTGTTTGTAAGTGGTTAAGTAAGTTGGTATGGATAGTAGATCAAAATGATGTCTTTTTTTTGGTGTTTGAGGTGTAAATTTGGGGTTAGATTGGATTGCTTTGCGTATGTGGATAGTCTATTGAAGTGATTTATAAAAAAAAAAATTTAAAATAGTGATGGGTAGCATAAAAAAGTGAGTGAGTGTTTCTTTTAGGTCCGCGCGTTGTTGTTTTTTGGTTATGATCTAGGTAAGATCAATTTTATGTTTTTTCGGGGATGTTTTCCATCACGTCCGCGCTTTCACTATAAATTGAAACTCGCTGGGCAGTCGAGCTACCCTTGTTGATTGATCAACACAAGAATGAATAGCAGAATAAGCAAACTTCTTGAACTCCAGATACATCTGGAATATGTCAGGCGCCTGTTAAATGAACTGGCCGCGGAAGCTATGGTAGAAGAGGAAAGAATGAAGAACGAAGAGGAGGAGAGAAGACAGAGGGAAGAGGAGGAAAAGAAACTAGAAGAGAGGATGTCGTACAATATTCCCGAGACAGAGGATTGGGGTGTTGAAGCGAATCATCCTCCCTCTGCGCTCCCCAGAAGGAAGGTGAAAGGAGACTGGGGAAGAAGATGCGTGTGTGGCGCCAGGCCAGGAAGGTGCAACCATTAGATAGATGCATCTGGAGTTCAAAAAAAAATAAACAGCCCTTTTAAGGGCTACCCAATACTCTAGAAAAGAAATAACTATCGATTTGCCAATGTGTGTGTGTGTGTGTGTGTGTGTGTGTGTGTGTGTGTGTGTAGGTAGAGTAGTGTGATTATAAACACTAACTCTTTTTTCATAGTGCGAGGGTATGTGTTTGTGTGTTTGTGTTTGTAACTGCTCACGTACGATTGTGTGGATAGTAGATTATGGATTTTGTTTATTGTTTCTTAGCGTATGTGGAGAGTATAGTTTGGGTTTTGTAACCGATCACGTATGATTGTGTGGATAGTAGATTATGGATTTTGTTTATTGTTTCTTAGCGTATGTGGAGAGTATAGTTTGGGTTTTGTAACCGATCACGTACGATTGTGTGGATAGTAGATTATGGATTTTGTTTATTGTTTCTTAGCGTATGTGGAGAGTATAGTTTGGGTTTTGTAACCGCTCACGTACGATTGTGTGGATAGTAGATTATGGATTTTGTTTATTGTTTCTTAGCGTATGTGGAGAGTATAGTTTGGGTTTTGTAACCGCTCACGTACGATTGTGTGGATAGTAGATTATGGATTTTGTTTATTGTTTCTTAGTGTATGTGGAGAGTATAGTTTGGGTTTTGTAACCGATCACGTACGATTGTGTGGATAGTAGATTATGGATTTTGTTTATTGTTTCTTAGCGTATGTGGAGAGTATAGTTTGGGTTTTGTAACCGATCACGTACGATTGTGTGGATAGTAGATTATGGATTTTGTTTATTGTTTCTTAGCGTATGTGGAGAGTACAGTTTGGGTTTTGCAACCGATCACGTACGATTGTGTGGATAGTAGATTATGGATTTTGTTTATTGTTTCTTAGCGTATGTGGAGAGTATAGTTTGGGTTTTGTAACCGCTCACGTACGATTGTGTGGATAGTAGATTATGGATTTTGTTTATTGTTTCTTAGCGTATGTGGAGAGTATAGTTTGGGTTTTGTAACCGCTCACGTACGATTGTGTGGATAGTAGATTATGGATTTTGTTTATTGTTTCTTAGCGTATGTGGAGAGTATAGTTTGGGTTTTATTATATGACATGAGAAAAGTAGGGGGATGTTTTCCTTCACGTCCGCGCGTTGCTGTTTCTTTGGTCATGATCTAGGTAAGATCAATTTTATGTCTTAAGGGGGATGTTTTCCATCACGTCCGCGCTTTCACTATAAGAACCCACAGTATTCGTCGTTCAAACCATTCTACAAAGAAGATGGCTTCGAACCAAATGGACAAGATGCAAACATTGCAAGACGTTTTAGACAATTTAGGAATGATGGAGCAGATGTTAATAAGACTCGTTGAAGACTACTATTCCTATAGTCCCCACCGTGTAAAGATGGAAATTAATAACTTGAGAAAGGTAAAGGACAAGATAAGTGGTGTAATGAAAGAGATAAAGGAGGAGAAGGAGGATGAAGAGGAAAGGATAAGGATGAGAGCATGGAATGAAAAAATTGAAAAAGAAGAAGAAAATGAAAAGAGGAAGAAAGAAGAGGAGGAAGAGAAGAAGAAAGAAGAGGAGGAGAAAAAAAGAAAGAAAAGAAGAGAAAGAGTGTTGGAGATAAAATAAGAAGTTGGTGGAGAAAAAGAAGAAATTAGAAGCAGAAGAAGAAGAAAACCCAAAGGCCCTTTTCAGGGCCAGCCATATTTCTCGAAAAGAGATAGCCTTTCCATTGCCTACCCTTTTTTAAATTTAAATTTAAATTTAAATTTAAAAAGAAACTTTAAAAAAAAAAATCCCATATTCAATTCCCCTTGTCCCTAGACAAACCCAAACTCTATTCCCATGTTCAATTCCCCTTGTCCCTAGACAAGCCCAAACTCTATGTTAAATTCCCATTGTCCCTAGAGTGGCCCAGCGTTTTTCTCCATGTTAAATTTCCATTGTCCCTAGAGTGGCCCAGGGGTGTTTTTAATGCTAAGTCCCATCGTCCCTAGGGTGGCCCCATTCACTACTAGCGTGTTATTCATTTGTATGGGGCAAGCACCGATTGTTTCCAATAATGATTTCTAATCGTCATTAGTTGCAGTATATAACATTTGTTCATTGTCTTGTTAGCGTTTGTTTCTTTAGATGCAAGGGTGTTTGCTAGAATAAAAAATAACAACAACCTACTAAATATCAGATATTGTGCTTTCTGATAACAAAATGTTGCGCCATTACAGGTATGAAATTCACAATGTTTTATGAAACATAATGATCTCGTTTTCCATCCTGTCAGGCTGATACCAGCAAAATTTACTTCTTGATATAAACACCTGAATCAATTTTACAATACTCGTTTATAATTACTTTTAGGATTTGCCATTAACATTATACAATACACATTTTAGTTACGTTTAGGATTTACCATTATAATTATTTCGAATTAGTTTTCAAAGACTTGACCTTTTCACATCGTTGCCTGCCATTTTCAGATTTGCGTGTACATAAAAACGAGTCGTTTATTTTCTTTTATAAAATATATTTCTACAAGAGTGTGAAGAGAAAACAAAACATTAAATATGGTGGGATATCTTCTCAGACTGATTTTCCTTTAAGATATTGCTCATCTCTAATTAAATCATTACTTTACATTTAAATGGATGAGTGCATTCTACCAAAATAGTCGAATAGTGTGATTGAGGAGCAGTATAAAGAAATATGAGTCTCTGAGTTATGTGTGTATATTTGTTATATTAACCATAAAATCCAGACAGTTTTTGACAATGACACTGTTCAAAATTAGACTAAAATCTTAATGATATAAATATTAAAAAATACGACGAGTATACGCTTATTCTAATTTGTAACGTTCTATATGCCTTCATAGTTTTTATTAATCACATTTAGAATGGAATTGTGTGCTCATTCAAAGTTATAGATGTATTTATTATTTCATTTTCATTCATTATCTGCATCATCGTCTTCATTTTTATCTGAAACACATCAGTGTAATTACCATGCCTTATTATTAATAATTATTTTTAGTGTACATTTTCAAAATTATTGTTTGTCAGCATAAGATAGGCTATACAAGACGGCCAGTATAACTGGTGACAAAAGACGTTGGGAGAGCCAAAGAAAGAACCACCGAGCCACGTGGAGCTACTGGTAAGCTTTCTTACATGCCCACATTTACCGAGTCCGAGGTTTTAATGTCAGATGGCAGTGAACGGTAAAGTAGACGGTTTTATACTATTCGGCCGCCCGGGTTCTCAATCCCTTGATTGATTCACTTGTACTTCATGTATCATGCATTATTTTAAGAATTAAAATAGTAATACATTTTCATAATATTTTTTTTTGTTGTTAACTATTTACTCGACCTTGCTGGTTTAACACCCCCATGCCCAGCTTCGTGGTTACTACGAAACTATCAATTATTTATTGTGTCGACTTTCCTACTATAATTCAGCCTTTGACTATGATGTTGAATACTATCAATACATTGTTTGTGAAAAGTCATACAAATGTCCTGGAACTAATCTCCCAATAGATAATCACCGATATTATTTGTCACCATGTTCATCACATATCACGTGGAATAAAAACGTGCAAAGAAGACACTTTAAATGTATCATAACGCATGCCATAAATTACATGAAACATCCTCTGGTTAACACGTCAACAAGTATATATTTTACTTCGTCAATGTTATTGGAAGGTAATTAACGTTTTCTTTAAGTCAAACTTGCAAGCACTGTTGACAAAGTTTGCATGCTCTCTTTATTCAAAATAATTATCCTTGTGAAAACACAAAGTATTTATTTAATAACGTACGGAATTAAATTCTAATTAAAGTTTATAAACCTTGGAGTTAAAGATCAAGGATTTCAAATGAAGACATACAACAATCAATATATAATGGAATCGTCACATCGTATATATACCAATCATAAATCGTCACATCCTATATATACCAGTAACCAATCGTCACATCGTATATATAACAATCGCCAATCGTTACATCGTATGTATACCAATCATCAGTCGTCACATCGGATATAAACCAGTCACCAATCGTCACATCGTATATATACCAATCACTAATCGTCACATCGTATATATACAAATCACCAATCGTCACATAGTATATATACCAATCACCAATCGATACATCGTATATATACCAATCACCAATCGTCACAACGTATATATACCAATCACCTATCGTCACAACGTATATATACCAATCGCCATTCATCACATCGAATATATACAGTCACCAATCGTGACATTGTATATATATATATATATATATATATATATATATATATATATATATATATATATATATATAACCAGTCACCAATCGTCATATCGTATATATACCAATCACCAATCGTCACATCGTATATATACCAATCACCAATCGTCACATCGTATATATACCAATCACCAATCGTCACATCGTATATATACCAATCACCAATCGTCACATGGTATATATGCCAATCACCAATCGTCATATGGTATATATACCAATCACCAATCGTCACATGGTATATATACCAATCACCAATCGTCACATGGTATATATACCAATCACCAATCGTCACATGGTATATATATATATATATATATATATATATATATATATATATATATATATATATATATATATATGCCAATCACCAATCGTCACTACGTATATATACAATCACCAATCGTCACATTCGCTGATGCACCAAGTTAGAATATAAAGAGCTGATCCTCAATATACAACCGGAGGTTTGTTTAACATTGGGCTTTCAGTGTTTATTTATGTGATTAGACCGACCCAGTGGCCTAAGTGGTTTGATCGTCTTCGTCTGAAACGGACCCCGCCAAGTCATAATATACACATAAAAATGGTACTAGCAGTTGCATCGCTTGGCTCTCAGCATTAATGGGTGTCTGGATTATGTGACTGGGTGGGACATGATGTAAAATGACTGCGTGATGATGCCTCATTGCTAGATATCACTATGAACTGCCACACTGAATCGTAGCGATATGACTCAAATGTTAAAGCTACTTTAAAAATCTCAAACAAAACAAACACGTATGTATGATTAAATCTCTAATTTTAGAACGTCAAGATTATGCAATGTGTCTATCAAAAACAGCAAAGATCTATTATACGAATAAAACTAAAATTCAGGATATAATAACCTTCAAACTAAATATTTTACTTTATTGACATTTTAGTCTCCAATGTCAAATCCAAATTATACTGTGCTGATGAAAATTCTTTCAAGTTCCACTAAGACAGCCTTTATCTGACTAGTGTGAGATAGTTCTAGTGTCTAACTCGAAGTTGATTTTTTTTGTTTCTTAGTCTAATGAATATATTGTGTGAGCTGTTATGCTCGTGAAGACTTCTAGAGATAGTCAGTCATCTCATACATGAACTGTCCACTAATTCAATAGCGTTCTTTCTTCAGTGTAATGAGATCAAGCTAGATAAGCCGTACAGAAATAGTTTTAGGCGATGAGCTAGGTTTATCGTCAGCGGTCTACACGTGTCGTGTACACATTCAGATTCGATCATATTTGTGATATTCTATTCCGATTTGATAAATAAACATGGAACTAGCTCGGTGTCATAATCTTCTAATTCGTTTGTACTTAAAACCCGAAATCGTTCATCATCCTTCGAATTTGCCGAATTTGCTAAGTAACATCATCTTACTCCAATTATAAATTCTCTTTCTGACAAACAATTACTAGTTTTATTACCGAATTTAAACTTTTTAATTTATTTCGTAACATTTAACTCACAATGATTTGGTAAATCCTGTAGTTGTGGGCATATGTAGCGCACTGTATTGGCAGCTTGAAAAATGGACACTGACTTCCAACCGCAAATCATTTGATTGATTTTTACTGACATTTGTAAACATTTAAGAGATGGTCCTTGATAACTTTATAAAAGTCAGGCTTTTCTTGAACTCTATAAACATCTTTAAGCTTACTTGAAATGAAATGGATAATGCACCTATATTTATATCACTGGGTTCTAGTTCTCATTTCATCCATGAGCATTTAACCAGAAGGTCCAATTTGAAGGACGTGAGGCTCGCAACGAGGAAGAATTCCGCTAAGACGATCGATAATATTTCAGGTGATGTCAATATATGTACGTTTTCTGTATACAGCAATTATAACATTTTGTATTGTGCTCAATGGTACCTTTCAACAATAGCATTTCGTATTGTATTTACGGTACATCGCAAAAATGTGTGTGTGTGTGTGTGTCTGTTTGTGCGTGAGTGATTTGGACTTTCGTCGTAGCTTTAACAAATTTTCAGTCATATCTCTAGATGTCTGCCATGTGGCAGTTTTGAGTGTTGTTTAGCACTGGGGAATCATGCCGCAGACATGTCCCACTCAGTCACATTATCCGGACACCCGGCCGACTAGTCCTATCCCTAAACTCTTAATGCTGAGCCCCAAGCGATGCATCTGTTAGTACCATTTTTGTACGTCTTTGGTATGACTCAGCCGAATTTCGAACTTTGAACCCGCAACCTCCTTCATCCGAGGCGAACTCTCTAACCACTAGGCTACAGGAGCGGTATGAGATAAAAAAAAACAAATTGGAGATTATCAAGGAACATAAGCAAATGGAGGCTGGCAGGCAAGGGACACACCAGAGAAGTGGCCCTGAGAGGATTAACATTTTGCTTGAGAATGAGATTAAGGAGCTACCGCGTCACCGATGTTCTACTAGAGCATATGCGAATTATTGGTGTTGATCATATAAAATAATGTTGAACTGTGTTCCAATTAAGTTTAGAATCAACTTAACTATGACATATTAAGCGTAATAACGTCAAATATTTCATATCAGCGCGATTTGGAATGTCTCAAATTATAATAGTGTTGTGACAGTATTGTCGAATTACTTATGACAAAAGATACTAAATGTAATGCATTATGACATTTTTACAGTTTATTCAAATTACAAGTTTTCCATCTGTGATCGCATCTTAACTGTAGTATTCCTTGTCCAGTCCTGACAATAATTAACTATCTTGTTTGTTACAAGAAAGTTGTAGCTGCTCACAATTTATGACAACTGATATCAAGATTGTTCAGCTCCTTGGTGCCTTTTAGTCGCTTGAGCTTTGAGGTGAGCACAAATAATTCAAAAGAAAACATGTCCGCATGGGTTTCAATCTATAGACTGGTAACACTTATATTTTGAGGTTTGGTGTAAAAACGAACGCGACAAAGTCGAAGACAAAATAAAATCAATCATCTATCATCGTTCTTGGATTCATTATCAAAAGACTTAGATAAAGGTTCACTTTCGGGTACGAAATAATGTTAATTCTCTAGCTGTGATATTCTATGTCCTAACTGAAATGCTTTGTGGGATTCTTTAGCCATTTTTAACAAATATGATCTCAACACTTTACAGCTACGCTCCCAATGTCAATCCGCCACGTAGTAAATTCCCAATAATGTTTCCCTGTATCTTAAATACATTTAAAAATATTACTCACCTTTAAATTGCCTTGCATCTACGGCCTCTACGACGCCTTTCATTGCGTTTTCAAACAGTTTGGTTCTTTTGCACTTTTCCAAATTCATGGATCACTGTTTAAGGTCGTATATTCTACAGAGCGACTGGTTCTGTGCTTTCTTTGGTCAATATACTTTGTCCAAATAAAGATAAATAATTTTGAGATTTGACCGTGTTGAGAGTCTAAAATAATCGATGTTCTAATAATCGTAAATAATAATATAATAATCGATGTTCTAATAATCGCAAATAAATCAGAAGTTCTAAATAAAATGCCACGACCATGCAGTATAATGAAGTGTAATTGGTGCTTACGATAACTACTAGGACAACAGAGTTTTAGACGGAATAGCTATTTGGTATTGTCCCTAATATAAATGACCATATCTAACAAGAACTACTAAGTCGCAACGTTCTGTTTCGCATATAAGTGTATCCCCATGTCTTTTACAGCACTCTTAGACACTTATTTCGTCGCGAGACTTATCCACTGTCTCGATTTTAATTTGTATTAAATTATACTAGGTTATAATTGACATTACGACACATTTCCATACTCCCACCATGCATAAAATTGCCAAACGACTCTCCTTTCAAACACACACACATAAACACATCTCTCTCTCTCTCTCTCTCTCTCTCTCTCTCTCTCTCTCTCTCTCTATATATATATATATATATATATATATATATATAGAGAGAGAGAGAGAGAGAGAGAGAGAGAGAGCGATAATGAGGAGTCAGTCTCTGAAGAAACATTCAGGCGACCATTTATAATGTTTTCGATACTTCATCATTCAAGACAATGATAATTAAATAGCTCGGTGGCGTATTTTTTAACTCTGTAAATGTCTCTCCATTCTATGTTTGTCTACAGTTGACCTTTGTAATTTCTTACTAGGTCAGCTGAAAATGTAATAAAAGGTCACACTTTAAATTTCTTTACAATCCAGTCCCTCGTTTAAGCGTATTGATACATGATACTCTTACGCTACCATGTAAGTCGTGGTGCAGCTGTGAATCATTCCTATTCCTGTGTTAGCCGTGTCCCCTGTCTCAAAGTCAACAAACAAACATGTTAGCATTGCCCTTTTCTTCATTCAGTGTGTTTGATTGGATGTCTTTATCTTTATGAGTGTTGACCCCCTTTCTTGTCCTGATATCGTTATTCTTTATCTTATTCTTCCAATTATGTCTCCAGCAACTCTTTTCTAGATGATTAACTTAACCTATCACGATAGCTGTATCCTCTCCCATTCTGATTTTAAAGTTTCCCTTTTATCCGATTCAAAATTTCCACTATCTACTTCCAGCCTTGCACGTATCTCAAGTTTTACTTAATTAATTTCATACCATAACTTTCTTTTTGAGTTTCCAGCATTTCCTGCATTTTTGTATATATATTCGCTAAGTTCTTTTATTTCCTTTTTTTAATTTAATGTTATAAAGTATGTTGATTGTTTATTATTATTGCTATTATTTTTTGTATTTGAGTATAAGTTTCCTATTATGAGAAGAAAAACGTTTCTTTAATATTGATGCTATGCTCCTATTCTTAGTTCGTCTTCTAGCGATTGTAATAGAGCCTTGTTGCTGCAATATTATCAATTACAATACAGTTGAAATAGCAAAAGTACTAGTCGTCTTCAGGCCAGGTCAATACAATCTTCTTGTTTATACTGCAACAAGAAACTCTTTGACGTTATGATGCATAGGATGGCGTTTTCTTGTTGAGGCATGAAAAGTGACATTTAAATTTCTTTGTATTGTGCCAAGACAGTCCTGTTACCGTCAATCCACCTAGTGGAAAGTTCTTGTTGTGACAAGAACTATGACCAATAATCTTATGACATTTTTGTCTATCTGAATTTCTTGAAATATTTATGATTACGTCTTATTACGTGCGTGCATTTGTTAAAGTTCTTTGCTTTTTCCTTAAATACAATTATAAAACCCTGTTTAATCTTGTATAGGTACAACATAAATCCTGATAGTTTGGCCTCAATATGTAGGTCCATAAAGGTCCCTTACAGTTGAATGGATGGCTGTCATTACTGGGAAGGAGAGCTCGGGAAAGGTCCTGGTTGTTTCACATCGCTGGTTTCTTGTTGCATTTGCCTGTTTTTGTTTTTCTTCTCTTTTTTTTTCTTCTTCTCAAAATGTTCTAAAAAGGGGTGGGGGTGTTCTATGCTGTTTATAGAGGTTGTTAACATAAATCATGTATGAAGAGACATTTTCAAGCTTATTATGGTATTACTAGTCGAGAGGTTTAGGGTGTGCTCCCTACGTTATGTTATTTATAAGTTTTTAGATATTGCCTCTTTAAGTTATTTATTTATTAAATTTTGTTTATATTTTTTTTTTTTTGAGATTGAATGTTATTTATACTTTATTTAGAAAGAGACCGGAGTCCTAGCCGACTACATGGTTCGTTAAGGACATCTAGGACATCAGATTTTGCGGTTTCCTTAGGTTTTGATAGGTGCGTAGTAAGTGAATTATTTATTATTATTTTTATACAGTTGAATGATATGTTATGGGTTTTTATGTGTGGGCTTCTAAATTTATTTAGCTAGTTGCTGGGTCTTTTGGATTTGTGGGGATAGTAATTATATTTTGTTCCTAAGTACTGCTGAGTCTATGAATTTATTTATATTTTTATATGCTGATTGTTTATTTTTATTGGAGTCCATAAGTAACTCTGGGTATGTGTGTGGTAGTCCAATCTCTTTTTGGTTTTTGATAAATATTTTCCTAGCGGGTTGATATTTTGAGCATATATTGAATACGTGGTGTAGATCTTCGGTGGTGTGGCAGTTAAAGCAGTTAATGGTTATTGGTTTGGACCCTATAAACCTTCCAAAAAATGCTTGCTTGTTTAGTTTTTCCAGTTATTATCCACTTTATGGTCTTCTGTTCTAAATAGGTACCCTTAGGTAGCTGTATGTTACCATCTACCGTTCTTGGGGTTTCTTGGTGCTTTTTACCTTTGTGGAGGAGTTCCAAAAATCTTTTGGTCTATATATGTTTGTGCGAAGCTATAGTTAAGCTTGATAGAGTTTTGATCTCCTAGTTTGGTTTGTGCAACTTTGTCTGCTGTTTCGTTGCCAGAGATTCCAATGTGCGACGGTATCCACATGAGCTCGACTAATTGATGTGATGTGGAGATATCGTCGATTAATTGGCATGCTCTGTCGATGAATTGTTCCCTAGAGTGTGTATTGCAATCTTGGATCGATTTGATAACGCTTAGGGAATCGCTTATAATGACTGCTTTAGTTATTTGGTTGTCTTTCATACATTGTAGTGATTCAAGTATAGCCCAGAATTCAGTGGTGTAAATGGAGCAATAGTCAGGTAATCTGGATTCCGTTTGTATATTGAATTGAAGGATGACTATTGCTGCTGCTGTTCTTGGTGGGTTGTTTGTTTTTGATCCAGCGGTATATGTTTTAACATAGTCCGGGTATTTTTGGTTGATTTCGTTTACCAGTACAGGTTTTTAGTAAGTTTTCGTGACCTTCTTTATTGCCTAATTTTGTAGCTTCAATGTTAATCCTTGGTGGTTTTTGTAACCATGGTGATTTGTTCTGGTCTGTATTGTTTGTTACCTGTTTTTTTATAGTAGAGGTATCATTTCTCTTAGTTCAAGGATTGCTCGGCCACTTGGTGTGGTGGGTATGAATTTGGGTTTAAAGACAACTTTACACTTGTTTATAGCTATTTTGGTGGGATGGTTGTCTGGGTGGGTATCTAATCGAATGGAGTATCGGAGGAGCAGTTCTTGCCTACGTAATTTTAAGGGTAGTTCTCCTGTTAGTGTTTGTAGTTCTTCTAATGATGTTGAGGGGAGAGTTCCTGTGCATAATAGTAAGGCTTATCTCTGGATAGTGTCATATTTTTGTAGTACAGGTTGCTTAGC